>OY757012.1:8135357-9335357 GCA_963580285.1 Lucinisca nassula
ACGAAAAACCAATACTACCTTATAATACCCATCTAATAATCAAGGTCAACTAACAATATAGACTAACAATGTAGACAAAATGAGCACCTTACCCTGTTAATTGCCATTTCACGCGCAGCCTCAGTTTGAACTTGGACCATCCACCTCGAAGCATTTCCATCACGTTTGCTCAATGAAACTTTATTTTAGTTGTCACTGCTGCTAAATCATGAGAGAGAGAGAGAGAGAGAGAGAGAGAGAGAGAGAGAGAGAGATAGAGAGAGAGAGCCAACAAATCATGTAGCATAGCATTTCGGGACATCGTTGTCGGCCCGACGTCGGCCCGATGTTTTTTGTGTGTGTGAGAGAGAGAGAGAGAGAGAGAGAGAGAGAGAGAGAGAGAGAATTATTTGACTGCACTCTGACGTAAATAAAGTGCAATAAACAGATAAAAATCCAAGCGATCGGTTTTGCACCATCCGCTTAACCTGGCAAACGTCGGGCCGACAGCGATACGACGTCTTAAAGCTGAGCTAACTTTAATACGTCGTATCGCTGTCGGTCCGACGTTGGTCCGCTGTTTTGTGCTAGCCGGGCACTCTCCGCAAGAAAGAGATGTATACCTGGGTCTAAAATTGGTACCACAAAAGTCGCGCGGTGGAGGATGCTCCTAGAAACCGACCGAAAGTGGATAATTTATTTTCATTCGCAGCAGCAAGTTTTTTGTGTGTGTGTTTTTTTCTTTTTGTTTTTTTTCCTTCCCTTTTAGTCTTTTTTTTTTTTTGTTCGTGATGGCGTAATTTATCAGGCTTTGTCACAAAGTGCGATACACAGCTTGTTTGTAGAAATTATATCTACAAACAAGCTGTAGCGCAATGGCGTAATTTATCAGGCTTTGTCACAAAGTGCGATACACAGCTTGTTTGTAGAAATTATATCTACAAACAAGCTGTAGCGCAATGGCGCACCCCATTTTGTTTTTTTTCCTTCCCTTTTAGTCTTTTTTTTTTTTTTTTTGTTCGTGATGGCGTAATTTATCAGGCTTTGTCACAAAGTGCGATACACAGCTTGTTTGTAGAAATTATATCTACAAACAGGCGTAATTTATCAGGCTTTGTCACAAAGTGCGATACACAGCTTGTTTGTAGAAATTATATCTACAAACAAGCTGTAGCGCAATGGCGCACCCCCCCCTCCCCCCCCCCCCCCCATTAGTCCTTTTAAGGCAGGTAATCTTTGGAAGACGGCAGCTGCCTCACCTTGAAATTCACATTTAGTGGATAATGAATGTCATGTCATATTAAAACCCGTCTGAGTAATGTTTATTTGATTTGAGGTTTAACGTCCCCGTCAACACTGCAAAAGTCATTTTGGAGACGTTGCTTCCAATTTTGTGGGACTTTTACCCGACATTGAGATGAAATGACTTCTCAAGCCCTGTCGCCCGTTGAAACCAATAGGGTTTATTAGCATGGACGGTCCACCTCGCACCGCGGTTCCTGGACAGGCTTAGATCCTCTATGCGGTTTACCAGTACTAGTGCAGCCCATCATGCAGCCCATATATTTCTTCAAGCCCCTATGGGCGGGGGCCGTCCCCGTCTGAGTATATGCTGAGAAAAAAGTCCGTATTTGTTTACCGTCCCCGTCAACACTGCATTTATATATATATAGGTCATTTTAGAGACGTTGCTTCCAATTTTATGAGACTTTTACCCGACATTAAGATGAAATGGGCAAGTTTAGATCCTCCCAGCGGTTTACCAGTACTCCTGTGCGGTCGGTTTCAGCTCTGCGTGGAAGCATCATGCAGCCCAGCTATTTCTTCTAGCCCCAATGGGCGGGATCGGGCTTTTACTCAGCTGTTAAAAATCTAAGGTTTCTATAGAGTATACTGTTCACACATACGAATGCAAACAGTGTAGATCCAGATAAGATGCCGCAAAATAAGTCATCTCATCCATAATGATTGCCTTTCTGTTACTGATTTACATTGACCAAAAACCGATGGGTGAGTTCCATCACAAAAACAGACCCGTATAATTTTGACACCCTTTACACACCACTTTTAAGTGTATTAAAACTGGGGTTTACAGGGGTATATTTTGCCACCGCACACCGGCGCTTCAAAAATAGATTGGGCTGCACAATGCTTCCTCCACGCAGAGCTGAAACGACCGCACACGAGTACTGTTAAACTGCTTAGAAGGTCTCAGCCTGCCCAGGCAAATTGGTGCGAGTCGGCCCGTCCAAGCATATAAACACGCAGCATGATGTTGCATCGACGTTTAAAAGTCATTTGCCCGGGGGGGGGGTGGGGAGGAGTTCAGAAGTGGTCCTGCAGGCTTTGACCGAAGCGCAGTACACTAATCCAATCTTTCTATAAGTCGGTGTCATTTTATGAAGGCTCGAACATTTAGCAGTCACCACTCACAGGCTGCAGTAATGGAATACCGACAGATACAATGCCATCAGAGAGAGAGAGAGAGAGAGAGAGAGAGAGAGAGAGAGAGAGAGAGAGAGAGAGAGAGAGAGAAGAGAGAGAGAGAGATCGTACTAGTGATGCATTTTGCATAGGATTAGCATGTATCTGGTGAAGGATTGTCCAAGGATGTGACACCAATAAAAAATCTGATTCTGATCTACATGTTCACAAACGGCTTCTGTCTATCTATCTATCTCCTTACGATACTGAGTCGGTCATACCTCAGTTGCCGTATCAAAGTGTGAAACTGCTCAACTTACCGACAAAATAAAGAATTCCAGAGACAGTTAGTTTAGTTGTGGTCTAACAACCAAGGTTCATAACGTATTTTGACGAAATACGTCTTCTTTAAGCGTTTAAATTTTAATATACTTTTCTTTGCAGCCATGTAATTTAAAATTTTGTGTGTGCAAGCGTTGCGACTAGGTCAAATATTGACCCAACTTCTGACGTCAACATTTCCAATACTGTGTTTACTTTAGTGTAGATACTCAGCTGAAAGATAGAATAATGTATGACAAACATTTTGGGAAAATTTGAAACAAAATTTTTTCTGACCATTTTTTTATTCCAAAATAACTGACCGGTGCTGTTTGACAAGAAGTTTGTTTAAAAATATGGGTTACCTAATAAACGAAGCTTCGAAAACGTTCCATTTCAGTGACAACCATAACTGAAGTAATGAAACGTTTTAGGAAGTGTTGATGTTTTCATTTGTGCTTTTGAATGCAAATTTTATCATTTGTGACGACGGTATGCTTATGTTAAAATGACCGGAAGTAGCTTCCGATTTCACATTTTTTTTTTTGCTATAAAAAATAATCCCTTTCGCGGAAGCTTACAAAATAATAAAATCTTGACGACGGCCCTAGCAACTCTCCTACTGCTATGGATATCTTTAGGTAATAAACCTTTTTATCATATGACGTCGCGTCTGAGAGTGTATTAACGTCATGTATTATTTTCGATAATCCACTAGTGGATTAAATATGCAAATTAGCTAGATACGTCCCGTAACGTTACATGTACGACGTCCTTAACGACGTCGCGTTTACTAAAGGCGGAATATTGACATTTTTGTAACAATCGTGAATAAAATACGTTTTAAATGTCATATGATAAATAGAATCGTGCATTCCGTGCTCATGTATTATTGAATTTATTAAACTCGTCGAGGAAAAGGGATAAAATGCTCGGCATAGCCTCGCATTTTATCCCTTTTCCTCAACTCGTTTAATAAATTCAAAAATACATGATCACTCATGTAAGATCCTCTATTTATACAAATATATTGGATTACTGCTCTTTCATCGATTTTGACAATTTCGGAAAAGGCTGCTTGTTTACTTTAGAGAGCTACCTCGTCGATATAAACTGACCAGTCATTGGGTACACGGCCCTATATACTCAGAGAATAGAAGGACTTAAAACGATCATCCATGCCTACCTCCTTCAATACAAGGCTCACAACATATATCAATCAGTCCCTCGTTCATTGTTATACCCGCTTTTTCGAAGAAAAATCGGGTATATTGTTTTCGTACCAGAGTTGAATGGGCGTCAGTCCGTCTGTCTGTCCGCCCGTCAGTCACGTTTCTTGTAAATGGATCTCCTCCACAGAAGTTACACGTTTAAAACTTTGCATATGGATAGTACATGGTATGTAGATGGCAGTGGGCTATTTTTTTATGACCTTGACCCCAACATTGCTCCAAGGTCAAAGGTCAAAAAGTATGATTTTGCCAAATCCTAAGTTACACTTTTGAAACTTTGCATGTGGATAGTACATGGTATGTAGATGGAGTGGGCTACTTTTTTGTGACCTTGACCCCAACATGGCCCAAGGTCAAATGTCAAAAAGTATGTTTTTTGCCATATCTCCTAAACTATTCGAGTTACACTTCTGAAACTTTGCTTATTGGATGGCCCTTGGAATATAGAATAAATTGGGCTACTTTTGGGATGACATTGACCCCAAAATGACCAAGGTCAAGCTCAAAAAGCATTATTTTGCCATATCTTCTAAACTATTAGGGTAACACTTCTAAAACTTTGTTTATTGGATGGCCCTTGGAATATAGAATAAATTGGGCTACTTTTGGCGTGACCTTGACCTCAACATGACGCTAGGTCAAGGGTAAAAAATATGACTTTGCCATATCTACTAAACAATTGGAGTTACACTTCTGAAACTTTGCTATTGGATGGCCCTTGGAATATAGAATATATTAGGCTACTTTTATGTGACCTCGACCTCAACATGACCCCAAGGTCAAAGGTAAAAAAGTTTTATTTTGCCATATCTTCTAAACTATTGGAGCTACACTTCTGAAACTTTGGTTATTAGATGGCCCTTGGAATATAGAATAAATTGGACTACTTTTGGTGTGACCTTGACCTCAACCTGACCCCAAGGTCAAAGGTAAAAAAGTATGACTTTGCCATATCTTCTAAACTATTGGAGTTACACTTCTGGAACTTTGGTTATTGGATGGCCGTTGGAATAAAGAAAAAATTGGAATACTTTTGATGGACCTTAACATAACCCCAAGGTCAAAGGTCAAAAAGTATGACTTTGCCATATCTTCTTAACTATAGGAGTTACACTTCTGAAACTTTGCTTATCAGTTAGAATGTTCTTTGCAACTTTTTTTAACTTACATGCAGTTTTGGCTGGCTAATACATTGTCATTAGTGTTTGTCATAGAAAAAGCGGGTATTTGCGATTGTTTACCATCGACTGCGCAATCTAGTTTATATATATTTTCATGTTGCTCGAAGCATAAATCATTATATTTGTAATACCGTCAGGAGAGAGCAATAATAGGCATAGCCTACGCTCAATCCTTGTCTCATTCATTAAATGAACTGTTATATGTATTTGATTGTTTAGCCTTATTATGTAAATATGTGTATGATGACAAAATATTAATAAATAAATAAACATGTAGATAGTTTTATTCGTCAGACTATCCTGTAGCTTCGTGAGTTGAGGGGTTAGAGAGGCATATGGACAACAAACAGACAAAGTTATTGTGGATACCCGTACCATAAACGATGGAGAGAAGCACCGCTGTTCGTGTTCCGTTCGCTGTTTACTATTGCCCTAGGATAACGCCTTCCATTGCACCAAAAAGACATTTTTTTTTTCAAATGAAAATACAATGTATATATTTTTCTTTTTTTTTTCTGCTACAAACTGAAGCATAGAGTGTGGGTGCCCGTTCGAACCGCCTCCCACAATAGGGCCCCGTCAAGCGATTTTGGAACTTATCGCCTATGCGAGCAGCGAAGGTTCAGGCGAGCCTGCGCACCCGCGCAGTCTCGCCAGAACCTTCGCTGCTCGCTCATACAAGCAGTGAATCAAGAGGAACCTTCAGACAGAAAGCCATATCCCTGGCCCCTCTGAATGGCTGGGCATGCGCAGTTAAAATTTGTCATGACGGAATGCTCGAAGACACAAATTCGCATTGCGAAATAAAAGTAAACGAACTATCTGTGTTCAAGATAACGAAATCAGGGTGGGTAATCATGTGGTTTTTGTTGTGATACACAGCACGAAATGATGAGAATTTTATTTTCAGAGGAGGTAGGCAGAATTTTGCTCAGTTTTATCCAGAGATTAACACACCATTTTCACGGAACTAATGATACCAGGATATCGTCACAAAAATTCTTACTTTTGGTAAACACTCTGTCGCAAAATTCGAAGCGGCGAAAGTTGAGACTGAATTAACAGGATAATAAACACGGACGGCAGATTTTGAACACACGCCGTGTCGTTTGGTCGCAAATCCGTCGACAAATAACACATCACTTGAAGGCAGCTTGGTACCGAAAATATCCACTTCATATACTTAGGACCACTTAGCCCCTGAAATTTTATAAATCGGAAAAACGGATAAATAACTGGGTAAACTGCACGGACGAACCAGTGCATATAAGATAAGATGCACGGACGGACGACGCTCGTTTGAAAGAAAGCATTTTTCATTGATGCGTACCTTTTTTGTTGGAATTTATCTCCATTCTTAGATGATACCGCGCTAGGGAAAATACTGTCTAATGTTTTTATAGCTTGGGTCCTCCTAAACATGAATAGAATAGAATAGAATATGTTTTAACATGTGTTTAAATATCACAAATACATGCCTACTAACCAATAACTGCCCCACCCATCGGGGCTTGAAGAAATGATGGGCTGCATGGTGCTTCCACACAGAGCGGAAACTGACCGCACACGAGTACTGGTAAACCGCTTAGGGGATCTAAGCCTGCTCAGGCAAAGCGGTGGGAGTCGGACCGTCCATGCTTATAAACCCTGTTGGTTTCATTGGGCGACAGAGCCTGAGATGTCATTTCATCTCATTGTCGGGTAAAAATCCCCCAAAATTGGAAGCAACATCTCCAAAATGACCTCCACAGTGTTGACGGGGACATTAAACATCAAATCAAACAAACAAAAAATAACAAATACATAAAGGACACAGATATATTTTAAGTGCATTATAATCTGATACGTAATATTCGAAACTTGTATCTTTAGGAGGTTAGTAGAAAATAGAAAGTATAGAAAAAGAGAGAGGACATTTTATCAAAAGTAGGTGAAAAAGGGTGTTGGGCTACTTTCAGTGTATATGTTGGAAAACAAAGTCGGTTTTCTGACTGTCTCGACTGATAGGTAAGTACCACTAGTTTGGTTTTGTATGATTCGAGGTTTAACGTCCCTGTCAACACTGTAAAGGTCATTTTGGAGACGTTGCTTCCAATTTTGTGGGACTTTTACCCGACATTGAGATGAAATGACATCTCAAGCCCTGTCGCCCAATGAAACCAATAGGGTTTATTAGCATGGGCGGTCCGCTTCGCACCGCGGTTCCTGGACAGGCTTAGATCCTCTAAACGGTTTACCATCGGCCGGATTCAGCTCTGCGTGGAAGCATCATGCAGCCCATATATTTCTTTAAGCCCTTATGGGCGGGTACACTAATAATGTTAATATTGAGACCATTGCTCTATTGAGACCATAATCGTCAATTAAAAAAAGACATTTTTTCAACAAGACAGCAGAAAACAAACTGTAATATTAATATATGTTCTGCAGTATTTTGATTCATGGTGCGCATCTACCCCTTTCTTTCTTTCTTTCTTTCTTTCTTTCTTTCTTTCTTTCTTTCTTTCTTTCTTTCTTTCTTTCTTTCCATTTCGTCTTAACCCCAGGAGGGGACACAGACGATGTATATTAGATGCACTCTAGCTGTGCTGGATGAAAGCCTACACAGTAATCATCTAATCACGGCAAGGTTCTTTAATTTGCACAGGGGATTGTTCTCCCTGAACAGGGGGCTTCCAGTTAATGCCCCGATCCGAAGGACGGTGCACTTTATGATATTCGTCACTGCAAATGATGCCTATGGAGCGTTGTCGGACACCGAAATTATCACTGCCCTTGGGAATGAACCGGGGACCTCTAGCATCAGAGGCAAGTGCACTAACTAGTAACCATGTTCTAGCCTGAGTCTGCTTCACTATACTCGTGGCAGATAGTCAGCGGAAAGCGACACTAACAAAGTGGGTCACATGCGTCACGCAGTATTCACCATATTTGCATTTAGTTGCTGGCTCCTAGCTTGCCCATTGTCAATATTGGAAAAACATGTAACCAGACCCCCCTGACCTTGAAAGGTCAGAGGGGTCTGGTTACCTGTTTTTCCAACACTGATAACCTTCAGAATAGATAACCTTCAGAATAGGAACCAGCAGATAATGCAAATAAGGTGAATTTGGATAAAAGTAGTTATATACAGAAAATAGATTTAGTGAAGACAGTGAATCGATACAATAACCTATCAACTCTCATCAGGGACACTAAAGGGAAAGAAAACCGAACATGAAAATAACAGTTTCCCGTTTCCAATGCAATCATTATGCCAAAATGGACATATAAGAAGTTGTTTTATGATTTCCACAGGAACAGCTTTACAAAACTTACATTAAATTTTTTCCAAAATGGATTTTGCAAATTGGAGCTGCGAATCGCCGCAAAAACACCACCAAACGAAAATATAGTGTATTTCAATAAGATTTTGGGCATAAAAATGAGAACATCTCACCCGAAAATTAACCTTGGGTTATGACAGTAACATGCATACAATATTATACTGTTCACAAAAAGTAGGGGATATGCGGGTTTCTTCGAGCCCATCAGCCTAAACATTAGGAATAATCAAATATCGGGTGACTATCATGTGTGTATATTCTATCGTTGAGCAGTATGCTATTTATGGTTGAGTGGCGTAGCACGGGGTATAAATTGTACATGTGGTGGCACGTGAATATTAACATAAGTGACAACCCGGTTTATTGAGGCGAGATTTCGATAAAACTGTCTGTATCGACCGATGAAGAGTTGTATGAAACGATTTCATAAACAAATTCGTTCTTAGAACCATGATTTGGCTAAAATTTTAGAAGCCTCCGTGGTGCAGTGGTTACGCTTCTCGCCTTGTAAACCAGGGATCGCAGGATCTCCAGACTTTCGGATGAGTTTTTAAACCGAGGTCCCGTCTCCGTATGACCTTAGCTGTTGGTGGGACGTAAAACTAAAACTCACTCACTCACCCACTTCACTGAAATTTGTCGTCATGCGTTGTGTCGTTATATCGAATGTCGGTATAAAAAGGGCTGACTGTATCTTATATTCGATACTGCTAAGAATGACCACTTCCGGGACAGTCAGCAGAAAACCTACTGGGGGTGGGGTGGGGCTTCAAGTCCGGCATACGGTCCGTCTTGTAGCACGTCCAATAGTTTTGAACTTGGAGAAGTAGATAGACACAATTTTTGGGGTCCAAAGCAGAAAACTTGTTAGTTAAGGTGAGCTAAAATTTACGGTTGTTTATATTGTCGACAAGTTTCTAGCAAAGCAACCCTTAATGTTCCAAATTATATATAAATTCATAAAATATGCTTGTTAAAAAGTGTATTTTTGTTTTTAGAAGAAAAAATAATAAATTACTTTATTAGAAATTTACCTTTCAAAATGGTCAATTTTTGAACATCGGTTTCTCCATTGTCCTTCCTCGGAAACATTCAGTTTTTACATTAACCTAAAGTATATCCCATGTCCTAGCAAGGACGAGAAGTAGTTTTTCCAAAAACTTCCACAATAACATTATATCCATTCTTATAAACACCCACCGAACGGTCATTTTGACAGCCATTACTATATACATGGTTGGTAAATTCTCCAGGTAAAACAGGGGTATAAACATGCTAATCGTGTGTAAAAATATCCTGCACAACGGATTTTATTCTGAATATTTTTATGCCTAGTTCATGATTTCCTTTATTCTGCCGTTAAGTTGGTAAATATTATTATGCATTAAATAGTTACAAGAGGGGAAAATTGTTTGTTTTGTCGAAAAGCCATAATAACAATTTGACATAATTTTTATTATCGCTACACTTCTTTACCCCAGTGCTAAATTTAATCCGTGCGTCATGATGAATACATGGATGACAATGTATAGTGAACTCTACATGTTGATAGGGGGTCTATCGGCATGGATAAAATGTTAAAAATCCAGTTTTTGGACAAAATCACGTCTCGTCGTTGCTAGAACGCACAGTAAAGTATATTTTGGTGTAAAAATGGTATGTTTATAACGAAGGACAATGGAGAAACAGACGTTCAAAAATGGACCATTTTGAAATGTAATTTTCTTACAAAGTGAATTTTTATTTTTTTTCTTCCAACAACAAAAATACATTTTTTAATATGCATGTTTTATATTTATTCATTTAATTTTGAACATTATGGGTTGTTTTTCTAGAAATATGTCAACATGCTAAACACCCCTGAATTTTAGCCCACGTGCCAGGAAGACATTTTCATAGTCCTTAACCCTCTTTTGGCTGCTGGTGCATGGTAAGTAAACGTGTGGGGTGGGATTAGTAAGAGGAGTTTAAGGGAGTTAATGGTCGATCGTACTGACTCTTGATTTAAAAGAGCCAAGATCTTAAAATAGGATAAGATCAGCTGGTAGCCTGTTCCAAAGAAAAACTGTCATTGCAAGAAAGGAATACAAATGGGTTCTAACGCGTACCCACAATCTATATTTTAGAGCAGAAATAAGAAAAATAAGGTATACCCCCGGAAACCCCAGTTTTACTATATAAAAGTGGGGTTCAAGGGGGGTCAAAATTATATAGGTGTGTTTTCGTGATACAGTTACCTCACACCTCCCATCAGAGACACTAGCCATGCACCAGCAGCCAAAAGAGGGTTAAGGAATATGTAAAGCCCCATCCAAGCGGTTAAGACACATCGGCTCATGATGGTCATCACGAAAGCACGTCTATATAATTTTGACCCCCTTAAACCCCACTTTTATACAGTAAAACTGGGGTTTGCAGGGGTATAAATTATTTTCTTATTTCTGCTCGCCGAGGCGGTTCTAACGAGTATCCACAATCTATGTTTTGAGCAGAAATAAGTGAAATGTCGCAATTTTTCATTTTGTAGGTGGTAAAATTTACAATGTATTGGTATAGGCGTGTTTTCGTAATGTAACATTTCTACCAAGTAATACACGGGTGGTAATCAGGGGAACTAGCTCGAAAATGAGTCAATGGAAATTTGTTCCCTCGACACATCCGGGAACTCTCGAGCTAGCTCCATCGCCACGAAACTTGTAAACAAAGGTAGGTGTTGAAGAGTTTTATCACCATTTTCTCCTTTGTAAGCTATTTATAAAAAAAAATCCGGCAATGCAGTTCCACATAGAAATGATTTAACTTTGTACCCCGCTAGAATTTGCCATGCAAATTTGCAGCGCTGGAGTATGAATGAAACTAAACTTTTTATCACGGACCTGAACAATTGTCAATTTATGTCAACACGGAGATTTTGGCCGACGATTTTTCATTTTCCGCCAAAAGTACGCCCTTCACACCCCCAGAAGCAACATCCCTAGTGAAATGAAACATGGAACGTTTGAAATAAGCAAAATATTTTGGCCGTGATTACGTAACTTGCGACTTATGACGAAATTACTGTCCGAGCTAGTCTTCTCGACAAGGAGATAGTTCACTCGACATGGAGATATTGCCCTCAAAATGAAGATGAAACATCCATCAGATGACTGGGGCATGATTCGATGTCTTTCTATGGTAATTTATCCAACTGGTTTCTTTACCTCTGTCTAGTGGGGTAACAAGATACTATGCCCACAAGACGTCCCCTCAGTCGTTTCTCCCTGGTCGTTTCGCCCCATTTTGCACCCATAGCTGTTTCGTCCACAAAGCCTGGTCTTTTCGCACCCTGAGTCATTTCGCCCACCTAGTTGCTTCGCCTCCTTCCAATTCACTCGACGTGTAGATATTGCCCTCAAAAAGTGAAGATGAAACATCCATCAGATGACTGGGGCCTGATTCGATGTCTTTCCAGGCAATTTATCCAACTGGTTTCTTTACCTCTGGCTAGTGGAGTAACAAGATACTATGCACACAAGACGGCCCCTCAGTCGTTCCTCCCTGGTAGTTTCGCCCCATTTTACACCCATAGCTGTTTCGTCCACAAGCCTGGTCTTTTCGCCCCCTGAGTCATTTCGCCCACATAGTTGCTTCCAATTTAGAACGGATCAATGGATGGATGGATGTTGGTTGGATGGATGGGTACACTACAGAGAGGGGTAAGTGAGTGAGTATTAAGATGGATGGGTCTATTGGAAGACGGATGAACGAACGAACAAACGTACAGACGGATGGACAGACAGACAGACAGACAGACAGACAAAAGCCTCTATCGGATAAAATACTCAAAATGTAGGGATGATACTTAGTCAAATAATTCATGAATAACTATAATAATCTAGGGAATAAAAAGTAAAGAGGCGCCCGATTATCTAGCACAGGAATATATATATATTTTTTTTTTGTTGCATGTCCGGTATTTTTCTGCTCAGGAATAGTCCTTTGGAACTTTTTACTTGGAAAGCGCCCATCTGAAAAGAAAATCGAACATCCAATATAAAAATGTATTAAGTCAAATCTCAATTTGAGTTTGCAGCTAAATGGTTAAACCAGACAGACAGCGCACTTAACCACCAGGCCCACTAGCCAGAGGTAAAGAAACCAGTTGGATAAACTGGGTGGGACCATAGAAAGACATCGAACCAGGCCCCAGTCATCTGATGAATGTTTCATCTTTGAGGGCACTATCTCCATGTCGAGTGAACTAGCTCGATTGTCGAGAAGACTAGCTCGTACAGTAATTTCGTCATAAGTGGCAAGTAACGTAATCACGGCCAAAATATTTTGCTTATTTCAAACGTTCCATGTTTCATTTCACTAGGACTGTTACTTTTGGGGGTGTGAAGGGCGTACTTTTGACGGAAAATGAAAAAATCGTCGGCCAAAATCTCCGTGTTGACATGAATTGACAATTTTTCAGGTCGGTGATAAAAAGTTTAGTTTCATTCATACTCCAGCTCTGCAAATTTCCATGGCAAATTCTAGCGGGGTACAAAGTTTAATCATTTCTATGTGGAACTGCATTGCCGGATTTTTTTTATAAATAGTTTACAAAGAAAATAATGGTGATAAAACTCTTCGAGACCTACCTTTGTTTTCAAGTTTTCTGGTGATGGAGCTAGCTCAAGAGCTCCCGGATGTGTCGAGGGAACAAATTTCCATTGACTCATTTTCGAGCTAGTTCCCCTGATTACCACCCGTGACATTCAGAATAACCGGACACAAGAAACAGACATTTTCTTTACATTTGACCTCTAAGTGGAGGTACCAACCTGGGTCTCATCGTCTCATAATGATTAATATTTCTGTCAAATAATTTCAAAATCCATCCAGAAATAAGGAAGTTATTGTGGGACCCTTTTTTTACCTTTGACCTCTAAGTACGACCTTGACCTTTGGGGTATGGACCTGGGTTTTGCGCGCGACACATCGTCTCATGATGGGTAACATTTCTGCAAAGTGATTTCAAAATCCATCCAGAAATAAGAAAGTTATTGACTGCGTTTAAGTTTCGGACGAACGAACGAATGAACAGACGAACGGGCAACGCTATATGCCCTTCCACCATTCTTCAAATGGCGGGGGGGGGCATAAAAAATAAACGATTCCTAGGATACTAAATCCATTTAAATTATAATATCCATCCTCCCATTCAAGAAGGTGATCGTATTCCGATGCTGTGGTTTGACACGTTTTTTTACCAAATGTTTAGAATTTATATAATCTATGATTTATTTGAAAAATAAATTGCAAATACATACATACGTATGCTTTTTTGTTTTTTGTTTGATTTGAGGTTTAACGTCCCCGTCAACACTGTAAAGCTCATTTTGGATACGTTGCTTCCAATTTTGTGGGACTTTAACCCGACATTGGGATGAAATGACATCCCAAGCCCTGCCAACCAATGAAACCAATAGGGTTTATAAGCATGGACGGTCCATCTCGCACCGGCTTAGATCCCCTAAGCGGCTTACCTGTACTTGTGTGCGGCTCGGTTTCAGCTCTGCGTAGAAGCATCATGCAGCATATCTGATACAGATACAGATTATTTAAAGTCGGAAGTTTTAAACAAATGTAACATAAGCTATGTATAGCTATTAACCGACTACGTGTATAGCTATTAACCAACCATCTATTCCTTCAAGCTCCGATGGGCGGGGCCGTATATACGTATACAAAATGAGACTCGGTCCGACGACTAACAGTAAGTATAGTGCTTAAATGAAAGTCAATTCCTATTTCACAGAAATAAATAAAATTTTACTGTTCAACAGTCAACATCACGTCACCCAATTTGTGCAATGAACACCACTACTGTATACATTGTTTTACTTTTTTTGCTCAAAAAAAACATAGATTGTGGCTATTCATTACAATCTCCTCTTTTTCAGAAAAGCTTTGAAACCCGGCCCATTTTGAATCTAAATACAAGTGAAGGCGGATCAGGAATCGATACAATAACCTCACACCTCCCCATCCAAGACTCCAATGCGAAAAGAAACACAAACATAAAATAACTTCACCATCTCTGGTTACTTTAAATGGCTGTCCAAAAAAAAAAAAAAAAAAAATATTCGCAATACATAAATGCAAAGACGAACAATAACAACAATAAACCACAACAGAACAACCTTATGCCCCAGCCTACATGCACGCAGAGCTGAACCCGACTACGCAAAAGAGTACTGGTAATCCGCTTAGAAGGACTAAGCCTGCCCAGGCAAAGTGTTGCGTGTCGGATCGTTCATGCACAGTAAACGTTTTAGTTTCATTGGGCGGCAGAGCTTGAGATGTCATTTCATCTCAATGTCGGGTAAAAGTCCCACAAAATTGGAATCAACGTCTCCAAAATGACCTAAATAGTGTTGACGGGGACTTTAAACCCCAAACAAACAAACAAACAAACAAACAAACGGAAGAACCTCCTTCGAACCGTCAGCAATTTTTTTATATATTTTTTTCTTACTGAGGGCTTAAATCGCGTATCCTCACCATTGGTTCTGTCGCGGTCTAGATATACATGCATATTTTGTTCAGTCCGCATGAAGGAATTTTAACCATCAGTGGAACATCAAAATCAAAAGAGTGAAACAACGATGAGGACTCGATCGTTAGCATGAAATAACTGAAATGCAGAAAAGCGAGTTCATTACGCAAACACGCCTATATACAAATACATTGCCACCTTTATCGCCGAAAAAATGAAAATTTTATGATGAAAAATTGTGATATTTTTCTTATATCTGCTCAAAATATACATTGTGGGCAGTCGTTAAAACCGCCTCATCGAGGCGGTTCTAACGAGTACCCACACTCTATATTTTAGAGCAGAAATAGGAAAAATAAGGTTTACCCCTATAAACCCCAGTTTTACTATATATAAGTGGGGTTGAAGGGGGTCAAAATTATATATTTACATTTCCAGTGTAAAGTCTAATGTAAACCTATAGAAAACAATTGCGTTCATACTTCCATGAACGCATCGAATCACATGATTTTCTTTGACGTTAAGTGACGTCATTCTAAACCATTGTTCTCTACGGGCGTTGATGACGTCAACGCTGCTCCGCTCTTTGTAGAAAAACTGCGTGTAAATGTTTTTCAGCTTTAAAAGTTTGCCCTGCAAGCATTTTTTTTCGCCCGGTGATGATGGGCAAATAATGTAAATATAAAAAATAAACTTAATTTTTGTGCTTTTCATGAAAGTATGAACGACAGTGGGTCGCTAGCAAAGTTTACATGAACCCCTTCGGGGTTCATTTACTTTGCACGCGACCCACTGCGTTCATACTTCCATGAACTGCAGAAAAATAAATTTCATTTCTTAAATAGGCGTGTTTTCGTGATGTTCACACACTTTCTGAATTGACCATAACGTGTAATATGTTTCCTCTTCAGAAGTGCAAAGCATTTCTTTCAGAACAGATCTTCTCTATAATAATTATATCCATTCAATTAAATAATTAAGTTTTTCAGTTTATAAGATTATGCGGTAGTTAAGTGTAAAGCGTGGAAAAAAATCATAAGTAGACAGACGAACTGCACGAAAACGTCCAGATTTTAGTTTAATCTTTCACAGACTTTGTCGCAGCTTATTGGTGTCAGTATGACATGAAGTTAATAATCTAGAAAGTTCAGCAGTGGTACAAGAGCTTGAATTTGCAAAACACCGTGCTTATGAAGTTTAGGTAACAAATATAGTGTAGGAAGCCTAGCTTGGCCTTCTTTAACACATACAACAATCTTGGTGGCTGAATGATAGATATGATTATTAGCCACATACCTCTCTTCACCAAAGTCTGTAGTTCATATACCTTTGTACCACCAAGTTATTCCGCTCTCTCGTCATGACCATGCTGGGTCCCGAGGCAAGACAGTGTAAAAACCTGGATGCAGTGGATGCCCATGACTTCTGTTGTATCTCACCATGCTCCCAACATGCTTCCATGCTCCCCAACATGCTGCTGCATCGCCGTTTGGGTAATTGAATTAAAAATGATTTCCTCCGCCCCAGCTGCCGAAGTATATTTTACATATCTGGAATATAAATGCTTGGGTACAACATAAAAATGTTCACGACAGACTGCGTGCATGGTAGTTAACCCAATTACGGTTGATAACTTTTCTTTCCTCTTTAACTGCACGCCGATGGGCCAGGCCTCAGATTATATGACGATTCCAGCGTAAAGGCTTACTTATCTGCTGTTGGTTGGTACCTGATACTCTGTCTCTGGTTGGGCCAATCGGAGTCTACTGTAAGTTTTCATTTGCTCAAGCATTTCAGTTGTTTCTTGCTACCGAGTCCTCACCGTTGTTTAATCTCTGTGGTTGTTTGATTTTTGTGTTCTCAGAGATGTTGCACTGGTGAGTTAGGAATCCTTCATGCAGACTGAATAAATTATTTGTCTAAATCGCGACTGAAGTAAGGGCGAGGATTGCGGTTGCGTAAAATCGATTTAAGCCCCACCCACCAACCCCCAGTGAAATACTTTTCACTGACCGCTGAAGAAATTTATGGGCTGCATGGTGCTTCCACAAAGAGCCGAAACTGACCGCACACGAGTACTGGTAAACCGCTTAGAAGATCTAAGCCTGTCCAGGAACCGCGGCGCGAGGCGGACCGTCCATGCTAATAAACCCTATTGGTTTCATTGAGCGACAGGGCTTGAGACGTCATTTCATCTCAATGTCGGGTAAAAGTCCCACAAAATTGGAAGCAACGTCTCCAAAATGACCTTTACAGTGTTGACGGGGACGTTAAACCTAAAATCAAACAAACAAAACTTCATAGTGTCCTTTTTAGCTTTTAGCTCGACTTCAGAATATTTGGAAGATTTTTTTAATACTGATAATACCTACTTCGATGGTTTGATCTGTCAAATTTACTCCCCCCCCCCCCCCCCCCCCCCCATCAACCCCTCCCCGAACTTCAATTAAAGAAAGCAGATTCTTTTGATACCGATGCCCAGTATTTTTATTTATTTTCATATATCTATTGTAGATGGGATTGTTTCTGGCAAAATTTATGATAAACGCGGTGATTTTGATTTTGAGATTGTAATTTTTCCCTTCTTGGATGGTGATGTTCCCCGTGCTCCATCCTACGGTGTTTATATTTCGCAATTAATTCGATTTGCTATAGTTTCTAGTCATGGAACTGACTTCAACTCTGGTAATAAATTATTAACTGCTAAACTTCTTAATCAGGGATATCGCTATCATACACTTCGTAAACCCTTTTCTAAGTTTTATAGACGACATTCCGATTTTAAATTCAATGTTGCACTTAAATCTCTTCTGCAACGAGGCCTATCGGAACCCGGATTTTATGGTAACTTAGTATATAAATTCAGAAAAACAATTCAGTACCCATTCGTAAGATCACTTTTTGATATAAAAACTTTGGGTAGAACATAAATATTGTACGACAGACTGCATGCACGGTTAACCCAATCACGGTTGATACCTTTGCTTCCCTCTTGAATTGCACGCTTCAGTTTCTATGACGGTTCCAGCGTAAAGGATTGCATAAAATTTATTTTTAAGTAATGTCGATTAGAACCTGATGCTCTGTCTCTGGTTTGGCCCACCAGTGTCTAACTGTTGGTTTTCTTTTTCCCCATCATTTCAGTTATTTCAGTGAGTCGAGTATTCACCGTTGTTTCATCTCTGCAATTGTTTGATTTTATTAGCTCCACTGGCCGAAGGCCAGCGGGGCTATTGTCATGGCCCTGTGTCCGTCGTGCGTCCGTGCGTCCGTGATGTCGTGCGTCCGTGCGTCCGTGCGTTAACTTTTTCTTTAAACATATTCTCCTCCTAAACTACTGGGCCAATTGTAACCAAATTTCACAGGACTGTTCCTTACATAGTCCTCTTCTAAATTCCTTCAAAGAATTTTGTTACACCCAGAACTCTGGTTGCCATGGCAACAAAACCCCAAAAAAAAAAAAATAAAAATCTTTAAAAATCTTCTCCTCCAAAACCACCTGAAAACCACCTGTTGGATTTCATTTTTATTTTGCATGACTGTTCCTTGGGTTGACCTCTTTCAGATTCCTTGAAGAAATTTTGATCCGACAAAAAACATGGCCGCCATGGGCGGGGCTTATTTTCCCTATTTAACATATAGTGTAATGCTAAAACATCTTCTCCTCCTAAACTATTGGGCCCATTGTAACCAAACTTCACAGGAATGTTACTTACTTAGTCCTCTTCTAAATTCCTTCATAGAATTTTGTTACACCCAGAACTCTGGTTGCCATGGCAACAAAACAACACAAAATATTAAAAATCTTTAAAAATCTTCTCCTCCAAAACCACCTGTTGGATTTCATTTTTATTTTGCATGAATGTTTCTTGGGTGGACCCCTTTCAGATTCCTTGAAGAAATTTTGATCCGACAAAAAACATGGCCGCCATGGGCGGGGCTTATTTTCCCTATTTAACATATAGTGTAATGCTAAAACATCTTCTTCTCCTAAAATACTGGGCCAATTGTAACCAAACTTCACAGGAATGTTCCTTACTTAGTTTTCTTCTAAATTCCTTCAAAGAATTTTGTTACACCCAGAACTCTGGTTGCCATGGCAACAAAACCACACAAAAAAAATAAAAATATTTAAACATCTTCTCCTCCAAACCCACCTGTTGGATTTCATTATCCCCTCGCACAACATAGTTGTGAGGGGGGATATAGCATTTGTCCGGTACGTACGTACGTAAGTACGTACTTTTGTCATCGCTCTAGCGCAACGTACGTACATACTTTTGTGATCGCTCTAGCGCCACGTACGTACGTACGTACTTTTGTCATCGCTCTAGCGCCTACATTTCTTGACCGATTTTAATATAACTTCACACAAACATTCCTTACGACAATATCTGGAGCAAGATCTACTTTCAAGGCCATGACCTCAAGGTCAAGGTCACTCTGGCTATTTTTTTAAAAACAGTTTGTCATGGCTCTAGCGCCTACATTTCTCTCCCAATTTCAATATAACTTCAAACAAATGATCCTTATAAAAATATCTCGAGCGAGTTGGACTTTCAAGGTCATGACCTCAAGGTCAAGGTCACTGTGGCTATTTTTAGAAAAACATTGTCATCGCTCTAGCGCTTACATTTCTTCACCAATTTCAATATTACTTCACACAAATGATCCTTATAAAAATATCTTGAGCGAGTTCCACTTTCAAGGTCATGGCTTCAAGGTCAAGGTCACAGTGGCTGTTTTTAGAAAAACTTTGTCATCGCTTCACACAAATGTTCCTTATGACAATATCTTGAGCGAGTTGGACTTTCAAGGTCATGACCTCAAGGTCAAGGTCACTGTGGCTATTTTTAGAAAAACATTTTCATCGCTCTAGCGCCTACATTTCTTCACCAATTTCAATATAACTTCACGCAATTGTTCCTTATAAAAATATCTCCAGCGAGTTCGACTTTCCAACTCATGGCCTCAAGGTCAGGGTCACTGTGGCTATTTTCAGAAAAAACTTTGTCATCGCTCTATCGCCTATATTTCTTCACTGATTTCAATATAACTTCACACAAATGTTCCTTATGACAATATCTCAAGCGGGTTCAACTATCAATGTCAAGGCCTCAAGGTCAAGGTCAAGGTCACTGTGGCTATTTTTTAGAAAAACTTTGTCATCGCTCTAGCGTTTACATTTCTTCACCAATTTCAATATAACTTCATACAAAAATGTTCCTTATGACAATATCTCTAGCGAGTTCAACTTTCAAGGTCAAGGTCACTGTTTCTATTTTTAGAAAAACTTCGTCATCCCTCTAGCGCTTACATTTCTTCATCGATTTCAATATAACTTCACACAAATGTTCCTTATGACAATATCTCACCATTTCGACTTTCAAGGTCAAGGTCACTAGGGCTATTTTTAGAAAACTTTGTTATCGCTCTAGCGCCTACATTTCTTCACTGATTTCAATATAACTTCACACGAATGTTGCTTATGACAATACCTCGAACGAGTTTGACTTTCAAGGTCAAGGTCACTGTGGCTAGTTTTAGAAAAACTTTGTCATCGCTCTAGCGTTTACATTTCTTCACCAATTTCAATATAACTTCATACAAAAATGTTCCTTATGACAATATCTCTAGCGAGTTCAACTTTCAAGGTCAAGGTCACTGTTTCTATTTTTAGAAAAACTTCGTCATCCCTCTAGCGCTTACATTTCTTCATCGATTTCAATATAACTTCACACAAATGTTCCTTATGACAATATCTCACCATTTCGACTTTCAAGGTCAAGGTCACTATGGCTATTTTTAGAAAACTTTGTTATCGCTCTAGCGCCTACATTTCTTCACTGATTTCAATATAACTTCACACGAATGTTGCTTATGACAATACCTCGAACGAGTTTGACTTTCAAGGTCAAGGTCACTGTGGCTAGTTTTAGAAAAACTTTGTCATTGCTCTAGCGCTTACATTTTTTCACCAATTTCAATATTACTTCACACAAATGTTCCTTATAACAATATCTCTAGTGAGTTCCACTTTCAAGGTCAAGGTCACTGTGGCTATTTTTAGAAAAACTTTGTCATAACTCTAGCGCTTACATTTCTTCATCCATTTCAATATAACTTCACACAAATGTTCCTTATGACAATACCTCGAGCGAGTTTGACTTTCAAGGTCAAGGTCACTGTGGCTATTTTTAGAAAAACTTTGTCATTGCTCTAGTGACTACATTTTTTCACAAATTTCAATATAACTTCACACAAATGTTCCTTATGACAATATCTCGAGCTATTTAGACTTTCAAGGTCAAGGTCACTGTGGCTATTTTTAGAAAAACTTTGTCATCGCTCTAGCGCCTACATTTAATGATGGATTGTAATAGAACTTCACACAAATATTTCTTATGATAATATCTCGACTTACTTCGACTTTCAAGGTCATGACCTCAAAGTCAAGGTCACTGTGGCTATCTTTAGAAAAACTTTGTCATCGCTCTACCGCCTACATTTATTAACAGATTTTAATATAACTTCACACAAAAGATGCTTATGACAATATCTTGAGCAAGATCTACTTTCGTGGTCATGGCCTCAAGTCAAGGTCACTATGGCTATTTTTAGAGAAACGTCATCACTCTAGAATGTACATTTATTGGAGGATTTTTAAACAAACTTTACACAAATGTTGCATATGATAATATCTCAAGCAAGTTGGACTTTTGCCATTTCAGTGTTTTCCACACACGAAGTTGTCTAGTGCGAGGGGATTTGTATCGCATGCGATGCCTTGTTTTTATTTTGCATGAATGTTCCTTGGGTGGACCTCTTTTAGATTCCTTGAAGAAATTTTGATACGACAAAAAACATGGCCGCCATGGGCGGGGCTTATTTTCACTATTTAACATATAACGTAATGCTAAAAAATCATTTTCTGCAAAAGTACTTGTGGGATTTCATTGTAATTTGCATGAATTGTCCTTGGGTGGACTGTTGTCAGATTCCTTGAAAAAAATTTGATCTTACAAAAAACATGGCCGCCATGGGCAAGGCTTATTTTCACTATATAACATATAGTGTAATGCTGAAAATATTTTCTGCAAAAGTTCTTGTTTTATTTCATAGTTATTTGGCATGCATGTTCCTTAGGTGGACCTCTGTAAGATTCCTTGAAGAAATTTTGATCCGACATAAAACATGGCTGCAGTGGGCGGGGTTTATTTTCACTATATAACATGTAGTGTAATGTTAAAAAAGTCTTCTCTTCTTCAAAAGTTCTTGTTTATTTATTTATTTATTTATTTTAAAGTACCTTCCTGTATCTGAATTAATCTCTTCCAATTTTGCTGACTATCACATATCTATAGAGGTCCACCTACAAATTCAAAACATCAGAAATTTCACATGCCCATCACACTGGTGATAGAACTGATGTTTTCAACACAAACTCTATTTATACGACTTGATGTTTCAAAATAAATTCAAAATACTGAGGGAGATTGATTTATTAGACCTAATTATACTACAGTGTCAACAGTTCTCCAGATCCCTGAGGGTTAAAATGGCTTAGTTGAAAAGGGAGGCATACCGAATCCGACGGAGGAAAGGGAAAAATAAATAAATAAAGAAATAAAAACATAAATCTGTTCATTTTTTAGCTCCACTGGCCAAAGACCGGCGGGTCTTATGTTATATGTTATGGCCCTGTGTCTGTTGTGCGTCTGTGCGGTTGTGCATCCGTGCGTTAACTTTTTCTTTAAACATTTCCTCCTTAACTACTTGGTCGATTGTAACCAAACTTAACAGGAATGTTTCTCACATAGTCCTCTTCTGAATTCCTTCAAAGAATTTTGTTACATGCAGAACAAAATGGCATCGAAAGCAAAAAAAAAAAATATTTAAAAATCTTCTCCTCCAAAACCGCTCAATGGATTTTATTCTTATTTTGCATGAATGTTCCTTGGGTGGACATCTGTCAGATTCCTTGAAGAAATTCGGATCAGGCAAAAAACATGGCCACCATGGCCATGCCCCACATGACTGCCATGGCCATGCCCCTTGGCTCATTAGCTTTCAAAGACTTATATGGGGAAAAGTTTTAAAAACCTTCTCCTCCAAAACCGCTCAACGTAATGGATTTCATTCTTACTTTGCATGAATGTTCCTTGGGTGGACCTCTGTCAGATTCCTTGAAGCAATTTTGAGCAGACAAAAAACATGGCCGCCATGGACACGCCCATTGGCTAATTAGCTTCCATAGACTCATAAAGGGATCTTTTTTTTTTTGTTAATCTTCTCCTCCAAAACCGCTAAATGGATTTCGTTCTTAATTTTCATGAATGTTCCTTGTGTCTACCATTGTCAGATTCATTGAAGAAATTTTGATCAGACAAAAAACATGGCCGCCATGGCCACCACCTTTGGCTCATTAGCTTCCATAGACCAATAAACGGAAAAACTTCTTCTCTGAAACCATAAAGCCTAAAGCTAAGACATTTACAGTAAAACCTGTCTTAGTGGCCACCTCTATTAAGCAAGCAACCTGTCTTAAGCAAGCAGGCATTCAGTTCCCAAGAAAGGCAGATGTGTTAAATTTCACCTGTATTAAGCAAGAACCTGTCTTAAGCAAGCATATTTTGACTATCCCTTAGGCACTTGCTTAATACAGGTTGAACTGTAGTATGTAGCAAAGTTATGTGGTCACCTACTAAGTCCTGCGAACTATGACTCTTGAGTCCAAATTGGCAACGCCCCGGTGCTTAGTAGCTCCCATAGACTAATAATGACAAATCTTGAAACTTTTCTCCTCTGAAACCATAAGGCCAAGAGCTTAGTATGTAGCAACTTGAAGTATTCATCTGCATAAATCCTGCCAACTATGCCCCTGGGGTCCAAATTGGCCACACCCTGAGGCCCATAAGCTCCCATAGACTTATACTGGGAAAAACTGACAAAAATCTTCTCTGAAACCATCAGTGCCCAGAGCTTAGATATTAAGTATGCAGCAACGTCAAGTCGTCACTCAAATAAATCCTGCCAACAATGCCCCTGGGGTAAAAAATTGGTCACGCCCAGAGGCATATTAGTTCCCATAGACTTATAATAGGAAAAACTTAAAAAAAGTCTTCTTCTCTGAAACCATAAGGCCCAGAGCTTTAGATATTTAGAACGGAGCAATGCCAAATGGTCACTCACATAAATCCTGCCAACCATGGCTCTGGGGTCCAAAAATATAGAATGGACATTCCTTGGGTGGATCACTTGTTTCTTTTTTACCCATTGCATGTGGGAAAAACCCTAAATGGGTACCTTGGCAAACAGTGCTGGCCCAGATCAGACCCAACAGAACACCATGTCTGATCAGGGCCTGCACTATTTGCTAACAGAATTTTCCATCAAAAATAGAAAAAAAATAGGCCTGACACCCCTTATATGACAAATGGACTGGTCCAACATATAGCAATAGAAGAGTCCACTAGTATACCATTGGTTAATGTAATAAATATGACAATTGTCTGAAGTTAGCCGGTGGAGCGACAGGCCCTCTTGGGCCTCTTGTTTTCTCGGAGATGTAGCACTGATGAGTTAGGAAGCCTTCATGCGCACTGAACGAATTATTTGTCTCAGCCACGGCAGAAGTAAAGGCGAGGATTGTGGCCACGCAAAATCGCTTTAAGACCCGCACTGAAATACTGTTTGCTGACAATTCCAAGGCGGTTCTTCTGTCGCAGTTCATTTTTGTTATTGTTCGTCTTTGCATGTGTGTGTGTGTTGCATATATATTTTTATTTTGGATGACCTTTTGGTCATTCTGTGAGAAATTGACTTCCTTTTGACTTTCCGCTTGTGATTTTTTTTTTTTTTTTTTTTTTTTTCATTAGGGTTCAGTTATTTTATGTTTGTGTTTCGTTTTCTTTGGTGTCTCAGATGGGAGATGTGGGGTAATTGTATCGATTCCTGGTCCTTGCCTTCACTTCTATTCTGGAACGGTCAGCTAAAGGTATTTCATTCGGGGCCTTACATCGATTTTACATGACCATAATCCTCACCCTTGGTTCTGCCATAGTTTAAACAAATAATTGAGCCCCGCCAAGCGAATTTGTGTCTTCGAGCATTCCGTCATGACAAATTTTAACTGCGCATGCCCAGCCATTCAGAGGGACCAGGGATACGGCTTTCTGTCTGAAGGTTCCTCTTGATTCACTGCTTGTATGCGGATGCGCAGGCTCGCCTGAACCTTCGCTGCTCGCATAGGCGATAAGTACCAAAATCGCTTGACGGGGCCCAATTGGTTTTTGCAAATTAAAGGCAGAAGTAAAGGCAATGGTTAAAAATCGAAACAATTAACCCACTTCTCCCATAAGAGACACCAAAGGCTAAGAAACACAAACATGAAATAACCTAGACCCTAATAGAAATACCAACAACGGAAAGCCAAAAGGATAGTTAGTTTCCCACATAATGGCCAATTGGTAATCCAAAACAAAAATATATAAGCGATTAACATATTCAAAGACGGACTATAATAGATATAATAATAAACCGCGACAGAAGCACCACCTTGGACCGGTCAGTGATTTTACGCGTCCGCAATCCTCGCCTTAAGTTCCGTTCCGATTTAGACAAATATTTGTTCAGTCCGCAGAAAGGCTTCCTAACTCATCAGTGCAACATCTCCGAGAACACAAAAATCAAACAACCACAGGGATGAAACAACGGCGATGACTCGACAGCAAGAAGCCGCTGAAATGCTGGAGCAAAAGAAAACCAACAGTTAGACTCCGATTGGCCCGACCAGAGACAGAGCATCAGATACAAACCAACATTACATAAAATAATTAAATTTAAATTTCAAGTAAGCCTTTACGATGAAACTGTCATAGAAGCCTCATTAACAGCGTTTTCCATGACCCTCAAAAATACCGGTTCCAAAGATCCAAGGGAGACACCTTTGTTCCCCAACATATTTATATATCTCTCATATATTCCAACGTTCCTAATATCTTTCTAGATCAATGCCCTTTAAATTTGTCAGTTGGAACAAGTGCATCCACCCCCTAAAATAAAATACCAAAGAGAAACCTTATATAAAGTATTGATGGGCCGTTTTATGTTTCCTTAACAGACCATCATGGTCATTTTATGAAAAATAGAAGTGGAGGCAATGATCAGGAATCGATGCAATTATCCCACAGCTCCCATCAGAGACACCAAAGGGAAAGAAACACAAACAACAGACCCCAATCGAAACATCAACAGCGGAAAGCCAAAAGGACAGTTACTTTCCCACAAAATGGCCACTAGGCTATCCAAAATAAAATAATATAAGCGACACAAACACTCAAAGACAAACCATAACAAAAATAAGCCGCGACAGAAGAACCGCCTTGGAACGGTCAACGGAAACGAATTCCACTGGGGGCTTAAATCGATTTTACGTGGCCACAATCCTCGCCCTTATTTCTGCGCGACCCCAATCGAAACATCAACAGCGGAAAGCCAAAAGGACAGTTACTTTCCCACAAAATGGCCACTAGGCTATCCAAAATAAAATAATATAAGCGACACAAACACTCAAAGACAAACCATAACAAAAATAAACCGCGACAGAAGAACCGCCTTGGAACGGTCAACGGAAACGAATTCCACTGGGGGCTTAAATCGATTTTACGTGGCCACAATCCTCGCCCTTACTTCTGCGCGATTTAGACAAATAATTTGTTCAGTCCGCATGAAGGCCTCCTAACTCATCTGTGCAACATCTCCGTGAACACAAAAATCAAACAACCACAGAGATGAAACAACGGCGAGGACTCTACAGCAAGAAACCACTGAAATGCCGGAGCAAAAGAAAACCAACAGTTAAGACTCCGATTGGCCCAACCAGAGACAGAGTATCAGGCACCAACCAACGTTACATTGAGTTAGATCGCTCTAATTCTCAGTAAGCCTTTACGCTGGAACTGTCATAGAATCTGAGGCCTGACCCACTGAAAACTGCATGTTTCCTTAATTACTTACTACGATGGAACTTAAAACGAATTGATGGCTCGTTTACCATGGCTAATTAAGGGGAGTGGGAAGACCTTGTAGATTTATCCACCTTTTTCAAAGGGAAACAACTTGCAGGTTCACTTTTCAATAAATTCTATCCCGCAGAAAAAGGGGTCTACTCTTAAGGGAAAGAATTTGCTCCTCGGGGGTAATTTTTTTTTACTTTAAGAGTTGACCCCTATTGACATGGGAGACCAAACTACTTTTTCAGGAATCGCCTCCACTCAATGTGTATCGATTCCCCTTAAGACCCACCCCTTAGGGAATGCTTTCCACAGGTCAAGATAACAAATATTAGAGATAATTTGGTAGGGAAATGTGCTTATTATTTTCTTGAAAATGTATAATATTAGAATCAATGCGATTGAGTAGCTCAAAGTACTATACCATTATTCTATAAAGATAAAAAAAATATGCTAACCTCCATTATCAGTTACCCCCTATATTAATTACATTGTAACACCTTGACCCGATAAAGATCTGCTTTCTCAGAACAAACAGATAAAAAAATGTATACAAGGGGATTAACTGAAAAATAGAATACCAGATTCGTGTCATTTGATATCAAGTTTATCAGGCTCGGCTTCGAGAACCCATGTAGAATCGCTCGGCAAGCCTCGCGATTTTTCAAGTGTTCTCGAAGCCTTTCCTGATAAACTTGATATCAAAAGACACGGACCTGGTATTCTCTATTTATCTCTCCTGACCAGGCGCTATGATTACCCCACAGAGACTCGAATTTCCGATCGTTCTAAGGTTGTTCGAGCAATAGAATTATCGTAAAAATACTGAAGATTCGGATACGTTTCGGGACTTGAAAATTAAAAAAAAAAGTGCTTCACGATTCTGCAAGGAGTCCAGATGGCAAATAGTCCTGGTCAGACTGCACTTTCAGGAGGAGTCTGATCTTGGTCTGCAATATTTGCTTAGGCCTACCTGTCTGTCATCATTACGGTTGTATTTAAGTGCCATTTGTATTAAAAAGACGTGAAGGCAATGACCAGAAATCACACCTCCCATCAGAGACACCAAAGGGAAAGAAACCCAAACATGAAATAACGAGATCCGAATGGAAACATCAATAGCGGAATGCCGAAAGGACAGTTACTTTTCCATAAAATGGCCAATCCGGCAAATTGACTATCCAAAATTAAAAGATGTAAGCGATAAAAACAATCAAAGACAAACTATAACAAAAACCAGTGCTTCAGCTGAAGTGCACGACCCGCCGGATGCTGTTAACTTTATGAGTGTTACCATATCTGGGTATGGCAGCCATTTTGGTCATGTGACCTGGACCTAAAACGGTTCCCCCAATAAATGCGCCTTATCGTAAGGAGCAAAAATATATCTTATACTTTAGTACTGTATTCTGAATCGTTTGCAGGATAAAATGCATTCTTACTTTTCGAATACAAAAGCATATGTGTCAAAGTTTGACCTAGGCACAAAAAATGTCAAGGTCAACCCAGGGTCACCATTTTAGCACTTTATGATGGGCCTACGTTCCAGATGATATTTATCAAGTTTCATGGAAATCTGCCCAGTGGTTCTGGAGAAGACTATTTTTGAAGGGTTTTTACCAAATATGGCTTGGCGGCCATTTTGGTCAAGTGACCTGGACCCCATAAGCAAATTTTCGTTTCACCCATCCCATAGAGGCTCCATATGAAATTTGACTTCAATCGGTTTCCGAGGAGAAGCAGTTCGAAAATTTTCACATTTTTCGCCTCGGCGAGGCTATACTAAACGGAATGTAATATTTGCAAGTTCATTGGTTAGATCTCATTGATATCTATCAGTATGCCAAAAATTATTTAAATATTCCAATCGGTGAAGTTACTATCACCAATTTTCACAAACGGGTTACGGACGGACATACAGACTGACAGAATGACACGGTGATTTTAGGGCACTCTTAGAAAATCAACCGACTTCAGTCGGTCGCTTTTTCTTCGGGTCGTGCAATAAGCCGCGACAGTAGAACCGCCTTGGAACGGTCAGCGGTCGGTGAAAAGTATTTCGGTGGGGGTTGGTAGGTGGGGCTTAAATCGATTTTACGCAGCCGCAGTCCTCGCCCTTACTTCAGTCGCGATTTAGACAAATAATTTGTTCAGCCTGCATGAAAAGGCTTCCTTACTCACCAGTGCAACACCTCTGAGAACACAAAAATCAAACAACGACAGAGATTAAACAACGGTGAGGACTCGGTAGCAAGAAACAACTGAAATGCTTGAGCAAATGAAAACTTACAGTAGACTCCGATTGGCCCAACCAGAGACAGAGTATCAGGTACCAACCAACAGCAGATAAGTAAGCCTTTACGCTGGAACCGTCATAGAATCTGAGGCCTGGCCCATCGGCATGCATTTAAAGAGGAAGGAAAAGTTATCAACCGTAATTGGGTTAACTACAATGCACGCAGTCAATGTTTTACCCAAGCATTTACATTCCAGATATGTAAAATCTTCGGCAGCTGGGGCGGAGGAAATCATTTTTTAATTCAATGACCCAAACGGCGATACAGCAGTATGTTGGGGAGCATGGAACCATGTTGGGAGCACGGAGAGACACAACAGAAGTCATGGGCATCCACTGCATCCAGGTTTTTACACTGTCTTGCCTCGGGACCCAGCATGGTCAGGACGAGAGAGCGGAATAACTTGGTGGTACAAAGGTATATGAACTACCGCCTTTGGTGAAGAGAGGTATGTGGCTAATAATCATATCTATCATTCAGCCACCAAGATTGCTGTATGTGTTAAAGAGGGCCAAGCTAGGCTTCCTACACTATATTTGTTACCTAAACTTCATAAGCACGGTGATTTGCAAATTCAAGCTCTTGTACCACTACTGAACTTTCTAAATTTCTAAATTATTAACTTCATGTCATACTGACACCAATAAGCTGCGACAAAGAAGAAGTAAAACAAAGATCAGGAATTGATACAATTAACTTACTCCACTCATAAAAGACACCAAAGGGAAAGAAATACAAACATTAAGCGACCAGACCATAATGGAAACCTAAACAAAGGAAGGCCATAAGGACAGTTACTTTCCCACAAAATGGCCATATGGCCATCCAAAATTAAAAGACACAAGTGATACACACAGTAAGCAACAAACAACAACATAAATAAATCGCCACAGAAGAGCCGCCTTGGAACGGTCAGTGGAAGATTTCCACCGGGGGGCTTAAATCGATTTTACGTGGCCACAATCCTCGCCCTTACTTCCGTCGCGATTTAGACAAATAATTTGTTCAGTCCGCATGAAGGCCTCCTAAATCATCAGTGCAACATCTCCGTGAACACAAAAATCAAAGAACCACAGAGGTGAGACAACGGTGAGGACTCGACAGCAAGAAACCACTGAAATGCTGGAGCAAAAAAAACCAACAGTTAGACTCCGTTGAAAAAGATTAAACTAAAATCTGGACGTTTTCATGCATTTCGTTCGTCTACTTATGATTTTTTCCACGCTTTACACTACCCTACCTCATAATCTTATAAACTGAAAAACTTAAATATTTAATTGAATGGATATAATAATTATAGAGATCTGTTCTGAAAGAAATGCTTTACACTTCTGAAGAGCATAAAAATTATACGTTATGGTCACATCAGAAAGTGGGTGAAACTCGCTTTTCTACATTTCAGTTATTCCATGCTATCGATCGAGTCCTCATTTAGGCTGACATGATTAATCGGAAAATCGATTAATCAATCGATAAATTCCACAAAAACGATTATCAATTTTGATTTGCTTTTAATCGATTACTTCATAGGTACAATTTACTACCCAAAGTTATGCCTAAAATAGAGGGATGAGTGGCAAACAGTGCAGACCCTGATGAGACGCCGCATATTCTGCGGCGTCTCATCTGGGTCTACACTGTTTGCTCAGGCCTGTCTGTTCAAATATACCAATGGTAAAGTGCAACATATGGTAAGAGTCATGCTCAGACAGAAAGCCAGACAGGTAAAATAATGACAAAAACCTTTGAGATTACTAATCGATTATCGATCGCAATGACAGGACTGATAATCGATTATCTTTTCTGCTCCGGTTAGCCAGCCCTAGCCTTCTTCGTTGTTTCACTTCTGTATACGTATCCGTTTGATTTTTATGTTCCACTGATGGTTAAAATTCCTTCATGCGGACTGAACAAATTATACATTTATAGAACCAATGGTGAGGATACGCGATTTAAGCCCTCAGTAAAAAAAAAAATGCTGACCGTTCGAAGGAGGTTCCTCAGTTTGTTTGTTTGGGGGTTAACGTCCCCGTCAACACTATTTAGGCCATTTTGAAGACGGTGATTCCAATTTTGTGGGACTTTTACCCGACATTGAGATGAAATGACATCTCAAGCTCTGTCGCCCAATGAAACTAAAACGTTTAATGTGCATGAACGATCCGACACGCACCACTTTGCCTGGGCAGGCTTACACCTTCTAAGCGGATTACCAGTACTCTTTTGCGTAGTCGGGTTCAGCTCTGCGTACGTGTAGGCGGGGGCATAAGGCTCTTCTGTTGTGGTTTATTGTTATTGCTCGTCTTTGCATTTATGTATTGCGATATCTTTTTTTTTTTGGACAGCCCTTTAAAGTGACCAGATATGGTGAAATTGTTTTATGTTTGTGTTTCTTTCGCATTGGAGTCTTGGATGGGGAGGTGTGAGGTTATTGTATCGATTCCTGGTCCGCCTTCACTTGTATTTAGATTCAAAATGGGCCGGATTTCAAAGCTTTTCTAAAAAAGAGGCGATTTTAATGAATAGCCACAATCTATGTTTTTTTAGCAAAAAAAAAAGTAAAACAATGTATACAGTAGTGGTGTTCATTGCACACATTGGGTGACGTGATGTTGACTGTTGAACAGTAAATTTTTATTTATTTCTGTGAAATAGGAATTGACTTTCATTTAAGCACTATACTTACTGTTAGACGTCGGGTCGAGTCTCATTTTGTATACGTGTACGGCCCCGTCCATCGGGGCTTGAAGGAATAAATTGGCTGCATGATGCTTCCACGCAGAGCTGAAACCGAGCCGCACACATGTACTGGTGAGCCGCTTAGGGGATCTAAGCCGGTGCGAGATGGACCGTCCATGCTTATAAACCCTATTGGTTTCATTGGTTGGCAGGGCTTGGGATGTTATTTCATCCCAATGTCGGGTTAAAGTCCCACAAAATTGGAAGCAACGTCTCCAAAATGACCTTTACAGTGTTGACGGGGCGTTAAACCTCAAATCAAACAAAAAACAAAAAAGCATACATACGTATGTATTTGCAATTTATTTTTCAAATAAATCATAGATTATATATATTCTAAACATTTGGTTAAAAAACGTGTCATACCACAGCATCGGAATACGACCACCTTCTTGAATGGGAGGATGGATATTATATTTTAAATGGATATATTATCATAGGAATCGTTTATTTTTTATGCCCCGCCATTTGAAGAATAGTGGAAGGGCATATAGCGTTGCCAGTTCGTCTGTTCGTTCGTCCGTTCGTCCGAAACTTAAACGCAGTCAATAACTTTCTTATTTCTGGATGGATTTTGAAATTACTTTGCAGAAATGTTTCTCATCATGAGACGATGTGTCGCGCGCAAAACCCAGGTCCATACCCCAAAGGTCAAAGGCGTACTTAGAGGTCAAAGGTAAAAAAGGGTCCGACAATAACTTCCTTATTTCTGGATGGATTTTGAAATTACTTGACAGAAATGTTAATCATCATGAGACGATGTGCGTGCCCAAGACCCAGGTTGGTACCTCCACTCCATTTGAAATGTAAAGAAAATGTCTGTTTCTTGTGTCCGGTTATTCTGAATGTATTTGGATATTACTTGGTAGAAATGTTACATTACGAAAACACGCCTATACCAAAACATTGTAAATTTTACCACCTAAAAAATGAAAATTTTCAGATGAAAAAATGCGACATTTTTCTTATTTCTGCTCAAAACATAGATTGTGGATACTCGTTAGAATCGCCTCGGCGAGGCGGTTCTAACGAGTATCCACAATCTATGTTTTTGAGCAGAAATAAGAAAAATTATGTATACCCCTGCAAACCCCAGTTTTAGGCTTTATTAGCCGAAACTACGTAGTATGGCCCATCTTCTTTCTTATGAATGTTTTCATTGCTCTTAAAGGAACTCATTTTTGATTTTTATTTGCCTTCACTGCAGCTGGTGTTGTGCCGTGTGGCGGCCGTAAAACGTCTCCACGTACATCAACCATAGTGCAGTTAATATTTTACTTTTGGTCCTTTGAGATCATCGTGAATATTCTGAGAAATCAGAAATTAATTATTGATTTAGACTTAATCTAGACAGGTTTTTAATTATCTGGACCCCATTTTGATTTATATCAGTCTTTGAATCGACTGCCTATTCGAAATTCGCAAAATTGCAGTATGTTTCCTCTGGCTTTCTTTGCCGGATCATTACAGGGTCACTTATTAGCCGAAACTACGTAGTATGGCCCATCTTCTTTCTTATGAATGTTTTCATTGCTCTTAAAGGAACTCATTTTTGATTTTTATTTACTATATAAAAGTGGGGTGTAAGGGGGTCAAAATCATATAGACGTGTTTTCGTGATGACCATCATGAGTCGATGTGTCATGCGCAAGACCCAGGTTGGTACGTCCAAGGTCAAGGTCATACTTAGAGGTCGCAGGTTAAGAAAAGTGTTTCTTGTGTTCGCTCAATATCTTTGTTGTTCCTGGATGGATTTGGAAATTACTTGGCAAAATGTTAACCATCATGAGACAATTTGTTTCACGCAAGACTCAGGTCCGTATCTGTAAGGTCAAGGTCATACTTAGCGGTCGAAGGTCAAATACTAACATCCATATATTTTCAGGCGGGGACATCCGTGTCCTATGAGTGTCCTTTGGACGCATTTCTAGTTTTTCTAATTTACAGATGATAAATGTTAATTTCAGTTTCGCAATAATTAGCTTTTTTATTGCTATTTTTCAACAACCAGACAATTTACTTTAAATTTATTAACTACTATAATAAAATACATACATATAATTGTGTTAAAGTCCAGCATTGGGTCCAGTTGTGCAAAGCATCGTTATCAAGTTCAATATCCATATTATGCCGCTATACAAATGTTACTATGCGCGGTATCTTGAAGTAGGCCAGTACTGCGACAGTTATATAATATTGCATCATGCGAGTTGTTTCCCTTATGCTACAATCCAATAATGCCCATGCGCGCTTCCGAACAGGCACATGCCGTAAGTGTGACGGCACATCAACGTCGTTACAACGTCATGACGTTTATGCAAGGTCACTTCAACGTCGGTGCAACGTTGCACCGACGTTGATTTGACGTTGCTCTAGCGACGTGTACCTGCAGGGTTAGTTCACCGTCTAATGAATATTCCCGGTATTTGCTTCCTATAACGCTTTTGATTCCCCAACATTTTCACGACTGTCTGAGAGCCTTCTGCAAGTATAAAACAGAATTTTATGCAAACAGTGCCAATAACTGTTCAGCTACTCATAATTACTTCAACCTTTTCTTTTTTATAATTATGATCAAAGAATTTTTGGATAGGTGCGGACATACCTGTAATCAGGGCGAAGTGCTCCCACCCCTGGATTTAATTAGCATTCTAATATCTACACATTTATTCCACATTTCAGCTACACTCAAGAGGCGCTCATAAACACTCTTATGTAATCTTGTGCTCCAAGTTTAATTGAGAATTCTAAGCTTGTCCAAAAACCATAATCACTCATAATTTGTTATAACCGTGAGAAATTGTAGAAACAGAAACAACCATGATAATAAATCTAACCCAGCAGGCACACGTCGCTATGGCAACGTCCAATCAACGTCGGTGCAACGTCATGACGTTGCACCGACGTTGATTTGACGTTGCATAAACGTCCTGACGTTGTAACGACGTTGATGTGACGTCATAATTACGTCATGTGCCTGCTGGGTAAGAATAAATGCGTCGCATTTGCGGAAAAACGCCAAGTTTCAGCGTTGATACTCAGAACTTATCCAGCAGACACACGTCGCAAGGACAACGTCAAATCAACGTCGGTGACCGACGTAGATGTGACGTTGCATAAAAGTCATCGTTAATATGACATCATAATTACGTCATGTGCCTGCTGCGTATTGATAGTCAGTGGTGAACTATAACGTCTAGTCTTAAAAAATTGGCGCCAATCTTTTTTTTTTTTTTTTTTGAAGCAAAACACTGGACATAAGAGTAAAATTAATGTATTTAATGTCTGAAACCGAGAAATACAATATGCAAATAATAATCATAATAATAACAAATTTACAGAAAGAAGACAATTTCCCACAAGCACACAACGTTGACTCGGCGTTGAAGCAACGATTTCTAAGTTGAGTATCTGCAGGGGAATCAACCATTACAGCACACCAATGGAAACCTGGAGAAGAAAATACAATATAGAAGAAAAAATCAGGTTGTGATGTCACTGAAAACTATGTTCTACGAATGTTTTAACGCTGTCGCATTCTTACAAAAGTTCTTTATGAAGCATTTTTAAATACATATATCTATATAAATGGGTAAGTCCATTTGCATCGAGCGACCAATTCAATGGTCATTTACAAACCAATGAACCTGCATCTGATCAGAGTCTTCACCGTTTGCACAAAATTTAAGATTAGAAAAAATAAATCATACTCCCATTTAATCAAAACTGGACATGCCTAAACCCATTGAACAGGACATTCCATTCGGCTACAATGAGCGAACAGCATGCGTACCAATCAATAGCTGTCTCCTGTCACCTGTTCTGAATTGATGGCTCTCGTTAGCACCTCCCGATTACGCACATGTCCAACGTAAATCGAATTCAACACAAAACTTGGAAAGTATTTTATCATTATTATTATTATTATTATAAACAAATTAATTGTTAAACTTACGCCTTTATCAAAATTTACAACTCCTGATCAAAGGATGAATCGCAAACATTTTCCGTGCTGTACCACGAGTGGATATATACGGCCATCGATAAAGTACACTGACCAACTACGTCCACTCGGCCTAGAAAAAGCATTGAGATATAATTGCCTCACCTTAAATAACCTCTGTCCAGCCAAGGCCAAATAGCCATATGGTGTTAAGGTCGGCTTAGGTGAACTGTCCAGAAGGTCATTTCGGGACACGGAATTGTAAATTCGCGAGGTACGGAACGCTTATTGGGTACATCAAATTGCGCCACCGCTTGAAAATTTTGCAGGAAAAGGCGGCCGCTTTGAACGTACACATGCAAGATTGACACATGCAATTTAAAGTGGGTCCGAGATTATGAAATGTTTTTTCATGCTCAGCTCATATAAACCCATTGTATACTAGTGGACTCTTCCATTGCTATATGTCGGACAGTCAATTTGTCATATAAGGGGTGTCAGGCCTAGTTTTTGTTTTGTTTTATTCTATTTTCGACTGAAAATGCTGTTAGCAAACAGTGCAGACCCTGATCAGACGTCTGATCTGGGTCCTCACTGTTTCCCAACGTACCCCTTTAGGGATTCTCGGTTGGATCACCGTCGAACGTATATCCGTCACTTACAGCTGTGCATGTTAGGCTCTGGTTCAAGTGCCGCTTCTTTCGTTTGTCACATGATTGGAGTTTAACGGCCCAGTCAACACCAATTCAGGTCATTTTGAGCCGGTCAGTTTATCTATCCACACTTTTCCTGGACAGCCTTGCAAACTACATTGCTGTATTTGAAGAGACACAATAAAACCGAGTCTCCGATTTTCGTTCTTTTATGTGTTCTTTGTTTCCAAAGGCAACCTTTTAGCTTTTTATTATACGTAAGCGGTTAAACCAGTACAGTCCCTGCTAGCATTCTACATAAATCTACAGCGGGCCGTTAGCGGCCCGTCAGCTACCCTGACGGGCCGCTAACGGCCCGCTGTAGATTTATGTAGAATGCTTACTGGGGTGCACATTTTTTCTCAAGAAACTGATAACTGCCCTTCTTCAGAATGACTGTAGAAAAGATTTCATAATCAATCTCCACGAAAGAATGTTGCCGATCCCGGCAGGTATTTTACCCGCGTCCTCCTGATCACCAGTCTGACGCGCATCTTACTGAGCTACCGAGGCCGGCGCCGCTTTTTTTTGGTACGCGGTGCCTATATACAGTTTCCCGCCAATTTACATTACGTAACACCGACTGCTTTATGTTTTTTTTTTAGTATTGACTGCAACCTTTTCCTTTGTCTGGATAGATAAAAAGAAAGAAAGAATGAAAAAGAAAAAAAGAATGGAATTCTACTGTGACGACGGAATACGACATCTATGGGTCACTTGCATTGCTTTTCTTTTAGTTTCTATATATGTTAGGTCTACAATATTTAAAAACAACTGAGAGAGAGAGAGAGAGAGAGAGAGAGAGAGAGAGAGAGAGAGAGAGAGAGAGAGAGAGAGAGAGAGAGATTTGAGGTTAAAGAATGAAACTTATCAGCATCATTAAGTGCAATACACCTAGCCTTCACCCTCAAAGATATTAAAAATCTAAACTATAATACTTCTTCCCCTTACACCGCTCATTGCATAACACAACACCGATCTATTTTTGATATTTCAACCAGTACACATTTTCTGCTACTTTATTATTATTACGTGGAAGATGGCACAGATAAATAACCTTTTTACATTTTAAATCAAACCATTCACCCCTTGTCTATAGTCGACTGAACCAGCCAGTTGAGCGAGGTCATTTTCTTGTAACCAAAGTTTAGGCTAACACGCCTCATTTGACCGACGCGTAATGTTGGTCCAATGTGACGACATGGTATGTTTTTTAAAGCTAAATATGCTATCACATATTGGCTTGTGCGCGTATAGCTAACTACACAGGATCGGTTGGTCAGACATAGGGAGATCTCGGCGCTGGTGAAATACATCTTAGCCGAGTTGTGGCTAGCTTTCCAGGACCTCTTGGATTTAGGGCCGATTTAAATCCTTAAAACTGGATTATAATTTGATCATAAGATAATTTAGGAACTAGTATGGTCATTGTCCAAAAAAGTGTTAAAAGGATTGTTAATTGTTCGGTAATTGGCTATTTTCTCTGTATATTTATTTGATCTTTAGAACGAGGTGACTGGCCGCGTGTAAGCGCTACAAGTTTTTGGTAAATTTACATGATATTTGGTACCAACAGAATAACTTTATACAGAAAAATTAAATTTTACAAGACAATATTTTACAGCATTTAACAGTCTGAAGTGGTCACTTAATGGTTAGTGGTTTTGAAGAGTGGTCAGCAAGCGTGGAAGTTATTGACCTACTATGTACTAAATATATCGGTCAGCGACCTATAAAGATGGATAATAGTTATAGTATATCATAACTGGACGGACGGATAAACACTGCCAGGTGACCATTAAGTGACCAGGTGACAGAAGAAAGTGGCTTTTCTCATGAAACTCAGGCTCGGCGCCGCCATCTTTGTTGTAGCTTTTGTCCAGACGTAACTCGGAGAAGTATTTAATGAAGCACCTACAGCCATGTCACGGCGAAAACAAGGGCGGCCACAGCAAAGAATTAATATAGAATCACGTAAGTCATTAAATTGTTGATTTTAGTTAATTTTTAGTATCATTATATGATTGTTTGTTTGTTTACTTTTTTATTGTTGGTCAGGGCACTGTGTCCATTTATATTTAGTGCAAGGAAAGTAACATAGGCATATTTCGGGACATATAAATGCGTATTTAGTATGAAATCGAAATATTTGAAGTATGGGCTATATTGTGGTCTTTATTATGGTTGTCAGCCACCTGTATTGGACAATACATCCTTCCTGATTCCCCCGTAAAACGTGTAACAGAAAAATGCCTTCATGTACTATTAATGCAGTTTGTTTTAAAAGAAATTTTATGAAACAAATGCTTTTATAAGAAATAAATTACTTTATAAATATGTTTTTAAAGTCTTATTTTTTAAAAATGATAAATTTAACCACGTGTTCAGTTTGCGATATATATAAAATATTACATTTGATAATGATAGGACCTGGTAAAAAGGTATTGGTTGTCAAATGCTGCGCTGGTTTTTTGGCAGTTTAGTTCTGATATTCCTTCTTTAAAACTTTTTTATGGTTTTAAGATTTTATTTTTAGAAAAAAAGTAACAAAAGAACAAAGTTGAATAAGTTTGTTTTCATCTGAATTCAACCAATGAAAATCGTGTTTCACAGAAAATGGGTCTCTTGTTACAATTTTTTCTAACTCCTCCCAAACAATATTCTGATATGTTTGAAGCTTTGAACAATTATGTGAGGATTAAAGATTTTGTCTTTACTCACAGCTGGAACATTTTATGCTGATTCATTTCAATGCTAAAATGTTTGTGGATATATCTTCTTTAGAAGGCAAATGTAAGTGATTGCAGGTATTTTAATATTTATTGGCAACTACATCTTTGAGCACCATTACCTAAATTCAACCTCCAAAGGTTTTATGCCATTTAAGGTGTTTGTATGAAGCATGACAGTGGTAGTGGAAGCAGGCATTAAATATCTTTTATACAACAATTAACAAATCAATAAAATTTATTTGATTAATTGCTTAAAGTTTTACTTTTTAGTCTATAATATTTTTTATGAAATATGTTTGATTCATCAGGTACCTTGTTTCCTATATTTATTCAATTCTTCATTAAGACAGTTAGTTTTAGGGTGATATGAATGGGATACCAAACCATGTGTTTTTTCTTATATTCTTCTTTTCTTTTACATTTTTATTGATATTAAGGTGTATGACACTTACAAGAGTGACTCATTTGTATTTGAACCTGTTTGTTTTAAGGATCCATGATACCTGCATAGGAAACTGACTATATTTCAATGACTGTATTTCACTGAAATGTATCTGTCTCATAGGTGCAACCGGGGTGCAATTAGAAGCCATGAATACAATTACCAATTAAATAATCAAATTTCTTGTCATTGAGATGTAGAACTCATATTTCTAGAAATTGTTGTTAAATTTTCTGTGAAATATTCACGATTTGGTTGCATGATTGAATTGTATAGTATGCTTTTGAATATTTCTAAAAAAAAATCTTTATTTAAGCACAGTTTACTTCACCAGAATCAACTGCAGAAGTACCCATGAATGTTATAGTACAGTAAAACTTCTATATTAAGACCACCTTTGGGACTGTTCAAAAGTGGTCTTTAAGACCACTTTTGAACAGTTCCAAAGGTGGTCTCTAAGACCACTTTTGAACAGCTCCAAAGGTGGTCTCTGACCTGAGGATACTGTATGCAGAAAACACAAAGAAAGAATAACTGCAACTTACTCAATAATCATTTTAGTGCAGAATCTGTCTTAATTTTAGGTGGTCTTAATAGCGGAATTTCACTGTACTGTCTGTCCATCTGTATGTATTCCTGAATTCTGCAGCTGGCCCAGGGCTTTACAAATGAATGTTAATATCATTGACATTTCCATTTCTTGGTCACCCCTTCTTTAAATAGTGGATTTTCAGATTTTAGTATTTGTTTTTAGGAAGTGTCTGCTGACAGCCGGCTGGCACCAGACTTTTAGGTCTAGTGACAGCCGGCTGTCACCAGACCTAAAAGTCTGCTGACAGCCGGCTATAATATTTACTCAATAATAAGCATATTCTTTTTAACTAAATAACTTATCCTGTTTCATGAGCTACCATACTGCTTACAGAACTTTGTTGAACAGTGAAGGATGCAATAATTTCTAATGGGGACTTGTATTTTTGTTCAAACTTTATGTAACAATGCTGGTATTATTGCAGCTTAGTTCTAAATCATAAATCATAAGGTGATTTCTAGGCATACCATCAGCAGAACTTACATGTACAAACTTGAAAAGAGTGATGGGCACACACTTCATCTGGGTTTGAACAGCACTGACAGAACTTGATATGTGTCAATAAGACACAGATGCCCCTGTCTAGGGGCTCACCTCACCCCCCAAAAAGGCATGTAACAACACTTGTCATCAGACAGCATATCTCTCCTGGAATAGTGTCTTTGAGGTTATTGGCATAGGTGTTTGTGTGGTGGTGGGGTGTATGGCTGATTAAACTTTATAAAAACAACTATGATCATTCCAAATATGGACCTGCACCCGCCCATCAGGGCTTGGAGAAATAAATTGGGCTGCATGCTGCTTCCACGCAGAGCTGAAACTGACCACACATGAGTACTGGTAAACCGCTTGGAGGGACTAAGCCTGCCAAGTTAAAGTGGAATGAGTCAGACTGTCCAATGCATATAAGCCTTTTGGTTTCAATGGGCAGCAGGGCTTGAGATGTCATTTCATCTCAATGTCAGGTAAAAGTCCCACAAAATTGGAAGCAACGTCTCCAAAATGACCTCGATAAGTGTTGACATGGATGTTAAACCTCAATTAAAACAAACACATTCCAAATATGGACCCAATCCATCAAATGGTTTGGAAAATATGAGTGCTTAAAAACTAGAGAAAGAGTCATGCAAACCCCCGGTCAGCACCACCCTTTGATATATCTTTCAAGCTTTATGTAATATGAATGAAGAAGTCAAGAAGCTATAAGAATCTACAAATGACTATTATGTGCTTGTAAAAGCTAAACCAAACATAAAATTTCTAAACGGACCAATGGAGTGAGGGCATCAAAGTTACTGAAGGGTGGGGGCATCCATGTTACTGAAGCAGCAGGGTGGGGTATACATCAATGAAATCTTTGGACTGGTATGCAACATCCATGCAAGTATCAATTGAATTTGTCTTAGAATTTAGAAAATACAGGCATCTACATGTATAAACTTTGTCATAAAACTTTAACCAAATGTAAAATTTCTAAGTCTGTGACCTTGAGGTCAAGGTCACCGTGGGTCGGGGAAGGGACATACATCACAAAATATTTGGACTGGTATGCAACATTGATGCAAGCATCAACTGAGTTTGTCTTAGAGTTTAGAACATACACGCATCTATAAACTTTGTCTTAAAACTTTAACCAAATGTAAAATTTCTGAGTCTGTAACCTTGACCTCAAGGTCACTGTGGGGGTGGGACATGCATCAATGAAATTTTGAGACCAGTATGTAACTTCAATGAAGTATCAACTATATCTATCAAAGGGTTCAGAAGATAAAATCTCTCAGAAACTTTGACGCAAAACTTTTACCAAGCACCCCCCCCCCCCCCCCCCCCCCCATCGGGACCTGGAGAAATAGATTGGGCTGCACAGTGCTTCCGCGCAGAGCTGAAACCGACCGAACTTGAATATTGGTAAATACATGTAGCTTAGGTCCAAGTCTGCCCAGGAAAAGTGATGCAAGTTGGATGGCTCCTTAAACCATAACGTTTTTTATGGGTGGTAGGGCTTGAGATGTCATTTCATGTCTGAATGTCGGGTAAAAGTCCCACAAAATTGGAAGCAATGTCTCCAAAATTACCTTAATAGTGTTGATGGGGATGTAAAACTGCAACTCAAACAAAACAAAAACTTTAACCAAAATGTTACCGTTGGGACAGAAAGACTGACACATGGACGGATGGACAGACAAATGGTCGAATGACAGGCTAAAACTATATACTTGTATAGCATACTTCATATGCCGGGGTATAAACCGTATAATTAGTCTAGCTTCTAAGACATCTCAGAATATAATGTCACTGGTAGAATCAATGCTTTGTTATGACTATCAAGTATGACCAGAATTATGTCCCCCAACAAATAGACTTCATGGCCTAGTGGGTAAAAGCACCAACTGTTAATCATTAGGAGGTTCTGCAAGGGACTGTGGTTTTTATCTGGGAACTCTGGTTTTTGCCCACCTCTTATTAACAACCAGCTCAAAATAAGTGAAAATCTTGAAAGGGCCATAAAACCAAAACAAAAACAAGAGGTCCATAGGCCACTTTGCTCACCAGATCTCAGTTGGGCACTGTCAACTGGCAGCAATATATTTTAACATATGATTTTAATATACCGATTTTAAAGTCTCCCAAACATACCCCCATACCCCGGAGCACCCATGTCGACACTGTATCTGAAATATTTGTTATTTTATGAAGTGGCGGGGATGGGGCATGGACCCAATGAAGCCATGGTTGGTATCACTGAATGCGCCATATCAAAAGGAACAAGAATATAATAATTAATATGGATTAAGGGTGGGGATCTGTATGATTCTTGAGATACAAGGCCTTTTCGGCATCAGAGGGGTTGGGGCATGGCCCCGCTGGACACCAGAAAAGCTCTAGATTGTGTTGTCTCTGAATGTGTCTTATCATAGGGACCAAGAATATATATGGTTTAAGGGTGGGGATTTGAACAGTTTTTGAGATGAGGCCCTTTTGTGAAATGGAGGGGAGAGGACCCCACAAGTTGGTGTGATTTAATATGTCTAATTATAAGGAATAAGAATGCATATGATTATGGGTCTGGGATCTGAATGGCTTCTATGATATATGGCATTTTATGAAGTGGAGGGGCGGGGCATGCCCCCAGCACATTGCTGCAGCACAAAGAGACCCTCAGGTTGGTGTGACGGAATGAATCTTACCATAAGGAATAAGAAAATATATGGTTTAGGGGCGGGGATCTTAATGGTTTCTGAAATATATGGCTTTTTATGAAGTGGAGGGGTGGGCCGGCGGACCCAGAACACCCCCTGGGCCCACATGTTGGTATCACTGAATGCGTCTTATCATAAGAAAAAAATTTAATGTGGTTTAGGGATGGGGTAACCTGAACAGTTTCTCAGGTATTTCGCCTTTTTTGAAGTGGAGGGTCGGGACATGGCACTCAGGCACACCCTGGGAGACCCCTAGGTTGGTATCACTGAATGTGTCTTATAAGGAACAAGAATAATATGGTTTAGGGATGCGGATTTGAACGGTTTCTGAGATATTGGATTAACTAAGTGGAGGGGATGGGGCATGGCCCCAGCACAACCAGGGGATCCCCAGGTTGGTGTCACTGAGTGTGTCTTATCACAAAGAACAAGAGTATATATGGTTTGGGGGTGGGGATCTGAATGGTTTCCAAAACTCCCAGGTTGGCATAAAAGTATATGGCTGAAAGAAATTTACTCAAGGAACATTTCTATAAATTTTTTGTCAAAGGCTTGGCAGTAAATGCCATTTTTCTATTTTCCCCATGGAAACTCCAAGTTGCCACAGCAAACAAACTAATGGACCCATTTTCATAAAAAAACACAAACTTTCGATCCCCAAGCCAAAGGATGCTACAGATTAAGTTTGGGCTGAATCGGCCCAGTGGCTTCAGAGGAGTTGTAATTTAAAAGTGTTGACAGACAACTGCCTATTCCATAAGCTTCGGCTCTGGTGAGCTAAAAAAATAAAGGGGAGAAGGATATGTTGTTTTAGGTGCAGATCCTGTTTCCATCAGCGACAGCGGCTCGGCATATCCTGATTTAGGCACTATATCTCCTGAACCTATGGATGGATTGTGGATTTGTGACCAATCTTACATGGTTCACTAGGAGGGGGAAATCAGTCATGTTTTGGTTTTAAAAGGCCCAGGCCCCTAAAAACTGCCAACTTTGGACAAAAAACGGCTTGTTTGCACCCTATCTCATGAACAAATCAATGGATTTTGGTCCAACTTTTCAATATACCAGCAACAAAAAAATTTAATTAGACTTTGGTGACCTAGTCCTAATTTTTAAGGTCATAGGCTCCAGAAAACTTGATTTTCAGCCAAAAATTGGTTTTCTGCACCCTAGCTCATGCCCAATTGATGAATTTTAATCAAACTTTATACATTTCTAGTTCTATAATTGGATCCAGACATATGGTGAAGATAAGAATATGAAAATGTACTTAGTATTGAAGAAATATTATTGCTGGCTGTCAGCAGACTTTTAGGTCTGGTGACAGCCGGCTGTCACTAGACCTAAAAGTCTGGTGCCAGCCGGCTGTCAGCAGACCTCGCCTTGTTTTTATCTTCATAAATTCCTCCCAGCCTACAGATCCATCTTAGCATATTTGCAAAAAAAAAAAAAAAAAAAAAAAAATATGTCTTTGGAATGCATTGCCATAACAATACAAAGTTTTGCAGACATTAGATAAATGAATATCATAATGAAAGTACACCCGTGTGACATAGTGCATTTTTTCATATCTTGAAAATGAACATTTTTTCTGATGAAAACTTGTGATATTGTTTCTTATATTTACCATGAACATAAGTTAAGGGTGCTCGTCTAAGAGCTGCCTCATTGAGGTGGCACCCACAACCTATAACTTGGAGCAGACAAAAAGAAAATAATGTATACCCATTTTTCTCTATACAAATGCAGTTACGAGGTGTATTCATTACATAATGTGATGTAATGAGGTGAAAAATACATATAGAAATATATACGTATATTCATGTGTACATTTAATTTTTATTGTATGATGTTAAACTTAAGGCATTGAATGTGTACTATTCAGCTGGTATTTATTATATGAGTGAAATGCTAGTTTTCACATAATTATATGAAATTCTCACATGTTTGTGCACATGCTTGACTTATGGACATGAAAAACGAAATTAATATAATGTTGCTGATTGATTACCTATAAATTTTATAATTTTATGACATGATGTCCTTATGAATTATTAACGAAGGTAATTAACATTAAGCCAGTCAAATTTCTTCAATTTTTTGCATACACTCATGTTTATCTCATATTTGTTATACCTTATTTGCATATTAATGAGAATCTCATCAAATCTGTCTTTTGATTGTTCAGGTTTGTTTACTGACCTGTATTCACTAATTTATCATGTTACATGTACATGTATTTTGTTCATTTGTTTCTGTTGATGTCCTAACAAAGCTGGAAACACCTAGTAATGCATCATACTAAATAAACAAATAAATAAATTAATAAATAAAAAAAATAAAGCTTGCATTTATATTTCAAATGGCAGTTAAATGTCTGAAAATGAAACCAATGGATGATATGTGCACATAAATCATTCATTAATATGCATATTTACCCTTTTTGTACCAAATAGAATCTTCCTCCTTATATAAAGCAGGAGTCCATTTCAAAATTTATCGGTGTCAGGTTGTGTTTCCTTCAAAATTAATTTGGAAAAAGGCTGATTTTTTTGCAAACAGTGTAGACTGCACTGTTTGCCAATTACCCCTTTAGGGGCTTCCGGTACTAAATGGGTTAGTGTCACTGATCAGAACTTGCCGAAGAAGATTTGGATCTCATTCCATCAAGATGCCTCTATATTTAGTCACAGAAAAAAGCTTTATTAACCCTTGTCCTGCTAATCCCGGATATGCCTTATCTTTGAAACAATGTAGATCCAGATCAGATGGCTTCTGATGAAGCCATCTGATCAGGATCTACATTGTTTACCATTCAGATTGTGAATTTGTTGCAATAATTTGCATCAAGTAATCTGATTGGTTGATAATCAGTAGTGGGTGTGGCATATTTAAATATTCAGCAGGACAAGGGTTATTTTTGGCTGTTCTTCCAGGTCTCAAGTTTTACACATTATCTGACCTATCATATACTCCAGAAATTTCTAAGCAGCGCTTATGTTTTTTGCTATACTTTTTGGCAGTCTTGCAAAATTGCATAACATCCGAAACATCACATTATGACCCTTGAAGCTCTGCATGGGGTATATAACCCAGCAGACATTTGGATGTGAAAGTTATCTAGAATGCATTCCTGTCTTAAATCAGGAAATCATTTAGTTCTTGGACTGCATATGCAAGCTTTTGTTTTAGCTTTGAGAAATACTCATAGACCTGTGTTTTATTTTTGTTTAGGCTCTTTCAGCATTAACCTTGCTGATGCCCAGTCTACTGTGTTGATTCCAAGGCTCTGTCTGTGTGTCTGTCTGTCTCTCTCTTAGAAAGATTTCCACAGCAGTAAAATTACCCAGAATAAATTGCATTGAAAGAGTAAAACTTGCAGTGCCAGTCAGTTGTGCTGTGCAGATTACTTATATGAGCCAAAAAGACATGTGCGTCCAAGGAAGACTCAGATCAGCCTGCGCATTAGCACAGTCTGATCAGAGTCTTTGTTGTGCACTCTAAGGATAGCTAAGGGCCCAATACTCCTTCATGCAGCAAGAGAAGTCTCTGGTTAGACTATATGGATGCATAGGCTGATCTGAGTCTGCGATCGGTGCACATGTCTTATTGTAGGTTTTGTCCTGCGCTGGCTCATATCTTTAGAATGATGAAGTTCATGGTCAGTTTTTAGAAAGGAGTAAACTTTTTTAACTTTTTTGTTTACTTCTCTAGTATATTCCCACATAGCTCCAGATAAGAGGTTTTTTTTTTCATCCAAAACATACTGATATTGCATGAAAACATATGTTGTGGGTATTCATTAGAAGCGCCTCACCCTGGTTATCTGGGGCTATGTCCCAAATCCAATTTGTATTCTACAGATTCTTCATTCAGAAAGAGTCCATTACAAACTTTAAAGGTGTTTGAGTTATTTTAAAAAGTTATTAAAAATGTTTTTTTTTTTTTGCAAACAGTGAGGGATCGGATCATACACTTAACTCTGCAGTATTCTGATCTGGGTCTGCATTACTTGCAAACAACCAGTTTTGGGGTGGGTTAAAAAGAAGACTTGTATTAACAAAACTAGAATATTAATTTTGAAAATAGTTGTCCCCTTGATTATATATCTGTCCCATATATGGACGGTTTCTCTACAGTATATGTTAAATATACTTGTTAACACTTGCCTTGTTCAATAAATTAAGCCACACCCATTTCTCACTATAAACCAATCAGATTACTTGATGTAAAAGAGGATGACAATCAATGTAGAACCTGATCAGATGACTAACTGATTTGGATCTACACCATTTGCAAAGGTAGGGGTTGTTATGTTCAGCAGTGCAAGAGTTAATGGTACCAAAAGATTGTAAAATTTTATGATCTGATTCCAGTTTATATTCCTCCTTTTAACACTATCGTTAGGATTCAAAACAGTATTACCATAATGATCCTAAGTGTTGGCACAGATAGGCCTAAGCAAACAGTGAACACCCAGATCAGACTGCAGTCTGATCAGGGTCTAAACTGTTTGCTATTCCGTCTGCACCTTTTGGATTCCTTGCTGAATCCTAAACAAACTTGTTAAAATTTTTGGAGAATTACAACGAGTTCTCAAGGTGACTGAACTTTTCGGATTTTTAAGATATCCAAACAAAAATGTGTACCGGGTAGGTTGTATGGATTTGGTCATTTTTACAATACACTCATTGCAGGCGGAAAACCAGGCCCAGATCAGATGCCGCAGAACGCAGCATCTGATCAGGGCTTGCACTATTTGCTAACAGAATTTTCTGTCAACATGGTCAAAAGTAAAATAAAAATTGAAAAAATAGGCCTACTACCCCTTATCTGGCAAATGGACTTGTCCAGTATATAGCAATGCAAGAGACCACTAGTATACAATTGGTAAACCGTTTTATATCAGAAATCATGTTGTCATGAACAGTGTTTTGGAGTTGTATGTGTACAAACTTCAGCCGGAGACTGTTAAAACTTGTTCTAGATGTCTGACAGGGAGGGGTTGGGAGCTCAGAGGTTAGGGGTTTCCACACAGTAAGGAGGCATAATGCTGATAAGTTAGTAATAGCTTTTTGATCTTTGTTAAAATAATGGAATGTTATTGTTCTCAAGATTTAATTCTAATGAGTAAACACAAAACACATTGTCTAGATGGGCCCCGTCAAGCGATTTTGGTACTTATCGCCTATGCGAGCAGCGAAGGTTCAGGCTAGCCTGCGCATCCGCGCAGTCTCGCCAGAACCTTCCCTGCTCGCTCATACAAGCAGTGAATCAAGAGGAACCTTCAGACAGAAAGCCATATCCCTGGCCCCTCTGAATGGCTGAGCATGCGCAGTTAAAATTTGTCATGACGGAATGCTCGAAGACTCAGATTCGCATGGCGGGGCTCAGATAAAGTAAGAAAAGTCTCCTTAGTTGTCTATCTCCCCAAATGTTTGTTATCTGGATCTATCAGAAGAATTGCTTTGGTATACTCATGCAGGAATTCCTGGATCAGCAGGAAAAAATTCTGTTGTTACCATTGGTTGGCTATGAGCTATGTTTTTGTGGTTGCCATTGGTTGGTTATCAGCAATGTTTCTGTTGTTGCCATTAGTTTGCTATCAGCTATGTTTCTGTTGTTGTCATTAGTTGGCTATCAGCTATGTTTCTGTGGTTGCCATTAGTTTGCTATCAGCTATGTTTCTGTTGTTGCCATTAGTTGGCTGTCAGCTATGTTTCTGTTGTTGCCATTAGTTGGCTATCAGCTATGTTTCTGTGGTTGCCATTAGTTGGCTATCAGCTATGTTTCTGTTGTTGCCATTAGTTGGCTATCAGCTATGTTTCTGTTGTTGCCATTAGTTGGCTATCAGCTATGTTTCTGTTGTTGCCATTAGTTGGCTATCAGCTATGTTTCTGTTGTTGCCATTAGTTGGCTATCTGCTATGTTTCTGTTGTTGCCTTCACTTCTATTTTTCATATGCTTCTCTCCCAATCTCTTTTTGGGTTGATTGTTTATCAAGAAGTTTCACCCTGACCATGTACAAAATGTTGTTGCCATTAGTTGGCTATCAGCTATGTTTCTGTTGTTGCCATTAGTTGGCTATCAGCTATGTTTCTGTTGTTGCCATTAGTTGGCTATCAGCTATTTTTCTGTTGTTGCCATTAGTTGGCTATCTGCTATGTTTCTGTTGTTGCCTTCACTTCTATTTTTCATATGCTTCTCTCCCAATCTCTTTTTGGCTATCAGCTATGTTTCTGTTGTTGTCATTAGTTGGCTATCAGCTATGTTTCTGTGGTTGCCATTAGTTTGCTATCAGCTATGTTTCTGTTGTTGCCATTAGTTGGCTATCAGCTATGTTTCTGTTGTTGCCATTAGTTGGCTATCAGCTATGTTTCTGTGGTTGCCATTAGTTGGCTATCAGCTATGTTTCTGTTGTTGCCATTAGTTGGCTATCGTCTATGTTTCTGTTGTTGCCATTGGTTGGCTATCAGCTATGTTTCTATTATTGCCATTAGTTGGCTATCAGCTATTTTTCTGTTGTTGCCATTAGTTGGCTATCATCTATGTTTCTGTGGTTGCCATTAGTTGGCTATCAGCTATGTTTCTGTTGTTGCCATTGGTTGGCTATCAGCTATGTTTCATTTGTTGCCATTAGTTGGCTATCAGCTATGTTAGTGTTGTTGCTATCAGCTCTGTTTCTGTGGTTGCCATTAGTTGGCTATCAGCTTTGTTTCTGTTGTTGCCATTGGCTGGCTATCAGCTATGTTTCTGTTGTTGCCATTGGTTGGCTATCAGCTATGATTCTGTTGTTGCCACTGGTTGGCTTTCAGCTATGATTCTGTTGTTGCCATTGATTGGCTATCAGCTATGTTTCTGTTATTGCCAATTTGTTGGCTATCAGCTCTGTTTCTGTTGTTGCCATTAGTTGGCTATCAGCTTTGTTTCTGTTGTTGCCATTGGCTGGCTATCAGCTTTGTTTCTGTTGCTTCCAGTGGTTGGCTTTCAGATATGTTTTTGTTGTTGCCATTGGTAGGCTATCAGCTATGATTATAAGGCACTTCCTAAATAACACTTTTCAAAGGTTTGGTTTCAAGTGTTAGGAGTCAAATCAAAGCACAGACAGCACTGGTAGATCATTTGTTGGGAAAATGGCCCAGAATAGTAACTTTTTGTTTAGCCCTTAAATTTCTTTTTCTTTTTCTTTTTTTTAGCAAATGATGTAGACCCTGTTCAGATCTATCTGAGCTAGTTCTATACTGTTTGCTATCATGAGCTCAGTCAAGCTTTCAAAGATAACCCTCTATACACATCACTCTGACATCACAATGACAATAATAGCATGGGTATAAAAAGCCATTACCTTCATTTTGTACATGGTCAGGGTGAAACTTCTTGATAAACAATCAACCCAAAAAGAGATTGGGAGAGAAGCATATGAAAAATAGAAGTGAAGGCAATGATCCAGAATCGATACAATTAACACACAGCTCCCATCAGAGACACCAAAGGGAAAGAAACACAAACATGAATACATGTAACTAGACCCTAATGGAAACACCAATAGCGGAAAGTCAAAATGACAGTTACTTTCCCCACAAAATGGCTATCCAAAACAAAAAAATATAAGCGATACACACACTCAAAGACAAACAATAACAAAAATAAACCGCGACAGAAGAACTGCCTTGGATTTATTACTGTAACGGTCAGTAAAACGAATTCCACAGGGGTAGGGGTGTGGTGCTTAAATCACTTTTATGCAGCCGCAATCCTCACCCTTACTTCTGTCCAATTTAGGCAAACAATTCGTTCAGTCCCCATGAAGGCCTCCTAACTCATCAGTACAACATCTCAGAGAACACAAAAATCAAGCTGTATCAGGATTGCAAAGTAAGGTGCAGCAGATGGTGTCATTAGTTTTACACCTTGACTTCTTAAAGAAGAATTTTAAGATCACATTTTAACTGTCTACCAAAATTTCTGCAAAGAAAAAAGTAATGAAAAAAAAAAAAATGAGACAGGAAAATCTGCAGTGAAGGAGGCATCAAGACTTAAGAGTAAAAACAATGTCAAGTATTCCGTTGATTAAAATTGTTATGGCCAATGCCATTTGCAAGACTGAAGTTGCAAATAATAAGTCTAGAGCTCAGAAATGGTTTCTGATGGATAATCTGTATAAAATAAATATACTGTATATAAAAAAAGTTGGATGAAGGACAAAATGAAGATAGAAAGAAAGAACAAAGAATAAAAGCAAGAGAAAAAGAAATTAGAGACAGAAAGAAAGACAATGCAAAGATAAGATAAAGCAGAGAATATAGTCAAAGAAAGCCTGAAGCAATGCAGGAAACAAAGGCAGAAATCCATTACGAAAACACGCCTGTACAAATACATTGTAACCTTTATCGCCAAAAAATGAAAATTTTAAGATGAAAAATTGTGATAGTTTTCTTATTTCTGCTCAAAATATAGATTATGGGTACTCGTTTGAACTGCTTCATTGAGGCAGGATACTCATTTGAACTGCCTCATTGAGGCAGTTCTAACAAGTTCCCTCACTCTATATTTTAAAGCAGAAATAAGAAAAATAAGGTTTACCCCATAAACCCCAGTTTTACTGTATAAAATTTGGGTTCAAGGGGGTCAGAATTATAGAGGCACGTTTTCGTGATGCACAGAAGAGATTAAAGAGAAAGAAAACGGAGTTTCTGACAGGAGGAAGCATCAAGAGGAAACAAAAAAAAAGGTCAGTTGAAGAAAAAAAATAGATGTGCAGAAATAAAAAAAAAATGATCTATAGAAAATGCCAACAATAAGAAATGGAAGCAAAAAAAAAAAAAAAAAATTGAGAGTTTGAAAGAAATGCAACAAAAAGAGAAAGACAAGAAGCAACAGTAAAGTAATGGAGACCCAGAAAAGACAGAAAGTACCAAGAGTGATAAACATCTATCGAACAAAAGATGAGTTAAAAAAAGAATAGGATTAGAAAAAAGGAAATAGCAACTGAGACAAAATGTATGAAATTTAATAAGAGGCATAAAAGAGAGAACACTTAACTAGTGAAGAAATAAATCTAGAAGAAGTAATGGAAAGTTTTACTGCTTGACATTACGAAAACACTCCTATACAAATACATTGCCAATTTTTTGGGACAAAAATTAGAAATTTTAAGATGAAAAATTGTTATATTTCTGCTCAAAACATAGATTGCGGAGACTCGATAGAACCGCCTCGACGAGGCGGTTCTGTCGAGTACCCACAATCTATGTTTCTGAGCAGAAATTAGAAAAATAATCTATACCCCCTTTAACCCCAGTTTTACTATATAAAAGTGGGGTATGAGGGGGTCAAAATTATATAGTCGTGTTCTCGTATTGAATAATGGTTTCAGACTGAAAGTTTGAAAACATCGCAATGAAACAGACTCAGGATGTAAAAAAAGTGAACAACAGAAAGAAGCTGCAACAAGAAAGAAACAAAACATTTTGTAAGAAAATAATGAATAGAAATGGGAGACAGGATAAGAGGAGAAATTAATCATTTAAAGAATGATAAGTTTGAGTCAGAAATAGAGAATATCAAAGCTGGATGTACTTAATAGCATGAAGAGAAATTGAAAATAAAGAAAAATGACAGAATGAGAAGAACACAAACAAAATGCAAGAAAAAGAAAGAAAGAACAGAGAAAGGCAATCAAAATGGAAGAGTAACAGAATAAATAGATTGACTATAAATGTTAAGTATTAAAATAAGGCAGTATAAAGAGAAAAACACAGCTGTGAGATAGGAAATAGATCAACTCAGTCATGCAGGGAGTTAAAAAAAACTAGTTTGATCTTTTCATGTGTTTGCCTTTGGCTCTGACAAGTAGGGTATAAGACTTCTAGCCAATTGGCCCTTTTGTGGGAAAGTAACTGTCCTTTTGGCTTCCTGCTATTGATGTTTCCATTAGGGTCTAGTTGTTTCAAGTTTGTGCTTCTTTCCTTTGGTGTCTTTGATGGGAGATGTGGGTTAATTGTATCGATTCCTGATCATTGCCTTCACTTTTATTTTCTAATAGGCTCTTGGTATCAGTTCCTTTGTCACTACCAATGCAGGTCTCATTTCTTTTCTTCTTTTTTTTTGCTAATCAAAAATGAGTTTAAAAAACAGCAATTGAATTTTAGATCAGAGATGGCAGAAATTTGAATTATTTGTCCACTAACACGTACTGTGACTTCTTTTATTGATTGACCTGCATGTTTTCTGTTTTCTCCAACCTAACATCTCAGCGATACATTGTGCGTGTCTATGCACCAATTATGTAAGCTCTCGCCACATGCTTCTTAGCCAACATCTTAGTATTGATTTTAATTATAACCAGCAGTTTTCATTAAGAGGATATTGTACAGCCTGTCCAGAGAGGGCAATAAATGGCCTTGACATAAATAGTATTTTTAGACTAAAGGAATCTTACAAAAATCTTAGAAAAATCTGTCCCGAGTGTCACAGTCCGGTACGCTATCATGAGGCTTGTCGAGTGATGCCGGGCAGTGCTCCTGAGGGAGGAACTTTTCTGTTTACCCCTAAACCCATGTGAGATTCTTTTTTTCGTGCATATGTTTCATTTCTGATAGTGGATTTTTTTTATAATCAGTCACTTCAGTTGTCGACGTTGGCCATATTTTATTGGCAATACATGTAGTGATGTTAAACTTATAGATGGCATATGTCCTTTTTAACCAGTGCATATCAAACAATTGAAAATTTTAAAGTTTTATCCTATCAGGGTAGGGTAATCTGGGTAGGATTATAAGAATCTTATATGGGTGTGAGGGATGGATTGAAAAATCCGTCCTGAGGGACACTGTCCGGCATCACAAGGCTTGCCGAGTGATGCCGGACAGTGATCCAGAGGGACAGATTTTTCTATCCACCCCTCACACCCATATTGGATTCTTTTTCTTGCATACCTTCCATTTCTATTGCGAATTTTTAATGCTGCTGTCACTTCGGTTACAGACATCCGCCATATTGTGATGACACATTAGGAATGTTTGGTGACGTCACCCATGACGCCGCCGCACATGAGGTTGTAATCAACCAGTACATTTATCAAACACGTGATTATACTCGATTTTGGGTCGGAACACCAGGGTCAGAACATAAATTTCTATCCAAGGGTAAAGTCACGGATATCCTTGTCTGGTGTGCAAGAAAAGAGTTTCTATTCCAGGGTCGAGTCCAGGATTTCCTTATCTAGTGTGTAAGGATGGCTTTTCCATTACGATAACTCACCCGTGTGACATAGCGCATTTTCTCATTACTCCAAAATATTTACTTTTCCGAAGAAAATTTTTGATATTTTTCTTTGTTATACTGCCAACATAGCTAACCGTTGTGGGTGCTCTTAGATCCGCCTCATTGAGGCGGTTCTAATGAGTACCCACAGCCTATGTCTTGGAGCAGAAATATGCAAAATATTATAAACCCCTGTAAACCCCAGTTTTCTCTATATAAAGTGACGTTTAGAGGGGTGTTCATGTCACAGACTTGTTAATGTGTATTTGTCTTTGACCAAAATGACAAAATAGTAGAAAAAATGTTATTAAATATTTTCGGCACACAGCAGAGTGATGATGGATCAATGGAAATGTAACTGAATCTCAGAAGATGTAGCAAAAAGTTTGTTAATAAAGCTAATTATAGTTAGGTGCAAGTGATTTGACAGCCATATGTACAGTTATTGATGGCACAAAAGAAACTGCAAAAACATCTTTACAGCCACATCATTTGTGCATGTGCTCAACAAAGACTTTTAACCCTTTTTAAGATGCCACAAAAAAATGCACTTGAAAATGTCCCCTGTTCATGTTGTCTGCTGTATATTCTTGCAAACTTTTCTAACAGATATTTGCATACAGGCAAACAGTGTGGACCCTGATCAGACTGCTCGTAGAGGAGCAGTCTGATCTAGTTCCACTCTGTTTGCAAAAATGACTTTAAAAGTTACCAGCACATGTCAAAGCAGACGTCAAAGCAGACGACAGTTATTGTGATTATGTTTTCAGTCAACACTCTGATCAGACTGCATGGATGTGCAGAATGCTCAGTGTCTTCGGTGTATGCGCATGCCAAAAAAAAAAAAAATAAATTGCAGTCGGTGCAGCTGCTATGTGACTTTGATATATGAAATTAAAAAGCATAAATTTATGATAATCAAAATGAAATAAATATAATTTAGTGATTTGTATGCATCTCACAAAAAGGGGTTTGAATCTTAGCAACTTTGATTGTAACATCTTTGGTTTTTATTTGTTTGTTTGTTTTGTGTGTGTGTGCGTTTTTCAAAATTTCATGCACAATTTTTTCAAAATTTCAATCACAGAAACACCACAAACTGTTTTTAACACAATTGCTGGGGTCTACATCAAAAACTGTTATAAACAACAATGTTTAAGCCGAACAAAAATATTGCCTAGATTTCGTACAAATGCTTAGTGTATATATTGATGATCATCAGCATTCAGCAGCATACTTAACTTATATATATATATATATATATATAACTTCATGGTGGATTCTTAAACAATCAACCCTAAAAACCCTAAAAACAGCAATTTATACTTTTTTTTTGATTTATTGAAATGATGTAATTTTTTAAATTTCAAAATATACTTGTAATCAGGTGCTATAATTTATTTTTAAAACATATTTAGCCCAAAAGGTATCAAACCGTGCAACTAAAAGCTTTAAAAAGCATTTGGGTGTTTTGACTTTAAGATGCTATCTGAAGTCAAAAGTAATAGAGCTTTGGTGAGCAAAACAGGTCCTTACCATGCATGTGTATGATGAAGGCTTAGATGAGAATGTGCACATGCACATTCGCATCAGAGCCTACACTGTACATATTTACAATAAATGGCTCTGCAACATGTATAGAAAATGGATACAGAAAAAAAGCAAGATCAGTGTTGCCCATGATTTGACTGATCCCTCTTTGCAGACTTGCAGAGATGCCTTTTTGCATCATGTGGATCATTTGTAGGAAGAAATTTAACCACATAAACTGCACATGAAGTGAAAGCTTTTTGTCATGGCTGCTTGATTTTATATTGGTGATGAAACATGGGTAGCCAGCCACTGTTCCATGTCACTTCCTCAGACAAATTATGTTGGGTAATAGTACTGTGTAAATAGTAATGTTTAAACCACTGGGAAGGCTCGGATCAGCCTGTGCTCAAGATAAGGGGCATAACAAGGATAATTAAATGATAATATTCCTTATTTCTGCCCAGAAATATACGTTGTGGGTACTTGTTAGAATCGCCTCATCGAGGCGATTCTAACAAGTACCCAAAACATATTTTTTTATGGAGAAATGAAAAAAATAAAAAAAATTATACCTAGCTTGCTTTTCCTTGTTAAGCATCACGAAAACATGTCTTTATAATTTTGACCCCTTGAACCCCACTTTTATACAGTAAAACTCGGGTTTACAGGGGTAAACCTTATTTTTCTTATTTCTGCTCTAAAACGGCCTCCGTGGCCTAGTGGATAAGAGCGCTGGCTCTTAGTCATTAGGTCTCTCACCGCCGTAGGTTCGAGCCTCGCTCGGGCCACGTGTGAAACGCCAAGTTCTGCAACGGAAGGTCAGGTGGTTTTTCTCTGGGTACTCCAGTTTTCGCCCACCTCTGATTAACGATCGGCTCGATATGAGTGAAATAATCTTGAAAGGGCCGTAAAACCCAAACCAAAAAAAAAAAATTCTGCTCTAAAATATAGAGCGTGGGTACTTGTTAGAACCGCCTTTCGAGTACCCACACTCTATATTTTGAGCAGAAATAAGAAAAATATCACAATTTTTCATCTTAAAATTTTAGTTTGTAAAGTTTACAATGTATTTTCATAATGGTCTCTTTATCTGGAGGTATATTCTGTGCATTGGCACAGTCTAATCAGAGTGTTGTGATGCATGTTGATGCAAAGGATCTTCTTGCCCGTATACAAGGCTGTATTCTGACTGTGTTCACTCGCTGATCTAGTCTTCACTGAGTATGCATGCCGAAAGGCAGCTTTTTCACATGATATGGACTGATACCCTGCTTATCCATAGTATCCAGGTCAGGTCCAAGTTGTGAAGGAGACCAGCCAGTGAAAATAGTTAACCCTTCTCTTGCTGAATATTCAGTTAATCCACACCCATTTTTGACTTTGAACCAATCAGATTACTTGATGTAATTTATTCCTACAAATTCATGAACTTAATGTCAAACAGTGTAAATCCTGATAGAGAAGCCATCTGATCTGGATCTACACTGTTTGCAAAGAAAAGGGTTGTCGTGAACAGCAGTATAAGAGTTAACAATAGTTTGGTAAAAAATTGATGAAATACGCTAATTTACTGCATAGATGTCAAATGATATTTAATGAAACAAGCTGAATTACACATAAATCTCTTTATAACACTGTTTGTTATAACACAGTTTTTCATCATCATCGTTATCATCATCATTATCATCATCAGTAACAACAAAAACAACAATTCACCATCATCATCATCAACAACAACTGTATCATCATCAGCAGCAGTACCAGAAGCAGCAGCCAGTCTTGGCTTTATATATAGCAAGTTTTGGTTCAACAATACATTGACCCATATATGCCTAGCAGCCGTTTTGGGGGACATTGGCAAACACTGCAGACCCAGTTCAGACACTGTAAAATGGAGCTTCTGATCTAGGTGTAGGGGGTGGTTGGGTGAGGCAAAGGTGGTGTGTATCTTGCATCACTGGGGCATCCAGCTGATATTGGCTTACAGTTGGACTTTGCAGCAGGTAAGGGGGGGGGGGGGAGTGTTGTTATTTCTTCTGTCTCTTCACTTCCATTCATTTTCATCTTTCTCCTCTGTCCTTCTTTTTCATCTCCTCTACTATCTCTTCTATCTCTTTTCTCCCTTTCTCTGAGAGAAGACACAAAATGACCCACAAGGGTTGACGTCCCGTTAAACCCCATCACGTGAACAAGTCCGTGAAATGAAGCCCCTCCTAAACCCCATTTTATATAGAGAAAACTGGGGTTTACGGGGTAAACATTATTTTGCTTATTTCTGCTCCAAGACATAGGTTGTGGGTGCTCGTTAGAACCGCCTCACTGAGGCGGTTTGAACGAGCACCCTCAATCTATGTTTTGAGCTTTTATAAGAAAAATATTATGGATTTTTATCAGAAAAGTAGCCATTTTGGAGATCTAAAAAATGCGCTATGTCACACACTGTTATCGTAATGCAAATCAATCAATCAATCAACATGATCTAGGTCTACACTGTTTGCTGAAATCACTGTGTATGATGATACATTGTATATTTTTGCAAAACTTACTGTTTAGACATGACAAACCTGGCACCTCTACTATTGGAAATGGACTGCTCCAAACTTATAAGGTGGGAGATACGGTTTAACCCTTGTCCTGCTGATCCCGGGTATGCCTCAGCTTTCAAACAATGTAGATCCAGATCAGATGGCTTCTGAAGAAGCCATCTGATCAGGATCTACAGTGTTTGCCATTCAGTTTATGAATTTGTTGCAATGATTGGCATCAAGTAATCTGATTGGTTGATAATCGGTAGTGGGTGTGGCATATATGAATATTCAGCAGGACAAGGGTTAAGAATGTAAAGTTGATTGATTCGAAAGGCAGACAGTAAATACTCTGATCAGGAGCAGTCTGATCTGGGCCTGCCCTGTTTGCTCAGGCCTATCTGTCCCAATACTTAGGACCATTATGGTACCCCTGGTTAACCCTTATCTTGCTGAATATTCATTTAAGCCACCTTTCTGTCTATCAGCCAATCAAATTACTTTATGCAATTTATTGCTACAAATTCATAAACCGAATGGCAAACAGTGTAGATCCTGATCAGATGGCTTCTTCAGAAGCCATCTGATCTGGATCTACACTGTTTGCAAAGATAGGGGTTGTCGTGAACAGCAAGATAAGGGTTAAGATAGGATAATGTTGAAAGGTGTTCTTTCTCTGGGTTTTCCAGTTTTTTGCCTAACTTCTGATTTTTGGTGGTCTGGATGCCGAAAGAATCTTGACTTGAAGGGGCAAACACAAATAGAAAAAAAAAAGAGAAAAAGTGGGGGCTTGATAGATTGGGCTCTGTGCAATGCATGACCAAACATGAGTACTGGTAAACCGCTTAGAAGGTCTAAGCCTGCCCAGGCAAAATGGTGCTAGTCGGACTGTCGACCACCAAGGTTTGTTTGGGAGGTAGGACTTGAGAGGTCATTTCATCTCAATGTCGGATATAAGTCCCACAAAATTGGAAGCAACGTCTCCAAAATGACCTTTACAGTGTTGACGGGGATGTTAAACCCTAAATCAAACAAACAAACCCACATAATTGGAAGAATTTGTCTCTAAAATGACCTAAATAGTGTTGACAGTGATCTAAAACCTCAACACAGAAAACAAATGTAGTCAAAAAAGTTTTAAACCATTTCGTACCAGAAACCCCTAAAGGGGTACCTTGGCAAACAGTGCAGGCCCAGATCAGACGCGGCAGAACGCGGCGTCTGATCAGGGCCTCCACTGTTTGCTAAAAGTTCAGTCATTTTCCAAATAAAATTTGAAGAAATCACAACCTGACACCCCTCAGTTTAGAAATGGACTCCTGCTATTTATAATAATAATAATAAAATAATAATAATAATAGACCTTATTTATAGAGGGTAACACATTTAGTACTAGTACTAATCTTCCATGTGGCCCTCTTTTCCTGGATAGGAACCAGTACTAAGCAATGTGGATAAAGTTTCTTGCTCAAGGAAACAACACGTGGCGCTTGCGGGGATCGAACCGGTTACCTCTCTATCTCAAATCTGATGCTTTACCACTGCACCACAGCGCTTCGCTCTATAGGGTGGAAGATTCCATTTGGTACATAAAGGGTTAACTCTTATCATGCTGTTCACGACAACCCATATCTTTGGAAACAGTGTAGATCCAGATCAGATGGTTTCTGAAGAAGCCATCTGATCAGGATCTACACTGTTTGACATTCAGTTTATGAATTTATAGGAATAAATTACATCAAGTAATCTGATTGGTTCAAAGTCAGAGATGGGTGTGGCTAAAATGAATATTCAGCAAGAGAAGGGTTAATACTTTTGCTCACTGCAGTATCTGCAAAGTTCTCATGTATGTGGTCACTCAATTTGAGGAAAAATACTCGTACGATTTCCTGTCGCCTCTTAACTGGCGGATCGAGAAGTATATCAATGTTCAAGCACTTTTCAAGTGAGGACACTTTTTGTTTTTCAATTTCAAGTATTCTTGGGTTGCCAGACTATATAGGTATGTATTTTATTGTCCAAGACTTTATCCGCCTCTGGCCATGAATCGACCAGGATGTAACTGAAGTTTATATTTTGCACCAATCGTAGATGATTATATAACTTATTCTACACAGACCTCTTCAATGTCAATTCTCTCGATATCTGGGGAGTGTTTGTAGTTTACAATGTCCACATGACCCTGAACATGTCAAGCGATATTGTATGTATACATGAGCACAGAGCGTGCACATATTGCAGTCATAATAGCCAAATTGTTAGCGGCCACATTATGCAGCATTGATCTATAAACTTATACCTATTTTGTGCATAATGGGCACCCAGGGATTGGAACAAGTCCATTTTCAATTAAAGAGGTTTCTAATTATACTCTTTTCTTTCATTCAAAGTGTGTAGACCCTGATGAGAACCCACAAAAAATGAAAATGCAGCATCTGGTCAGGGTTCGCACAGTTTGTAAGCAAAATGTCTGATTTATGATTTGCTGGACACAGATGGGTCAACAATAACTACTTTTAAAAATTTCGTCTGTTAATGTGGTCTGCTGGAATCTACTTGCAAACTTTCGAAAAAGATTTTTGCATACAGGCAAACAGTGTGTACCCAGATCAGACTGCTCCCAGAGGAACAGTCTGATCTGGGTTCACACTGTTTGCAACAATGACTTTTAAAGCAAAGCAGACGATGATTGTTGTGATGGCATTTGAAGAGTTCTAAGAGCTGTGTACCACTGACAATGAAGGCTGAGATCAGACTGCATCAAAGCTACACAGGCTGGTCTTAATGACTTCCCTTGTGGGAGGTTTATTTTAAGTACCAATCACTTAGCAGATGACTATTTCTGAGAAATGTTTTCCTTGCTTGTATTTTTTTTCCTTGGTAGACGATTGAGACAAAATGTCTTTAACCTTATGATGATAACATGCCCTACCTTTGCAGACAGTGTAGATCCAGATCAGATGGGTTCTGAAGAAGCCATCTGATCAGGATCTACACTGTCATTCAGTTTGCAAATATGAACTAAAAAAATTAGATCAAGTAATTTGATTGGTTGAAATCTAAATGGGTGTGGCTAAATTAATTTATACAGCAGGATAAGGATAATATCCTACTTTCTTTAGTGATCTGTTCTAGAATATTCTTTGTGCTGCAGCGGTCACGAACAATTTTACATGCAAGTATGGGCTGTAATTTACAGGACAATCTAGTTGTTCAAAGTTAATGATTGTTTGATTTGGAGTTTAATGGCTCAGTCAACACTATTTAGGTCATATCAGGCTGGTCAGTTTGCATATATGACTTTCCTGGGCAGGCCTATACATAAGAGATTAGCTAGTATAGTGCACATTCTTTCCCAAGAAACTGACAACTGCCCTTCTTGAGTCATCAGAAAAGAGAGAATGACCGTAGAAAGATTTCATGATTAATCTCCATGAAAGATTATGTCCCCGACCAGACAGATATTGAACCTATGACCTCCTTATCAGCAGTGAGACGTGATTTCGACTGAGCTACCAAGGCTGGATTGTCATTAGTTAACCTTGATCACAAAACTCTGATCATTTAGTATGATGTTTTTGTGAAAAATATGAGTATATATCGACATTCTTTAGAATGGCATAACTCGTTATAATGGCAATTTGAATGGAATGACTACTAAGCTAAAGGCTTATCCTCAGTTCCGAGCGGTGTGGGCTTCCCTCGGGTTGGAAATGCACAAATCCTGTCCATGGTCATGAAAGAGTCTTGTAATTTAATACGCCAAGAAACAATTGTTATAGATATTTGTTCGAATCACCTCACTGAGGCGATTCTAACAAAAGTCTATAACATTTGTTTCTTGGAGTAATAATGGAGAAAAGGCCTTTTATTACCTATCATACTCCTAACTGGGATTCTTTATAAGGGCAAATTCTTTATAACAGCACAAAAATAAGGAACAAATACTGTCGTTATAATGAGGGTCCTCTGTAGTTCCTTTAGTTAATTACATTGGGACTAGACAAAATCTTTAAGTCATCCTCCAAAATTGTTACTCCTAATGGTGAGTGGACGAGTGGAATTTTCCAGCCCTGAGTTTTTCACGTTTTTTTTTTTCAGCAAAAGTACCATATGTAATAGATTGTTACATATTATACTTGCTAGAACAGTTGATACATTAATTTTGACCACCAGCAAGTTCATTAACCCTTGACCTGCTGAATATTTATATATGCCACACCCACTACTGATTATCAACCAATCAGATTACTTGATGCAAATTATTGCAACAAATTCATGAGCTGAATGACAAACAATGAAGATCCTGATCAGATGGCTTCTTCAGAAGCCATCTGATCTGGATCTTCATTGTTTGAAAGATAAGACATATCCGGGCTCAGCAGGAAAAGGGTTATAATAACCCTTAAAGCCCATGTAAATTTTTAGAGCAGAAGGCAATTTCATTTTTAGCTCACCTGAACATGAAGTGCTGGTTAGCTGTTGTGATCAGGCTATGTCCGTCAGGGTCTACACTGTTCTCCATTCTGTGTGCACCTTTTTATTCCCTGATCATATAGCAATCAGCCTGGTGTTCATCTGTCTGTCTGTGCATCCATTCATCTGTCCCTAGAAGAAACCTTGTGATGGCCATAACTCCAATACCCGTTAAGATTCATTGATGGTACTTGGCACAATTTCACAAGGCTCAGAGACTGCGGGTCATGTGCAAGAACCACGACTCTGGTTGACCCCTTGCTAGATCATGAAACAAATTTGTTAAAATTTTCGGAGAATTACGACAGCAAGTCCTCAATGTGTCTGAATTTTTAACCCTTATCTTGCTGTTCAAGACAACCCCTATCTTTGCAAACAGTGTAGATCCAGATCAGATGGCTTCTGAAGAAGCCATCTGATCAGGATCTACACTGTTTGGCATTCAGTTTGAGAATGTGTAGCAATAAATTACATCAAGTAATTTGATTGGTTGATAGACAGAAATAGGTGTGGCTAAACTGAATATTCAGCAAGAGAAGGGTTAAAATTTTCGGAGAATTACGACAGCAAGTCCTCAATGTGTCTGAATTTTTAGGATTTTTACGTTAAGTACTGTGCTATGTACAACTGGGGTCAGACAAGAAACGAGAATAATTTAACGATATTTTCTTTATTTCTCAATTAAAAAGCTAATTTATGGACATTTAAGAGTTCCTGTAAGGTATATTTTTATGAAATACTATTCCAAAATTATGCTAACTGCCCTTTTCTGTCAGTAAAAAGCAGGTTTTGATTTTTGTCTATTTAGCTATCATTGCAATTTCTTGAAACAAGATTATGTCTGAATTATTAATGAGCCACACCATGGGAAATGCCATGAATCGGGGCTTAGAGACATAGATTGGGCTGCATGGTGCTTCCATGCAGAGCTGAAAGTGACTACACATGAGTCCTGGTAAACTGTTTAGAAGGACTAAGCCTGCCCAGCTAAAGTGGTGTGAGTCAGACCAAGCTTTTTGGTTTCATTGGGCGGCAGGGCTTGAGATGTCATTTCATCTCAGTGTCGGGTAAAAGTCCCACAAAATTGGGAGCAGTGTCTCCAAAATGACCTAAATAGTGTTGATGGGGACGTTAAACCTCAAATCAAACAAACAATATACATGTATCTCCATCAGTCTGACCTTAGACCTGGGTTAGTCTGTTTTACCTGAAGCTGTGTATGTTTTTGCTAAGCATAGAGTCTTATCGCTGTGTTTTTGCTGAGATCACACCATAAGATATATTTCTATATGATGTGGCTCAGTCAAGCAATGTTGAATCAAACAGTGCTCGACAAAGACTCGAACCTGCCCATGTATCTGTTCACTCTGAACATAGCCTTCCAAGTCCAGCTGAAGTAGCTTTTGTCCAAAGCAGTTAAAAAGCTGTGTAACAATTATACAAACAAAAATGTATTCAGATTACTGTAAAAATTCTGAAAGTTGGGACAACTTGAAAACTTGCTGTAATTCTCCAATTTTTTTTAACAAATTTGTCTCACGATCCAAAAGGTGCACAGTGTCAACCCTGGTCAGACGACTCCTTCAAGAGCAGTCTGATCTTGTACTGCACTGTTTGCTTAAGGCGTATCTGTTCCAAAAGTTTAGATCATTACGGTAAATAGAAAAATGACTATTTTAACCCTGTTGTATCTAAAACCATGTTTTAATTAACAGGGTTATAAAGTGGCTGTTGTTTACAGTTCAACCAGTATTAAGCAGCCACCTAAAGGCTAATCAAAATATGCTTGCTTCAGACAGGTGCTTGCTTAATACAGGTAAGTTATAGACTGCATTTGTTTTAATCTGGAACTAATGCATGCTTGTTTAATGCAGGTTGTCTGTTTTATACAGGTGGCTTAATGATCCTAAGTTTTGGGACAGATAGGCCTTAAAGCAAACAGTGCAGACCCAGATCAGACTGCTCCTGAAGGAGCAGTCTGATCAGGGTCTACACTGTTTGCCATTCCATCTGCAATTTTTGCACTCCTTTTGATCGTGAAAATTTTTTAAAAAATTTTGAAGAAATTCCTACAAGTCGTCAAGGTGACTAAATTTTTACGAATTTTTACGGTATGATTGGTTTTTACTGCATTCTAAAGCTTGTTTTTTCATGACCTGACTTAAATGATCTACCAACTAACCTCTGTATATGGTAAACATTTACAGAAAGGTCATTGCATAAAATTAGTGTCCCTCGTATTAAATTGCACAAAGAGACTGGTTTTTAAATATAGTCTACAAATTAAGACCAAATTAGCCTGTATGAATTTAATGGCCCATAAACATAATTTAGGTCATTTTAGTAGGCGTCTTCAAAGAGGTGCATTTTTGACATATTGTTTTGTTTGAAAAGATGTTTAATAGTAAACTGCATTATATTGATTGAGAGGTTATGATGATAAACAGATTTATATTTTTGATGGCTTTAGTGGTAGACTGCTAATGAAACAAACTAAAAAAAAAATACTCATAAAATCTTTAATTCACATTTCAATAACATGCCCATGTGCAGTCACCGCCTATCGGGGCTTGAAGAAATAGATGGGCTGCATGATGCTTCCACACATAGCTGAAACTGACCACACATGAATACTGGTAAACCGCTTAGAGGATCTAAGCCTGCCCTGGAAAAGCGATGTGAGCCGGAACGCCCTTGCTTATAAACCCTATTGGTTTCATTGGGTGGCAGGGCTTGAGATGTCATTTCATCTCAATGTCGGGAAAAAGTCCCACAAAATTGGAAGCAATGTCTCCAAAATGACCTATACAGTGTTGACTTTAAACCTCGAATCAAACAAACAAGCAAACATACCCATGTGCACGAATGGCACCTTTCACTATCTGAAATACTCATAGCCTTTTCAGATTATTTGATTTTTATATATTTTCCTTACATAGATTGTGGGTGCTCACTGAAGCATTTCTGGCATCATCATCATGCGTGCACTGCCTCATTGATGCAGTTCTAACAAGCATCCACAATCTATGTTTTTTTAGCAAAAATATGGAAAATAATGATACACCTTTCAAAACTCTGCATTTCTCTTTATGAAGTGGGATTTACAAAGGTTTAAGTTACACAGACTTGCTAACCTGAAACTTTAAGCAGCTGCTGATTTTGTAAACCTTCAAATATATAGTTCACACACGGCCATGTTTCAGAATGGGAACCAAACTTTACAATAGCAATATCACAGCTCCAGATAAGGAGGTCCACAACAGCAATAATTTCCCTGTTTTTGAGGGGAAACATAGGTTGTAGGTACTTGTTAGAATCATCTCAGCGAGGCGATTCTAACAAGTACCCACAACATATGTTTTTATGGAGAAATAAGAAAAGTTATCCCAAAATTGTCATCACACTCCTCCCTCCTTACCTGGGGCTGTAAATATATATCTTTTGTTTGAAGTGTTGCAGCATGCTCTACATGCAGGGGCTATTTGATACCAGTAGCTCTACAACCCACGCTCAAGTTTGGGCCGTGATGTGGATAAATGCCTTTCGGTACAACTGATGCCCCAAACACAGTATAAGACTGCTTTCTGAGTTTCGAAACATGGAAGCTGCAGAGTGTTTATATTGCAAACAAAATGGAGTAGACTAAACAATTTTAGCAGGCTGGTGATGGTTTGGATGTTACCTGTTTCTTGAAGATGTTTTGGCATACAAGCTGGATGTATGTGTATCTTATAATGAGAAAAACACAACATGTGCTAGTCTTGACACAAAGCACTCAGAATTTTTACAGCCAGCATAGATGGATACTGAGAAAATGTTGCAAAAAAAAAAAAAAAAGTAACTTAAAATCAGGTCATCTATAGGAGTAGCCGGCAGGAAAAGGAAAATTGAACCCTATGGATTTTGCATTTTTAAGGGGACTAAATTGAAAGTAGACTAAGATAAAACTTTAAGAGGGGCAACTAGTTTGCAGTTAGTTAACAGGGGTCCACTCTTAAAGGAAAAAAAAAATGCTTCTCAGGGGATCCACTCGTAAAGAAAAGCATTGGCTCCGGCAGGGAAGAATTTACTCCTTAGGGGTCCAGTCTTAAAGGAAAGAATTTACTCCTCAGGAATCCACACTTAAAGGAAAGAATTTGCTCCTCAGGAGTCCACTTTGAATAAAAGAATTCACTCCTCGGGGATCAGAATTTGCTCCTCAGGGATGCATTCTTAAAAGAAAGATTTTACTCCTCATAAAAGTATTTGCTCTTCAGGTCAGTCCACTCTTAAAGGAAAGAATTTGTTCCTAAGGCAACCACTCTTAAAGGAAAGAATTTGCTCCTGACAGGGATCAACTCTTAAAGGAAAGAGGTGCACTCTTAAAGGAAAGAATTTGCTCCTCAGGAGTCTACTCTTATAGGAGCGGGTGAATGTTTGAGTTTTACGTCTCAACAACAGCTAAGGTCATACAGAGATGGGACCTCGGTTTAAAGACTGGAGAAGCCCAGGATCGATTCCTAGGTCCCTTGGTTTACAAGGGGAGTAGCATAACGCATTGAGGCCATTGAGGCTTCTACTTCTGCTACTCTTAAAGTAAAGAATTGGCTTCCAGGGATCCATTCTTAGAGGAAAGAAATTGCTTCTGAGGAAAGAATTTGCTGCTCTTAGCGGGTCTACCCTTCAAGCAAAAAAAATTGCTTCTCACTGATCCACTTTATAATGAGAGAATTTGCTTCTGAGGAAAGAAATTGCTGCCCAAGGGTCCACTTTTAAAGGAAAGAATTGTTCCTCAGTGATCCTACTCTTAAAGGAAAGAATTTTCTCCTCAAGTATGACTCTTTAAAGGAAAGATTTTGCCCCTCATGAAAAAATTTGTTCCTCAGGAGTCCACTATTAAAGGAAAGAATTTGTTCCTCAGGGATCAACTCTTAAAGGAAAGAATTTGCTCCTCAGGTATGACTCTTAATGGAAAAAGTTTGCCCCTCATGAAATAAAATTTGCTCCTCAGGAGTCCACTCTTAAAGGAAAGAATTGGCTCTTTTTGAGGAAAGAATTTGTTTCTGAGTGAAGAATTTGCTTCCCAGCTCAGTCTACTTTTGAAGGAAAGAATTTGCTCTTCAGGGATCCACTCTGAAAGGAAAGAATTTACTTCTGCACTCTTGAAGGACAGGAGCAAACTCTTTCCTTTTTAAGAGTGGACCCTATATTTAGAGGGTCTGAGTAGACAGGAAAGTGTACAGGAAGTCATTTAAATTGTCTCCCTTGTAAAATGGCAGGAAAAATGGCTCCCTTAACCCTTTCTGTACCAAATGGAATCTTCCTCCTTATATATATAGCAGGAGTCCATTTCAAAATTTAGGGGTGTCAGGTTGTGTTTTCATCAAAATTCACTTGGAAAATGACTGATCTTTTTGCAAACTATGGAAGCCCTGATCAGACACCCTGTTCTGCGGTGTCTGATCTGGGCCTGGACTGTTTGCCAAGGTACCCCTTTAGGGGTGTCTGGTACAAAATGGGTTAATGCTGTGCATGCTGGGTATTTTTTTTTCAGCAGACAGCATTTTGACATCTGTTTCTTATTTTTTCCAGGGATCTCATGCAAATTGTTTACCAGGTAGAACAGTATCTTAAAAACTACCCCCATCATGAAAACACACCTGTATAATGTTGACCCCCTCAAACCCTGCTTTTTAGCAAAACTGGAGTTTACATGGTTGAAGATTATTTTGAACTCATTAGAACCGCCTCACAGGGTCGGTACATAGCCTATGTTTTGAGTAGAAATTGAAAAATAACAGAATTTTTTTCTGAAAAATTTCATTTTTTTTTTGTGTGTGTGTGTGGGGGGGGGGGGGGGGGGGGGGGTAAAATTTTCAATATATTTGAATAGGGATGTTTTCGTAATGGACATCAACAATGGGTACTCATTAGATCAAATGCAACAGCTCTGCATTCACAATATAGGCATTTTTGTGAAACTTACCACAAACAAAATAACACCCCTATTATTGGAAACGGACTGGTCCAAAGTTATTACTTGGAAATGTGCCATATATGGGTCTATTGAGTCACCTAGTCTGAAGCCTACATAAGTTGTAATACAATCTCTGTGGTCACAGCGGTGGCCGCTAAATACACCTAAAACATTTTGCCTCCATTTTTCTAATTTAGACAACTGTCCTGCTAAATCAATCAATTACTTTAGCCACACCCATTTCTGTCTTTCAGCCAATCAGATTAATTGATGTAATTTATTCCTGCATTACAAATTCACATTCTGAATGTCAAACAATGTAGATCCGTTATACTGATCAGATGGCTTCTGTATCAATGCAGGAAGCCATCAGATCTGTGAGTGAGTGAGTGTTGGAGTTTTACATCCCACCAACAGCTAAGGTCATATGGAGACAGGACCTAGCTTTAAAGACTCATCCGAAAGTCTGGAGAAGCCCGGGATCAATCCAGCAATCCCTGGTTTCCACATCACGAAAACACGCCTATATAATTTTGACCCCCTTGAACCCCACTTTTATATAGTAAAACTGGGGTTTACAGGGGTATGCATTATTTTCTTATTTCTGCTCTAAAATATAGATTGTGGGTACTCGTCAGAACTGCCTCAATGAGGCGGTTCTAACAAGTACCCACAATCTATAAAGAGGCAGTTCTGACGAGTACCCACGATCTATATTTTGAGCAGAAATAAGAAAAATATCACATTTTGTCATCATAAAATTTTCATTTTTTCGGCGATAAAGGTTACAGTGTATTGGTATAGGTGTGTTTTCGTAATAATCAGATCTGTATCTACACTGTTTTGAAAAGGTAGTGCATATTCTGGCATAGCAATGATACAGTAAAAAAGCCTAAAAAATTGGACATGTACCTTAAGGAATTGCTGTAATTCTCCTAAAATATTAACAAATATTATTATTTTGTTCTCAGAAAAACAGTGAGGGGGCTTTAATGGGAGCAGGGGGGCGCTAAATGGGATGAATACGGTATTTGAGGCACTGACCTTTCTGTGGTTAAATGTATGAAACACTTGTTTCTGAGACTTTTTATCTGTTGTAACACTTTGAAATATTAACTGTGTTTAAACAATTTTTTTATTAAAACGCAAAGGCTGTGTAAATATTTGAATGCTTCCATTTGCTGTGATTTTTGTGCCCCCAGACTTTGTATAATATTTGATTTCCATGTCCATTTTCAACTTAGAACAACTTTTGTATATGGCGATGAGACTATATAAGCCGCTGGGAAATATTAAGTTGATATCTGTATTCAGTTTAGATGTAAAATAGTTCCAAGCCGTTGTAGGAGTTTCAAGAAACTGTCAACTGCCATGTTAAAATGTCCAGTTGATATTTAAATTTGAAAAAGAGAGAGCCTTGTGGGAAAACAATGGAAACTAACAACATATAGGCTTTGTGCTGTGTATACAGTCAAATAAAAGTCCCACAAAATTGGAAGCAACGTCTCCAAAATGACCTTTACAGTGTTGACAGGGACGTTAAACCTCAAATCAAACAAACCAGTCAAATCATATCACGAAGACATGCCTAAATAATTCTGACCCCCTTCAAACCAGCTTTTATAGAGTAAAACTGGGGTTTACAGGGGTAAACCTTATTTTTCTTATTTCTGCTCTGTAATATAGATTGTGGGTACTCGTTAGAGCCGCCTAATAGATTTTTCTTATTTCTGCTCTAAAATATTGATTGTGGGTACTCGTTAGAACCGCCTCTATGAGGCGGATCTAATGAGTACTCACAATCTAAATTTTTAGCAGAAATAAGAAAAATATCACAATTCTTCATCTTAAAAATTTTGATTTTTCGGACGTAAAGTTTACAGTGTATTTGTATAGGCTTGTTTTCATAATGCAACTTTGCACAGCAAGCCTCTGACGCCTATTTGATAAGTCTAAGCTGTCTCTTAACCCACATATGACAATGGAATCTCCCACCTCATAAGTTTGGAGTGGTCCATTTCCAATTATAGGCGTGCCAGGGATGTTTTGTTTGTGGTAAGTTTTGCGAAAATGACTGTACTCTAAGCATTCTGCCACATCTGACCTGGGCCTGCACTGTTTGCCAATGTCACCAAAAAGGGCCGCTGAGGCATTATTTGGGTTAACTTTGAATAGGTCGCTCAACTCTATACCAACAGGGTGAGACCTTACCCACTAGCCCACAGAGGCTGTTAGAACACCTGGTATTACACCACAAACTCATTATAAGCTTGCTTGATTTGAGGTTTAACGTCCCCGTCAACACTAAATGTCATTTTGGAGACGTTGCTTCCAATTTTGTGGGACTTTTACCCGAGATTGAGACGAAATGACATCTCAAGCCCTGTCCCCCAATGATTGATTGATTGATTGATTTGAGGTTTAACGTCCCCGTCAACACTGTAAAGGTCATTTTGGAGACGTTGCTTCCAATTTTGTGGGACTTTTACCCGACCTTGAGATGAAATGACATCTAGAGCCCTGTCGCCCAATGAAACCAATAGGGTTTATTAGCATGGACGGTCCGCCTCGCACCGCGGTTCCTGGACAGGCTTAGATCCTCTAAGCGGTTTACCAGTACTAGTGTGCGGGCCAGATTCAGCTCTGCGTGGAAGCATCATGCAGCCCATATATTTCTTCAAGCCCCTATGGGCGGGGGCGGTGTCCCCCAATGAAACCACCAATAAACCAATAGGGTTTATTAGCATGGATGGTCTGCATCGCACCGCGGTTCTTGGAAGGCTTAGATCCTTTAAGCGGTTTACCAGTACTAGTGTGCGGGCCGGATTCAGCTCTGCGTGGAAGCATCGTGCAGCCCTTATATTTCTTCCAGCCCCTATGGGCGGGGACTCATTATAAGACTGTTCATTATAACACGGTTTTGGATATAACACGGTTTCAAGATGGATCCCAAAAAAAGTGTAGATTATATAGAAAAATGACCATAAATGGTCATTTTTCTATATAATCTATACATTTTGTTTGGGTATAACACAGTTGTTTAACTAACATGTTTTCTGCTTTGGATCCCGTTATAGTGTTATTAAGAGGTTGTGGTATATCATTTTGATTTTCTATAAAATATCTGCATGTTGTGTGTACTCATTAGGGTCATTCTGATTCCCTCAAAATTGTGATTATTTAGGAATGACACTTCATATTTTGTTTTTGTTTGTTTTTTAAATTAGATATGCTCACTGTCACTGTCCAAAAATATATTTTTTCTTTGCTGAAATCTCACTCTAATAATTTTAAATATGATGCATGTTTCTTGAAAATAAATGTTGCCAGACACGATTTTTTGCTCATAAAATTTTGAATTTATTGGTGTATTTGTTACAAAAAACTGTTAAATGGGCCATAATTTTTGGACATTCAATTGAAGCCACTTTTCCTCTTGTACCTACTTTCAACATGTTCAAAGTAATGGGGAGATGTTTTTTCTTTAAATTATATGTTTGACATGTTAATTCTACTTTCGGGATACAAACTATATAAATGTAACAATTATATTTTGTGACACTTCTGTAAAAGGCTGTTCAGGACAACCACTACCTTTGTAAACAGTTTAGATCCAGATCAGATGGCTTGTGAAGAGTGAGTGTTTGAGTTTTTCATCCCACCAACAGCTAAGGTCATACAGAGATGGGACCTCTGTTTATAGACTCGTCCGAATGTCTGGAGAGGCCCGGGATCGATCCTGAAATCCCTGGTTTACAAGGTTAGTAGCGTAACCACTACACCACGGAGGCTTCTGAAGAAGCCATCTGATCAGGATCTACACTGTTTGCCATGCCATTTGTGAATTCAATGAAAACATTAATTTTATAATAGCAAGTAATTTGATTGGTGGATAGTCAGAAATGGGTGTGGCTAAAGAAATTTATTCAGCACGATATTAAGGGTTAAAAAAAAATACCGGACCTGTGGTTCGGAAAACCCTCTCAACCAAGAAGTACTGATAGCATAATGCAACCAGTGTAGAGCCAGATGTTCTGATGATGATCAACACTGTTTGCAATCCTTTCCATGATTTTGACTAAACCCCTATTTACAAGAATGGACTGGTCCAAATTATAGCTGGAAGAGTCCATTTCAGAAACTTAGGGGCGGCTTATAGAACAGGAAGTTCCAAAGTTGTCTCCCTTCAAAAAATCTTATAAAGAGGTTGTGGCACACTGCATTCTCTCGGCCATTTATCTGGGTCTACACAGCAGGATTTGAAAGTTCTTCAAAACTTCACTCATCTTGCTTGAAAATTCTTCAAAATCCTTTCATCCTGCAGGACCAAGCTAGGGCATGTAGATTTTGCCAAATTCTCCAGATTTTACTAAATTTCAAAGGGACCAGAACATTTTTTACTGGCCTCCAGCATAACACACTCGTCATTGCCAGCAGATAAGTCCCTGCATGGTTTGCTATTGGATGTTAGCCCTTAACACGTCGAGGAAAACTACATCTGAAAATGTCGTCTGCTTATGACGTCTGCTGATTCTATTTTTTTTTTTTTTTTTTGCAAACTATTTGAATACAGGCAAACAGTGTGACAGTCTGATCTGGGTCAATACTGTTTGCGAAAAATTACTTTCAAGGTAACCAGCAGACGGCAAAAGCAGATGACAGTTGTCTTGATTGACATTTTATAGGTTAGCTGTTCAGGTGGGTTTGTTTTCACACTGCTTTTCGAAATGCTTTTGAAAATGACCAAGTGCTATAAATATATGAAATAAAATAATAAACGTGAACATAAGTGGACTGTACTTGATGTATTCAGCTTTGTTAACTAGGGCATAAAATACGTCGCCCATTTCAAATAAACTGGCTTTTCATGTAATTTAGGACATTTGAAGTTAACCGATAGCTAAGGCTGAAGGCTACTTTTGAAAATTTATGCACCAGTGAATTTTATACTTTTAATTGGATTAGGTTTTATAGCGCAAGTTTGGCAAGAGTTAAAAACTTCAGCAATGACGCCAGCTGATGAGTTTGCTGGTTGATCACCCTATGCCTGTGTCTGGAAAGATTTGTTCAAATTTTACTTTTCATTTTCTTCCAGTAAGACCCCCAAACACATAATTTTAGGTGCAAAACTGATCCCCAAAACACATTGGATCCCCTAGTACAAAAATCTGTTCTTTTTTATCCGAACTACAATCTTAGCCTTTACCACTCTCTAGGCAGAGGACATTTTTCTTATTTTTCCCAGAAAACTGTGAGTGAGAATTTGACATTTCATGCAAGCTGTCTTCTATTGAGACAAATTGCATGAAATGTCAAATCCTGTTTTCTAGGGGCCCCCGCCCATCGGGGCTATGAGAAATAGATTGGGCTGCTGTGACTGCTTCCACGCAGAGTTGAAACCGACCATCGATGAGTACTGGTAAACTGCTTAGAGGTTCTAAGCCGGTGTAGGTAGGAATATCCATGCATATAAACCCTTTTGGTTTGTTTCAACTGCAGTACTTGAGATGTCATTTCATCTCAACATAGGGTAAAAGTCCCACAAAACTCAGGAAGCATCATCTCCAAAAACACCTAAATAGTGTTGATGGGGATGTTTTAAACAGTTTTTAAGTACAGGATCTTGTTCTCAATAAAATCTAACCAGGTGTGTGGTGAAAACACTACACATGCATCAGCTGTCATACTCGGATCTCGTCCCTGACCTCTTTTCACTCATTCAATCCGCTGTTGTTCCAGCGATACCGATGTGTAATCATTATTGGCTTCGTATTTTCGGAGATAAACAAAAAGTTCCGCTTTTCATCAGGACAGTGGTCAATATAGCTAGTATAACCTCGTCATCATATAGACTAATTGATTTTAGTAGTGTCTGCCGCGCTGATCCATATTTATGTCACATGGGACAATGAGCGACCAGCCATAATGAGTCTGCAGTAGCCGATATAATATATTGGGTATATTCTGACTGTCTGATATTGGCTAATCTAATAAGAGTGGTCTCATGAAAAAATATGAGCCTAGCCCTTAAGATGCCGAGAAAAACTGCATCTTAGAATGTTGCCTGTTTATGTCGTCTGCTGAATCTTCTTGCAAACTTTTCAAACATATTTTTGCATATATGCAAACAGTGTTGACCCAGATCAGACTGCTCCTAGAGGAGCAGTCTGATCTGGGTCCGCACTTTTTGCAACAATGACTTTTACAGAAACCGGCAGACGGACAGAACAGACGACAATTGTTGTGATGACATGTGAAAAATAATTGAGCCTTTGAGCATGATGACATTGAGTACATGTGTGACCACAATCAAAGACTATGTCAAGCATGCCTTATCAGTCTAAAGTCTTTGCCCTTTGGTTATATAGTCTTGGGGCTTCAGAAGGCTCATGCCAACAGTACAGACTCTGATCAGACTGGGCAGATATGCAGTCTGATCTGAGTCTTTTCTGGTTGCTCTGGTCGTAAAGCAGGTTTTGTTATATGCCGGCTCATATAAGTTGGGTTATAAGAAAAGTAGGGAATGTATCAGCATCAATTCAGCATCCACATGATGTTGTATCAAGGATGCTTAAGCAAACTGCTGACCCAGATCAGACTGCTCCTGTCGACACTGTTTGGCATTACATCTGTGGTTTTTTGACTCATTACTGGATCAGAGAAGTGTTCAAGGTGTCCCAATTTTAGGATTTCTATGGTAAATGGTCACTGTTCATAGGCTGAGGCATGGTCAAGTGACTGCTGACTTCAGACAGGTCTGTCACAGATTTGTGTCATTTGCGGTTTAACGTCCACCTAAACACTGTAGAGGTATGTCATTTTATCTCAATGTCGGGTAAAAATCACACAAAATTAGAAGCAACGTCTCCAGAATAGCCTATACAGTGTTGACGGGGACATTAAACCTCAAATCAAACCAGCTGGCTGAATTTTCTGTGAGTTAGACTGTATACATTTATAGCAACAAAAAAGCCGATAGATGGTTAATTAATTGTCCTGCAACATATTGACATTCGTCCTGTCATGATATTGAAAATGATACTGAATACGTCTGTACTAGACAAGAAAGACTATTTCATTTAAGGACGTCCATGGTCAATGTTGCTTTTGCTTGAAACTTGGGCCCAATTCAGAGAAAGTGATAAAAACGTAGCATTAACTACCCACCCATTATTTAAAGCCTACTTATTGAGCAGTTAATGTGGTCAGTTGGTCATTTAAGGTGAAATATCTGCCCTGATCAATAGCCTATTTAACTGTACTATTGGTCATCTGAGGTGAAATACCTGACAGATCAATGTGTACTGTTAGCTCTTATTATGGATGGATTGTAAATACCTTACTACAAGATGGATTTTATGCCAAAACTTTCGCAAAACAGCCATTGTCGTCAGCTATTCAGGGTCCTTTCATCTCATCAAAACAACCATGTTATATGTAGAAAAATGACCATAATCAGATAATATTTTTGTTTGGTCATTTTTTTTAATTTTATCTGTTTATTTTTGTTCTGATACATTTTGGGGTTATGACTGTTTTCCAAATACCAGGGATAACTGTATCAGTGGAATTGGACAATTTTGAAAACTAGGATCATGGGTCAGGATTTCATGTTGAAGATCCCTAGTTGGGTGTTAGAATGAGCACAGTTTGGTTTAGGCATCTAAGACACTACAAGGGTTTGGATTATCTGGATGTTGATCCCTAAGGTGTCTCTGTAACCTCCATCCCATGCTCTTCTCTAGGGGAAAACATAGCTAGGTAGAAGCATTGTACCGGAACAACCGATTACTTAGGGCATTTTTGTTTTGAAAACTCTGTCCAGTGTATTACATTGATGGTATTCAGCTTGTATGGTCCGTATGGAAAGGGTTTTAACCCATATCTTGCTGAATGTTCATTTTAGCCACACCCATTTCAGACTTTGAACCAATCAGATTACTTGATGTAATTTATTCCTACAAATTCATAAACTGAATGTCAAACAGAAGCCATCTGATCTGGATCTACATGGTTTGCAAAGGTAGGGGTGTCTTGAACAGCATATAAGGGTTAATACATCAGTTTGCAACCTCCTTAATCAGTGGTGAATTTCACGAAAGTGCCAGTCAGATACTGCCATTAGCCATATTCAGCTGATAGGGTCCATGAAATTTCTGTGAAATTCCACATAGGAGTGCGGTGCCTTTCTTGTAATAGCTGGTCACATGGTCCAATCAAATCTTTTATTTGTGTCAAGCTCTTAAGCTATCATGGTGCAAGGGAGGTTCGACTTTTCTATCGAATAGAATCGTGCTTCACAATTGCTTATGTACTTGATTGGACCATGTGATGGGCTATTTAGTATAACAAGAAAGACACCACACTCCAGCGTGGAATTTCACGAAACTTTCCAGTCGAATATGGCTATTATGTCCTGTAGACTAGTATGTACTTTCATTGTCTGATATTGTCCAGGTGAAAAAAAAAAGTATGGACAATAAATGTTCATTACTTTGATGAATAGATGATAAATAATTCCCTTGGCTAATATATTGGATATAGCCTTTTCTTGCTTTAGGGATGTTGTTTGATTGGCACTTTCAGATTGCGGAAAGCAATAAAAACTGGAAAAAAAGTCAGAATGAGTAAAAAATATCTCTCAATGTCAGGTAAAAGTCCCACAAAATTGGCAGTAACGTCTCCAAAATGACCTATAGAGTGTTGGTGGAGACGTTAAACCTCAAATCAAACAAACACTCTAATCTCCTGATCTCCATTCCCATAACATACCTGTGTCCTATTTTCAGGTCTTGTATCACCAGACTCGGTAGCTCAGTCGGATGCGCTTCTGACTGGTGATCAGGAGAATGCAGGTTCGATACCTGCCGGGGTCAGCAACATTCTTTTGTGGAGATTGATCATGAAATCTTTTCTTCAGTCATTCTCTCCCTTCCGCTGATTCAAGGGCAGTTATCAGTTTCTGGCAAAAGAATATGCACTGTACTGGTTAACCGCTTACGTATAAGCCTGCCCAGGAAAAGTGTGGATAGGTAAACTGACTGGCTCAAAAATGACCTAAATAGTGTTGACTGGGCTGTTAAACTCCAATACATACAAAAACAAACAAAAGGTCTACAAACAACTATATGCTGGCTGAATGGTGACCAGGATTTCAACTGGTCTAATACATGCCTGGGGCCAGTTGTTTTTGTTTTGTTTGATTTGGGGTTAAACGTCCCCATCAACACTGTAAAGGTCATTTTGGAGACGTTGCTTCCAATTTTGTGGGACTTTTACCCCTGGGCCAGTTGTTCAATAATAATGAAGTGAGTCAACATATCTTTAAAAACTTTGATCATTTATTATGGCAAATATGCTATTATTTTTGATGAAAAAATGTGAGCAGCTTTTGCAAAAGCTGCTCACATTTTTTCAGCAAAAATAACAAAATTTTAAAAATTAAACTTACTAGAATAGTTAACAATTTGACCGCTAACCAGCTCGTTACGCTAACGATGCTTTGAACAACTTGGCCCAGATCAGCAATATTCTGTGATCCACTGATTCTGGATAAACACTGTGGACTGGCTCAATGTGACCTGAATCCTGTTGACACAAAAACAATCAAGTATGGATACTAATGTAATACATTTGTCAACCCCACTTTTCTCATATAAAGTGGGGATGGCAGAAATCTTTTTTGTAGTATTCAGTAAGATAGAACTTTCCTGGCTATGACCTAAATTTTGTTCTTTTACCACCTGACTTCTTGTGTAATTCTAGAAAATAGAATAACAAGCAGAACAAAAGAATCAAGCATTGGAACAAATAAGCTAAATGATGGATAAATATTCCCTGAGAAAGAAAAAACAGGAAAGATAAATAAATACAGACTGACTTTATTATTATAACAGTAATGATACACACATAAAGTGGTCAGTGACCCTCAATGGCCAGTGGTCTTTTACCTGGCTCAGGTGAAGAAAATAATTCACAGTAAGGTTTGTTGGTCACAGTAGGAATAGAGCACACAAGTTTGGATAAATTGTTTGTTTTGTTTGATTTGATGTTTAACATCCCTGTCAACTCTATATGGGTCATTTTGAAGTTGTTGCTTCCAATTTTGTGGGACTTTTACCCAACATTGAGATGAAATGACATCTCAAGCCCTGTTGCCCAATGAAACCAATAGGGTTTATAAGCATGGATGGTCAGACTCGCACCACTTTGCCTGTGCATGTTTAGATCCTCTAAGCGGTTTACCAGTATTCGTGTGCAGCTGGATTCAGCGGTGCATGGAAGCATCATGCAGCCCATTTATTTCTTCAAGCCCCAATGGGCGGGGGCCGAACAAGTTTGGATTCAAAATTTGGACAGTTGCTATGGTTAAAGCGCTTATCAGACAATTCACATGTAATGTAAAGCCTTATTTGTTCTGAAAAAAACAACAACAACAAAAAATAAAAAAAAAAAAGAATACTATGAAAATGCTATAGAAAGTAATTGGTCCCTTGTAAAAAGGGTATCAGCTAGTAATGATTCTTATTGGTGATAGTAAAATTGTAGGCAAACAAAAATGGTTGTAACCGATCTTTTCTGGAAATATTTTTGACAAAGGAAAAAAGGATGCTGTCAACTTTTGCTTTCCATGTTTCATGTTTTGTGGTCTTTGTAATGCAGTGATAATATAGATAATTTTTTCTTTTAAACACATATTTTAAAGGTTTCATTTATTCCCCTTTGTGTTGACCAAACCCAGTATCCTCTAGTAATAACCTTTGTGGTTGTTCAAAAGTGGTCTTAACTTGAAGACCACTTTTGAATGGCCCCAAAGGTCCTCTTAATACAGGAATCTTACTGCATTTCCTCTCGCTGCCATTTTGATAGCTGTGATTTTTTTAGGTAAATGTTTGTCAGTCAACCCAAAGTTAGTAAGCACAGTAGCTTTTCAGTGTTGATGTCCAAATGACTATCACTTTTTTGTAGGAAATCCAGGTAACGGTTATTTATAGAAAAATATCCACGCTATTCTTGACAGATGTAAGGTCAGGGTGTTGCATAAGAGTATGTAGAATCTGGACTGGCTTCATGTGTTCATTTAGGCAACCAGTGTGGATCCCGATCAGATGCCCAGAACATGGTGTCTGATCAGAGTCTTCGCTGTTTGCTTTTTTATAGTACAGAATTTAAGGGTTAAATAAAAAAATCTGAGTCCCTGCTCAGAACCATTTTGTAGCAGGAATTTTTGGGACAAGAAACACATCATTACTTTCAGTACTTTGATTTTTCTGTGGCTTTTCTTTTGTCGTTCATTGTAGCAGTTACTAGGGCGGAGATGATATACCATAATGATCCTAAGTATTGGAACAGATAAGCCAAAGCAAACAGTGCAGACCCAGATCAGACTGTTCCTGAAGGAGCAGTCTGATCAGGGTCTACACTGTTTGCCATTCCATCTGCACCTTTTGGACTTCTTGCTGAATTGTGAAACAAATTTGTTAAAATTTTAGCAGAATTACAGCAAGTCCTAAATGTCTCCCAATTTTTAGGACTTTTTAGTATCATACAGGGAAATATGTTTTTGATATATTTTATCTCATCATTTCCACAGTTCCCTGTAATGGGTACTGACAAAGCCTAGGTTCATGTAGTTTGCTTGTTTGTTGGTTTGTTTGAAGTTTTATGGTCCAGTCAACACTATTTGGGCCATATTATCTAGCCACAATTTTCCTGGGCAGGCTTATATACCTTCTTTCACCAGAAGTTGACAACAATTGCCTTTCTTAAATCAGTGGAAGGGAGAGAATAACATACACGAAAGTGTCACAGTGTCCGACCTGGCTTGTATTGAACCAATGACCTCATGTTGATGTAATAATGGATGGAAGGTCGCATTCCCCAATTATCTATTAAATTTAGATAAACCCTTTCAGTAGATGAGAAAACCCAAAAAGGAGACATTTGCAAGCAGTGCAGGCCCAGACCAAAAGGTCTGGTCCAGGCTTTAACCGTTTGCAAAACGTTCAGCCATTTTCCGAAACTGGTGGATGGATGAAAGTTCAGAAGGTACGGGCCTTCTAAAAAGATCTTATTTTCCCTAACTTCATGTTTTATGTCCTAACATTGGGTCATAATAAAATTTATCTATCAACGTCACCAAGTGTACGGTCTAAATGACCTGAATGCCTTTCGTCCAAAACAAATAAATCACTGTGATGAATTGCTTTAAGCCTAATACATTAATATTCAAACATTTTATTGTGTATATATGTATGTAGATTTTCATTTGGGCATTTAGTTTTTCATTTTACTGATTTGAGGAGGAAAATTGATGAGCATCAGTGGCCAAATGTTGCCAAAAGCTAAAGGAAATGTTTTTGATCAGATCTACCTTTTGAAAGAAAAACATAAAAATAAAGAAATGTTGGACAAACAGTTCACAGAATTGGCCTTGTTGAATTTGATCATTTTACATTCAGTTCGACCAGACTGACAGGCTCAGCTGATTGGAATGATTTTAACCCTTGACCTGCTGAATATTTATATAATATGCCACACCCACTACTGATTATCAACCAATCAGATTACTTGATGCAACTTATTGCAACAAATTCGCAATCTGAATGGCAAACAATTTAGATCCTGATCAGATGGCTTCGTCAGAAGCCATCTGATCTGGATCTTCATTGTTTGAAAGATAAGGCATATCCGGACTCAGCAGGACAAGGGTTAACAATGAAAGTTTTGCCAGTTTATGTCATCTGCTGAATCTTTTGCTATTTTTTTAACAATATTTTTGCATACAGGCAAACAGTGTGGATCCAGATCAGTCTTCAGTCTGATCTAGGTCCACTTTGTATGCAAAAATGACATTCAAAAGTAACCAGCAGACGGACAAAGCAAACGACTAATGTTGTGAATAGCAATGATACAAATAGAAGTTCTTGTCACAAGTATCGTAAAATCTCTAATAGACGCCCGGGCGTTTATTAGAATTATTACCTTTCCTGAAGAGTGGGGTGGGCGTTTATTAGAGGCCAGAGAAACCCGCAACTTGCATGTGACCGGTCCAAAACACTCAGTTTCTTTCTCATGGCCACCATCTTGTTTCTCAGAAAATGACTGGGGATACAATAGATGTGTCTCAGAATAGAATAGTAGTTACCCCCCTCCCCCACCCACCCCACTCTTTCTTCACTAAAGCGAATATCATTAATGTTTTTTCTCATTTCGTGTCAAACATGGCAAATACATAAAACCTGAAGTCATTTTGTTTGACTTGTTTAATTTCCGACCCTTTTTGGACCACACCGACCCTTTTTGGACCACAAGAGAAAAAAGGACTTGCAGCAACAAATTCGGAAACTTTCAGCATAAGGTTAGATCGTTTTTTTTTGTCGTTCTTTTTCCAGTGGACATTCATTAGAGGCTGGTATTTTTCTGAGAATTGCTAAAACAAATGCCATTTTTAACATCCCAATTGTGGGGTGGGCGTTTATTAGAGCATGGGCTTCTAATAGAGATTTTACGGTATATGAAAGAATTAATTTGGCTACACCCACATCTGACCATCTTCCAATCAAATTACTTGATACCAATCCACAAAAATGCATCATCGGACAGGGTAAATCCTGATTAGAAGCCATCTGATCAGGATCTACAGTTTTCTACACTGTGTTTGCAAATGTATGGGTTTATGTCTTGATCAGTGGGATAAGGGTTAAGAGTTATGACTATTGACAGGCAAACTGTTAGATGTGCAAGAATTATATATGCCCCTCCCCCAGCCCCCTCTCCCCCACCACCACCATCACAGCTACCACCCTTCCCAAATCTTTTTGAAGCATAGGAAGGGGTATTTGGTAATTTCTCCTTGGCAACAAATGATTTAAACTAGTTTATATGCTGCGATAATGGCTAGTCTTACATCTTAGATCCTACCTGTTAACACTTACGTATTTTTTAGTATATTTTCAGCCAGGCTATATAGGTCAGTGACCAGCATGATAATTACTTTGGTGAGGAGCCACAAGTCATATTTATCCAGCTTGTATTAGCAAACCACTTGTATGGCTATTTATGTCGGAAAGGAAATGGACACTGGACACCGCACGTAGTCCAAATATTTACATATCTGCGCACTTAACTTACAAAAGTTTGGTGCCCCAGTTGTAGTTTGGTCATCTTAACTATAATGACCGTAGGTGATAAGAGATATCTGTGTTAATTGGGTCAATATTTACTGATTTATTCCCTGAACACAATAACTGCTACCTTTGCAAACAATGAAGATCCAGATCAGATGGCTTCTGCCATCTGATCAGGATCTACACTGTCATTCAGTTTATGAATTTGAATGAATATAATATATCAAGTAATTTGATTGGTTGATAGTCAGAAATGGGTGTGGAAAAATTAGTTATTCCGTAGGGTAAGGGTTAAAGGGAATGGAAACACTGTCGAGGGAGACAACTCCTTTTAGAATTGTTTTGCTTCCTCCAGAAAGCAAATTCTTCCCGTTTCAAGTAGACCATAAGACCTAAGCCGTGAATAGACTGCTGTTTGGATGGGGTTAGATGTAAAGAAAACTTAAAACAAGGTTAATTCTTGTTCTGCTGAGCCCAGATATGCCTTTTCTTTGAAACAATGTAGATCCAGATCAGATGGCTTCTGAAGAAGCCATCTGATCAGGATCTACATTGTTTGTCATTCAGATTGTGAATTTGATGTAATAATTTGCTACAGTTAATCTGATTGGTTGATAATTGGTAGTGGGTGTGGCATATATGAATATTCAGCAGGACAAGGGTAAAAAAGGCTATTTACCTTGTAAAAGTGGCAGTATCCCCACGGTGTTTATATTATCTCTTATCCTGCTGTTCACGACAACCCCTATCTTTGGAAACCCATCTGATCAGGATCTACACTGTTTGACATTCAATTAATGAATTTGTAGGAATAAATTACATCAAGTAATCTGATTGGTTCAAAGTCAGAAATGGGTGTGGCCAAACTGAATATTCAGCAAGAGAAGGGTTGACTAGTATCAGTACTTGAAGAGATAGTCAAATAGTTGTGCATCACGAAAACACGCCTATATAATTTTGACCCCCTTGAAACCCTCTTTTATATAGTAAAACTGGGGTTTCCGGGGGTATACCTTATTTTTCTTATTTCTGCTCTAAAATATAAGAAAAATATCACAATTTTTCATCCTAAAATTTTCATTTTTTCGGCGATACAGGTGGCAATGTATTTGTATAGGCGTGTTTGCGTAATGGGTTGAACTAGTCATCTACATTATCATCATCTATATAAAAAAACAATGATGGCTGAGCAGTGGTAAAGCATTGGGCTCAGTCGTTGTTTTTAGATTTGTAAGCTCTGCCTCACTGAGGCCACATTCTTACAGGAAGTTCTGAAACCTAAAAACAAGGAAAGTTACTGAACTGCTGCGTATAAAATTACAAAACTGATGGTCAATTGAGGACTTGGAAATGCATATCCAATTGATTATTGGTGAATGACTCCATAATATTCATCTAAATTTAATAGACTTTCCATATTATCTCTAGATATTGGGATATCTTAACCAATTCAGTTTTAATTGTCCTAAAATTTGAACATGACTATTAACTACCTGGGATATTTGTGTAAAAATGTAAATTTCCAATCACACATATAGTTTTTTCTTTGTCTTATTTTTCAGAGAAAATAAGACATGACATTACAGATCATTCACATGAAATGTCAAGCCTGATTCTCTGAAAAATATTAAAAAATATGTGTCATCTGCTGATTTTTTGTGCATTAAGGGCAATGGGAACACCTGGCAGAGGGAGACAACTTTTCAGAGTTCCTGTTCACTGGTCTTTTAACTCTCACTGAAAAAGGGGTCTACTCTGACAGGAAAGAAGAATTTGCTCCTCAGCGTTGGCAACATTCTTTCGTGGGGATTGAGCATGAAATCTTTTCTATGGTCATTGTCTCCCTTCCCCTGATTCAAGAAGGGCAGTTTTCAGTTTCTGGCGAAAGAATATGCCTTGTACTGGTTAACTGCTTACGTATAAGCCTGCCCAGGAAAAGTGTGAATAGGTAAACTGACTGGCTCAAAAATGACCTAAATAGTGTTGACTGGGCCCTTAACCTCCCAATACAAACCAAATTTAACAAACCAAAATACAGTCCCTTATTCACCCTTGCCCTGCTGTACCAGGATATGTGCTACCTTTGCAAACAGTCTAAATCCAGATCAGATGGCTTTGTCATTTAAAGAATTCTAAGGAATACATTGCTGTTGTATATCCATTAGAAAGTTAGCTCAGTAGTCAAAACTATTGCCCCTCTTTGTTGTGGAGCACCTGAACACTATTGCCCGAGGGTTTCCTGTTTCATTACCAGAGTTCCAGCATATATACAAAAAATGATACAAATACTATGTCCACTTTCTGTTACTCAGACGGCGTTCTTTACCTTTCTAAGCGAGTGGTCATGTTTCATCATCTATATGGTTCCCCACTTCTACTACATTGTGGGCCAAAATGATGATAACCAGAAAACCAACCGAACCATCCAATAGTAAAAAATTTGGGGCGATAATATAATCCACTCATGTTAGAACTGGTTAAAATTTATTAAATCAAAAACATAAGTTGTGAGTACTCTTAAGAAGCGCCTCACCGAGGCACTTCTAATGAGTACCCACAACATATGTTTTTGAGCAGAAATAAGAAAAAATAATATGTGCACAGATACCCCCTCTTACTGGGACTGTGGTATATACAGTCGAACTTCAATGGCTCAAACAGCTTTGGGACCTCGAAAATCTGTTGGAGACAGGGGTAGTTCGAGCCACTGAGGTTACTGTCAGGTGGTATAACGAGATACTTTTAGACATCTTTTCAGTGTTCTATATTGAAAACGTATGCTGTGTGTACTCATTAGAATCGCCTCATCGAGGCGATTCTAATGAGTACACACAGCATACAAATTCAAGATAAAAGACTAAAATCTCCTTAATTATCCTCCACTATTTCTTATGTAGAGGATTTCGCAAGGGGCTCAAAAATGGGTTAGACGCATCCATGGTAAACGAGCCATCGGTGTTCGAGCCATCAAAGTTCTCCTGTATTTTATGGTGTAATACATGTATTTTAAGTTTTTATGGTAGCATCTTATTTCAAGCCACCAAATTCTGCATCTGACATTTTCATGACTTCATGGATGCAAATTGCAGAAAATAAAATGTAACAGACGCAAACCGATCTATATTCTATACGTAACCAGTGGCAATATTTATGGTGATACATATTTAATTAAAAGAGAAGCCCGGTGGGAGAAGGAAATGGACAAATATACAGCTAGGCTGATCATTTCCGCTAAGTTTTGACCCAATTTTTTGTGTAAATATAGTCATAGTGACCTTAGAGAAGGTCATCTGAGGGTATGCTGTTCATATGAACCCTTATAATGTCCAGAAAAATTGAAGAGCAGATAAAATAATATTTTTCACATTTATTTTAGAAAATTAGGTTTAACCCTTATCCCCCTGAATAATTGAATTAGCCACACCCATTTCTGACTTTCAAACAATCAGATTACTTGATGTAATTTATTCCTGCAAATTCACAAACTGAATATCAAACAGAGTAGATCCTGATCAGATGTCTTCTTCAGAAGCCATCTGATCTGGATCTACACTATTTGCAAAGGTAAGGCTTGTCGTGAACAGCAGGGTAAGGGTTAACATTTCATGTGAATCATCTAGCTTGGAATTTCATTTGAAACATCTGCTTGCCAGATGAATAATCTAGCTTGGAATTTCATGTGAAACATCTGCTTGCCAGATGAATCATCTGGCAAGCAGATGATTCACATGAAATTCCAAGCTTCAGTTTCTCTAAAAAGAAGAAATGAAAAGTATTATCTGCAGTGCTAAACCTTATAATAAATATGTGAAAATGTAAACTTCATTGGTCTTGATTTGTGAAACTGGTACCTTCAGTGGGCTTGATTTGTGAAATTGTTAACTTCAGTGGGCTTGATTTGTGAAACTGTTAACTTCAGTGGGCTTGATTTGTGAAACTGTTAACTTCAGTGGGCTTGATTTGTAAAAATGTTAACTTCAGTGGGCTTGATTTGTGAAACTGTTAACTTCAGTGGGCTTGATTTGTGAAATTGTTAACTTCAGTGGGCTTGATTTGTGAAATTGTCAACTTCAGTAGGCTTGATTTGTAAAACTGTTAACTTCAGTGGTCTTGATTTGTGAAACTGTTAACTTCAGTGGACTTGATATGTGAAACTGTCAACTTCAGTGGACTTGATTTGTGAAACTGTCAACTTCAGTGGGCTTGATTTGTGAAATTGTTAACATCATAGGGCTTGATTTGTTAAACTGTCAACTTCAGTGGGCTTGATTTGTGAAATTGTTAACTTCAGTGGGCTTGATTTGTTAAACTGTTAACTTCAGTGGGCTTGATTTGTGAAATTGTTAACTTCAGTGGGCTTGATTTGTTAAACTGTCAACTTCAGTGGGCTTGATTTGTAAAACTTTCAACTTCAGTGGGCTTGATATGTGAAACTGTTAACTTCATTGGACTTGATATGTGAAACTGTTAACTTCAGTGGTCTTGATATGTGAAACTGTTAACTTCAGTGGGCCTGTTAAGAAAATGTTACTTTCAATGGTCTTGATTGAGGCTTTACCTGCAAATGGTACCAGAGTCAGGTGCATGGCTGTTTTAGTCAATAAATATAAAGTTACTTTCTCTCTGGTTTTTAAATTGTATGATATGGCCATCAGAATGCCTCATAGTGCTGCTTTATGTTTAGTTGTTTTGCATTATTATTTATATATCTGCATTATGCCATGGTACCAAAGAAGAATACATCATGTGAAGTTGCTTTGTGTTATTTATATAAGTACACTACATTATGTCTGAAAGAACAGTGCATTATGTCATTTTGTATTATTTAATTTATGTCTAGTAGTACATTGCAGTAGTTCTTGAAGAACACTGCTTAATATCTAGTTGTTTTTGCATTTGTGTAGAGATGTTCACTGCATTATGTCTAGTAGTACTGCATTATGTAAAGGCATACATTGCATTATGTCCAGTAGTAATGTTACATAATTATTGTGTCCAGAAAAGAATTGCATTATAAGCAACTAGAAGCATTAATGCACATTGCATTTGATCATATAATCCGGCATTGTTGTATGATGCCTTTGTGTCTTAGAAGCAATGTACTGAAACTAGAAGTATTGTATAATGCATTATATCCAGTAGTATTGTATAATGCCCTTATGTCTAGAAGCAATGAATAATGTAACAATACATTATACTTACATAGTACTTCTGTATAATGCCTTCATGTCTTGAAGTAAGCATTATTCTGATATTAATGCATAATGCCTGTATATCTAGAAGTAATGCATTGTATCCATTTGTAATGCATTATTCATTTCTAGAATCTAGTAGTATGGCATAATGCATAATATCTACTAGTTGTGATGCATAGTGCCTTTATTTGAAGAAGAAAGGCATTATCACTTGTAGTATTGCATAGTGCATTTTATCTAGTAAAAATACATAATACCCATATGGCAAGAAGAAATGCATTAAATCAAGTGGTTAATGTATTATATCTAGTAGTAATGCATAATGCCTTTATATAAGCCATGCATTGTATCTGATAGTAATGTATTTAGATCTGGTAGTCATGCAAAAACCAATGCATTGTGTCTAGTAGAAATGCATAATGCATTTATCTAGTATTAATGTATACTGTTTTTATGTTGAGAAGCAAAGGATTATATATCTATCTAGTAATAATGCATAATGCCTGTATGTACAGAAGCAATGCATTGTGTCTAGTAGTAAGGCATCCTGCATTATATCTGGTTGTAATGCATAATGCTCATATGTATAGAAGAAATGCATTGTGTCTAGTAGTATGGCATAGTGCATCATATATGGTAATAATGCATAATACTTGTATGTATTGAAGCATTGCATTGTGTCTAGTAATAAGGCATAATGCATTATATCTGGTAGTTATGCATAACCCTTTCATGTCTACTAGAATCGTCATGCAATAGTTCTTGCTTGCCAGGTCCCAATTTCTAAAAGTTATTTCATATATAGAAAATGGCTTTTTTTTTTTTTGCAAACAGTGGCCCTATTTGCAAGTATCCCCTTTTGGAGTTTCTTGTATGAAAAGATTTAAGGGGTTAACCCTTATCCCGCTGAACACGACAACCCCTACCTTTGCAAACTGTGTAGATCCAGACCTGATCAGGATATGCACTGTTTGTTATTCTGTAATACATTATATTAAGTAATTTGATTGGTCGATAGTCAGAAATTGGGTGTGGCTTAATTATTTTATTAGGCAGGATAAACATCACATGAACAAGTCAGTGAAATGGACACCCCACTAAACCTCACTTTATATAGAGAAAACTGGTGTATACATTATTAAAATAAGGGTATATTGTGTGTACTCATTAGAATTGCCTCATTGAGGCAATTCTAATGAGTACACACAACATAATTGTGTTTTCAAGATAAAATAGAACAAATCTCCAAAAATTGTCCTAAATGTATGGATATCTGGTGCAATGGGGAGAATTCTCCTAGGGGATTGAACGCTTTTCGCTTTTGTGTCAGGTTTATTGCTTGTTTTGCAAATAAATGTTCTAGTTCTGCATCCTTATGCAGATAGTTCACTTTCTGTGTTATTCCTGTCTGTCAATCTGTTTTTTTTTTTTTCCCAAGAAACATGTCAAATGAGTACTGAATGGAAGTTCAGCAAAGTTAACCCCTTTTGTACCAAATGAAATCTGTCTCCTTATATACAGCGGGAATCCATTTCAAAATTTAGGGATGTCAGGCTGTGTTTTTCTTCAAAATTTATTTGGAAAATAGCTGAACTTTTTGCAAACAGTGTAGGCCCTGATCAGACGCCGCATTCTGCAGTGTCTGATCTGGGCCTGCACTGTTTGCCAGGGTACCCATTTTGGGGTTTCTGGTACAAAATCATACGGGGGTTAACCATTATTGTGAGACCTATAAAAATATTACACATAGAAGCTTCCACACTTAACACAGCCCCAACCCATAGGGGCATTGGGCTGCATGATGCTTCCACGCAGATCTGAAACCAATCACACATGAGTACTGGTAAACCTTAGGAGGTTAAGACCGTCCATGTATTTAAACCCTATTGGTTTCATTGGGCAGCAGGACTTGAGATGGCATTATATATGACCTAAATAGTGTTGATGGGGATGTTAATCCTCAATTCAAACAAACACCTAACAATTTTGGATGGATTCATATAGCCTGCTGAATAAATCCAATTCTGACTATCAGCCAATCAAATTGCTTGATATAATTTATTCATTCAAAGTTTCAAACTGAATGTCAAACAATGTAGAACCTGATCAGTTAGCTTCTTCAGAAGCCATCTGATCTGGATCAACACTGTTTGCAAAGGTAGGAGTTGTTGTGTTCAGTGGGATAAGAGTTACAATAAAGGGTGTCAGTCTTGTTTTATTTCTTGGAAGTTTGCACAAAAACTCCCAGCTTGAAGCAATTTCTAGACCCTGATCAGATGCTATGTGTTACAGTGTTTCCTAGTGTATCAATCAGAACTGCTCTAGATGTTATTTCCAAGGTTGTTTTTTTTTCTTATTTTTTTTTTTTTAGAGAAAAACAATCTTGACATATCATGCAAATTATTTAGCAGTAGACGATTCACATGAAATACCAAGCCTGGTTTTCTTTTGGAAAATGGAAAAAATACAATCCTCTCTGCTTTGAAAGTTGATTAGTGTTTTTTGGTTCCTTTCTTTTCTTAACCCTTGTACTGCTGAACCCGGATATGCCTTTTCTTTGAAACAATGTAGATCCAGATCAGATGGCTTCTGAAGAAGCCATCTGATCAGGATCTACATTGTTTGTCATTCAGATTGTGAATTTGTTGTAATAATTTGAATTAAGTAATCTGATTGGTTGATAATCGGTAGTGGGTGTGGCATGTATGCATATTCATATGCACTTTATCTACTAAAGAAGTTAACCCTTGTCCTGCTGAATATTTTAATCTACCACACCCACTACCGATTGTCAACCAATCAGATTACTTGATGCAAATTATTGCACCACATCCATGAGCCAAATAACAAACAATAAAGATCCTCATCAGATGGCTTCTGAAGAAGCCATCTGATCTGGATCTTCATTGTTTGAAAGATAAGGCATATCCGGGCTCAGCAGGACAAGGGTTAAGAGGGCAAAGCTCAAATAACCTATTCATAAAAATCCTAAAAATCAGACACCTTGAGGACTTGCTGTAATTTTCCTAAAAGGGTTTCAACAAATTTGTTTCACAATCCAGCATGGAGTTCACAAAGTGCAGATGGAATGCCAAACAGTGTAGACCCTGATCAGACTGCTCCTTTCTGGGTTTGCATTGTTTCCTTGGGCCGGTCTGTCCTAATACTTTGGATCATTACGGTATGTCATGCTATTTCTGTCCAAGGTATTCTAAGGACACTGTGTGAAACTGGCTGTATTAATTAAGTCTAAATCAGGGCATTTAAAAACATTAAAAGAAAGGGCTCTGACAGATTTACTCTTACATATTCTTATAATTTTCATATTTGAATTACGGCCATATTTATCCCAATCAAAGCACTGGCCGTCGTGGCGTAGTGATCCCTCACCGCTGTGGTTCCAGCCTCGCTCTGTTCACATGTGAGACGCCAAAGTCTTGTGGTTTTTCTCTTGTTTTAGACCACCTCTGATTAATGGTCGGCTCAAAATTAGTGAAATAATCTTGCACGTCTGTCCCAATACTTTGGTAAATTATGACTTCCATGAAATTATTAATGGCAATTATGATAGTAAATATAATGATCACAGTTATGTAACTTACTTTGAATTGTCATTTTTATGCGTATTTGTTATTCAGTAAAACCTTATTAACCCTTATGAAGACCCATTTCTTGTATTGTATACCATAAATGGTGTAATTCTTGTGCCTATCTTTTCAATGCATCACATGAACAAGTCCGTGAAATGAGTACTCCCCGAAACTCCACTTTATATAGAGAGAACTGGGGTTTACGGGGGTAAATATTATTATACCCGCTTTTTTGAAGAAAAAAACGGGTATATTATTTTCGTCACGGGTGTCCGTCCGGACGTCCGTCTGTCCGTCTGTCCATCCTTCCGTCTGTCACGTTTCTTGTGAATGCAACTACTTTTTTATTTCTTTACCTACAGTGACCAAACTTGGTACATACATTGCTTGGGGACTGCAGATGTGCATGAAGGTGTCGAAATTTTCATCTTATCCCCTGGGATCATGGGGTGAGGTCAAAGGTCACATTTCTAAGAAAATGCTTGTGAATGCAACTACTTTTTTATTTCTTTACCTACAGGGACCAAACTTGGTACATACATTGCTTGGGGACTGCAGATGTGCATGAAGGTGTCGAAATTTTCATCTGACCCCCTGGGGTCATGGGGTGTTGTCAAAGGTCAAATTTCTAAGAAAAGGCTTGTGAATGCAGCTACTTTTTTATTTCTTAGAAAAGGCTTGTGAATGTAACTTCTCAATTGTCCTATTCAGTGTACACATGCATTTCTAAGTGTGTTGTCCATAGAGTGAGTGAGTGTTTGAGTTTTAAGTCCCACTAACAGCTAAGGTCATACGGAGACGGGACCTCGGTTTAAAGACTCATCCGAAAGTCTGGAGAAGCCCGGGGTCGATCCTGCGATCCCTGGTTTACATTGTTGTCCATAGAAATAGCGGGTACTTTTCTTTTGCCAGAAACTGACATCTGCCCTTCTTGAATCAGCAGAAGGGAGAGAATGACCGTAGAAAAGATTTCATGATCAATCTCCACGAAAGAATGTGGCCCACCCAGGCGGAAATCGAACCCGCATCCTCCTGATCACCAGTCAGAAGTGCATCCGACTGAGCCACCGAGGCAGGGCAGTCTCAGTTGTTGAGCTGCTTACAATCCAGCAGCATATAAATAAATTGGAAGTGAATTCCATTACCAAGACACGCCTATACTAATACATTGTAAATTTTACCTGGGAAAAACGAATATTTTATGATGAAATATTGTGATATTTTTCTTATTTCTGCTCAAAATATAGATTGTGGGTACTCGTTAGAACCGCCTCATCGAGGCGGTTCTAACGAGTACCCACACTCTATATTTTAGAGCAGAAATAAGAAAAATAAGGTTTACCCCTACAAACCCCAGTTTTACTATATATAAGTGGGGTTCAAGGGGGTCAAAATTATATAGGCGTGTTTTCAAAATGCCATGGGCTCATATTTTAACTGGTGTTCTAATTAGAACAAATATGGCAGGCTGAGTCTTTTGAAAGTTGGACATACGTGTTTTCTTTTTCTATTTTTGCCCCTGTAATAACTTTTATTAAGTTTGCACTAAATTTTAATTATTTGAATGCATTATCATACCAATTAATGATTTTAAGATCAATTAATGATCATTAAAAAACACAAAAGGTAACACTTCATTTCAATAACACACCCATATGATACATTACCGTAAAACTCCTAAAAGTTTGGACAACTTGAGAACTTGCTGTAATTCTCCAAAAATTTAAACAAATTTGTTTCATGATTCAGCAAGGATTCGAAAAGGCCAGACTGAATGGCAAACAGTGTAGATCCTGATCAGACTGCTCCTTTAGGGTCTGCACTGTTTGCTTGGGCCTGTCTGTCCCAATACTTAGGACCATTACAGTGTTTTATGGCTGTGAAGATTGCTTTTGTTTTTATGAAAATGTATGAAATTTTGCTTATTTCTGCCTAAATCATAGATTCTGTGTGCTTGCTGTTGTGTATGCATCTCAGCTCTATGTTTGGAGTATAGTACAAACTTCCATCTGCAGAATTCCATTCGTATTTCATAACAATAACATATCCTTGCAAAATTATAAGTGCATTTTTTCCGCATCTCCAAAATCCCTACTTTTCTTATGAAAATCTGTGATTTTTTTCTTACTTAGATTGCAATTGTAGGTTGTGTGTGCTCATTAGAACCTACTCATTGGGGCAATTCTAATAAGTACCCACAATCCATGTCTTGGAGCAGAAATAAGAAAAATAATGTATACCCCCATAAACCCCAGTTTTTTCTATATAAAGTGGGGTTCAGTGGGATGTTAACCCTTGTTCTGCTAATCCCGGATATGCCTTATCTTTGAATCAAGGTAGATCCAGATCAGATAGCTTCTGACGAAGCCATCTGATCAGGATCTACATTGTTTGCCATTCAGATTGTGAATTTGTTGCAATAATTTGCATCAAGTAATCTGATTGGTTGATAATCGGTAGTGGGTGTGGCATATATGAATATTCAGCAGGACAAGGGTTAACATTTCACGGACTTGTTCACGTGATGATAAACACTGAAAGAATTGACTCTTGTAGCACCAGTTGTGACTAGCAGATAACATCTTCTAAGTATTTGGTGCTTTAACCATAACATGCCAATCATGACAATTGTCTTCTGCTTTGTCGTCTGCCAAGTACTTTAAAATTAGCTTTTTGCAAAAAGTGTGGACCCAGATCAGGCTGCTCCTCTGGGAGCAGCCTGATCTGGGTCCACACTCTTTGCCTGTATGAAAAAAATATTTCTAAAAAGTTTGCAAGAAGATTCAGCAGACAACATAAGTAAACATTTTCAGATGCAATTTTTTCTCGGCATCTTGAGGCTTAACCCTTGACCTGCTGAATATTTTAATATGCCACACCCACTACCCATTATCAACCAATCAGATTACTTGATGCAAATTATTGCAACAAATTCATAAACTGAATGACAAACAATGAAGATCCTGATCAGATTGCTTCTCCATCTGATCTGGATCTTCATTGTTTGAAAGGTAAGACATAACCGGGCTCAGCAGGACAAGGGTTTAGTGTCAGTGAAATGACCAAACCTCCTCCAGTGTATGCGCATCCACTTGCATGTCTTGAGCATATAAAAGTTAATTGCTACATGCTTTGACAAATACTTTTGATATATTGACTTTTAAAAGCAAATTGGACAGCAAAAAACCTGTTAAAATATCAGCCATGGCACAAGATAAATGTGCTGTAGTTCTTTCACGTGAACACACAGAAGGCCCGAACTAGAGTGCACATTGATCCATCTATTCTTTGTACACAGTAAATGGACCTTTGAGATTAAACATCCCTGTCAACACTACTTAGGTTATTTTGGAGACATTGCTTCCGATTTTGTGGGACTTTTACCCAACATTGAGATGAAATGACATCTCAAGCCCAGCTGATGTATGAAACCAATAGGGTTTATATGCATGGATGGTCCAATATGCACCAGTTTGCCTGGGCAGGCTTAGACCTATAAGTGGTTTACCAGTCCTCCATGTGCAGTTGGTTTCAGCTCTGCGTAGAAGCACCATGCAGCCCAATCTATTTCTTCAAGCCCCGATGGATGGAGGCTGCACATGGATTCTGACAGTGTAGATGCTGATCAGCAGGTTTCTTATCCAGATCTATACTGTTTTCCAAAAAGGATATATCTGGGCTCAGCATGATGAGCCCGGGTGTACTTGATTTGTCTGGGTGAGGAATGTCTGCAGTGGGTAATAATAGTATAAGCAGTTAGACACTCATGCTATTTTTAGCCCGGGTGTACTTTATGTGTGGGTGATGAATATGTCTGCAGTGTGAAGGTGTTGCAATCGCCATGCTGTTTATTGTGCACTCGAGTGATTAGACCTTCTTTGTTGAGAGCTGCCGAAGTGGTAATGTATCAAATAGCGATGATATTCACAATTTTAATGGGTTCTTTATTCTGGACAACAGAGAATATGCGGCAATATTTGTTACTCGTCATGCAAAAAGGGTTCTCAAACAGAATACCAATATTTTCTCCATTGTCCACATCTTTCAAACTGGAATTTTATCAGTGTCCCTGATAGAAAGGTTACTCATATAGGCACATGTAGGTTGTTGCGGTCACCGTTAGCGGTTACTCTTTTTGGCGCATGTGGGTTGTTGCGGTACTCATAGATCTGTTTTGATGTCAGGTTCCTATTTTTTTGAATGATAAAAAAAAAAGAATGTTACAAAGTTTTACTTTCTTGTATTGTTAACTCTTCAAGCACTGTAAAAATCTAGAGCAGACAGCAGTCAAAAAGTTTTTTTTTCAGTATTTTTCAGCAAAAATTAAGGTTTGACATTTCATGTGAATCATCTGCCTAGCAGATGATTCACATGTAATGTCAAGCCTTATTTTTATATAAAAAAACAACAAAACATATTCGACCTATTTACCGCACTGTGCACTTAGTTTTTTCAAAATTATATAAAAAAAAAAAATCATAGTGAAAAATCTACCTAATAAGCGCACAGTCCATGAAAAAAAAGAAAAAGAAAATAAATAGGACATATCTACGGCCAGCAGAGGGGTTCACCACATAAACATATAAATATCAAAGTGAAAAATGTCACCACATAAACATATGAATATCAAAGTCAAAAAGGCATCAAAACTTGATATGAAATATCATGGGGAAGTTACTGTAAGTGTGCACTTGTGCAAAATCTTTCAAAAAATAGCTAATGGGTGTGTGCTGTATAGGAGCATGTGCAGTAAATAGGGCAAATATGGTACTTTGAAAATATGCTTAGCAGTGAAAAAGTACAATGGCATAAAAATTAAGTGCTCTATGCACCAGTCTGTCAAGTTTTATTTTCTGCATTACAGGTAATTATTTGACAACATAAATCAAGATAAGGAAGTTTTACCACATGTTGTGGGTACTTGTTAGAATGAGGCAATTCAAATAAATACCCACATCAGATCTGTGACAAGACATAAGGAAAACTCTATTAATATCCGTCCCAAATCCATCACGAAAACAAGCCTATATAATTTTGACCCCCTTAAACCCCACTTTTTTATAGTAAAACTGGGGTTTGCAGGGGTATACATCATTTGTCTTATTACTGACCAAAAACATAGATTGTGGGTACTCGTTAGAACCACCCTGCCAAGGCAGTTCTAACCATGCTGTCCCTTTTGGGGTTTCCGGTACCAAATGGGTTAAGAGGAGTAAAAAATTATAGGTGTGTTTTTGTGATGTGCATGTGATTTTCATGTATTTTTGACTATGACTAGCAGACGACATTTTTAAAGTTGATTTCTCTTATTTCTCAGTAAAAATAATGGATTACATAATGTGAATCGTTTGCATGGCAGACAATTGGCTTGTAATGTCAAGCACTGTTTACTATAAAAAATATTTAACTCCGAGAAAAACTACATCTGAAAATGTCGTCTGCTTATGCTGTCTGCTGAATCTTCTTGCAAACTTATGCATACAGACAGTGTGGGCCCAGATCAGACTGCTCCTACAGGAGCAGTCTGATCTGAGTCCACACTGTTTGCAAAAAAAAAAAAAAAAATTAAGGTAACTGGCAGACGGCAAAGCAGACGAAAATTGTCCCGCCAGGAATTTCTAAAGCAGTTGAAGGGTTAAGAATGTATGTTGCACATTTGATTGATCATGGTTTTATAAAACTAGACCATTTTCCTCCTTCAGGAAGGGTGAATGGCCATTTTGTGATGATGAATATTGAAGGAATAGGACCATATTTCCTTGTTCATCCTGCCTGTTTGTATCATTTTCGAGCAATTTTATGCATGATCTATTAAATTAAAGCAGATGTAACATGTTACAATGTGTTTAACCATTATCCTGCTGAATAGATTAACTTAACCAAACCAATTTCTGATTATCAGCCAATCAAATTACTTGATATAGGCCGGCCTCGGTAGCTCAGCCGGATGCGTGTCTGACTGGTGATCAGTAGGACGGCAGGTTCGATACCTGCCAGTGTTGGCAACATTCTTTCATAGAGATTGATCATGAAATCTTTTCTACGCTCATTCTCTCCAGTCCGCTGATTCAAGAAGGGCAGTTGTCAGTTTCTGGTGGAAGCTGGTTAACCGCTTACGTATAAGCCTGCCCAGGAAAGTGTGGATAGGTAAAATGATCTAAAAAAGCTTGACTTGGCCATTAAACTCCAAAACAAACAAACAATACTTGATATAGCATATATTATTCAATTCACAATCTACATGAAAAACAGTGTAGATGCCAATCAGATCAACATTGTTTGCAAGAGTTACGGGCTGTTGTGTAAATTAGTGGGATATTGGGTTAAGACATAACATTGAATTTCTTTATCATTAATTTCAAATGAAATTACCACGAGTGTAAGATACTCTATTTATAATAGAGTCTAAAAATAAGCTTGCTTTCATTGGTTTACGTGTGGTTGACTATTCTTCATGTCTTATCACAAACCACACTTGCATAGTTGATGTTTGTAAAGTTTTGTGGTACATTGTACTTTATTTTATTTTGGCTTGTTGGTAGTTAAGACTGAAAGCTGGAAAATAAAACACCATGGGTACTTACCCTCGCTTCATGCTAAATATTTCAATTTGCTACACTCCTCCCCTGTTTCAGTTTGCTATACTCCTCCCCTATTTCAATTTTCTACACTCCTCCCCTATTTCAATTTGCTACACTCCTCCCCTATTTCAATTTGCTACACTCCTCCCCTATTTCAATTTGCTACACTCCTCCCCTGTTTCAATTTGCTATACTCCTCCGCTGTTTCAATTTGCTATACTCCTCCCCTATTTCAATTTTCTACACTCCTCCCCCATTTCAATTTGCTATACTACTCCCCTATTTTCAGCTATTTATGTCACATGATTCTAATTTTACCATGGATTCAGTAAGGAAAACAGTGTAGATCCAGATCGGGTAGCTGAACTGGATCTATAATGTTTTCCAAAATATATATCTGGGTTAAGCATGGAGAGGGTTAACCCTTATCCTGCTGTTCACGACAACCACTATCTTTGCAAACAGTGTAGCTTCAGATCAGATGGCTTCTGAAGCCATCTGATCAGGATCTACACTGTTTGACATTCAGTTTATGAATTTGAAAAAGTAAATTACATCAAGTAATCTGATTGGTTCAAAGTCAGAAATGGGTGTGGCTAAATTGAATATTCAGCAGGATAAGGTTTAAGTGTTTTTCGGTAGGTTGGCTTTTAGATGACATGAACTTCCAGGGTAATGTCATTCCTGAATTTTTCAGAACAGATACCACATTATGAGAAAATGTTAAAGGCAACATCAAATAAAATTCAACTTTTAATCTTTCAAAAGTTGCTACTGCAACACAGATACCAAATATAAAACAACAACCCTAACACCATCCAACATTATTGTAGAAATCTTGACAAAATTACCCTTTTTATTCTGAATGAACTCTTCTGCATTTATATTTTGATTGAATTTCAGGTGTGCCGGACTGAGCAATTTTCAGAAATTTATTTGGAAAATGAACATTTTGGAGACAATCATGGCCGAATTCATATGCAACATTCTCGGCCGGTCCAATGTTTGCTTGCAATGTCCCACTCCGGGGTTTCCCATAAAAAATGGGCAACTACATCTGATGAAAATCCAGATAAGGCACTATTTTCATCTAAAAAGTACAGATACTTTTCTTATTTCTGCATGAAAACCTATGTTGTGGGTACTCATTAGAAGCGCCTCGCCGAGGCGCTTCTAATGAGTAACCACAACATAGGTTTTCATGCAGAAATAAGAAAAATTTTATGTGGATACCCCCTCTTTAATCTGGGGCTATGCATCAGACATTCTTCGACTGCAATTGCATCTAGAAGATTAACAAAAAAATTAACGTTGCTCACACTGAATCAGATTAAGACACTACAAATGGTGAAAAAAGAAATAAAAAAAAAAAGAAGACAGAATTTCGCTACAGCCTCTTTATAACACTATTGTAGGGATCCAAAACAGAAACTGTTTTCCAAAGCAGATGATCCTAAATATTGGGACAGATAGGCCTTAGCAAACAGTGCAGACCCAGATTAGACTGCTCCTGTAAGAGCCATCTGATCAAGGTCTACACTGTTTGCAATTCTGTCTGCACCTTTGGACTCTTTTCTGGATCATGAAACATATTTGTTAAAAGTTTAGGAAAATTATAGCAAATCCTCAAGGTGTCACATTTTTTAGGTGTTTTACGGTAGTTAATTTCTTTTTTATGTAAATCAAAGCACTGGCTGGAAAAGTGGTCCTTAGTTTGTTTGGAGTTTAAGGGGAATGGGAACACCTACCATGTTTTTTTCGCCATTTTTCAACTTTCGGGACTTCCTGTTCGCTTTTCTATAGGCTCAGTCCCACTGAAAAAGTGGTCAGCTCTTAAAGGAAAGAATTTGCGTCAGAGGAGCAAATTCTTTCCTTTAAGAGTTGACTGCTATTGGCATGGCAGACAAAAATACTTTTGCAGGAGTTGCCTTCGCTGAAGACGTTCCCATTCCCCTTAAGGGCATAGTCAGCACTATTTAGGTTATATTGAGCCAGCTAATTTACCTAACTGAGGCTTATATATGTGTGGTTAACCAGTACAGAGGACAATTTCTTGCCGCAGAAACTGACAACTGCCCATCTTGAATCAGCGGAAGAGAGAGAAAATTTCTATAATTTATACATTGCCAGGATCCATCTTTTAAAACCATATTATATCTATAACTGAATTGTAATGAACAGTGTTATAATGAAGTTAATCTGAACATGAAAAACTTGCAAGTACGTCTTAGTATAATGGTATGCACATTTTGTGGTTTCGATAAATTCAAATTTGGACATATTGGTGAATTTAATTCTTGATAATAATAATATTACTAATAAAATAATATTCATCTTTATTTTGAGAAAGCAACACTTAAGCAACAACAAGCTAAGATGAATCTTCCAATAGGGAGGTGGCTGCTCATTAGAACTGCCTCATTGTGGCAGACTAACAAGCACCTACAATCTATGTTTGGAGGATAAATAAGAAAAACATCTCAAATTTCATCAGAAAAGTTAAACCATTTTGGAAATATTGAATGAAAAGTTAAACCATTTGAAAGAATGCACTATGTCTCATGTGTGTGTTATCCGACCCCGCCCATCGGTAGCTCAGTCTGATGCACGTCTGACTGGTGACCAGGAGGACGCAGGTTTGATACCTGCCGGGGTCAGCAACATTCTTTCATGGAGATTGATCATGAAATCTTTTCTACGGTCACTCTCTCCCTTCCGCTGATTCAAGAAGGGCAGTTGTCAGTTTCTGGCAAAAGAATTTGCACTGTACTCACGGTGAACCGCTTACGTATAAGCCTGTCCAGGAAAAGTGTGGATAGGTAAACTTAACAGCTAAAAAACTTGATTTTATAAATCAACTTTCAAAAATTACCTAAAATAGTGTGACTGGGCCGTTAAACTCCAATACAAATAAATCTTGACTTGTCATGACCTTCAGTCATTCAACCTCACAAGCTTCTTCTTTAATTAGTTTGGCCAGGAATTTTTTTTTCCTCTTCTAGTGCTTTGAAAAATTCTAGAGCAGACAACAGTCAATTTCTTTTTTATAATTTTTGGAAAAAAAGAGAAAAAAGCTTGATATTTCGTGTGAATTGCTGCCCAGCAGATGATTCATATGTAATGTCAAGTCTTATTTTTGGAGAAAAATAAAGGAATTCACTGAAAAATAAGGAAATTTTTCATTGAAACAGCCATCTGCTTATTGTGATTAGCACTGAAAGGGTAAGATTTGAAAATGAAAGTGATCGTGTTTGAACTAATTTTTCTCGTGTAGTTTTTCAATGGAGTCCATTTAGAATATGTCTTTTGTCCGAAAAGTCTGGGATAAAAATTGAAGAAATTTATTGTAATTAGCCAAAGTCTGTGACCAGTCATTTTAAATGAGGCTTAAATTCCTTTTTGGGTTCATGTTTGAAATTTCAATGTTTATTATGGACAAAATGTTATGATCTTTGGTCATAGAAGTGACAAAGGTACTGATAAAAGCCTTCAAATAGATTCATTTTTTAGACATTTGAATAAATTTTACATTTTTTAAAAAAAATAATGTCTTCAGAAATTTGTAACAAAAATAGCTTAATCAGATGGTCAGGCTTTTTCAAGGTCTTATTAAAAAAATATTCACAATCTGAAATTTTTTTTGAATGGGATAGAATTGGTTAACCCTTTCAACCAGCAAGATTTGTTACAGATTCCTATGCAATCAGTGTAGATCCAGATAAGACTTATCATAATAATGCTTTTCATTATAACATTGGTTTTGAACAACACAGTTCAAAGATGGATCCCCAAAATGTATAGTTTATCTCTAAAATGACCAAAAATGGTAATTTCTCAAAATAATCTACACATTTTTATTAGGATACAACATATATGGCTGTTTAACCTTTACCAGTCTTTAGGCGAATGCAGCAGACGACATATTGTTGATATTTTTCTTATTTTTCCCAGAAAACAGAACTTGACATCTCATGCAAATTGTCTCCATAGGACAATTTGCATGAGATGTCAAATCCTGTTTTCCGGAAGAATTAGAAAAAAATTTTAAAATGTCATCTGCTGCGAAAAAAAAAATACCCAGCATGCAGAGCTATAATTAATATGGTTTCTGCTTTGGACCACCAAAAGTAGTGTATAAAGTTGTGATGTATTAACCCATTCAGTACCAGAAACGCCAAAACGGGTACCCTGGCAAACAGTGCAGGCCCAGATCAGAGGCCGCAGAACGTGGCGTCTGGCGTCTTATCAGGGCCTCCACTGTTTGCTAAAGTTCAGTCATTTTCCAAACAAATTTTCATGAAAACACAACCTAGGCACCCCTAAATTTTGAAACGAACTCCTGCTATATCTAAGGAGGAAGATTCCATTTGGTACATCATGATCAGGTCTTCCAGCTACAAGGAGGTCCCATGTTGTTGTATGATCCATTGAGAAAGTCTGGAATAAAAAGAGCACAATTTTTGATGGTTTTGAATATGCTCCAACATTGTAATGAACAGAAAATCCAAGAATGATGGAAAATTAATGAAAAGAATCTGAGTATTTCTGATTGAATAATGTGCATCTGATTTTGCAAGATGCAACACTATGTCTAGAGATTCTTGGTCATCAACCTTTTTGCAACTGAATAGATTAACCTAAAATGGACTTTTCTTTCTTATTTTTAGCTTGTCTGTTTATCGAAGAAAAGATTTCTAGCTATTGTCATCACTCCAGCATCTGCGTTGGCGTCGTAGTAGTTGTAGTTGTTAAAAAAAAATATTTAACCTTAGCTATAACTTCAAAAGTAATAGCCGGCCTCAGTGGCTCAGTCGGATGCGCGTCTGACTGGTGATCAGGAGGACGCGGGTTCGACTCCCGCCGGGGTCGGCAACATTCTTTCTTGGAGATTGATCATGAAATCTTTTCTACGGTCATTCTCTCTCTTCCGCTGATTCAAGAAGGGCAGTTGTCAGTTTCTGGCGAAAGAATGTGCACTGTACTGGTTAACCGCTTACGTATAAGCCTGCCCAGGAAAGTGTTGATAGGTAAACTGACCGGCTCAAAAATGACCTAAATAGTGTTGACTGGGCCATAAAACTCCAATACAAACAAACAAACAAATCAAAAGTAATAGACCTAGCCTCATGAAACTTCTTACACATACTCACCATGACAAGACCTATATTCTGACCAAGAGCCAAAAGGATATTGTTGATTATGACAGAATTATCTCCCCTTTTCCTTTTTTTTTTTCGGAAACCCATTATAATAAATTATTTTACTCTCATTCCAATACTATTTGTAACAAGAGTCTTCAAACTTCACATGGATGTTCCTTGGGACAAGACCTGTTCAGTGATACCAACCTTTTTGACCTGTGACCTTGACCTTAGAACTTGACCTATTTTACAAAAATTAAACCAAAAACCTTAACCTTGACCATATTTCCAAAAATATTTGGTCTACCTTTATGAAACTTCATACACATACTCACCTTGACAAGAGTTACATTCTGACAAAGATGGGCCATAACTATATTTTGATTATGGCTGAATTATCTCCCCTTTTCCAATTCTTTCTGAAACACTTTTTCACTACAATTTTTGACACAATTTTGAAAAACTAAGCGCACGGTGTGGTAATTAGGGTGACTACGGTATATTTTGACCAAGTTCCATAACTCTTATCATGCAATTTCACTGATTTTGTCTCTGAGATAGAAAAACAGACGAGATAGCGCTGCTTGCTGTACTCTTGTTAAGACTTGGAGCAGAAATTAAAATTATAAATAGAGCCTTGGGAGGGATTCATATGCAAAGGCAGCAAGGCAGCAGGAGAAGCCTTAGAGGGAAGCCATTAAACCTATAGAATATGTATTCAAACTGGTCCAATGGGAATACACCACAAGCTCTTTATAACACTATTTTATGGGGTCCAAAGCAGAAACCATGTTATATCCAAACAAAAATGTATAGATTATATAGAAAAATGACCAATTATGGTCATTTTTTTAAATAATCTATACATTTTTGGGATCAATCTTGAAACCGTGTTATATCCAAAACCGTGTTTAACACTGTTATTATGAATAGTGTTAGAACGAGGTTGTGGTGCATTTTGTTGCCCTTCAAGTGTTAATCACAATTTGCAGACAACATTTCAAAGCAGTTTGCTTCCTATTTGTATTGAAAATATACTCGGGCTTGACTTTTCTTGTGATTCAACTGCAGGGCAGACAATTCACATGAAATGTCAAGCCTTATTTTCTATAAAAATAAAATAATTGATTTGCCGTCTGCTTTACAATGTTCTTTAAGCGCTGTAAAAATTTACAAGAACAGTCTATTATGTGTCCATGCATCCTGTTTCTGATTACGTGATAGTCAGTTCTGTTGGTAAGCTGCTCATTATAGGTATGAATACTCGGCGCTTATATCCTGTCACTTTTTTTTTTTTTACATGGGAGACAACTGTTCTGACTTCCTGTATGGTGTCCTATGAACTGAGCATGTCTAATCTTCTCATATAGGAAAGAAGTAAATGCTGTAATTATCATGGTAACCCTTCTCTTTCTGAATATTCAGTTTAGCCACACCCATTTCTGACTTTGAACCAATCAGATTACTTGATGTAATTTATTCATACAAATTCATAAACTGAATGCCAAATAGTATAGATCCTGATCAGATGGCTTCTTCAGAAGCCATCTGATCTGGATCTACACTGTGTGCAAAGATAGGGGTTGTCGTGAACAGCAAGATAAGGCTTCTTCAGAAGCCATCTGATCTGGATCTACACTGTTTGCAAAGATAGGGGTTGTCGTGAACAGCAAGATAAGGGTTAAGTACTGTAATGATCTTAAGTATTGGTACAGACAGGTCTCAGTAAGCGAAAGGAGCAGTCTGATCAGGATCTACACTGTTTGTCATTCAGTCTGCACCTTTTGGACTCCCTATGCTAGATCATGAAACAACTTTGTTAAAATTTTAGGAGAATTACAGCAAGTCCTCAATGTGTCTGAATTTTTAAGATATTTACAGGAGACCCCTTAAGAATAATTGACAAGGGAAACAAACATTTTTGAATTTTTGAAAGAGTAGCCTCCCCTGAATGTGAATCATTTGCCCTTGTGACATATTTTTCATTCGTTTTCTAGTTTAAAAATGTCATTGTGCTGTGATTAGGCTGACCACAGGTCAGTTTGATAAGACGAAGGACAAATTATGTAGGTAAAAGATGTCACCATATATAGAAGACTGTCCTGGGCTGAATGACATAGATATCAAGTCCAAGGTAACCGTGCACTTAAAGTGGTCACATTGACCATAAAAAAACTGGCTGATAACAAACAAGTAGTACAAGAGGCCATTATACAGGAGTTTGGTTTTATGACAGCTAAGGTCATTAGATGCATACTATATGGAATATATAAGGCATTAGGAAATACAGTCAAACCTGTCTTAGTGGCCACTTCTATTAAGCAAGCAACCTGTATTGAGCAAGCATACATTCACATCCCTCAGACGGCAAATGCATTTAAATTCACCTGTATTAAGCAAGCACCTGGCTTCAGCAAGCATATTTTCATTATCCCTTATGTGCTTGTTTAACCCTTATCTTGCTGAATATTCATTTAAGCCACACCCATTTCTGTATATCAACCAATCAAATTACTTTATGTAATTTATTCCTACATATTCATAAACTAAATGTCAAACAGTGTAGATCCTGATCAGATGGCTTCTTCAGAAGCCATCTGATCTGGATCTTCACTGTTTCCAAAGATAGGGGTTGTTGTGAACAGCAAGATAAGGGTTTAAACGGTTGGACCCAGTAATTTCCCGTGTAGCTGAATCCCTAATTCTCCCAATTTAAGGGGAACAGATACACAGTCATGAAAAGCAACTCTTTCAAAAATATTGTTGGATCCCTTATCTGTAGGGGTTTACTCTTGAAGGAAGGAACTCTTTCCTTTTTGTCAGAGGGGTGGAAAGTTTGTAACAGGAAGTCATAAAAGAAACCTTAGGAGTTCTTCAGAAGCCATCTGATCGGGATCTACACTGTTTGCCAATGTAGGGGTTCCTGTCTTCATCAGGTTAAGAGTTAAAGGAGCAAATATTTTGTGCTGAGAAAATATCTACACTGCTTTCTGATGCTGATGTAAACTTTTGCCAAGCAGAACATCTTTGCATAGGTAGCTAAACATAATGGCATATTTTGTTGAACATTAACCCATTTTAAACCAGTGGACTCATCCATTGTTATAATATTGCTTTTTAACCTGTCATTATCATCATCATCATCAGAATTTTATTAACGTGCAGGTACAGGGGCACTTCCATATAAGTGGGCCCCCTTACAGGTAGCTGGCTTGCTGCACTCATGGCAGATCTTACACTAGATTTCCAGGCTTGTCTATCATAAGGATTGATAGCAGAGAGCTTCCATTCTCTGCAATTTCTTTCTGTGAGCAGCTTCCAGGTTATCTCGGGCCTTCCAGACCCCCGCTTTCCACCTACATGTATGCTAGTGGACTCTTCCATTGCTTTATGTTGGACAAGTCCATTTGTCGTATAAGGGGTGTCAAGCCTACGGTATTTTTAGCTCACCAGAGCCGAAGGCTCCGGGGGAGCTTTTAGGATAGGCAGTTGTCCGTCGTCGTCTGCGTCGTCGTCGTCGTCGTCGTCGTCGTCTGCGTCTGCGTCTGCGTCGTCAACACTTTCAAACGACATCTCCTCTGAAGCCACTGGGCCGATTCAGCCCAAATTTCATCTGTAGCATCCTTGGGTTGGGGGATTGAAAGTTTGTGTTTTTTATGAAATTCGGCTCATTGGTTTGGTTGCTATGGCGACTTAGAGTTTCCATAGACTTATAATGGGGAAAATTGAAAAATGGCATTTACTGCCAAGCCACTGCAGATATTTTGACAAAACTTTCATAGAAATATTCCTTAGGCAATCTACTATCTGCCATATGATTTTAGGCCTTCTGCTCATTTTTGTTGGTTGCCATGGAAACCAAAATAAAAAAAATAGACAAAAAATACTTAAAAAATCATCTCCTCAGAAACCGTATGCTCTATGAGGCTGAAAGTTTATGGAAATATTCACCATATTTGCCTTTACAGGTTTTGTGTTTTTTATGAAATTCGGCTCTTTAGTTTGGTTGCTATGGCAACTTAGATTTTCCATAGACTTATAATGGGGAAAATTGAAAATGGCATTAACTACAAAGCCTTTGTAGATATTTTGACAAAACTTTCATAGAAATGTTCCTTTAGTAAACTCCCTCAGCCATTCGGCTCCGGGGGAGCTTTTAGGATAGGCAGTTGTCCGTCGTCGTCGTCGTCGTCGTCGTCGTCGTCTGCGTCTGCGTCTGCGTCGTCAACACTTTCAAACGACATCTCCTCTGAAGCCACTGGGCCGATTCAGCCCAAATTTCATCTGTAGCATCCTTGGGTTGGGGGATTGAAAGTTTGTGTTTTTTATGAAATTCGGCTCATTGGTTTGGTTGCTATGGCGACTTAGAGTTTCCATAGACTTATAATGGGGAAAATTGAAAAATGGCATTTACTGCCAAGCCACTGCAGATATTTTGACAAAACTTTCATAGAAATATTCCTTAGGCAATCTACTATCTGCCATATGATTTTAGGCCTTCTGCTCATTTTTGTTGGTTGCCATGGAAACCAAAATAAAAAAAATAGACAAAAAATACTTAAAAAATCATCTCCTCAGAAACCGTATGCTCTATGAGGCTGAAAGTTTATGGAAATATTCACCATATTTGCCTTTACAGGTTTTGTGTTTTTTATGAAATTCGGCTCTTTAGTTTGGTTGCTATGGCAACTTAGATTTTCCATAGACTTATAATGGGGAAAATTGAAAATGGCATTAACTACAAAGCCTTTGTAGATATTTTGACAAAACTTTCATAGAAATGTTCCTTTAGTAAACTCCCTCAGCCATATGCTTTTATGTCAACCTGGGGGTCCAGTAGGTTGTGCCGGGGCCATGCCCCGCCCCCAGTACTTCATAAAATGACTTGTATCTCAGAAACCTTACAGATCCCCACCCCTAAACCATATATATTCTTGTTCCTATTGATTAGACGCATTCAGTGACACCAACCTGGAGGTCCTCCGGGATGTGCCGAGGCCATGCCCCACCCCCTCCACTTCATAAAAGGCCCAATATCTCGGAAACCATTCAGATCCCCACCCCTGAACCCTATATACTCTTGTTCCTTATGATAAGACGCATTCAGTGACATCAAACTGGGGGTCCCCCGGGATGCGCCGGGGCCATGTCCCGCCCCTCCATTTCATAAAAGGCCCAATATCTCGGAAACCTTACAGATCCCCACCCCTAAACCATATATATTCTTGCTCCTTATGATAAGACGCATTCATTGAAACTGTTCAGATCCCCACCCCTAAACCATATATGTTCTTGTTCATTATGATGAGACACATTCAGTGACACCAACCTGGGGGGACCCAGGGATGTGCTGGGGCCATGCCCAACCCCCTCCATTTCATAATATCACAATATCTCGGAAACCTTACAGATCCCCACCCCTAAACCATATATATTCTTATACCTTATGATAAGACACTTTCATTTACACCAACCTGGGGGTCTCCCTGGGCCTTGACCCACCCCTGCACTTCACAAAAGGCCTTTTTATCTCAGAAACTGTTCAGAGCCCCACCCCTAAACCATATATATTCATCTTCCTTATGATAAGGCACATTCATTGACACCAGCTTGTGAGTCCCCGGGGCATGCCCGGGCCTTGCTCCACCGCTTGACTTCTTTAAAAGCCACATATCTCAGAAATAGTTCAGATCCCCACCCCTAAACCATATATATTCTTGTTCCTTATGATAAGACTCATTCAGTCACACCAACTTGGGGGTCTCTTTGTGCTGAGGCAATGTGCCCCGCCCTTCCACTTCATAAAAGGCCATATATTTCAGAAACCATTCAAATCCCCACCCCATATTCATATATGTTCTTGTTCCTTATTTTTAGCACACCTACTGTAGGGGTGTCCGCAGGGGCCAGTCCTCTCCTTTCCACTTCATGAAAGGATATCTTGGAAACCGTTCAGATTCCCACCCCTAAACCATATATATACTTGGTCCTGATGATGAGACACATTTAGGGACAACAATCTTGGGCTTTCCTGGGAACGACAGGGCATGCTCCAACCCCTCCACTTATATCTCCAGCCATGCAGATCCCCACTGCTAAACCATATATATTCTTGTTCTTTGTGATAAGACACATTTAGTGATACCAACCAGGGCTCCATTGGGTCCATGCCCCACCCCCTCTACTTCATAAAAGGCCTAATGTTTCATATACTGAGTCCACATTGATGCTCATTTGGATATGGGGGTTCATTTGGCAGATTAAAATGATATCATGTTAAAATACATGGCTGCAATTTGGCAGTGCCCACCTGAGCTCTGGTGAGCATAGTGGCCCATGGGCCTCTTGTTTTTTGGTTTTATCCTATTTTCCATGGAATATTCTGCTAGCAAATAGTGCCCTTATCTTGCTGAATATTCATTTAAGCCACACCCATTTCTGTCTATGAACCAATCAAATTACTTGATGTAATTTATTGCTACAAATTCATAAACTGAATGCCAAACAGTGTAGATCCAGATCAGATGGCGCCATCTGATCTGGAGCTACACTGTTTGCAAAGATAGGGGTTGTCGTGAACAGCAAGATAAGGGTTCTTCAGAAGCCATCTGATCTGGAGCTACACTGTTTGCAAAGATAGGGGTTGTCGTGAACAGCAAGATAAGGGTTCTTCAGAAGCCATCTGATCTGGAGCTACACTGTTTGCAAAGATAGGGGTTGTCGTGAACAGCAAGATAAGGGTTCTTCAGAAGCCATCTGATCTGGAGCTACACTGTTTGCAAAGATAGGGGTTGTCGTGAACAGCAAGATAAGGGTTCTTCAGAAGCCATCTGATCTGGAGCTACACTGTTTGCAAAGATAGGGGTTGTCGTGAACAGCAAGATAAGGGTTCTTCAGAAGCCATCTGATCTGGAGCTACACTGTTTGCAAAGATAGGGGTTGTCGTGAACAGCAAGATAAGGGTTCTTCAGAAGCCATCTGATCTGGAGCTACACTGTTTGCAAAGATAGGGGTTGTCGTGAACAGCAAGATAAGGGTTCTTCAGAAGCCATCTGATCTGGAGCTACACTGTTTGCAAAGATAGGGGTTGTCGTGCACAGCAAGATAAGGGTTCTTCAGAAGCCATCTGATCTGGAGCTACACTGTTTGCAAAGATAGGGGTTGTCGTGAACAGCAAGATAAGGGTTCTTCAGAAGCCATCTGATCTGGAGCTACACTGTTTGCAAAGATAGGGGTTGTCGTGAACAGCAAGATAAGGGTTCTTCAGAAGCCATCTGATCTGGATCTACACTGTTTGCAAAGATAGGGGTTGTCTTGAACAGCAAGATAAGGCTTCTTCAGAAGCCATCTGATCTGGAGCTACACTGTTTGCAAAGATAGGGGTTGTCGTGAACAGCAAGATAAGGGTTCTTCAGAAGCCATCTGATCTGGAGCTACACTGTTTGCAAAGATAGGGGTTGTCTTGAACAGCAAGATAAGGCTTCTTCAGAAGCCATCTGATCTGGAGCTACACTGTTTGCAAAGATAGGGGTTGTCTTGAACAGCAAGATAAGGCTTCTTCAGAAGCCATCTGATCTGGAGCTACACTGTTTGCAAAGATAGGGGTTGTCTTGAACAGCAAGATAAGACTTCTTCAGAAGCCATCTGATCTGGAGCTACACTGTTTGCAAAGATAGGGGTTGTCGTGAACAGCAAGATAAGTGTTCTTCAGAAGCCATCTGATCTGGATCTACACTGTTTGCAAAGATAGGGGTTGTCTTGAACAGCAAGATAAGGGTTCTTCAGAAGCCATCTGATCTGGAGCTACACTGTTTGCAAAGATAGGGGTTGTCGTGAACAGCAAGATAAGACTTCTTCAGAAGCCATCTGATCTGGAGCTACACTGTTTGCAAAGATAGGGGTTGTCGTGAACAGCAAGATAAGACCTCTTCAGAAGCCATCTGATCTGGAGCTACACTGTTTGCAAAGATAGGGGTTGTCGTGAACAGCAAGATAAGACTTCTTCAGAAGCCATCTGATCTGGAGCTACACTGTTTGCAAAGATAGGGGTTGTCGTGAACAGCAAGATAAGACTTCTTCAGAAGCCATCTGATCTGGAGCTACACTGTTTGCAAAGATAGGGGTTGTCGTGAACAGCAAGATAAGACTTCTTCAGAAGCCATCTGATCTGGAGCTACACTGTTTGCAAAGATAGGGGTTGTCGTGAACAGCAAGATAAGGGTTAATTTAGTTGTCTCTCTCTCTTTTATTGGTTTCAAGGCATGAATAGGTTAAGTCTACGCAGTAAGTGCATTCTTTTTGGTCTATCTGTAACATTTTTGATGGCTCTTTTCCAAAAGAGATCCTAAATTGATCTCATAGGGACCCCAGGCAATTTGTTAGGTAAAAAATGTGATTTTCCAGAAAAACAAAAATACACCAGTTTTTGGTGGAGGTCAACAGGCATATGTTTGTCTGACAATTAGTTCAAAACTTTTATTAACTTATTGCCCTAGTACTTAATGCCAGCTTAACTGAGAAGCATTTTTTTTCAGTGACCAACTCTGTTTACAGTATACATTGACATTCAGTGTATCCATCTAAGACTGTGTGTGTGTGAATTTGGGTTTAACGTCGCTTTCAACAATATTTCAGTCATATCATGACGGACCATCTAAGACTGACTGAGATCAGTCTGTTCATGCATAAACTGTTGACATTGACAGGCCATTACAATGCACTTGTGTATGTATGGATAAAATAAAAAATTGCATCCTGCGATATAGTCTATAGTCGTATAGGAAACATGACATTATTGTAACATTGCTTTTCAACAGCCCTTCTGCTTTGAGCAAAATAGTACAATTGTTGACCGTGCTTTTCAATAGCACTTCCGCTTTGAGCAGAACAGTACAATTGTTGACAGTGCATTAGGATGGGGATAACTGTATTGATAATTGTCATTTGGGGAGGTATATCATTGGTCTAATGGTTACAAATTCCATTGTTTAAGGCAACGCTGACGAGTCCCTGTAAAATTTCCAACCATAAAGCCGCTGATTTACCTCCCTAAATTGACCATTTTCAATACAGTTATCCCCTACATACATCATTCTCGGAAGAGTTGTCCACAGTGAATGTTGTAAATACAGTAAAATTCCTGTATTATGACCACCTGTATTATGACCAAAGGTGGTTCCTGACCAGAGGATGTTGTGTGCAGAAAACACGAAGGAAGAATAATAGCACCCTTCAAAAATAGCTTTTTAAAGCAGTCTAGGTGATCTTTATAGTGGAATTTCACTGTAGGTTAGAGTAACACTTTGTGTGATAGAGAAAATGATGCTCTAGGTAATTATAGAAAATGCAGTTGAAAAAAAATTGCATTTAATTCTCTGGTTCTTGTTACTCAAAATTTTACTTGTACCTGAAAGCTTCTACAATATCAAGCAAAGAATCAGTAGTCTAAAGTCGGATAAAAAATCTGGCAAGTTTCGTAATAAATGTTTGAAATGCAATCTACCAACCAATCTTTCAAACATCAATACTGGAAGCATTTAAAAAATGCAGTTTCGTCAGAGTTACAAATCTAGGTTTTCTTTTTTCTGTAATCAGGAATAAATCTAGCCGCATCCCTAATCCATTTTCTTCATACCTTAAGCCAACACCTATCAACTTTATCTAGAGTGCTAGGCTTCAAGATCTTTATTTTTCTTGAAATCTGTTTTTGTACTGCATCATTAATACCAGACTTTCTGCAAATGCTCTGTGTCAGTCCAGGAGAAAATCTATCACCATTGTTGTTTGTACAAAATATACATAAATTAGGGTTCAAAGAGAATGATCTTATCCTAGAAATGTTGAACCTAAAGAAAATTGTATTTCTATGCATTAGATTCTGATAATTCATAGCCAGGTTTTCTTTGAATAATAATAAAAATATTTGCAAATTTTTGTCTGTTTCATTTGTGCTGAGGGTTTAAAGAGTAACTGGTAGGCTGAAATTCTAATATTACTTTTAGACAGTATATATATCAAGCTAATTAAAATTATTTATGAGAATTCAGATATTTCAGTTTTAATAGAACAAACCTTCAAACCATAAAAAAATCAAACAATAAAGATTTTTGCTGATTTCTGCCCAGAGCTGGTTTAAAAGTAATTAAAGCTTCAAGTTTCAAATGCTGACTTGTGTTTTTAGCTCACCTGACCGAAGGTCATGGTGAGCTTTTGTGACCGTAAGATGTCCGGCGTCGTCGTGCGTCGTCCGTCGTCCGTCGTGCGTAAACTTTTTCTTGTGAACAAACTAGAGGCCACAGTTTTGGTCCAATCATCATCAAACTTGCTCAGAATGATCATCATGACAATATCTCGGTCAAGTTCGAATATGGGTCATGTCGGGTGAAAAAGTAGGTCAGTAGGTCAAATCATAGAAAAACCTTGTGAACACTCTAGAGGGCACAGTTTTGGTCCAATCATCATCAAACTTGCTCAGAATAATTATCATGACAATATCTCGGTCAGGTTCGAATATGGATCATGTAGGGTCAAAAAGTAGGTCAGTAGGTCAAACCATAGATAGTCCTTGTGAACACTCTAGAGGGCACAGTTATGGTTCAATTATCATCAAACTTGCTCAGAATGATCATTGTGACAATATCTCGGTCAAGTTTGAATATGGGTCATGTCGGGTCAAAAAGTAGGTCAGTAGGTCAATTCATAGAAAAACCTTGTGAACACTCTAGAGGGCACAGTTATGGTCCAATCATCATCAAACTTGCTCAGAATAATCATCCTGACAATATCTCAGTCAAGTTTGAATATGGGTCATGTTGGGTCAAAAAGTAGGTCAGTAGGTCAAATCATAGAAAAACCTTGTGAACACACTAGAGGGCACAGTTATGGTCCAATCATCATTAAACTTGCTCAGAATGATTGTCATGACAATATCTCGGTCAAATTTGAATATTGGTCATGTCGGGTCAAATGTAGGTCAGTAGGTCAAATCATGGACGAGGTGAGCTTTTGGGATCACTTTTCGTCCGTCGTCCGTCGTCAGTCCGTGCGTCCGTAAACAATTTCTTCAAACGACATCTCCTCCTAAACCACTGATCGGATTTTGACCAAACTTCACAGGAATGATCCTTAGGTGGTCCCCTTTCAAAGTTGTTCAAATGGTTCCGGTCCGTTGCACATCTAGGTCATAGGAGCCAAAAATAGATTTTTTTTTCACCAAAAACTTAAAAAATCTTCTTCTCTGAAACCACAAGGCCCAGGTCTTTGATATTTGGTATGAAGCTTCATCTAGTGGACCCCTACCAAGATTGTTCAAATTATAGTGCTGGGACCAAAAATGCCCCCGCTCCGGGCCCTTTGGTTTTACATGGGCTTATATAGGGAAAATCTTTAAAAATCTTCTTCTCTGAAACCGTAAGGCCCAGGTCTTTGATATTTGGTATGGAGCTTCATCTAGTGGAACTCTACCAAGATTGTCCAAATTATAGTGCTGGGGCCAAAAATGCCCCCGCTCTGGGGCCCTTTGGTTTTACATGGGCTTATATAGGGAAAATCTGTAAAATCTTCTTCTCTGAAACCGCAAAGCCCAGTTCTTTGATATTTGGTATGAAGCTTCATCTAGTGGACCCCGACCAAGATTGTTCAAATTATAGTGCTGGGGCCAAAAATGCCCCTGCTCCAGGGCCCTTTGGTTTTACATGGGCTTGTATAGGGAAGAGCTTTAAAAATCTTCTTCTCTGAAACCGTAAGGCCCAGGTCTTTGATATTTGGTATGAAGCCTCATCTAGGGGACCCTTACCAAGATTGTTCAAATTATAGTGCTGGGGCCAAAAAAGCCCCCGCCCCGGGGCCCTTTGGTTTTACATGGGCTTAAATAGGAAAAATCTTTAAAAATCTTCTTCTCTGAAACCGCAAGGCCTAGGTCTTTGATATTTGGTATGAAGCTTCACCTAGTGGACCCCTACCAAGATTGTTCATATTATAGCCCTGGGGCCAAAAATGCCCCTGCTCGGGGGCCCTTTGGTTTTACATGGGCTTATATATGGAAAATCTTGAAAAATCTTCTTCTCTGAAACCGCAAGGCCCAGGTATTTGATATTTGGTATGAGGCTTCATCTTGTGGACCCCTACGAAGATTGTTCAAATTATAGTGCTGAGGCCAAAAATGCCCCCGCCACGGGGCTCTTTGATTTTTCATAGGCTTATATAGGCAAAATCTTTAAAAATTTTCTTCTCTGAAACCGTAAGGGCCATGTTTTTGATATTTGGTATGAAGCTTCATCTAGTGGACCCCTACCAAGATTGTTCAAATTATATTGCTGGGGCCAAAAATGCCCCCGCCCCGGGGCCTTTTGGTTTTACATGGGCATATATAGGGAAAATCTTTAAAAATCTTCTCTGAAACCGCAAGGCCCAGGTCTTTGATATTTGGTATGAAGCTATACCTAGTGGACCCCTACCAAGATTGTTCAAATTATAGTTCTGGGGCCAAAAATGCACACGCCCGAGACCCTTTGGTTTTACATAGGCTTATATAGGGAAATCTTAAAAAATATTCTTCTCTGAAACAACATGTCCCAGGTCTTTGATATTTGGTATGAAGCTTCACCTAGTGGACCCCTATCAAGATTGTTCAAATTATAGCCCACGGGCCAAAAATGCTCCCGCTCCAGGGCCATTTGGTTTTACATAGACTTATATGGGGAAAATCTTGAAAAATTTTTGTCTCTGAATTCACAAGGCCTAGGTCTTTGATATTTGGTATGAAGCTTCATCTAGTGGACCTCTACCAAAATTGTTCAATTATAGCCCTGAGACCAAAAATGCCCCAGCCTTGGGGCCCTTTGGTTTTACATAGACTTATATAGGGAAAATCTTTAAAAATCTTCTTCTCTGAAACCACAAGGCCAAGGTCTTTGACATTTGGTATGAAGCTTAATCTTGTGGACCTCTACCAAGATTGTTCAAATTATAGCCCTGGGGCCAAAAATGCCCCCGCTCCAGGGCCCTTTGTTATTACATAGACTTATATATAGGGAAAATCTTGAAAAAGCTTCTTCTCTGAAACCAGATAGCCCTGGTCTTTGATATTTGGTATGAAGCTTCATCTAGTGGACCTCTACCAATATTGTTCAAATTATAGCCCTGAGACCAAAATCGCCCCTGTCTCGGGGGCCCTTTGGTTTTACATAGACTTATATAGGGAAAATCTTTAAAAATCTTCATCTGTGAAACCACAAGGCCTAGGTCTTTGATATTTGGTGTGAAATTTCATCTAGTGGACCTCTATCAAGATTATTCAATTTATAGTCCTGGGGCCAAAAATGCCCCCGCCCCAAGACCCTTTGGTTTTGCATAGACTTATATAGGTAAATCTTTAAAAATCTTCTTCTCTGAAACCACAAGGCCCATGTCTTTGATATTTGGTATGGAGCTTCATCTAGTGGACCTCTACCAAGATTGTTCAAATTATAGCCCCTGCCCTGGGGCCCTTTGGTTTTACATAGACTTATATATAGAGATAATCTTTGGAAATCTTCTTCTCTGAAACAGCAAGACCTAGGTCTTTGATATTTGGTGTGAAGCTTCATCTAGTGGACCTCTATCAAGATTGTTTAAATTATAGCTCTGAGGCCAAAAATGTCCCCGCCCCGGGGCCATTTGGTTTTACATAGGCTATGTAGGGAATATCTTTAAAAAATGGTCTCTGAAACCCCAAGGCCCAGGTCTTTGATATTTGTTGTGTAGCTTCATCTAGTGGACCTTTGCCAAGATTGTTCAAATTATAGGCTTTGTTGATATTTGGTATGAAGCTTCACCTTTTTAGACCTCCCTCAACATTATGCACATTGTAGCCCTGGGGTCAATAATGGCCCTCCCAGAGGCCCACTTGTAACTCTATCATATGGGTCAGGTGAGCGATCCAGGGCCATCATGGCCCTCTTGTTTAAGTTTAATTAAGATGTTCCTCTGCAGTGTATGAAGTAATTTACAAGCAATTTCTCCTGCTTTTGATCCAGCAGGTCTATTTACTTATCTCAAATGTTTCATAAACTTAACCATGTGTCATTTTACTTTAATTAGTAACTCTTTTTACAATGCCAAATTAGTTGTATATGCATTGTTTTAAGACTTTATTAAGGCATTTCAATTTTTCTTCTTCAAAAGCAGACAGTTTCTTCATTATGATTTTTGCCCAGTAATGGCAGAGGGCAATATGAAAAGTAATATTGAAATATTAATTAGTACAAGCATCCTGAAAAAGTATGAAATTGAAAAAAAAAAAAAAAAATGCACAAAAACACAACTTAACCCTTATCTTGCTGTTCACGACAATCCCTATCTTTGCAAACAGTGTAGATCCAGATCAGATGGCTTCTGAAGAAGCCATCTGATCAGGATCTACACTGTTTGGCATTCATTTGATGAATTTGTAGCAATAAATTACATCAAGTAATTTGATTGGTTGATAGACAGAAGTGGGTGTGGCTTAAATGAATATTCAGCAAGATAAGGGTTAAGTCTCTTTTGGCAAAAATAGCAGATGAATCTGCATATGCTTGAAGAATATTGAGTGAACGTCGGACTTTACACCATCATGTGAACAAGTCCATGAAATGACCCCCCACCCCACGCACACACACACTAAACCCCACTGTAAATAGAGAAAACTGGGGTTTAGGGGGGTATACATTATTTTTCATGTTTCTGCTCCAAGACATAGGTTGTGGGTACTCTTTAGAACCTATGTTTCAAGTATATACCGTATTCGCCCTAATTACCGCACCGTGCGCTTAGTTTTTTCAAAATCGTGTCATAAAATCATGGTGAAAAATCTACCTAATTAGCGCACACTTGATACAAAAACAACAGCTTCCAAGATGATGCATACTGATATTTAATGGGACAGAAAAAGATACTTAAGCATTGCCTTTACTGTTGGAAGAAATAATGGTAAGTTTTTATAGATTTACTATGAGAGCTTCAAGGGGAGATTATTGTAAAGTGTGCGCTTATGCATTTCCTTTTCAAAAATAGGTTTGGTGTGCGCTTATAGGAGCATGTGCGGTAATTAGGGCGAATACGGTATAAGAAAATTATCACAGATTTTCATCAGAAAAGTAACCATTTTGGAGATTCAAAAGTATGCACCACCCAAAACTGGTGTGTAATCTGCTGATGTAGTAGTTTTAACCCTTGTCCTGCTGAATATTTATATATGCCACACCCACTACCAATTATCAACCAATCAGATTACTTGATGCAAATTATTGCAACAAATTCACAATCTGAATGGTAAACAATGTAGATCCTGATCAGATGGCTTTGTCAGAAGCCATCTGATCTGGATCTACATTGTTTCAAAGATAAGGCATATCCGGGATTAGCAGGACAAGGGTTAACAGTTCATCACATCTGGGTCCAGTTGTTTCATCACGAAAACACGCCTATAAAATTTTGATCCCCTTGAACCCCACTTTTATAAAGTGAAACTGGGGTTTGCAGGGGTAAACCTTATGTTTCTTATTTCTGCTCTCAAATATAGAATGTGTACCCAAAATCTGTATTTTGAGCAGAAATAAGAAAATTATCACCCTTTTTCATTTATCGGGGCTTGAAGATATAGATGGACTGCATGATGCTTTACGCAGACCTGAAACCGACCTGCACACGAATACTGGTAAACCGCTTAGAGGATCTAAGCCTGCCCAGGCAATGCGGTGCGAGTCGGCCCGTCCATGCTTATAAACCTTATTGGTTTCATTGGGCAGCAGGGCTTGAGATGTCCTGTCATCGCAATGTCGGGTAAAAGTCCCACAAAATTGGAAGCAACATCTCCAAAATGACCTTTACAGGTGACGTTACACCTCAAATCAAACAAACACTTTTTCATCTTAAAATTTTCCTTTTTCCAGCGATAAAATTTACAATGTATTTGTGTAGGCGTGTTTTCGTAATGCAAAGCACCATTAGCCTAACAAGCTCGTTAGTTGTCAAATTGTTAACTGGTTTAGTAAGTACAATATCTAATACAGTGGTATTTTTGTTGAAAAAATGTGAGCAACTTTTGCAATTCCATAAGCTGCTCACATTTTTTTTCTTTCAGAATAAAATATTAGTGTTTTGTTTGTTTGATTTGAGCTTTGATGTCCCCGTCAACACTGTACAGGTCATTTTGGAGATGTTGCTTCCAATTTTGTGGGAATTTTACCCGACATTGAGATGAAATGACATCTCAAGCCTTGCCGTCTAATGAAAACAATAGGGTTTATAAGCATGGATTGACCTACTTGCACCGCTTTGCCTGGGCAGGCTTAGATCCTCCAAGTGGTTTACCAGTACTTGTGTGCGGGTTGGTTTCAGCTCTGCGTGGAAGCATCATGCAGCCCATCTATTTCTTCAAGCCTCGATGGTTGGGGGCCGAAAAAAGTGTATTTGTCATATTAAATTATTAAAGTTTTAACAATACTGTAACTAATGACATTGTTTGTTTTAAACAACTGGCCGCAGATCATCACCTTATGGGCAGAAATGTTCGAGAGCGATTAAATATTAAGCTTGAAGCTTCCATCGCAATCAAACTAAACTAAATTACTGTAAACTAACTAATCGCAGCAGAAAATTCACGTGCCATAAAACATTAAGCTTTATTTTCTCTGAAATTGTCACCTGTAAATGTTGTGATCAGCAGTTTAACTTTACAAACAGTGTAGATCTAGATCAGATGAAGAAGCCATCTGATCAGGCTCTACCTGTTTGACATTCAGATTATGAATTTGTAGGAATAAATAACGTCAAATAATCTGATTGGTTCAAAATCAGAAATTGAATATTCAGCAGGGTTAAAGGTCAATAATAGGAATAAAATTCTGTTGACTTCCCAAAGCATATTCCATCTCTGCTTATATCCATTTGTCTGTGGGTGATAGGTAGAGGTTGATCCCCAATTTGAAGTATGGTACTCTTAAAGGTGCATTATTGAGCTACCGGGTCTCAAATTTTTTTTTCTGGTTTTTATCTTCAATGCATACTCCTTTGTCATGTGTACACTTTTGGAGCCAAATACAGCTTCAGAACTTTGTGAAAATGGTCGTTTTCATTCGAGTTTACCCTTCGCTCTGAACATGTGTTCAGAATTTCTGTTCTAAAAATAAATCGGTCACTTTACACATACATGGCGACAGTATCGTCTCTGAGTGTCGTTACTTATGGCATGGTATTCAGCGTCATATTTTTTTCCGATTCAGGCATGGCCTAACCAAACAAGGCCAAAAATGAACCTCGCATAACGTCATATATGGGGATTCTATTTTTGTCACGAACTAAAAATAGATCTAACTAGTGTTTGAAACCTAGTTAGGGAATCCCTCTCAAATTCGTTTACCTGTCATCATAATTGTTTGCATTTTTGCTTAAAATGCATTCATTTGTATTGTTTTAAAGAAAAATACCGGCTATATGTATTTTATTTTTGGAAGCATTTTTTCCAGATAGCTCAATAATGCACCTTTAAACCCTTTTATATCATTTATCATTGTAACAGCATTTTAAAGATGGAGTCCCAAAAATGTATAGGGTAATAGAAAAATGACCCATTTTTCTACATAATCTATACATTTTTGTTTGGATAAAACAAATTTGCAAACCTGGTTTTCTCCCTATGAAGCTAGGTAAAAGGGTCAAACAAGTACCCATCTTTGAGGGAGTATTTATTACCCTTAAAGGGAATTGATACACCCTCAGAATAGGCAATTGTCAATTTATTTTTTATTTTTTTTTCAATCTGTATATCTGCCCATCGTGGCTTGAAGAAATATTTGGGCTGCATGATGCGTCCACGCAGAGCTGAAACCAACTCGCACACAGCTTGGAGGATCTAAGCCTGCCCAGGCAAAGCAGTGCGAGTCAGCCCGCCCATGCTTATAAACCCTATTGGTTTCATTGGGCGACAGTGCTTGAGATGTCATTTCATCTCAATGTCGGGTAAAAGTCCCACAAAATTGGAAGCAATGCCTCCAAAATGACCTTTACAGTGTTGACAGGGACTTAAACCTCAAATCAAACAAACAAATCATTCTGTATATCTAATAGCAATTGCTCCTATTTTGTAGAAAGAAAATCATGAAAGGTGTCTCCATTGCCATAATTGTTGAAAACAATTGTTGAAAACAATTCATGTGTACCAGTGTCCTTTGAGTGTTGACGAAAATGTCGGGCTGAAAAGTCTACAACCTTCCAATTAAAGGTGCACTGCCTATTATCAAGTAACCACAGTGCACTACAGATAAAAAGTGGCGTAATACAAATACTTAAAATTGAAGGACAAAATTTCTTGCACAACATTGAAATTTCGATTGCCAGTTTGTTGAGTTTTTAATTGATAATTTTTTTGGCAAACAATTTTCATGTACTGTCAAGCCTTAATTTCTCTGAAAATTTTGAAAAAGAAATTTGGTTTAAATGGGGTGGTAATGTTGGTATGTTTACCCTAATCCAGCTGTTCACAACAACCGCTACCTTTGAAAACAGTGTAGATCCAGATCAGATGGCTTCTGAAGAAGCCATCTGATCAGGATCCACACTGTTTGACATTCAGTTTGCAAATTTGAATGAATGTGTTACATCAAGTAATTTGATTGGTTGAAATGTAAATGGGTGTGGCATAATTAATTTATGCAGCTGGATAAGGGTTAAGGTTTAAAATTGAGGAAGACAAATCTGACATCTGGGAAGTGACAGCCATATTGTACTGACAGTTGCAGCAACCAGTAACTTTCAAATACATGAGTGCTCATGTATTATTGAATTTATCAAACAAGTTGAGGAAAAGGGATAAAATGCGAGGCTTTGCCAAGCATTTTATGCCCTTTCCGTAACAAGTTTAATAATTTCTTACTCATGATTTGTCAATATACCGCCATTAGTAAAAATTGAGGTAAAAAATGTCGTAATTTTAACATTTTGGTGCATATCAAACTAATTTGCAAATTTAATTCACTACTGGATTACCAGAGTATTACATTCTTAGATGGGACATCATTTGATAGAAAATAATCCTTGACATTTTATTATCTACTAGCAGAAAGTTTACATGAAATGTCAATTCTGACTTTTTTCTGAAAAAAAAAAAAAGCAGGAAATTTTTTTCGAAAATGACCTTTGCATAGTGTGGTTTGTGGATTAAGGGTCAGACAAACATCACATTATGAAATCTGGATAATTAATTTAGCCACACCCATTTCTGACATTGAACCAATCAGATTGCTGGCTGTAATTTACTCCTACAAATTCACAAACTGAAAGTCAAACAGTGTAGATCCTGATCAGATGGCTTCTTTAGACTTAGCCATCTGATCTGGATCTACACTGTTTGCAAAGATAGAGGTTGTCAGGAACAGCATGATAAGAATTAACAAAGAACAAGTAATGAACAAGTCCGTGAAATGAACACCCTTCTAGAGAAAACTGGGCTTTACTGTGGTATTCATGTTTTCGTATTTCTGCTCCAAGACATAAGTTGTGGGTACTTGTTAGATCCACCTTGTTGTGGCGGTTCTAACGAGCACTCACAACCTATGTTTGCAGTATAAATGAGAAAAATACCACAAATTATCGCCTGAAAATAACCATTTTTGAGATATCAAAGAATGTTCCATGCATGTCACATGGATGTGTTATCATAATGACCAATATGATGATGTTCACTTGATCTCCATTTTTGCTATCATAATGTGCAGCAACCTGCATTTGCCTCTTGAGTAGATGTAATTAACCCAAAAGGTGCCAATCACAACAATTGTCACCTGCTTTGCTGCCTGCATTCATATTGCAAACTGTATGGACCCATATCAGACTGCTCCTTCATCTCCATTTTTGCTATCATACTGAGCAGCAACTATAAGATGTCAATCACTACAATTGTCGTCTACATTCTCGTCTAATTCATTTTTGCAAACTATATGGACCAAGATCAGAAAGCTCCTCTAGGAGCAGTCTGATCTGGGTCCACACTGTTTGCCTGTATGAAAATATAATTTTAAAAAGTTTGCTAGAAAATTCAGCAGATGACATTTAATTTAGCAGACGACATTTTAAGATGCATTTTGTTTTTCGGCAGCTTATAAGGGTTAAAATATTTCAGTCTGACTGGTTTGATCATGCCGTAGCTGAATTCGGTTTACTTTAGTTGCATGTGATCATGTGTCATGTAAATAGTAGACATAGGGACAATAGTAAACTGGTCATTAATGGCTCAGTCCATCAATACAGGCAAAATACGGAACAAAGAACATTTATAAAGAGCCCAGACATGTCATTTTTTTTTACAAAAAAGTAGTTCAAATAAATGTGTAATGTTAATACTTCAGTATTACATTTATAAAACCTATATTTTTCTGTGCGGTCAATCAGTATTTTAACTTTTTAAGCGCCCAGTAAAACTCTTAAACATAATGTCATTTTATTTTTTCAGATGTAACTGGGCTTGACATTACATTCAAACCAGTTTACATTTAATGTCAAGCCTTATTTTCTCTGAGAAATAAAGAAAAATATACATGGAAATATCTTCATAGATTATGAATCCACCATGAGTGAGTGAGTGTTTGAGTTTAATGCCCCACCAACAGCTAAGGTCATACGGAGACGGGACCTCGGTTTAAAGACTCATCCGAAAGTCTGGAGAAGCCCGGATCGATCCTGCGACCCCTCGTTTCCAAGGCGAGTAGCGTAACCACTACACCACGGAGGCTTCTAAATCCACCATGAAAACACGCCTATATAATTCTGACCCCCTTCAACACTGGGGTTTATAATGGTAAAACTTATTTTTCTTTTTTCTGCTCAAAAATTTAAATTGTGGGTACTCGTTAACATGTACCCTCAATCTATATTTTGAGCAGAAATAAGAAAAATATAATAATTGTTCATCTTAATTTTTTTTTTTCGGTGATAAATTGTACCATGTGTTTGTATAGTTGTGTTTTCATATTTGCCATTGTCACAATAGCAACCACGGAAGAACTTTGCACTTGTGAACCACACTGATGAGAGGGCTCTTATATTTTGTTCAATAAATATGTTTAATCTAATCTGCCTTGCCCATGGCTTAGGAATTGAAAGAAACAAAAGGTCCATATTTTTTCTAAATTTTTTATAAATTGTCAGGAATACTTGTAGCAAGTATATAGGTGGCTACCAATGCCTAAGATCTCAGGAGATCTCTCAGCATATAGACTAGCCATGGACAACATAGGGAAAAATATATACCATATTCCTCCAATTTAGTGCCCCTGCTCCTATAAGCGGCCCCTCACTGTTTTTCCAAGAACAAATTAATAAGCACCCCTTATGCTGTTGATGAAAAAATATTTTGGCTTCCTAAAGTAAAGATGTCAGCCAAGATTGAGGGCGAGGATTGCTACCGCAAAAAAATATTTATGCCCCCCTGGTGGAGATTGTTTCGCAGGCCGTTCCAAGGCAGTTCTTCTGTTACGGTGTGTTTTTGTTATGGTTTGTCTTTGAGTGTGTGTTTCGCTTACATTTTTTGTTTGGGATAGCCAATTGGCAGTTTTGTGGTAGGGTGGCTGTCCTTTTGGCTTTCAGCTATTGATGTTTCTATTAGGGTCTAATTATTTCAAGTTTGTGTTTCTTTCCCTTTGGTGTCTCTGTTGGGAGCTGTGGGTTAATTGTATCAATTCCTGATCATTACCTATGCTTCTGTTTCAATCATCTCTGTATCTGCTGTAAATGGTATCATGCAAAGTATTTACATGTCATGATTCCACCATATTCTAATGGAAAACTACCACGTGTAATGGGGTTTTAAACTCTCCGTTCTGGTAAGATTTTTGTGTCTAACAAGCGCCCCCTCTTTTTCCAATTTTTTAGCGCCTGGGGTGCTAAATAGGAGGAATACGGTAGTTAAAAAAAAAATAATAATAATTTCAATCTTTTTTTTTTTTTTCATTATTTTCCAGCAAAAATAAGGCTTGACATTTCATGTGATTCATCTGCTTCACATATAAAAACCTATTTTTTCTGAAAAAAAAAAATAAGAGAAAACAAAACCTTTAGAATGCTGTTGGCTAAATGTGCTTAGCACTTGAAGGATTAAAATTTTAACCCTTATATCTTGCTGTTCACGACAACCCCTATCTTTGCAAACAGTGTAGATCCAGATCAGATGGCTTCTGAAGAAGCCATCTGATCAGGATCTACACTGTTTGGCATTCAGTTAACGAATGTGTAGCAATAAATTACATCAAGTAATTTGATTGGATGAAAGACAGAAATGGGTGTGGCTTAGATGAATATTCAGCAAGATAAGGGTGAATATTACTACCATAAAACTCCTGAAAATTCAGACTTATTGAAGAACTTGCTGCAATTCTCCTAAAAAGTCAACAAATTCGTTCACGATCCAGCAGGGTCCAAAATGTGGAGGTGGAATGGCAAACAGTGTAGACCCTGATCAGACGGCTCCTTTAGGAGCAGTCTGATCTGGGTCTGCACTGTTTGGTTAGGCCTTTCTGTCCCAGTACTTTAATAGGATCATTACAGTATGTATAATTCTTCTGGGGGTGAATATTTGACTGATTATCCCATTGAATGCGGGGTGGGAGGGGGGGAGGGGTACCTTGGCAGACAGCGCAGAATGCGGCAGTTGGATCAGGGCCTACACTTTTTGCTAACAAAATTTTCCGTCAAAAATAGAATAAAAACGTAAAAATAGGCCTGACGCCCCTAAAACGACAAATGGACTTGTTGGTTTGTTTCGTTTGATTTGAGGTTTAATGTCCCCGTCAACACTGTAAAGGTCATTTTGGAGACGTTGCTTCCAATTTTGTGGGACTTTCACCTGACAGTGAGATGAAATGACATCTCAAGCTCTGTCGCCCAATGAAACCAATAGGGTTTATTAGCATGGACAGTCCGCCTCGCACCGCTGTTCCTGGACAGGCTTAGATCCTCTAAGCGGTTTACCAGTACTAGTGTGCGGGCTGGAATGGACTTGTTGGAAGTGGGTTATATGGGATACTGAAACTTGGTAGTCATCTGATTCTTTCTGTGATTGTTTATGAAGAAAATAAATCTAATTTAAATCATAAGTGGCTGCAAAAGACAGTTAATTGGTAGAATGAAATTTGTTTTATGGGTAATTATTTTCTGGTCTTACAAATATGATATTTGCAACTTTATGAAAGTAATCAACCCTTTCAACCCTGAAGACATGTACAGTGATACCAATGTGAACAGTTTAGATCCAGATAAATGGAGGGCCTCCATGGCCTAGTGGGTAAGAGTGCTGACTCTTAATCATTAGCCCTCTCATCATTGTGGTTCAAGTCTGGCTCGGGTCACATGCCAGACACCAGGTTTTGCAATGGAAGGTCTGGTATTTTTTCTTCAGGTATTCCAGTTTTCGCCCACCTCTGATAAAGGATCGGCTCGATATTAGTGAATTAATCTGGAAAGGGCTGTTAAATCAAAACCAAAAAAAAAATGAAACAGATAAGATGGCTCATAATGAACCATCTCATTAGGTTGGCCATGCTGCCAATAATTTTTAGTAAAGCCCCAATTGGAAGTTGGCAACAATGGGCTGCATGTCCAAATTGAAAAAAAAATGGAAAGAGTCCGATGCAGGGATTCACAAAGATTAAAGGGTTGTTGCCATTGGTAACTTGTTCTGTGATTATGGCACTTATTGGTTCTCTTCATTTGTATTTAGTTTTGTTTTGTTTTTAGTTTAACTGCCCAGTCAACACTATGTAGGTCACTTTTGAGCCGGTAAGTTTACCTTTCCACTCTTTTCCTGGGCAGGCTTATACATAAGTGGTTAACCAGTGCACATTCTTTTACCAGAAACTGACAACTGCATATTTATCGTATTTGAAGAATTCTTAACCCTTGTCCTGCTGAATAAATTAATTTTGTCCCATTTCTGACTATCAACCAAACAAATATATTCTTTCAAATTTGCAAACTGAATGTCAAACAGTGTAGATCCTGATCAGATGGCGATCTGGATCTACACTGTTTGCAAAGCTGAAGAAGCCATCTGATCTGGATCTACACTGTTTGCAAAGGTACAGGTGGATAAGTGTTAAAACTAATGCTCATTACTGTTGAACAAAGTATGGGCCGCCGGGCCTATAAAATTAACTGAGGACTCTGCACAGATGAACAAATCAGACCCAAAGAAGCCTCTTGTTCTAGCATCTGGACTACTGAAGTCAACAATCTGGGCAATTGATCTGGACAATCTGGGCAATTGTTTCTTCAAAGTCCAGTTTTCTAGGGTTTAAGATTAGTCAAAATATCTTTATCATGATTGTATCGGTTTTGAATTGCAATCAATAATTTCTTCTCTTTTAAAATATTAAATTTTATGGCCGTATACATGGATGTATCAAGATAACATCGGGAGACCTTGGAATAAAATTATGTCGGACATGCACCCTTATATAAATACAGACATGCAGTTAATGTCAGACGAAATTCCCAGACCTGATTTAATATAATTTATAATTTATTATATTTGTTAACACTCCCAGATGACCCCCAGATTTTTAAAGTTCATTTCAGTTGACCTTTCTTTCTCAAGTGGTGATTGAAATGCATGTCATGGCGGAATGTTGCATAATAGGTGCACTGTTGCGCTTAGCCAGGACACCGAAATGTTTACAATTCTGCTCAGCCGTGATAACATTAATATGCAGGCTATTGACAATTTTGGTCCGATTCACATTTTAAAATTTACATTTAAATGCAGAATACCCACTCAGGTAGAGTCAAAAGATATGGTCACATACAAAAGAATGGCTTTTGGAGTCATAAATTTTGACGAAAAGAATTGTCCTTTATCTTTGTAGGCCTATAAAAATAACCTTTTCAGTTCATGAAAGTTTAGCCATAAAATGCCAATCACGACATTGTCGTCTGCTTTGTCGTCTGCTGGTAGCTTTAAAATTCTTTTTTTTTTTGCAAACAGTGTGGACCCAGGTCAGACGGCTCCTGTAGGAGCAGTCTGATCTGGGCCCACACTGTTTGCCTGTATGCCAAAATATTTTTAAAAAGTTTGCAAAAATCCAGCAGAGGACATAAGCAGACGGCATTTTCAGATTCAGTTTTTCTTGGCGTCTTAAGGATTAACATAATAAGATTTGTACTAACTCAATATTTGGTAGACTGCATGCAAAATGAACTTTTATGTGGAAGAACTTCGCTTTTAAAGAAAATTTAATGCACATGCATTTTGTCTGGCCCATTGGCAGTAAGTGCGACATTGGCAATATTAGCACTGTATGCTCCTTACCTGTGTTTGTTTGTTTGTATTGGAGTTTAACAGCCCAGTCAACACTATTTAGGTTATTTCTGAGCCGGTCAGTTTATCTATCCACACTTTGCCTGGGCAGGCTTATACATAAGCGCTTAACCAGTACAGTGCACATTCTTTCGCCAGAAACTGACAATTGCCGTTCTTGAAGAAAATGACCGTAGTGAAAAAGATTTCATGAGCAATCTCGACAAAAGAATGTTGCTGACCTGGCTTTGTGTTGGCCGTGTCTTATGGTCATACTAGTTGAATTCTGCCCAGCAGATGATTGACATGTAATGTCAAATCAAGTCTGATTTGTATGAACCATTTAGTCTTTAAAAATTCAAAAATATAGGATGTTGTTACGAAAAATGTCAACTGCTCACAAGTGTGATTGATGCTTAGGATATGATGCTAAAAGGCAGAATTGTTGACCATTTGCTCAGGCACACTTATATACAAGTCTAATCAATATAATGGTCTGCTTCCAGTGTCACTCAAGGACGCGGTGGTGGCCATCTTGTATTGTGTCCAGTTACCAGCAGATGGTCATTGGTCATTTATGACCTCATAACTGATAATAGTGACAGCTGTCTAAAGTCCAAGCTTGATTGTTCCTGGTCTAATAGAATTTATTTTGTGACAAAACTGATTAAAAAATGCAAATGCCATAATGTCCACGAGTGGCCAACTTTCCTCAGGAAATGACCATATTATTACATGGAATAGTCATGTTTATAATCATAGCTCCAGATAAGGTGCGTTTTTCATCGGAAAAATACAGCAAAATTCCTATTTTAAGACCACCTTTGGGACTGTTCAAAAGTGATCTTAAGACCACTTTTGAACAGTCCCAAATGTAGTATCTTGTTAGGAGACACTGGGTGTGGAAAATACAAAGAAACCTCAATAAGCTTTTAAAAGCAGATTTAGTCTTAATTTTAGGTGGTCGTAATTGCAGAATTACGAAACATATGTTGTGGGTACTCATTAGAAGCGTCTTGGCAAGGCGCTTCTAAGGAGTACCCACAACATAAGTTTTCATGCAGAAGAAAAAGGGTATGTGGATACCCCCTCTTATCTGGGGCTATGATTTATTGCTGTTATAGAATTGAAAGTACAGTGGGACCTTGAGGCTTGAGCACTAATGGCTTGGTTGGCTGTTTTGAACTTATTCTTGAGTCCCACGAAAACCAGTTCCCATTACTGTAGACATATATGTACATTGTATTTTGAACCATTTATAATTAGGAAGAATTTTCTCATTTTCACCTAAAAATGTATGTCGTGTGTACTCATTAGAATCGCCTTGATGAGGTGATTCTAATGAGTACTCATATCTAAGGGCTTCAAAATCTTGCAGGTATACTTTTGGTACCTACTGTTTTAACCGTATATTTGACTTAGTCATGAACTTTTTTGTTTGATTTTATCTGTATTTTAATAGCAAAATATGTTCAAAACAAAGAAAATCTTTGTTAAAGGCTGTTGAACCTTCAGTGGTCAAGAGGGTCTGTCATAATTCACCAAGAAAAAACAGTGAAAATAGCTTAGACCTGGAGCAGACTGACAGATCTGGAGCAGACTGACAGATGTACTTTTAATTTTGTTTGGAGTTTTAACTGCCCAAAGAAGACTATTTTAACTGTATTGAGCAGGTCAGTTTACCCTTAAACCACACTTTTCCTAGGCAGGCTTATACATGATGGTTTAACCAGTACAGCCAGAAACTGACAACTGCCCTTCTTGAACCAGAGGAAGGGAGAGAATGACTGCAGAAAAGATTTCATAATGCAGATCAAACTCTACACAAAGCCATTAAGAAAACACGCCTATACATTACATTGTAAATTTTTCCACCGAAAAATGAAAATTTTGAGATGAAAAATTTTGGTATTTTTTTTAGCTCACCTGTCACGTAGTGACAAGGTGAGCTTTTGGGATCACTTTTTGTCCGTCGTCCGTCGTGCGTGCGTGCGTGCGTCCGTGCGTCCGTGCGTGCGTGCGTCCGTAAACTTTTCTTCAAACGACATCTCCTCCTAAACCACTGATCGGATTTTGACCAAACTTCACAGGAATGATCCTTAGGTGGTCCCCTTTCAAAGTTGTTCAAATGGTTCCGGTCCGTTGCACATATAGGTCACAGTAGCCAAAAATAGATTTTTTTCACCGAAAACTTAAAAAATCTTCTTCTCTGAAACCGCAAGGCCCAGGTCTTTGATATTTGGTATGAAGCTTCATCTAGTGGACCCCTACCAAGATTGTTCAAATTATAGAACTGGGAACAAAAATGCCCCCGCACGGGGGCCCTTTGGTTTTACATGGGCTTATATAGGTAAAATCTTTAAAAATCTTCTTCTCTGAAACCGCAAGGCCCAGATCTTTGATATTTGGTTTGAAGCTTCATCTAGTGGACCCCTACCAAGATTGTTCAAATTATAGTGCTGGAGCTAAAAATGCCCCCGCACGGGGACCCTTTGGTTTTACATAGGCTTATATAGGGGAAATCTTGAAAAATCTTCTTCTCTGAAACCGCAAGGCCCAGGTCTTTGATATTTGGTATGAAGCTTCATCTAGTGGACCCCTACCAAGATTGTTCAAATTATAGTGCTGGGGCCAAAAATGCCCCCGCACGGGGGCCCTTTGGTTTTACATGGGCTTATATAGGGAAAATCTTTAAAAATCTTCTTCTCTGAAACCGCAAGGCCCAGGTCTTTGATATTAGGTATGAAGCTTTATCTAGTGGACCCCTACCAAGATTGTTCAAATTATAGTGCTGAAGCTAAAAATGCCCCCGCACGGGGCCCTTTGGTTTTACATGGGCTTATATAGGAAAAATCTTGAAAAATCTTCTTCTCTGAAACCGCTAGGTCCAGGGTTTTGATATTTGGTATGAAGCTTCATCTAGTGGACCCCTACCAAGATTGTTCAAATTATAGTGCTGGGGCCAAAAATGCCCCCACACCAGGGCCCTTTTGTTTTTACATAGGCTTATATAGGGAAAATCTTTAAAAATCTTCTTCTCTGAAACTGCAAGGCCCAGCTAGGTCTTTGATATTTGGTATGAATCTTCATCTAGTGAACCCCTACCAAGATTTTTCAAATTATAGTGCTGGAGCTAAAAATGCCCCCCGCATGGGGGCCCTTTGGTTTTACATGGGCTTATATAGGGAAAATCTTGAAAAATCTTCTTCTCTGAAACTGCAAGGCCCAGGTCTTTGATATTTGGTATGAAGCTTCATCTTGTGGACCTCTACCAAGATTGTTCAAATTATAGCCCTGGGGCCAAAAATGCCCCCGCTCTGGGGCCCTTTGGTTTTACATAGACTTATATAGGGAAAATCTTGAAAAATCTTCTTCTCTGAAACCACAAGGCTTAGGTCTTCGATATTTGTTATGAAGCTTCAGCTAGTGGACCTCTATAAAGATTGTTCAAATTATAGCCCTGAGACCAAAAATGCCTCCGCCATGTGGCCCTTTGGTTTTACAAAGACTTATATAGGGAAAATCTTTTAAAATCATCTTCTCTGAAACACAAGGCTTAGGTCTTTGATATTTGTTATGAAGCTTCAGCTAGTGGACCTCTACCAAGATTGTTCAAATTATAGCCCTGGGGCCAAAAATGCCCCCGCTCCGGGGCCCTTTGGTTTAACACAAAGTTATATAGGGAAAATCTTGTTTTACATAGACTTCTATATGCAGGACTAAACCTTTAAAATCTTCTTCTCTGAAACCAGAAGGCCCAGGACTTTCATATTCGATATGAAGCTTCATCTTTTGGACCTCTACCAAGATTGTTAAAATTTTAGCCCTGGGGCCAAAATTAACCCTGCCCGGGGCCCACTTGTTATGCTTTTGATCAGGTGAGCGAACCAGGGCCCTCTGGGCCCTCTTGTTTTATTTAATGATGTATACCCCTGTAAATGCCAGTTTTACTATATAAAAGTGGGGTTTAAGGGGTCAAATTTATAAAGACATGTTTTCGTGATGCACAAACTTTTGATCACAAGTCAGCATGCATCCAACTGAGCTACCATAATGATGGGGACAGCTGTACTATATAGCTACTGTTGGCAGTTTGCTGTTCCAAAAGTATTTATAACACTTAAATAAACCAGGGGTCTTGGGTTCAATTCCAGGCCTCTCCAGACTTTCAGATGAGTCTCATCTTTGAATGACCTTAGCTGTTGTTGGGTCAACACTTAACCTTTCTCTATATTCAGTTTAGCCACACCCATTTCTGACTTTGAACCAATCGGATAACTTGATGCAATTTATTCCTACAAATTCATAAATTGAATGTGAAACAGAGTAGATCCTGATCAGATGGCTCCATCTGATCTGGATCTGCACTGTTTCCAAAGATAGGGGTTGTCGTGAACAGCAGGATAAGGGTTAAATGATCAAGCTTGAGTCTAGAGCAAAATGATGACATCATCCATTCTCAGAAACATGTTTGACATCGCAGTTTGAAATTTCATGTGAATCATCTGCCTAGCCGTAAACCTTCATCATAGTGTAGTTTATATTTTCTTGCCCTTTGGGATCATTGGCTCCATTGTGGAACCTTGAAAGTATTGGAGGGTCACTGATGAGGTTAATTGGCCGAAACTAGCTAGTTTGGCCCAGAAAACTGTAACTCCATACTTATAAGTTCTGCTATGTATTCTTTGCTTCCAAAGGATTACCCTTTTATAGAACATATAAAAGCAAACAGAGCAGGCCCAGATCAGACGCCAAAGAATGTGGTGTCTGATCATGGCCTCCACTGTTTGCTAAAAGTTCAGCCATTTTCCAAATAAATTTTGAAGAAAACACAACCTGACACCCCTAAATTTTGGAATGCACTCTTGCTATATATAAGGAGAAAGATTCCATTTGGTACAAAAAGGGTCAATTGTTATTCACTGTTTGGGCATAAAGAACCAGGAACCAGGTGGACAATGAAAATTCCTGCTGGGATACAAAATGTCATTCTGATGTTCCAACTGATTGTGTTTAAATATTAAAATACTCATTGATCTACAAATATTATCCTAGTGTTTTTCCATAGATTTTCAAAAAAAATTGTTTGTTAAACTCACTTTAACCCATTTAGTACCGGAAACCCCAAAAGGGGTACCTTGGCAGACATACAGACTCAGATGAGAGGCCGCAGAACGTGGCGTCTCATCAGGGCTTTCACTATTTGCAGGAAGTTCAGTCATTTTCCAAATCAATTTTGAAGATACCACAACCTGTCACCCCTAAAGTTAGAAATGGACTCCTGGTCTATATAAGAAGGAAGGTTCCATATGATACAAAAAGGGTTAATATGGCACAAAATGTGCACCCATCTACTTCCACTTGACTGGCATTGCATCATGGGATGCACCACCATCAGAGACAATCACTTTGTCTGATTTGGTCAATGGCTTCTGGCTAGATCTCCTTAGTTTCTGAGAAACGAAGGATAAAAATGTCTTTTAGATGTTAAAAAGGTGCTAATGAGATTGGACAAAATAATCAAGTACAGCACAACAATCAATGCTTCATTTAAGGGGAATAGAGATGCTTTCAGGGAAGGATCAGCCTGCTTTTCTCTCAAGAACTACTGCCAACAGAAGGCCTGCATGGTGTAGTGCATAAGCTGCTTGCCTCCCAAACCAGGGGTAGTTGGTTCGATCCAGCGGGCCTTTCAGAGCAGACTTTCGGATGAGTTTTTAAAGTGAGGTCCTGTGTCCGTATGATCTTATCTGTTGGTGGCAGTTCATGCTTGAACAGCCGGGTAATCAAAGAACTGACAGCCCTGATGGAAATACTGTAAAAATTCTAAAAATTTGATCACCTTGAGGAGTTGCTGTAATTCTCCTAAAATTTTAACAAATTTGTTTCACGATTCACAACCAAAAAAGTGCAGATGGAATGGCAAACAGTGTAGATCCTGATCAGACTGCTTATTTGGATCATTTATGTTTGACCCCAGCAAACAGTGTGTACCCAGATCAAACGTGACATTCTTCTGCATCTGATTTGTTTGCCAAATTGCCTCATTACAGGAACCCAGTCCAGAGTTTACAGACACCTGTATCATTAATTAATACAGGTGGTCATTTGATTCTAAAATTTGACTCAAAATTAAAGAACGATCAAAAACATACCACTAATTTTCACAAATTATACTTGTTACAAAAAGAATGGACAAAATTGAATATTGAAACTTTAAATTCTCTTTCATGTTGATTTCTTTGTAATTTTTAGATCATTTAGATGTTTAGGGAGTCGCCAGTAGTTATAAATGAGCCCCACCAAGAAAGAAAGGGTTTTTGATGTTTTTGACCAGGTAAAACTCAAAATGGCCTGCTCAGCTGCAAAAACTTGCAAGTGTTACATGTTTCGATACAGAAATCACAGCTACTATACTAGTGAAGCAGTGAAAGCTGTGCAGTCAGATCAGCGCCTTTATTGTTAGCATTTATATCAAAAACAGGTTTTTTCAAGATGTGGCTCAAATGTTATTTACCTTTTATGGGTTAAGACCTTTTTTATGTTTCTTTGTATATGGCGAGTCTTTTCAGTGGCGCTTATCCACTATGACCAATGGGGCTTAACTTTTTTAGACTTAAATCGCAAGCGGACAAAGAAACAGTGGCTATGTAGGTCAGCTTTGATTATTTTTGACACCGTTTTACAAATGATTACATCTTGTTCACGTTGATTGATTACTACCCTCTCGGTGGCTTTGGGTGACTTACTGATTTGGATGACATATCTAGCCATTGTTGTCAAGTAAAATGGCCACCCTAAGTTTATCAATTTTACTTACAGGTGTATATAAATTAACCAATCAGAGGACAGTTAATTGTCTCTTCACCAGCTGCTGGGAGTCTGCCTCCTTGCTTCTTTAGGCAATGAAACTTACATACTAATAAAACTTAATGATGTTCTTTATCTTGAAAAGAATATAATCTTCATTTCATTGTTTGGGGCTTCACTTTTTTCTGTTGAACTTTTGCTACCAATAAAACATAATGTGATGAAAACACTATCCCTTACAAACAATTACAACCTTTTTATACAACATTTGGAATCTTTGTCCATATGTCTGTTATCTAACTCAAATTGATGTTTTTAATGGATGGCGACTCTTAAATTTCCCCAGCTGCCTTGAAAGGTGATTCGTATCTTGCATCAGGACCTTAACCGGTCTCTTGCTGAATATTCATCTAAGCCACACCCATTTCAGACTTTGAACCAATCAGATTACTTGATGTAATTTATTCCTACAAATTCATAAACTGAATGTCAAACAGTGTAGATCCTGATCAGATGGAAGCCATCTGATCTAGATCTACACTGTTTCCAAAGAACGGGGTTTGTCGTGAACAGCATGATAAGAGTTAGGGGGCACATATGACTCTTCATAGAAGATAACACTTTCAAAATATTTTTGGCTCCCTAGTCAACAAGGCGTCTACTCTTAAAAGAAAGAATTTGCTCCTTTAGGAGCAGTCTTCTTTCATTTAAGGGTAGACCCCTTATTAAAGTAGCAGTAGACCCCATATTCAGAGGGGCTGAGTTGATTGGAAAGCAAACAGGAGGTTCCAAGAGTTATCTCAAGCCCTGCCCCCCAATGAAACCAATAGGGTTTATATGCCTCAATGTGCCTGGGCAGGCATAGACCTTCTTAGCAATTTACCAGTATTCATGTGCAGTTGCACATGTGCAGCCCTGATTGGCAGTGCCCTGGTAAGTCTCCCTTGTTATAGATGATGGCAAATATGTCAGGATATATACCTGTTTCCATTAAGTAAATGATCTTTAATAGCTTGTGACCAGACTTGATTTCTGTTTAAATCTTTTCACGCTTTCCATGAGGACACCTTTTAGTCATAAAATTTGATAACCTTCTTCACTATATCTTTTAAAAGCATTGCCCACGCCCATCGGGGCTTGGAGAAATAGATGAGCTGCACGGTGCTTCCAGCAGAGCTGAAACCGACCAAACTTGAATACTGGTAAACCGCTTAGGTCTAAGCCTGCCCAGCCAGGAAAAGTGATGCGAGTCCCTAGCAGTTTCTATGGGCAGTAGGGCTTGAGATGTTATTTATCTCAGTGTCAGGTAAAAGTCCCATAAAATTGGCCTAAATAGTGTTGACGGGAACATAAAACCTCAACTCAAACAAAATCTTTTAAAAGCAGCAAGGACAGGTAGACCGAGGACCAAATGTCAGGAGTGTCTTATTGATGTTAGTACATCTTTCAATTCTGTCAATCTTACATAGATACATGTAACTCCATAAGAGACATTTTGCATGAATGTCAAATCCTGTTTTCTGAGAAAATTAACCCTTATCTTGCTGAATATTCATTTAAGCCACACCCATTTCTGTCTATCAACAAATCAAATTACTTGATGTAATTTATTGCTACACATTCATAAACTGAATGCCAAACAGTGTAGATCCTGATCAGATGGCCATCTGATCTGGATCTACACTGTTTGCAAAGATAGGGGTTGTCGTGAACATCAAGATAAGGGTTAAGAAGACATGTTCAAAAAATACCCAGCATGCAGAGGGGTTACCTTGCAGCACACCAGCCTCAGAAAATAAGTCCGACAGAGGGAGTGAAGCAAAAGGTTGATATGTTTAGTTCACTTGCATATGTATATATTCTATTAATAGAACATTCCCTCAACATCAGTTACTATTGGTCAGATATAGTAAACTTAACAAAGCTGCAATTTGGAATTTTACAAAGCCCTTCTTCCATCCAGTCTGCTTATTTTTATATAGAAGTTTCAAGTTCCATTGAAAGCCTGAGTCAAAATTTTTTCTCTCCTCGGCAGTTTTCCTATTATATTTACAAATCTTACTTTTGCTTTATCGGGGCTTGAAGAAATAGATGGGCCTCATGATGCTTCCACGCAGAGCTGAAACTGACCACACATGAGTATTGGTAAACCCCTTTAAGAGGAGCTAAGCCAGCCCAGGCAAAATGGTGTGAGTCATACTGTCCATGCTTATAAACCTTTTGTTTTCGTTGGGCTACAGGGCTTGAGATGTCATTGCATCTCAATGTTGGGTAAATGTCCCACAAAATTGGAAGCAATGTCTCCAAAATGACCTATACAGTGGTGATGGGGACGCTAAACCTCAAATCAAACAAACAATGAAATCATCAAATTTTACATGAACTGGATAATGTTCATTATTCCAAAGATGACAAAAAAGCATGCAAAGTGCTATTTCGCAATTAAAGTTTTCAAACTTAAAAAAAAGAAAAGTGATTCAGAAGCTTTATAAAAATCTTCTGAGGAAGACGCTTCATTTATTAAGAATAATTACAATTATTTATCTCCCAAGTAAGATGGGTAGATTTCAACTGTAAATCATATAACATAATTAATTGGACAGAAAGTTACCAAGATGTTTGATAAATTAAAGGAATCACTAGAAAAAAGACAGTAGGAAGGTCGAATAGTCTTGTTTGAAGTCTAATTAAGTTTCATCCAGTGGCAACACCATAGATTCTTAAAATTTAGACAAAATTCGATTTGGAAGTAATCACAAAAATCTTAGTTTGCCACGGCATGGATCGTCTGGAATACTGATTGGATGTTAATTTTAACGTGATTTGTTGTTCATTTATCATAATCTTGTGTAATTTGAGGTTTCAGTTGAGATTGAAGAAAAAGATTTTATAATTTGATGATGTAAGCTTCGGATTTTCTGTGATCAGAGGCCGTGGAAATTGGCTTAGATTTAATGTACATGGTTTGCCATCAGTTTTGATCGGAATGAAATCCACACTTAGCATCTTGTTGCTTCAATGTTTTTATACTAACCCTTGTTCTGCTGAGCCCAGATATGCCTTTTCTTTGAAACAATGTAGATCCAGATCAGATGGCTTCTGACGAAGCCATCTGATCAGGATCTACATTGTTTGCCATTCAGATTGTGAATTTGTTGCAATTATTTGCATGAAGTAATCTGATTGGTTGATAATCGGTAGTGGGTGTGGTATATATGAATATTCAGCAGGACAAGGGCTAAGCTGAACTTCAGATGATATCAACATGTGTGTAATGCAATTTGCCCAGTAAACCTCACTTTATATACAGTCGAACTTTGATGGCTCGAACCCCTTTGGGACCATGAAAATTTATTCGAGACAGCGGTAGTTCGAGCCACTGAGGGTTACTATCAAGAGACATAGCGAGATACTTTTTGAACATGTTGAACATGTTCTTTTATGAAAATGTATGCTGTGTGTACTCATTAGAATCGCCTCACCGAGGCGATTCTAATGAGTACACACAGCATACATTTGGAAGATAAAGACTACAATCTCCTTAATTATCCCCCACTATTTCTTATGTAGAGGATTTCCCTAGGGGCTCAAGATCGAGTTCGACCCAGCCATGGTAAACGAGCCATTGGTGTTCGAGCCATCGAAGTTCTACTGTATTGAGAAGTGAGTTTACTATCACAGCAACCACCTTCCTGAGAATTCTCTTGGCTGGTCTAGAAAAATTATGTCTGATCTGGAAGCCCACTGGAGCCTAGGATTTACTAAACCTCATGCCAGTTTTCTCAGATTAACCCTTTTTGTACCAAACAGAATCTTCTGTTTTGAGGTTTAACATCCCCGCCAACACTGTACAGGTCATTTTGGAGATGTTGCTTCCAATTTTGTGGGACTTTTACCCGACACTGAGATGAAATGACATCTCAAGCCCTGTCGCCCAATGAAACCAATAGGGTTTATATGCATGTACAGTCCGACTCGCACCGCTTTCCCAGGGCAGGCTTAGATCCTCTAAGCAGTATACCAGTAATCGTGTGCGGTCGGTTTCAGCTCTGCGCAAGTCCGGATGGGTGGGGGCTGAAATCTTCCTCCTTAAAGATAGCAAATTTAGAGGTGTTAGGTTGTGTTTTCTTCAAAATTTGTTTGGAAAATGGCTGAACCTTTAGCAAACAGTGGAGGCCCTGATCAGCATTCTGCGGTGTCTGATCTGGGCCTGCACTGTTTGCCGGGGTAGCCCTTTTGGGGCTTCTGGTACTGAATGGGTTAATGCAGGAATTTGTAGGGAAAAGTAGGTTTTACATTAGTTTTCTTAATCTCCTGGGTAGTTTATTCACATGAAATGTTAACTTTTTTTTTGTTGTTGTTTTTTTTGGCTGAAAAGTGGGTGCTTGGGTGAGGCAAAGGTGATGTGTATCTTGCATCACTGGGGCGTCCAACTGATATTGGCTTACAGTTGGACAAGGCCTGCTGTCCTTTCAGCAGCTAAGTAGTGGGGTAATGCTGTTATTTCTTCAATTTCTACACACTTCCTTTCATTTTCCTCTGTCCTCAACTTTTATCTCCTCTACTATCTCTTCTATCTCTTTTCCCCCTTTCTCTGGGAGACGACACAAAATGATCCACAAGGGTTGACGTGTTGTTAAACCCAAAACAATCAATCAATTTTTTGCTGAAAAATAATGAAAAAAAAAAAAAAAATAATAATAATAATAAGAGTTCAGGAATCTTTGCAGTGTTTGTAGGCATGATTACAAAAAACAGGCCTATTCAAGTACAGTAGAGCTTCGATGGCTCAAACACCGATGGCTCGTTTACCATGGCTGAGTCGAACCCGTTCTTGAGTCCTTAGGGAATTTCTGTACGTAAGAAATAGGGAGGGTTAGCTTTAGGATAGTTTCGTGTTTTATCTTGCAAATGTATGCTGTGTGTACTTATTAGAATCGCCTCGATGAGGCGATTCTAATGAGCATACACAGCATACATTTTTAGCTCACTGTCACGTAGTGAAGAGGTGAGCTTTTGGGATCACTTTTCGTCCGTCGTGCGTGCGTCCGTCCGTCCGTAAACAATTCTTTAAACGACATCTCCTCCTAAACCACTGATCGGATTTTGACCAAACTTCACAGGAATGATCCTTAGGTGGTCCCCTTTCAAAGTTGTTCAAATGGTTCCGGTCCGTTGCACATCTAGGTCATAGGAGCGAAAAACAGATTTTTTTCACCAAAAACTTAAAAAATCTTCTTCTCTGAAACCACAAGGCCCAGGTCTTTGATATTTGGTATGAAGCTTCATCTGGTGGACCCCTACCAAGATTGTTCAAATTATAGTGCTGGAGCCAAAAATGCCCCCGCTCCGGGGCCCTTTGGTTTTACATTGGCTTATATAGAGAAAATCTTTAAAAATCTTCTTCTCTGAAACCACAAGGCCCAGGTCTTTGATATTTGGTATGAAGCTTCATCTAGTGGACCCCTACCAAGATTGTTCAAATTATAGTGCTGGAGCCAAAAATGCCCCCGCTCCGGGGCCCTTTGGTTTTACATGGGCTTATATAGGGAAAATCTTTAAAAAACCTTCTTCTCTGAAACCGCAAGGCCCAGGTCTTTGATATTTGGTATGAAGCTTCATCTAGTGGACCCCTACCAAGATTGTTCAAATAATAGTGCTGGGGCCAAAAATGCCCCCGCTCCAGGGCCCTTTGGTTTTACATGGGCTTATATAGGGAAGAGCTTTAAAAATCTTCTTCTCTGAAACCGTAAGGCCCAGGTCCTTGATATTTGCTATGAAGCTTCATCTAGGGGACCCCTACCAAGATTGTTCAATTTATAGTGCTGGGGTCAAATATGCCCCCGCTCCGGGGCCCTTTGGTTTTACATGGGCTTATATAGGGAAACCCCCCCCCCCCCCCCCCCCCCCCCCTTATATAGGGAAAATCTTGAAAAATCTTCTTCTCTGAAACCGCAAGGCCAGATCTTTGCTATTTGGTATGAAGCTTCATCTAGTGGACTCCTACCAAGATTGTTCAAATTATAGTGTTTGGGCTAAAAATGCCACCGCCCCGGGGCCCTATGGTTTTACATGGGGAAAATCTTTAAAAATCTTCTTCTCGGAAACCCCAAGGGCCAGATCTTTGCTATTTGGTATGAAGCTTCATCTAGTGGACCCCTACCAAGATTGTTCAAATTATAGTGCTAGGGCCAAAACTGCCCCCGACCTGGGGCCCTTTGGTTTTACATAGACTTATATAGAGATATTCCTTTATCTTCTTCTGAAACAGCAGGGCCATGGTCTTTGATATTTGGTGTGAAGCTTCCTCTAGTGGACCTCTATCAAGATGGTTTAAATTATAGCCCTGAGGCCAAAAATGCCCCCGCCCTGGAGCCATTTGGTTTTATATATGCTTATGTAGGGAATATCTTTAATAAAAATCTTCTTCTCTGAAACCGCAAGGCCCAGGTCTTTGATATTTGGTATGTAGCATATCTAGTGGACCTTTGCCAAGATTGTTCAAATTATAGCCTTTGTTGATATTTGGTATGAAGCTTCACCTTTTTAGACGTCTCTGAACATTATGCACATTATAGCCCTGGGGTTAATAATGGCCCTCCCCGGGTCCCACTTGTTACTCTATGGATCAGGTGAGCGATCCAGGGCCATCATGGCCCTCTTGTTCATTATAGAACACATAAAAAGATGTCCTGAAGTATGTCATTATGCCTCCTGGTAGTAGCCTCAGTGGCTTGAACTACCCTTGTCTCGAACAGATTTTCATGGTCCCTAAGGTGTTCGAGCCATTGAAGTTTGACTGTATATTGAAAATTTTACCACAAAACAATGAAAATTTTCAAATAAAATATAAGTTTTGATATTTTTCATATTTCTGCTCAAAACATAGATTGTGGGACTCGTTAGAACTGCCTCGCTGAGGCGGTTCTAACAAGTACCCAGTATCTATGTGTTTGAGCAGAAAAAAGAAAAATAATGTATGTCACTGTAAACCCCAGCTTTTCTATTATATAATAAAAGTGTGGTTTGAGGAAGTCAAAATTATACAGACATGTTTTCCTGATGGGTTTAACAAAAGTGGATTGTGTAGGATTCCGAGACACAACCTCTGATCAATGTTGGCTTGAAATTACAAAATTTATCAGTAATAAAATTAAATTGAAATGACCATATCTGTCTTCAAATCTGATTCATATGAATGGCGCTTATTTAATATTAAAAAAAAATCAAATTATAAAATTTGAAGCAGTCAGTCATTCGTGCCAAACAGCGTCTGCAACCTTGAGTCAGCTTGACCGAAATTCAAAGGAGGACCCATGAATTTGTAATTTGACTTTCTTCTAATTCTATAAGATGCAAAGAAAAACGTGTCCATAATTATTCTTTTATCATTAGAGAGCTCAGGTCCAATGTTACGTTGTATTGACATCTAGAGATTTTGAAAAGGTTTTCGACTTTAACGCTGCATTTAATTTGTCTTTAATGAAAGGTTATATTCAATGTTGGATCTTTCGTCCATAAAATAACTTGGCAATAGTTGCAAGGTTTTGACGATCTTGTGGAGATGTAGTAGCCTAACCCATTCTGTACCAAATGGAATCTTCCACCTTATAAAAAGCACAAGTGTATTTCAAAATTTAGGGGTGTCAGGTTGTGTTTTCTTCAAAATTAAATTGGAAAATGGCTGAACTTTTTGCAGACAGTGCCGGCCCTGATCAGATGCCGCGTTCAGCGGCATCTGATCTGGGCCTGCTCTGTTTACCAATTATCCGTTTTGGGGTTTCCGGTAAAAAACGGGCTAATGTGCTTTCCATTGATCGACAATAGCCATATACCCCTTAGGTACTGTGTAATTATGCGGACAATTGATACGAAAGAGACACTCCAACAATGCCTCAGAAACCATTGAGTAACGTTGCGCTAATGTTACACAATGCCGCGGGGATCATATTCTTTTTTACTCTCACGAATACAGATGCTGGACAGATGAGATTGAATCATGGACCAAATCTATTTCAGCCACTTAAACATGTCGTTACGGTTACCATTAAAGAAATACAAAGATTGTGAATTATTAGATTTGATGTGGGAGGCGTTGATTCTAGTGGTGTCACAACCAACATTATCCAATCAACTGTTCAGGATAATTAGCTGCGAGGCTATTTTCCATGACCGATAGGTTTTTAAATTGAAATTTTTTAAAGTTTGATGATACGGTGACTGCGTAAGGAGTGGGGATATTTGAAACTCGTCATACTAAAAAGGGTTTGAGACACGATCATGCAGGGCTGACTGAAGTCTGCTTCTGCACAGTATGCTTGGAGTCTGCTGTTATGTTCATGTATATTCCATACATGTATGTTTCATGTATATTGTGTATGTGGACAGCTAAGTCTGACCAAACTACACAAGTTTAGCAGGCTGATCAATTTCTTTGCTGTTTGTGGTTTTTGCATGCTAGGGCTTACTCAGTCCGGTTAACAATAGATACAAAAGGGTACCGCATAGTGATGTAACGAGGTCCCATGTAAAGTTACAATTATGGCCGTTGAACTTGCGTGACATTGTTGGATCATCTTCAGTCAACTTTCAAAATGAATTTAACTTTTGGATCCTTTTGTCATTTAGACAGTACTTTTAGATAAATTTAAAATAAACAGATACAGGAGAGGAAAAGTGGGTGGGGCGAGCCATTGTCCTTGGTAAAAACTAACAGTTGTGCCGTGATGTAACAAAGTGATATTTGTTAACAAAGAGATGCCAGTTGAATTTGTTAACATGAAAATGATCTGTTTTTTGGCATGATAAGGGACCTGTCACAGTATGAAATCTAAAAATATAAGATAAATGGAACCAAGTGGTGGTTTTGTGATGTGGTACCATATGCCAGCCTTTGTTAAATTTTCATTAAAGTTTAGAGGACATGATTAGAAGATAGCATATATGTAAAAAGTCACTGACCATTATAATGCAGTTTTGGATATAGATGGTTCCTAGAAAAACAAATGTTGCATGTATTAGCCCTTATCTTGCTGAATATTCATTTAAGCCACACCCATTTCGGTCTATCAACCAATCAAATTACTTGATGTAATTTATTGCTACAAATTCATAAACTGAATGCCAGACAGTGTAGATCCTGATCAGATGGTTTCTGAAGAAGCCATCTGATCTGGATCTACACTGTTTGCAAAGATAGAGGTTGTTGTGAACAGCAAGATAAGGGTTAACACTTATCCTGCTGTTAACAGCAATCCCAACCTTTGCAAACAGTGTAGATCCAGATCAGATGGCTTTTGCCATCTGATCAGGAGCTACACTGTTTGTCATTCTGTTTGAGAATTTGAACAAAAACATTATAAAATGTAATCTGATTGGATAGTCAGAAATGGGTGTGGTTAGTTAAAATATTCATCAGGATAACTTAAGGGTTAAAACTATGACATTTTCATCCGAGCCCAGTGGTTTAAATTTTTTTTAGCTTAAATCATCCTGCTGAATAAATTAATTTAGCCACATCCATTCCTGATTATCAACCAATCAAAATTACTTGATAATTAATCCTTATCCTGCTGTTCACGACAACCCATATCATTGGAAATAGTGTAGATCCAGATCAGATGGCTTCTTAAGAAGCCATCTGATCAGGATCTACACTGTTTGACATTCAGTTTATGAATTTGCAGGAATAAATACATCAAGTAATCTGATTGGCTCAAAGTCAGAGATGGAAGTGGCTAAAATGAATATTCAGCAAGAGAAGGGTAAAAGCATTTGTTTACAACCACCTCAATGAGGCACCTAAAACCTATGTTTGGAGTATGAAAAAGAAAACAATGAGAAAATTTCATAAGAAAAATAACCGTTCACGATGTCACACAGATTTGTTAAATGAATGACAAAATGTGTAGAGCCTGATTGGCACTATTTGCAAAGGTAGGGGTTTTAGTGTCCAGCAGGATAAGGGTTAAAATGCCATGGTTCTACATAGATTCTGACTGATCACCAGAATATCAGCTGGGTCTGGCAATATTAATAATGAAATATCTTTCCCTGGTTTCTGACAAGTGTCCAGAAGATTGGTTGGGTCTAGCAATATTCATAATGAAATATCTCTCCCTGGAATTTTGACTGGTGATTAGAAGATCGACAGTATTCATCATGAAATATCTCACCCTGGAGTCTGAATGGTGACCAGAAGATTGACTGGGTCTGGCAATATTCATCATGAAATATCTCTCCCTGGATTCTGACTGGCGACCAGAAAATCAGCTGGGTCTGGCAATATTCATCATGAAATATCTCTCCCTGGATTCTGACTGGTGACCAGAAGATTGACTGGGTCTGGCAATATTCATCATGAAATATCTCTCCCTGGATTCTGACTGGCGACCAGAACATCAGCTGGGTCTGGCAATAATCATCATGAAATATCTCTCCCTGGATTCTGACTGGTGACCAGAACATCAGCTGGGTCTGGCAATAATCATCAGGAAATATCTCTCCCTGGATTCTGACTGGTGACCAGAACATCAGCTGGGTCTGGCAATATTCATCAGGAAATATCTCTCCCTGGATTCTGACTGGCGACCAGAACATCAGCTGGGTCTGGCAATATTCATCATGAAATATCTCTTCCTGGATTCTGATTTGCAACCAGAAGATTGACTGGGTCTGGCAATATTCATCATGAAATATCTCTCCCTGGATTCTGATTTGCAACCAGAAGATTGACTGGGTCTGGCAATATTCATCATGAAATATCCTCTCCCTGGATTCTGACTGGGGACCAGAAGAGTGGCTGGGTCTGGCAATATTCATCATGAAATATTTCCACTGTTATTCTCTCCCTTCTGCTGTAGTCGTCAGTTACTGGTACTAAACTTGTCTCTCTTCTAGAACTGACCAAGTGTGGTTTGGGTTACTTAATAGCCTGACATGGATTAACTGGGCTGTAAAACACCAAAAGTACAAAATAATACCTTGCAAAAGCATGTCAACCCGAATATTTGCTGGTGTAATTAAAACGGTTATAATGCTAAGCATGTAGGTTATATTCAGTATCGGACAAATCAAGGCCATCTTTTTAAGCCAAACAGAAAAAGGCTTGCACTTCAGACAGGTATGCAGTTGAAATTGCATAAAAAATTGTTATCGGCAATACTTTCAATTACGATCAAGCATTATCGTCTTTTGATCTCTACTGTCATTAGATTTTCTTACCATAACCCATCCATGCCACAATTCCACGCAGAGCTGAAACCGACCCGCACACAAGTACTGGTAAACCCCTTAGAGAATCTAAGCCTGCCCAGGCAATGCGGTGCGAGTCGGCCCGTCCATGCTTATAAACCCTATAGGTTTCATTGGGCGGCAGGGCTTGAGATGTCATTTCATCTCAATGCCCACAAAATTGGAAGCAACGTCTCCAAAATGACCTTTACAGTGTTGACGGGGACGTTAAACCTCAAATCAAACAAACAAAATCCATGCCACAATGATTTTTACACCTGAGTTTATTTACCTTTTTGTAAGTTTTACAGAAATTCCTGTATCTTAAGCAAACAGTGTAGACCCAGATCAGATGCTGCATTTTGCAGCATCTGATCTGGGTCTACACTGTTTGCCTTTTGCAGCATCTGATCTGGGTCTACACTGTTTGCCCATGTCCCTTTCAGAGAATCTAGGCATCAATGGGCGAAAGATAAGAAAAGAAGTCTCGGCCTTTTAAAGTTCCCCTTGTTGGCCCCCTCGGTAGTCAAGCTGTACTATTCTAAGGTCAAGGTGGTTTGACCTCCTGTCTGGTGTGCAGTGAGACAAATATCCGGCTAAACGGTGTGTTTGCACTCGGCCATTTTATGTTGTCACAATAAACTTTTTTTTAAACCTTATTTTTTTTTTACTTATTTCAGGGTCACTCTTGTGACTTTTTTTAAATTTTTTGGTAATTAAAATATAATATTGACCTACTGTGGATAAAGTTACCATTATAGTCAAGTGTTGCATGTATTTTCTTGCAGATGTACTTTTCAGACAATATTCAAGTGTGCAACTTTCTTTATAGATTGTCGATGAGGTCATATTTGTTTATTTTTGACCTTGGCAACCGAGGAAAATCCAGGCCCTACTTCCTGGAGGGTTCAAGTATATTATTATGACACAACTGTTGGGGTCCAAAGCAGAAACTGCCTTACTGATCCAGATAAAAAATGTGTATTAATCATACAGAAAAATGACATTTTAGAAAAATGACCATTTAATTACGGTCATCTATGTATACATTTTGGGATCTATCTTTAAACCATGTAAAATCCCAAATCTATGTTATACATAATTACGGCCCCCGCCCATTGGGGCTAGAAGAAATAGATGGGCTGCATGATGCTTCCACGCAGAGCTGAAACTGACATGCACACGAGTACTGGTAAACCGCTTAGAGAATCTAAGCCTGTCCAGGCAAAGGGGTGCGAGTCAGCCTGTCCATACTTATAAACCCTATTGGTTTCATTGGGCGGCAGGGCTTGAGATGTCATTTCATCTTTGTGTCGGGTAAAAATCCCACAAAATTGGAAGCAATGTCTCCAAAATGACCTTCACAGTGTTGACGGGGATGTTAAACCTCAAATCAAACAAACAAATATACCTAATTAGGGGATAACTGTATTCAAAATTATCATTAAGGTACTTAATTGAACCGCCTCAATGAGGCGGTTTCAACAAGCACCCACAATCTGTGTTGAAAGGAAAAATAAGAAAGACATTGCAAATTTTACTTAGAATTTGTCATTTCTGACATTAGCATGGATGCCATTTATTTAACATCGTCATGTTTTGCTAGCCCTGTACTGTAATGCTTTGTTCCCACTATCAAGATTCGCACCACGATTGCAATTGTTGTCTTAATCGTGGACTAATCGTGGTGATCCTATCAGATCTTATCAGATCTTGAGGTCAGTCATGGTAATCGTGTTAATCGAAGAAAATTTTTGAACAGTTCAAAATTTTTCCACGATCAGCACAATCAATATCAAATCGTGATCATTGTATCACATCGTTTTGCATCGTAACTAAGCATGACAGATCGCATCTAATCATGCTTCTAAATCAGGGTGATCGGGGTCAATCTTGGACAACCCAAACACCATGTTCTGTTGAGATATGTTGCGATCTCCCATGATTTGTTACGCTCTGTCGGGTCCCATTGCTCAAGATCTGTCAAGAATGACTTGCGATCAGACACGAGGTGATATGAGTAAATGCGAGCAGATACGAGTAGTTACGTTTTTACACGAACGTTCAGGATCTGTTGACGAGTTCTCAGGCCCATATGTATACCGGACAAGATTTAATACGACTCATTCAGCGATCTGCTCTTGAAGAGAGTACACCTAGTTACAGGCCTTTCCTAGTATTTTGGAGCCTTTGAGAGGAGAGATGTCACCCAAGGGTCTAGATGCAAGAAGGGAAAAGGCAAGGCTGTCTCATCCCAGGAGCCTGAACAATTCCAGCCAGAGAAAATGCCACATTGTCATCATCCACAACTCCTGTCATCATCAATGGTTGAGGGTTAGTGTATATGTTATAAAAGTCCAAGAAACAATGAAGTCCAAGGTCAGTTCGGCTGTATATATACCCGATGGGTTCCAGTCGTAGCTCAAATCGTGATCTCCCTCAATCATGATCGTGAAAAACATTGAGACGACAGTCATATGCCATTGTAACGGAGCGCATCGGTTCATGATGAGCGTATAAGAATGTATCTGCACGTATCAGATCATCCCAATTCGGGGAAACCGATCATGATTATCGTTTCAGATCGAGACCAAGTCTCGATCGCAACAGTCCTATCATAACGCACTTGATCGTATCTGAACGGGAGAGCAGACGGTGGCTGATCGAGACACCTGAAATTGACAAACCGAGATTGGATTGCATCGGAGCGCAACAAATGTTACCAGAACACATCGACTCTCATCACCTCGTATCCAAACCAGAAATTTCAGAGGAACTTCCACGACCAGCTACGAATGGTCAGTCGTGGCATTCGTAATGGATCGAACGCAGTGGGAACCTAGCATAAGCAAACAGTAGACCCTGATCAGGCATTGATCTGAGTCTACACTGTTTGCCAGTGTCCCAGTCCACAAGCCCAGTTACAGAGAGAAGAAATTGTGCTGCTATAAATAACCGTTACCAAGATTTTGTAGATGGTCACTGATGGTCATGTGGACAAGAGCAGACTGGAAGCTTCTGTAGTTAGTAAGACAATCAACCCAAAATACAGTAAAATTCCTGTATTAAGATCAACTTTGGGACTTTCAAAAGTAGTCAAGAAGGTTGTCTTTCATTTGGAGACTCTGGGTGTTGACAAACATAAAGAAAGAATAACTGAAACCTTCTCAATAAGCTTTTAAATCCAGTTTTAGTTTTAATTTTAGGTGGTCTTATAGCTGAATTTTACTATATTTTTGTAAAAAAAAGATATATATTTTTGTGTCATCTGAGGTCATTTTTTTCAGAGAGGACAAGAAAACACAAAAGTTATGTCCCTTGTTTAATGATATGGGGAAAAATAGGTCAGGTTTAATCAAACCCCACACTTCCCTAGTGATACGACAGGTTAACCCATTGCATGCAGCCGGGAAACCCCTAAAGGGGTTAACCTTGGCAAACAGTGTAGGCCCAGATCCGACGCCGCATTCTGCGGCGTCTGATCAGAGCCTGCACTATTTGCTAATAGAATTTTCCGTCAAAAATAGAATAAAAACGAAAAAAAGGCCTGACACCCTTTATATGACAAATGAACTTGTCCACCATATAGCAATGGAATAGTCCACCAGTATACGGCCCCCGCCCATAGGGGCTTGAAGAAATATATAGGCTGCTTGATGCTTCCACCCAGAGCTGAATCCAGCCGCACATTAGTACTGGTAAACCGCTTAGAGGATCTAAGCCTGTCCAGGAACCACGGTGCCAGGCGGACGGACCGTCCATGCTAATAAACCCTACTGGTTTCATTGGGCGACAGGGCTTGAGATGTCATTTCATCTCAATGTCGGGTAGAAGGCCCACAAAATTTGACGCAATGTCTCCGAAATGACCTTTACAGTGTTGACGGGGACGTTAAACCTCAAATCAAACAAACAAACTGTATCATCTGAGGTCATTTTTTCAGAGAGGACAAAAAAACACAAACGTTATGTCCCTTGTTTAAAGATGGGTGAAAATTTGACCAGGTTTAATCAAACTGCACACTTCCCTAGTGATTCAACAGGTTAAGGCAATATAAGGGAAGCAACTCCTTCTAAAAATCGAACTTGCAGATTGACATCTCGAACACACATGAAGACTTTATTGTCAGACGATGTTTTGTGTTACTGTTAATTGTTGCAGGTTTACTTATAAACATCTTTTTTCTTTTATCAGCCTATGAAAAGATTGATTGCTGTCAACTATGTTGATTGTTTTAAACTAAAAATGGCCTGTCATTATGACCTACACCGCCTATATAAGGTGTTCCAATCACTAGCACTGCTTATTTCCTGCATCTATTTTTTATCTGAAGAGTTAATGCACTGCCGTTGGCATTGCTAATGATTTAGTAGGGGCTTAGCTGAACACCTCCCCAACCACCACCACCACCACCACACACACACGCACACCTCGGTCAGAATTGTTTTATGGGTATTTTTTACGCTTTCAGTACAGACACCTGCGCAAACTGTTACAATCCAGATTAGAAGGCGAGCTGTCCCATTTGGATCTTTGTCATCCAGTTAACCCATTGTATAAGTAGACTGTTCCATAATTGCTATATGCTGGACAAGTCCAGTTGTCATATAAGGGATGGTAGGCTTATTTTATCGTTCTTTTTCTGTTTTTGATGGAAAATTCTGTAGCTGCTCACATTTTTCCAGCACAAATACCAATATATTTTGGAGACTGTTGACTGGGCCGTTAAACAAACAATTCATTAATTTTGAAATGGACCTGCCACATGTATGTATTAGCGACAACTACCTTTGCAAACAGTGTAGATCCTGATCAGATGGCAGAAGCCATCTGATCAGGATCTACACTGACAAGCAGTTTGTTAATTAAAGAAGTACATTATATTAAGTGATTTGATAGGCAGTTGTGAATGAATAATTTATTCAGCAGGACAAGGGTTAAATATGCTTGGATATGCAATTTAAGCACTGAAGCCAGACACAAAATGCAAATATATATCAATTTATCACCATAAAAATACTGGCTCCATAAGTGTAACTTTTTTGTCTCCTTTGTCCAGGGTGATATTTGAGTAATTACGTTATGTCATCGCCGGTGATTGAGAGCGTGTCGCCCTCTATTGTTAAACTGGGACATGCGTAATGGTTGGTACATATTTATTTGCTTAGCCTGGACCAGCCATTTGTTTGGGGACAAAAATATAATTATTTTCTGACAAAGAGTACATTGATTACCAGAAATTGAAAATGATGGCTTCGCTTACTTCCCGTTACAAGCTTTTTGTTTTCTCTGTGATCATATTAATTGTTCATTCGCTGCTGCACACTGTGAGACCAAGGTTGACCAAGGTCTTCAGACCACTGTTTAATGGCCTGCAGAAGTTAATTTTCATATAAAAATGTAACTGCGTCAAGCTGCATTTTATGTCATCATTTCCAAGCTGGGGTGCCGGCCTTGGTAGCTCAGTTGGATGTTGGTCTGACTCAGCTGATCAGGAGGATGCGGGTTCAATACGTGTCGGGGTCGGTAACATTCTTTCCTGGAGATTGATCATGAAATCTTTTCTACGATCATTCTCTCCCTTCCGCTGATTCAAGAAGGGCAATTGTCAGTTTCTGGCGAAAGAATGTGCACTGGACTGGTCAACCGCTTACATATAAGCCTGCCCTTGAAAAGTGTGGATAGGTAAACTGACCAGCACAAAAATGATGTAAATAATGTTGATCTGTTTGAGAAACCATCTGATCTGTATCAATGCCAATTTAGAAGCCAGCTGATCTGTATTCTAGGTAGGGCGTATTCTGGTTCAGCAGGGCCAGGACAATGGGTAGACTGGCTCCCGTGGCTCCCATCTAACTGATAATTTAGTCACTATAAAATGGACGTTGAACCACAAGTCAAACAAAAGAAATCTTTTTTTCTGATTTGGCGCTAGGTAAGGGAGTTAATATGTGCAGAAAAATGGTCAAGGAGGAGTACGCTTTCTTGGTTAGAATTCTTCAACTCATAGCTCGGGGAGCCAGGGAACCCAAGGGTTGCATTCAATCTATTAATGATTCTGAATGTTGTCTTCCTTTGAAAACAAGTGCAAGTATTGGTTTTGTATATCTCGTCACTTTAACCATAATGTCAAGCCCTATTTTCCCTGAAAAATAAGAGAGAAAAAAAGTTTTGTTTCCTTGGATAGTGTTTAGGGGTGATCATAGTGGTTACTGTAAAAACGTAAAAATTGGACACCTTGAGAACTTGCTGTAATTCTCCTAAAATTTTAACAAATATGTTTCACGGTCCAACAAAGTTCCAAAAGGTGCAAACAGTGTAGACCCTGATCAGACTGCTCCTTCAGGAGCAGTCTGATCTGGGTCGGCACTGTTTGCTTATTCCTATCTGTCCCAATACTTGTGATCATTATGGTAAGTTAACCCTTGTCCTGCTGAATATTCCTTTATGCCACACCCACTACCGATTATCAACCAATCAGATTACTTGATGCAAATTATTGCAACAAATTCACAATCTGAATGGTAAACAATGTAGATCCTGATCAGATGGCTTCTTCAGAAGCCATCTGATCTGGATCTACATTGTTTCAAAGATAAGGCATATCCGGTGTAACAGTTTATCTTTACCCCCTGGGTAGCTTTACCCCCGGGGGTAAAGATATCCCGGGATATCTTTACCCCCACCCTGGATATCTTCACCCCCGGGGGTAAAGATATCCCGGCTGGGATATCTTTACCCCCGGGGGTAAAGCTATCCCAGCCGGGATATCTTTACCCCCACCCCAACTTTTGGGTATAAACTATTTTCTTAATGCCCAATTTCTTCTTATATGTAAGTGAAGCAAGATAGTTGACTCGATGTTTCACTTTAACATTTTTTCGTTTCAATCATGACTCGGACTAAAAGAATTACCCTTAGTAAGAAATATGACCATATTATAGAGGCAAATTGTTATTTAATAACTTCTTTTTTGTATATTTTCTTATTCAAAATGTTGCTTATGACAATCTTTCATAATCTTGCATTATCCCTGTCAGTCGTAAAATGGGTGGTGGTGGTGAGTGGAAAGGCGGGGGTAAAGATATCCCGGCCGGGATATCTTTACCCCCGGAGGGGTAAAGCTAAACTGGCCAGGATATCTTTACCCCCTACCCAACTTTTGGGTATAAACTATTTTCTAAATGCCAAATTTCTTCTTATATGTAAGAGAAGCAAGATAGTGGACTCTATGTTTCACTTTAACATTTTTCGTTTCAATCGTGACTCGGACTAAAAGAACTACCCTTAGTAAGAAATATGAGGATATTATAGAGGCAACTGATTATTTAATAACTTCTTTTTGTATATTTTATTATTCAAAATGTCCCTTATGACAATCTTTCATAATCTTGCATTATCCCTGTCAGTTTTGAAATGGGTGGTGGGGGTGAGTGGAAAGGTGGGGGTAAAGATATCCCGGCTGGGATATCTTTACCCCCGGGGGTAAAGCTAAACTGGCCAGGATATCTTTACCCCCACCCCAACTTTTGGGTATAAACTATTTTCTTAATGCCCAATTTCTTCTTATATGTAAGAGAAGCAAGATAGTGGACTCGATGTTTCACTCGAACATTTTTCATTTCAATCATGACTCTGACAAATAGAACTACCCTTAGTAAGAAATATGAGGATATTATAGAGGCAAATGATTATTTAATAACTTCTTTTTGTATATTTTCTTGTTCAAAATGTTGCTTATGACAATCTTTCATAATCTTGCATTATCCCTGTCAGTCGTAAAATGGGTGGTGGTGGTGAGTGGAAAGGCGGGGGTAAAGATATCCCGGCTGGGATATCTTTACCCCCGGGGGTAAAGCTATACTGGCCAGGATATCTTTACCCCCACCCCAACTTTTGGGTATAAATTAATTTCTAAATGCCCAATTTCTTCTTATATGTAAGAGAAGCAAGATAGTGGACTCGATGGTTCACTTTAACATTTTTCGTTTCAATTGTGACTCGGACTTAAAGAACTATCCTTAGAAAGAAATATGACATTATTATGGAGGCAAATGATATAACTTCTTTTTGTATATTTTCTTATTCAAAATGTCCCTTATGACAATCTTTCATAATCTTGCATTATCCCAGTCAGTTGTGAAATTGGTGGTGGTGGTGAGTGGAAAGGCGGGGGTAAAGATATCCCGGCCGGGATATCTTTACCCCCGGGGGGGTAAAGCTAAACTGGCCAGGATATCTTTACCCCCTACCCAACTTTTGGGTATAAACTATTTTCTAAATGCCAAATTTCTTCTTATATGTAAGAGAAGCAAGATAGTGGACTCGATGTTTCACTTTAACATTTTTCGTTTCAATCGTGACTCGGACTAAAAGAACTACCCTTAGAAAGAAATATGACCATATTATAGAGGCAACTGATTATTTAATAACTTCTTTTTGTATATTTTCTTATTCAAAATGTCCCTTATGACAATCTTTCATAATCTTGCATTATCCCTGTCAGTTGTGAAATGGGTGGTGGGGGTGAGTGGAAAGGTGGGGGTAAAGATATCCCGGCTGGGATATCTTTACCCCCGGGGGTAAAGTTAAATTGGCCAGGATATCTTTACCCCCACCCCAACTTTTGGGTATAAACTATTTTCTTAATGCCCAATTTCTTCTTATATGTAAGAGAAGCAAGATAGTGGACTTGATGTTTCACTCGAACATTTTTCATTTCAATCATGACTCGGACAAATAGAACTACCCTTAGTAAGAAATATGACCATATTATAGAGGCAAATGATTATTTAATAACTTCTTTTTGTATATTTTCTTATTCAAAATGTTGCTTATGACAATCTTTCATAATCTTGCATTATCCCTGTCAGTTGTGAAATGGGTGGTGGTGGTGAGTGGAAAGGCGGGGGGCAAAGATATCCCGGCTGGGATATCTTTACCCCCGGGGGTAAAGCTAAACTGGCCAGGATATCTTTACCCCCACCCCAACTTTTGGGTATAAACTATTTTCTAAATGCCAAATTTCTTCTTATATGTAAGAGAAGCAAGATAGAGGACTGGATGTTTCACTTTTAACATTCTTCATTTCAATCATGACTTGGACTAATAGAACTACCCTTGGTAAGAAATACGACCATATTATAGAGGCAAATGATTATTTAATAATTTCTTTTTGTATATTCTTCTAAATTATATTTCTGCAGGGAAAATAACAAATAGTCTATGAATTAAAAATCACTTTAAGAAATTGTATAGTTTCTTATTCAAAATGTCCCTAATGACAAACTTTCGTAATCTTGCATTATCCCTGTCAGTTATGAAATGGGTGGTGGTGAGTGGAAAGGCGGGGGTAAAGATATCCTGGCTGGGATATCTTTACCCCTGGGGTAAGCTAAACTGACCAGGATATCTTTACCCCCACCCCAACTTTTGGGTATAAACTATTTCTTAATGCACAATTTCTTCTTATATGTAAGTGAAGCAAAAAAACAACAACAACAAAACAAGCATAATTAAACCATACAGCTTGCAAGAATACTGTTTTCACATCTTATACCATTGCTCATGGGTGGGGGTGAAGATTTCCTGGCTGGGATAGGGTGACCCCCCCCCCCCCCCCCCACACACACACACACACCACCCCCCCAAAAAAATCAAGACTTTGGAAAACCCAGACAAGCACACTTCTCAACAATGGAAGGTACTACTGATGTCCAATGGTCTATGGTTGACATAACATTACCACAAGCTAGCTTGCATGAATCAGGATTTCACACCTCTACCATTGCTCATGAAAAATGTTAAAGTGAAACATCAAGTCCACTATCTTGCTTCTCTTACATATAAGAAGAAATTTGGCATTTAGAAAATAGTTTATACCCAAAAGTTGGGGTGGGGGTAAAGATATCCTGGCCAGTTAAGCTTTACCCCTCGGGGGTAAAGATATCCGACCCCCGCCTTTCCACTCACCACCACCACCCATTTCTCGACTGACAGGGATAATGCAAGATTATGAAAGATTGTCATAAGGGACATTTTGAATAAGAAAATATACAGAAAGAAGTTATTAAATAATCATTTGCCTCTATAATATGTTCATATTTCTTTCTAAGGGTTGTTCTATTAGTCCGAGTCACGATTGAAACGAAAAATGTTAAAGTGAAACATCAAGTCCTCTATCTTGCTTCTCTTACATATAAGAAGAATTTGGGCATTCAGAAACTAGTTTATACCCAAAAGTTGAGATGGGGGTAAATATATCCTGGCCAGTTTAGCTTTACCCCCGCCTTTCCACTCACCAACACCACCCATTTCACAACTGACAAGGATAATGCAAGATTATGAAAGATTGTCATAAGGGACATTTTGAATAAGAAAATATACAAAAAGAAGTTATTAAATAATCATTTGCCTCTATAATATGGTCATATTTCTTACTAAGGGTAGTTCTAATAGTCCGAGTCACGATTGAAACGAAAAATGTTAAAGTGAAACATTGAGTCCACTATCTTTACATATAAGAAGCAATTGGGCATTTAGAAAATAGTTTATACCCAAAAGTTGGGGTGGGGGTAAAGATATCCTGGCCAGTTTAGCTTTACCCCCGGGGGTAAAGATATCCCAGCCGGGATATCTTTACCCCCCCCTTTTCACTCACCACCACCATCCATTTCACAACTGACAGGGATAATGCAAGATTATGAAAGATTGTCATAAGCAACATTTTGAATAAGAAAATATACAAAAAAGAAGTTCTTAAATAATCATTTGCCTCTATAATATGGTCATATTTCTTACTAAGGGTAGTTCTATTAGTCTGAGTCATGATTGAAACGAAAAATGCTAAAGTGAAACATCGAGTCCACTATCTTGCTTCTCTTACATATAAGAAGCAATTGGGCATTAAGAAAATAGTTTATACCCAAAAGTTGGGGTGGGGGTAAAGATATCCTGGCCAGTTTAGCTTTACCCCCGGGGGTAAAGATATCCCAGCCGGGATATCTTTACCCCCGCCTTTCCACTCACCACCACCACCCATTTCACAACTGACTGGGATAATGCAAGATTATGAAAGATTGTCAAAAGGGACATTTTGAATAAGAAAATATACAAAAAGAAGTTATTAAATAATCATTTGCCTCTTTAATGTGGTCATATTTCTTACTAAGGGTAGTTCTATTAGTCTGAGTCATTATTGAAACGAAAAATGTTAAAGTGAAACATCGAGTCCACTATCTTGCTTCTCTTACATATAAGAAGAAATTGGGCATTAAGAAAATTGTTTATAATCAAAAGTTTGGGTGGGGGTAAAGATATCCTGGCCAGTTTAGCTTTACCCCCGGGGGTAAAGATATCCTGGCCAGTTTAGCTTTACCCCCGGGGGTGAAGATATCCAGGGTGGGGGTAAAGATATCCCGGGATATCCTTACCCCCGGGGGTAAAGCTACCCCTGAGTAGCTTTACCCCCGGGGGTAAAGCTACCCAGGGGTCAAGATAAACTGGGACACCGGGATTAGCAGGACAAGGGTTAGCAAACAAAAATGGGACCCTTACCTTGGACCATGGTGGTTACAGTCAGGAATTTTTCACAAAGGATGAACAATATCAGTTCTATGACATAAACCCTTGACCGCCCTCCTGTTCTTTTCCATTTGTGAAAAAAAAAGAAGAGGGGACATGTAGTTTGTTTGTACTGAAGACGAAAATTGACATTAGTTCGAAAACAGTATAGAGCAATATTTACTTATCACCTTTGAATCTTCATATCGGTTGAAGGTGATTTTATGCAACAGGTTGTCATAAGTAGGGTTGCGATCGATTTTTATACGTATAGTAATAGGTAGTCGGCAACATAATAATGTCACTCAGGTATAAACTGGCCGGTGCCCTTGTTAAGAGCTGAATCAAACTTCTGTTTTTCCTTCTAGCATCAAATTTATAACAAAAAAATAATTTTTTCTTGAGCTCCATGTAATTGCCATGGGGTGATAATTCTTATGCATGCAAATGATACATTTTTGGGCAGTGAAAAGTATCATTGGTGTCATTAAAACCTTTTCTTATCTGAAGCTTAGACTCCGGCTATTCAATATGCATTTTACAGGTATACAAATACGATGGGTCATGCGTCTGTGACACAGTGGTCTGCCGAGAGAGGCTCATAAAGGGAAATTATTTGGTAATTTAGAATTTTGAATAATATTGATTTGAAAGCATTTGATTTATGTTATGCCATTTAAGGGGAATGGGAACACCTCTAGGGGAGGCAACTCCTGCAAAAGTATTTTTGTCTCCCATGACAGTAGGGGTCAACTCTTAAAGGAAAGAATTTGCTCCTGAGGAGCAAATTCTTTCCTTTAAGAGTAGACCCCTTTTTCAGTTGGACAGGGCTTATCCACCTTATTTGCATTATCTGCTGGTTCCTAGTCTGAATGTTATCAGGGTTGGAAAAACAGGTAACCAGACCCCCTGACCTTGAAGGTCAGGGGGGTCTGGTTACCTGTTTTTCCAATATTGACAATGGGCAAGCTGAGAGCCAGCAAATAATGCAAATATGGTGAATAGAAAAACGGACAGGAAGTCAACACTAATTTAGGTCATTTTTGAACCGGTCAGTTTACATATCCACACTTTTCCTGGGCAGGCTAATATGTAAGTGGTTAACAAGTACAGTGCACATTCTTTCTCCAGAAACTGACAACTAAATACCCTTCTTGAACCAGCGGAAGGGAGAGAATGACCGTAGAAAAGATTTCTTGATCAATCTCCACGAAAGAATGTTGCCAACCCCAATAGGTCGTTTAAAACTGTAAGCAAATATTGTTGACACTGCTCAGAGGCCGCTTTTGTCAAACCAAATACATGATTACAATCCAATTCTATAGATAACCCTCTTATGCAACACGTGACCTCACAGCGTTAAGAATAACGTGGCAATTTTCTATAAATAACCATTACCTTGATTATGTTGTCTGCAGAATATTCTTTCAATTTTTTCAAGCATATTTTTCCGTACAGGCAAACAAAGTGGACCCCGATCAGACTACTTTGGATCTGCCAAACATTATGGAATGTTGATGTTACCCCATTATTTCTTGTTGGAAACATTATGTTGAAGGGGTTCTTGTTGGAAAGATATGATAAGGCTACCCCATTATTTCTTGTTGGAAACATATGTTGAGGGCACCTTTATAATCTTGTTGAGTGTACCATATAATGATCCTTAGCCCTTCTCTTGCTGAATATTCAGATAAGCCACACCCATTTCTGACTTTGAACCAATCAGATTACTTGATGTAATTTATTCCTACAAATTCATTTATTGAATGTCAAACCGTGTAGATCCTGATCAGATGGCTTCTTCAGAAGCCATCTGATCTGGATCTACACTGTTTCCAAAGATAGGGGTTGTCATGAACAGCATGATAAGAGTTAATATTGGGACAGCCAGGTCTAAGCAAACAGTGTGGACCCATTGAAGGAGCAGTCTGATCAGGGTCCACACTGTTTGCAATTCCATTTGCACTTTTTGGACTCCTTGCTGGATCTTATTTAAAACAAATTTTCTAAAATTTTAGGAGGACTACAGCAAGTCCTCATGGTGTCCAAATTTTTAGAATTTTTACGGTACTGGTAATAGTAATAAATGTTTTTATCTTGTTGGAAACATTTGTTGAGGGTACTTGTTAGAATCAATTGAATGAGGCAATTCTTTCAAGTACCCACAACATGTTTTCATGAAGAAATTTAAGCCCTTCTCTTGCTGAATATTCAATTTAGCCACACCCATTTCTGACTTTGAACCAATCAGATTACTTGATGTAATTTATTTCTAAAAATTCACAAACTGAATGTCAAACAGTGTAGATCCTGATCAGATGGCTTCTTCAGAAGCCATCTGATCTGGATCTACACTGTTTGCAAAGATAGGGATTGTCGTGAACAGCAGGATAAGACTTCTTCAGAAGCCATCTGATCTGGATCTACACTGTTTGCAAAGATAGGGGTTGCCATGAACAGCAGGATAAGACTTCTTCAGAAGCCATCTGATCTGGATCTACACTGTTTGCAAAGATTGGGGTTGTCGTGAACAGCAGGATAAGAGTTAGAAAAGTTATCCCAAAATGATCTTCATTACATCTCGTCATTACATCTCGTCATTACATCGTCATTACATCTCATCATCACATCGTCATTACATCTCGTCATTACATCGTCATTAAATCTCGTCATTACATCGTCATTACATCTTATCTGGAGCTGTGTTTTAGCCATCACCCGACAGCATTTTATGTTAGAGTACTTCGGTTCTTTGGTTTGCTTTTGTTTCCAGATTTCAGTCACCTTTGGGTGCTTTGGGCTTAATGACTGTTAATCGGTCCATCTATCTATTCTTATAAATTGCATTTCTGCATTTGTATGATGGTAGCTTACAGCCAATTGTCACAGATTCGAGGGAAAGATGAATTACGCATTTTATACTATATTGCATTCCCACTTAACCCTTAAGATGCCAAGAAAAACTACATCTGAAAATGTCGTCTGCTTATAATATTTTTTTCATATAAGCAAACATTGTGGACCCAGATCAGACTGCTCCTCTAGGAGCAGTCTGATCTGGGTCCATACTGTTTGCAAAAACTAATTTTCAAGTACTTGGCAGACGACAAAGCAGACAACAATTGTCGTGATTGGCATTTTATGGGTTAACCCTGAATTCTATGGCTTTTACTACAAAAAAGGGATCAAATAAATGAATGCTATAAAGGTATTTCTGCAGACCTGTAAAATGTTATGTGACAATGTTTTTACCAGACCTACTTTTTTACCTAATTTGGAAGTGTAAACAATAAAACACACCTACCCAGAAAAACAACCGCCTCACTCCATTGTTTCTCGTAGAAGTACCCACAATCTATGTTTTGCGGGGGAAAAAAATGATTGTGGGTACTCGTTATAATCGACTCAACCAAAACATTGTGGGTACTTGCTTGAACCATCTTGATGAGGTGGTTTTAACAACTACCCACAATCTATGTTTTGAGCAGAAATATGAAAAATATCAGAATTTTTATCTGAAAATTTTCATTTTCTGAGTTTGATGGTAAAATTTTCAATACATTTTAAGGGGTGCTTTTTATTATGAATTACAGCCTAACTCATATTTTGTTGAACATGACAACTAAGGTTGACCGATTAATCGTACAATCGATTAATCGATCGATAAATTCCACAAAAATGATTATCATTTATGATTTGCTTTTAAACAGTTACTTGATAGGTACAATTTACTACCCAAAGTCATGCCTAAAATAGCTGGATGTGTGGCAAACAGAGCAGACCCTGATGAGATGCCGCATTATGCGGCGTCTCATCTGGGTCTACACTGTTTGCTTAGGCCTGTCTGTTCAAATATACATATTGCAAAGTGCAACATTTGGTAAGAGTCATGCTCAGACAGAAAGTCAGACAGGTAAAATCATGACAAAAACCTTAGCGATTACTAATCGATTATCGATCGCAATGAAAGGACTGATAATCGATTATCTTTTCAGCTCCAATTAGCCAGCCCTAATGGCAACCCTACCTTATCAAACAGTGTAGATCCAGCCATCTGATCAAGATCTGTACTGTTTGATATTGAGTTTGCAAATTTGAGTGACTATATTATATCAAGTAATTTGATTGGCTGATAGTCAGAAATGGGTGTGGCTACTAGACTTCATTATTCTGCAGAATAAGGGTTTATAGGAGACAAAATTTTCAAATGTTTTTTCTTTTTTTTTTTAAGACAAAAGAAAGCTTGTCCATGTTAAAGTAAACAAATTGTGCCATTTTTTCATCACGAAAACACACCTTTATAATTTTGATCCCCTTGAACCCCACTTTTATATAGTAAAACTGGGGTTATCAGGGGTAAACCTCATTTTTTGGCAAAAAATGTACTAAATATTTGTATATGCATGTTTTCATAATGCTTTCAAAGGTAGACTACTTTCAGAATCGCCTGCCCGGATGGGCGTCTGACTGGTGATCAGGAGGTCACGGGTTCAATACTTGCAGGGTAGGCAAGATTGATCATGAAATCTTTTCTAGGGTCATTCTTTCACTTCCAGTGATTCAAGAAGGGCAGTTGTCAGTTTCTGGCAAAAGAATGTGCACTATACTGGTTATAACCGCCTACAGATACGCCTGCCCAGGAAAAGTGTGGATCGATACATTGACCAGCTCGATATAACCTGATTTGTATTGACAGGGCTGTTAACCCTTATCTTGCTGTTCACGACAACCCCATTCTTTGCAAACAGTGTAGATCCAGATCAGATGGCTTCTGAAGAAGCCATCTGATCAGGATCTACACTGTTTGGCATTCAGTTTATGAATTTGTAGCAATAAATTACATCAATTAATTTGATTGGTTAGACAGAAATAGGTGTGGCTTATATATGAATATTCAGCAAGATAAGGGTTAAACTCCAAAACAAACAAACAAAAAACTTTCAGAATCACGAAGTGGCAGAATCTGGATGTAAAGCCTGGTTTTCTCTGAAAATGAAAAAAAATAAAATGTCACCTGCTTCTAAATTTTGCTTGGTGGTTTGAGGTTAATTGAAGTTTGAAAATGTTAACCATCAAACACCTATTCTTTGACCCTCTAATCTTATGTATGTGAATTTTAACACTTTCGCCCAGGGCAGTATGCATGGGTAGCCAAGGAGGAAATAATAAGTCCCATGATTTGCCGATTTTGGTATGTTTGATGTGCGCCAGGCGATGTACGCAGACGTCCATAAACCAGACTATTATAGATCATTAAGCATGATGATTATTGAAATTGCCCAAAGCAGCTGGTTTTTAGGTTGACATAAAAAAAGAATGTGACAAATCAGTTGACATTGAAAAGAACAAATTTTCCTGTACCTGGTGTAGGTTCACTGGCGGAGTTGCTTCCCCTAATAATGTATTACAGTCGGTTTTATGATAAAATACTCCATTTTTTTGACACCATTAACCCTTTTTGTACCAAATGGAATCTTCTTATATATAGCAGGTGTTTATTTCAAAATGTAGGGGTGTCAGGTTGTTTGTTTGTTTAACCCTTGTTCTGCTGAATATTTAAATATGTCACACCCACTACTGATTATCAGCCAATCAGATTACTTGATGCAAATTATTGCAGCAAATGCATTAACTGGATGGCAAACAATGAAGATCCTGATCAGATGGCTTCTTCAGAAGCCATCTGATCTGGATCTACATTGTTTCAAAGATAAGGCATATCCGGGCTAAGCAGGACAAGGGTTAATTTGAGGTTTAAGGTTCCCATCAACACTGTATAGGTCATTTTGGAGACATTGCTTCCAGTCTTTGTGGGACTTGTGTTTTCATCAAAGTTTATTTGGAAAATGACTGAACGTTTAGCAAACAGTGTAGGCCCTGATCAGATGCCACGTTTTGCGGCATCTGATCTGGGTCTGCATTGTTTGCCAGGGTACCCGTTTTGGGCTTTCTGGTACTAAATGGTTTAAGCAAATAAACATATAAACATACTCATCATTTGTCCCCCACCCACTCAGGGCTTGGGGAAATAGACTGGGCTGCATGGTGCTTCCAGTCAGAGCTGAAACTGACTGCACATGAGTACTGTTAAACCGCTTAAGGGATCAAAGCCTGCCCAAAGTGGCGGCAAGTCTGACAGTCCATGCATATAAACCCTATTGGTTTCACTAGACAGCAGGGAGTGAGATGTCATGGAAGGCCATGATCAGACTCCACATTCTGCAGCATCTGATCTTGGCCTGCATTGTTTGCCACTTACCCGTTTTGTGGTTTCTGTATAAAAAGGGTTGTGTATTAACCCATTTTGTACTGGAAACCCCAAAGCGGGTACCCTGGCAAACAGTGCAGGCCCAGATCAAATGCGCCAGAATGCAGTGTCTGATCAGGGCCTTCACTGTTTGCACAAAGTTCAGCCATTTTCCATTGCATTTTGAAGAAAACACAATCTGACATTTTGAAATGGACTCCTGCTATATATAGGGAGGAAGATTTCATTTGGTACAAAAAGGGTTAATATCAATTTTTCGTAATATACCTATGTCGCTAATGGCTAACCAAACACAATTCTGTAAATAGTAAGAAGAAGAATTTATACAGCTTTCCTTACGCTCCCCCCCCCCCCCCCTTAGCCCCCGCCCATAGGGGCTTGAAGAAATATATGGGCTGTATGTTGCTTCCACGCAGAGCTGAATCCGGCCCGCACACTAGTACTGGTAAACCGCTTAGAAGATCTAAGCCTGCCCAGGAACCGCGGTGTGAGGCGGACCGTCCATGCTAATAAACCCTGTTGGTTTCATTGGGCGACAGGGCGTGAGATGTCATTTCATCTCAATGTCGGGTAAAAGTCCCACAAAATGGGAAGCAACATCTCCAAAATGACCTTTACAGTGTTGACGGGGATGTTAAACATCAAATCAAACAAAATCCTTACGGCCCCCACCCATAGGGGCTTGAAGAAATATATGGGCTGCATGATGCTTCCACACAGAGCTGAATGTGGCTCGCACACTAGTACTGGTAAACCGCTTAGAGGATCTAAGCCTGGCCAGGCAATGCGGTGCGAGTCGGACCGTCCATGCTTATAAACCCTATTGGTTTCATTGGGGGACAGGGCTTGAGATGTCATTTCATCTCAGTGTTGGGTAAAAGTCCCACAAAATTGGAAGCAACGCCTCCAAAATGACCTTTACAGTGTTGACGGGGACGTTTAACCTCAAATCAAACAAAATTTTCCTTCCTCTGGAGCTACTTTCCCTCACCTGGTCAGTAGGGCTAACGGTCACTACACTGACCCCTGTCACCTGGGCGAGGTACGTGGGAAATGTATAGCCTCTGGTCATTATTGGCAAATTAAAAACTGAAATGAGGCAGCGAGAATTAATGGCGTCCATTGATCGGATCAGTTAGCTTTTGTTAGCCGTGGTCATTTGAATTTCATGAAATAATAAACCTTTCACTTTCTGATAAATAATATTCATACGCCCGGGGAAACAAATCGATATAGCCCTTGTTGGCCGAAATGACAGGCCAGATATGAAAGGACAAGTATGATTATTAATTAATAATCCGTGACCAGCTGAAAAAAGACATACTGTAATGATCCTAAGTATTGGGACAGATAGGCCTAAGCAAACAGTGTAGACCCAGATCAGACTGCTCCTTAAGGAGCAGTCTGATCAGGATCTACACTGTTTGCCATTCTGTCTGCTCATTTTGGACTCGTTGCTGGGTTGTGAATGAAATTTGGTAAAATTTTAGGGGAATTACATCAAGTCCTCAAGGTGTCCCAATTTTTAGGATTTTTACGGTAGTGAGCCAGCTATTTAGAAAAGAGTCATTACAGCACAGGTGACCAGAGAGATGCGCAATCTGGCCAGAGTTTTTACTGCTCATAGACATGAAGTCGACACCGTGTGGTAGCTCCATGTAAAAGACCATGCGTCTCAGATCGCTCAGCTCATGCACATTTGAATAACGTAAATTGAATATTACCATATTATAAAGGGCCCTTTTTTCATGTATCAGCTCAAATATACAGTAAAATTCTTAAATGTGGTCTGTTCTAAAATGTTCTTAAAGACCACTTTTGAGCAGTCCAAAAGATGAAAGAAATTACTAGAGAAATTTTTTGGAACTAGAGAAATTTTTTGGGTGTAGAACTGATTATCACAGTGAAAGAAGAAAATGACACCCTTTAACCCTTTACCACTCAGGGATTTTGTGAATTTCGCCGATTATCACAGTGTTGCGCCTGACAGCAACTTCAACTAGCCATTGTTTCATAATGGATGGTCTGTTTTTCACCAAACTCGGTATGAATGTTCATTGGGCAGTAGCCTTTCAAATGCAACCTTTCATGACTTGATCATTGTTGTCATGGTAAAGAGGGGGCATCTCAATGTTGGCAAAAAGTGTGCTTTCACATGATTTTTTGACCACATTTTAATCTTCACACAGCTGTCAAGGCAACAATTAAGGTGTTTGGCACTGGCCATTTTCACTGTTTGCAGCATTATTATCAGCATCACTTTTCAGGCATTTTTGAGCCCAGACACCCTCAGATATACATTTTAGCGGCCGGTTGGGCCATACACCCAAAATTTTTCGGGATATGAGGGGGGCGTTGCCCCCCTTCAACTCCCCCAAGAATATTTTTAGTGGGGAAGCGCGCGAAAAAACAGGTCACTTTTTTGCCCAACAAATCCTTAAGAAAAACATAACTTTCCAGGGGTAGAAATACAGATTTTAGGTGCTTCTGAGGCTTAAAATGGGGGGGGGGGGGTGCAGACACGTAAAAAACACGTATCTGAGTGGGAAAAGGTTAAGATGATTTTTTTCTGAATTTTAGCCGGTCTAATAGCGAAACTTCAATGTATATGGACTAGCAGGTTACTTGGAATAATTATCCAGATTGACAAAAAAATTGTTACCCATTTAATATAGATAATATGCTTGTCAACAGTTTATCCTAAACATGACATCAGAAATCAGAACTGCGCGGGGTAGCAAGCCAGCAACCAAACCTATGAGAAGACGTGCCTGACCAGCAAAGACAGCCTGCACATTTTCACAGCCTGATCGCAGCCTTCACTGTTCACATTGAGCCTTCTATAGCTGGACTCCGTGGCCTTAGAGTGGATAAGAGTGCTGATGCTTAATCATTAAGTCTCTCACGCTGTGGTCCAGTATGTTCTAGAAAGGGATATCCTTTGGAAGCAAGGAATACACCACAGAACTGGAAAATATGGAGTGTACATGTTTTCTGGGCCAGACTAGCTAGTTTCGGCCAATTAGGCCTCATCAGTGACCCTCAAATATTTTCAAAATTCAACAATGGAATCAATGATCCCAAAGGACAAGAAAATATAAACTACACTATGATGTAGGGCAGGGAGACCACACATTCCCAGACAACAGCTGTAGTGACGTTAAATATGTTCCAGAAAGGGTTATCCTTTGGAAGCCTGGCTCGGGCCAGATGTGAGATGCCAAGCATTGCAATGGAAGGTCAGGTGTTTTTTTCTCCAGGTTCTATGGTTTACGCCTACCTCTGATTACATCAGAAATATATATATAAGTGAAATAATTTTGAAAGGGCCGTAAAGCCAAACCCTCCCCGAAAAAAACCCATAAAAACATAAGCTGTCCAAAGAGCCAAAAGCAAAGACTGTAGCAGTGATTGGCTGAAGTTTTAATGTAACGTTAAATAATGCTTTTTTCAGCTTTGTAGAACTGGGCCAATGCCATTTTGCATATGAAAATCTGTGTTCAGTTGTCCATAACTAATGTTGATGTTAATTATTGTACTGCTAAAATGTCAGCCATTAAAATATAGCAAACACGGTATGCTTATAATTTTGCTGAAAAAAATGTGAGTAGCTTTTGCTTTTGCAAAAGCTACTCACATTTTTTCAGCAAAAATACCATAGTATTAGGTATTACTTCCTAGAACAGTATACATTTTGGACACTAAAGAGTTTTTCAGGCTATTAATGTGGCCTTGAACAGACAGGCCCTGCGTTTTGCTGACTTTTATGCATATTCCCATACCGAAATACCAGTAGTTGAGCTATTTTAACCCTTCAAGTGATATGGAAAATTCTAGAGTGTAGATGCAATTTTTGTTTTATTATTTTTCAGTGAAAAAAGGTTCGACATTTCATCTGAATTGTGTTAGGACAAATTGCAACAATTACAGTGTTGAAACACACTTTACTACCACTGATAGTAGGGTCATTGTGCTTTTTTGCATTAATTTTTATTCTGGCATTGGACCTAATTATAGGTTACAGTCTTGCAGACTGGTCAGATTAGTGGACATGGCACAAAAAGCCACGAGGTATGAAGTTATTGTGAATAGGGAGAAATGAAAGGAAAATTCTGATGTGGACATTAATATGTTTTTATGAGAAATGATTTTAATGAATTATGCATAAGTGATAATCGTCCCTGTTGTTTTCTGAAGACACTGTCTTAAGGCTCTGAAAATTGATGTCCATTCTCGCTGATAATATCGCTTTTATTAGCATGTTAAAATAATAGTAGACCATTTATAAGCATTTGCTATTGTCATATGGGCTTTAACACATAAGAAAATCTGCTGTAACATGAGTGACTGGAGCTTCCTTCTGATTAGGATGTTAAATGGAGACCCCTGTGCAGAGGGAATCATCATGTGCACAGGCTATGCAAAGCTATAGTATATACATGTACATCTGGGAATAATGGATAAAGTGCTACTCACTACTAGCAGTTGTCATATTCAAAGCATTTTTTACCTTTTTGATGTCCCCGGTAGCGATAGCTGGGACATATTGTTTTTGCCCTGTCTGTTTGTTGGTTTGTATGTGGACAGCTTCAACGTTGGTCATAACTTTTGAACCGTTTGAGATAGAGCATTCATATTTGGCATGTAGGTACCTTGTGACAAGAGCTTCACATTCATGCAAAAAAATTTGACCTGTGACCTTGACCTTTGACCTACTTAAAAGAAAAAGTTTACATTGGTCATAACTTTTAAACCTTTTGAGAAAGAACCTTCATATTTGGCATGTAGGTTCCATGTGACAAGAGCTTTACATTCATGCAAAATATTTTGACCTGTGACCTTGACCTTTGACCTACTTAAAAGAAAAAATAACATTTTGGTCATAACTGTCAAACCATTTAGATAGAGCCTTCATATTTGGCCTTCAGGTTTCCTGTGATAAATGCTTTACATTTGACCGTGACCTTGACCTCTGACCTACTTAAAAGAAAAAATAAAATTGTTCATAACTTTTGAACCGTTTAAGATAGAGCCTTCAAATTTGGCATGTAGGTTCCTTGTGTCAAGAGCTTTACAGTCATGCAAAAGATTTTTACCTGTGACCTTGACCAATGACCCAAAAATATTTCAAAATGTTGTCTGCTGGGAAAAAAAAAATACCCAGCATACAGACCGTTAAAAAGGGTTAAAAAGTTTGGCATTCCAATTTGAAGGTTTGCTAATGCACAACACTTAGGTTCTTTTCTTCACGAGAAGCCATACAAATTGCAGAGAAAATTAACCCATTTTATCCAGAATGATTTTTTCCATTTTACGTATTGGACAAATCCATTTTCAATTTTATGGGTGTCCGATTGAGTTTTTTATTAAAATTTATTTGGAACATAGCCAAACTTTGTGCAAACTGTGAAGTTCCTGATCAGACACTGCAGGATTTTGTGTCTGATCTGGACCTGCATTATTTACCAGTGTCCCATTTTGGGGTTTCTTGTCTGGAATGGGATAATGGTGGATGCTGCTTCTAAATGGACAAATGGCCATATATGGCTATCAATAAAACAAATTACCAGAAGTTGTCAGCCACTTAACCCTAGCGTTCAGACAGTTTAGGAGATCTGCTGGAAAAATATGGACTGGAATTATATCCTAATACATATATATACATATGCACTGGTTATATCCATATAAATATATGAACTTGATATTATATGGACTGGATATATCTCCTGGATACACCCAACTAGATCATCATCATGGATGGCCTCCATCCATTGAGGCTTGAAGAAATATATGGGCTGCATGATGCTTCCACACAGAGATGAAACCGATCGCACATGAGTACTGGTAAACCGCTTAGAGGATCTAAGTCTGCCAAGGCAAAGCGGTGCGAGTCGGTCCATCCATGCATATAAACCCTATTGGTTTCATTGGGCGGCAGGGCTTGAGATGTCATTCCATCTCAATGTCGGGTAAAGTTCCCACAAAATTGGAAGCAACGTCTCCAAAATGACCTTCACAGTGTTGATGGGGACGTTAAACCTCAAATCAAACAAACAAACAAAATCATCATCATGGATATATTCATACAAATACATGTAATATACAGACTGGATATATCCATACTAATATGTGAAGATGAATCCCATATTTATATACATAAAATAGGAAAGAGATCGTGAATGGTCATTTATCTGTATATAACATGTTTGTGGTGGTGGTTGGGTGATGCAAAGATAACATGTATCTTGCGTCACTGGGGCATCTAACTGGTACTGGCTTACAGTTGGACAAGGCCTACTGTACGTTATTTCTTCTGTTTCTACACTTCCATTCATTTTCTTCTTTCTCCTCTGTCCCTCACTTTCGATTCTGTCTCTTCTATCTCTTTTCTCCCTTTCTTTGGGAGAGGACACAAAATAACCCACAAGGGTTGATGTTAAACCCAGAACAATCAATCAATTAACCCTTCTCTTGCTGAATATTCATTCAAGCCACACCCATTTCTGTCTATCAACCAATCAAATTACTTGATGTAATTTATTGCTACAAATTCATAAACTAAATGTCAAACAGTGTAGATTCTGATCAGATGGCTTCTTCAGAAGCCATCTGATCTGGATCTACACTGTTTGCAAAGATAGGGGTTGTCGTGAACAGCAAGATAAGGGTTAACTAATACTTCTTCTGCTTTGGATCCTAACAATTAAAGGGAATGAGAATGCCTGGTAGATTTTTCCGCCATTTTTCAATTTTAGGGAGACAACTTTTGGGACTTCCTGTTCACTTTTCTTTAAGCCCTTTCCCACTAAAAAAAGGGTCTACTCTTAAATGAAAGAATTTGCTCTACTCTAAGGGAAAGAATTTGCTCCTCAGGAAGGAAAGAATTTGCTCTATTCTTATAGGAAAGAATTTGCTCCTGAGGAGCAAATTCTTTCCTTTAAGAGTTGACCCCTATTGACTTGGGAGACAAAAATACTTTTGCAGGAATTGCCTCCCCTGAAGGTGTACCCATTACCCATATGTTGTGTTATACAAGTACAACAACTGACCAAGTTTCTGTTGCAGTAATTTAACCTCCATCTACGGTACTTTATGCTCCTTTTGCGGTCAAGTCCATGTTCTTTGTATGATTGACACATTATTTGCTTGGCCAATAGGGATCAATTGACAATAATTGCCGGGCTCTTACAACTGTGGTCATTCTGCAACATTATTCATCGCTGATAGATTGTGTCCTCCATGTCTAATTCATTGCAAATCAATGTCATACAGGACAACAAAATTACACCCAAGATGAAGAATGCTCGAGAGGCTGGACGAAGACTGATTGCGCTTACGGTATTTGAGAGGCCGGTGACAAAATATAGTACTGAATGCTAGAAGATAAAGAAAATAACATATCAGATGTAAAACATTAAATTGCAACTTTTCAAAGTATTTTTTTTTCTTATTTTTCTGAGGAAATAAGGCTTAATTAACATTACCCATGAAAATAGTAAGGAACAATTTCAGTCATGTGCTTTTAGAACTATCCATGGTGCTTTAAGATATTTTAGTTATTTTAACCAAAATAAGACCTTAATTATGAAGAGAAAGAGTCAAAATATGAAGTTTTGCAAGCTTAGCAAGGGTATGGCCAGAATGAAAGAGGGGATCTGTAATTCAAAAATAAAACGTGAAAGGATTTGAAAATGCCTCCACCCCCTCATCCACCAACCCTCCAACACAAATGCCAAAACACAAGAGAAAGTCTTTCAATGAGAGAATCTAGAAATGAGAGAGTTTAGACCCAGATTGGACTGCTCTTTGCTCTTCAGTGAACAGTCTGATCAGGGTCTACACTGTTGACCACTGAGCTAAAGTCTTTGCATCAAAAATATTCCATGATTAGCTCTTGTCCTGCTGAATATTTTAATCTGCCACACCCACTACCCATTATCAACCCATCAGATTACTTGATGCAAATTATTGCAACAAATTCATGTGCTAAATGACAAACAATGTAGATCCTGATCATCTGGATCTACATTGTTTGAAAAATAAGGCATATCCGGGCTCAGCAGGACAAGGGTTAGTCTATAATACTGAAAGTTTTTATACCAAATTGAATCTTCCACCTTATAAGTAGCAGTAGTTCATTTCAAATTTTTTAGGATGTCAGGTTGTCCAGGTCTTCAAAATTTATTTTGAATTGTAAACAGTTTAGGCCCTGATCAGACGCCGTGTTCTGCACTGTTTGCCACCTACCCCTTTCGGGGCTTCTGGTACCAAATGGGTTAAAAAGTTTCGAAATTTTTAGGATAAATGTAGTACCAAATCTCTTTGCCTGCCCATAATCAAGATTTTTTTAACCAAGGTCTCTAAATAAATTTTCAACTTATTTATGTGTTTTAAACATTTAATTATCACTTTAAGGTACCAAATCTACAGCCAAGATTTATTCTACTGAAATGGTATGAACCTTAAAAGACCAGTACCAGAGAAAAGTATCAATTAAAGTCTGTGAAATATCCTCTTCCGAAAATAAATTGGCTACCAAAGTCTTTTTGAGGCGACCAGGTTTACCCAAAGTTTAATTTGCAAATTTTCAAACGTATCAAAATCACTTGGTATTAAATTAATATTCTGCCGTTGGTGCCGTTCTATTCATTGGAAATGTCAACAGTAGTGGACAAAACAATTTAGCGTTTTTAATGACCACTGGTGTTTTTTTGCCGCTATCCAGTGGTCACTCCGCTTCCTGAGAAAGCTATCATTTTATGAATAGCCACATTAAAAAACGGTACTTGACAGGCAACAATTGTCAGATAGATTTGCACATGACCTGCATTGTTGTCTGCATTGTCGTCTGCTGATTACTTTAAAAGTCATTTTTGCAAACAGTGTGGACCCAGATCAGACTGCTCCTGCAGGAGCAGTCTGATCTGGACCCACACTGTTTGCTTGTTTGCAAAAATAATTTTCAAAAGTTTGCAAAAGGATTCAGCAGACGACATAAGCAGCCGACATTTTCAGATGTTGTTTTTCTTGGCGTCTTAAGGGTTAAATGATTTATCAATGGTCAGTATTTGACCAATGAGCCTCTTAAATAGGTTGGGCCGCGGCAAAATTAATTTAACGACATTAACTCATTATCCCCTAGCGTCGCTTTTATGCGGCCGATAAAATATCGATGTAGTCCCGCGCGCCGCATAAAAGCGACAGGTAAATTCTTATCGGTATACCGTCCGTCGCTTATAAGTGGGCCGTAAACAAGTACTCCATTTCCCGAGCGTCGCGTATATGCGGCGCTTACCATTGGTCTACAAAACTCAAAAATATCGGCAAGTTCAATTTTTAGCCAATAAAAACGCAGTTTATATACACTGTTCGAATATTTTTCTTGCCAAAAATAGAAAATTCCACGTGTTTACAGGGAAGGAAAAGCGAGAATTTTGTGGTAAAAAATCATGGAAAACAGCGAAAATACGCGACCACAGCTTGCGATCGGTAATAATATAATGGAGTCTGATGTCAGTGATGGCGAATTCTCCGGTTTTGGCTCAGATGCGGCTGGAAGGGACATAGAATTTGACGGAAATTCGTCAGTTTCAAGTGTGCACATGGCAGGCTTGTCCAGTTTGGATGAGGATTTGGCGGCTCTTGAGAGCGATGGCTCAGATGAGACATGTTTTTAATGTCGTGAAAAAATATATATATATATTATATGTGTTTTGAGTGGTTTGGTGTTTACGTGTTTTTAATGTAATATATTAGTGCTAAAAGTGTTTCTTCGGAATTTTTTATTCTCGTTTTGGAGTATAAATGTATTCCTGGAGATTCTCATTGAAATTATGGAAATTATGAAAGAGTAAGTCATTTTCTTTATCACCCACCCTGCATGTAATTAAGAATTTTGCATGTGTTAGGTATGCTCTTGTAGATAATTTTTTCATCTACCTTTGTGTCAAATTTCAAAGTCCAGACACTTGTAATAATTGAATTATACATAAAATAACATTGCAACCCCCAGTTTCAAAATTCATTTCTAACCAAAGCTAGAAAATGTCTAGGGAGATAGGCACTGGAATACTGATAAGCCTCCCAGGTATCAGCTGCAGCAGTATTTGCCAGGGAAAGAGTGGAGATAAGAGTCTAGGGGATAATGAGTTAACGTCGTGTACATATAGTATCAAGTCTGATGTGTCTGGACATCTTGCCAGTTTGATCACAATCTTGGTGATCTCTAAAGTTATATCATCTTTTAGTTTGAGTATTTGAACAGGCAAGGCACTGATCAAACTGTACTCATGGGCTGTCTGATCAATCTTTTCTGTTCACACACTATTTTGCCGTTGGCCGCAGAATCCTCTTTACCCTTAAAACACTAGAAAATTACACAGCAGACGGCATATTTTTTGCTTCTCATTTTTCAGATAAAACAAGGCTTGACATTTCAAGTGAATCATCTGCTGGGCCGACGATTCACATGAACTGTCTTGCCTTGTTTTAACTGAAAAATAAGAAAATAATGTTAATTTTGAAAACAAGATCTGCAGCAGTCACGATTGGCAATTTAAGAGTCAAGTATACATTTGCACTGAGTGTTATTATTAAGGTCAGTTAAGGCCACGGCTCATAAGTTGACACTACGCGGCCTTTGTTTGACTTGGACTCCACTGACCACTGTGGTCATCTCAGGATAAATACCACCACTTGAGTTGTTAATGCCCTTAAATGGCCTGAAGGTGACCAATCAAGTACCAGCTTATATGAGAAATGAATATTGAAAAAGTAAATGGTTTGTTTTTTGCCCCTTTGAAAAAGTCACAATTTGGAAATTATGGTACTTTTCTGCACGAATGTCACAGAATTATGCACATTTGCGAATTAGACTGCATTTAAAATAGAAGAAAAAGTTGAAAAAGTTTCTGAATTAATATTTGTGTGTGTTAATATCTGTCAGATTTTAATGTCACTTTTTTGTGCGCTTTTTAAGTGTAATTTACGCATGTGCAAATTAGAATACAGATTTATACATACATGAACATTTTCATCTAAAATTTAGTTCTAGAAGGAAAGATACAAGTTCTGGAATTATTGAATTTTAATCCAACAGAAATTTCAGGATTCTTTTAAATGGAAAGTTTTACAAACTTTTTGAATGACTTTCTGATGGTCTAGTCGATATTTAATCACTCTTGCTCATTAAAACAGAAAGAGCGCAGCATTGTGGCATTAATTTTTCAACTTTATTCACACAGTGGAAAATATTGAACATTACACTATTAAATTTCGGATTTGTGGCGGTGTTTATTTAAGGAGTTATGTCAACAAGAAAAGACTACTGTTTTATCAGATGACATAATATACTGCATATCTTCGTTTTGACAGTAGCAGACATGGTTAAATGTTTGTGAGATTTTTTCAACGAATATAGTTATAGGTGTGGGATTTTGTAATCGTGATACGTCTTTGTGAAATCAATGCTTTTGTGAATAAAATACCCAAACACTGAAACTGTCTTGCATCGAATGCAGAGGATACTGTATGCTTGATAGTCTGGAGTATTAACCCTTTAGGTGCTTGTCACAGTAGCAGACGACACTTTCAGTATGTTATTTCCTTATTTTTCAGTGAAAATAAGGCTTGACATTTCATGTGAATCGTCTGCTTAGCAGACGATTCGCATGTAATGTCAAACCTTTTTTGTCAGAAAAAAAATTAAATTGACGTCTGGTCAGGAAATTCCATAGGGCTTAAAGGGTTAAATTCTTGTATGGTTTGACATTGTAGGAAATAGGGACTGAAGTATCTGAATTATTAAATTCATGGATTTTCTTTTTCTGTTCTGCAGTGTTGTGCAATGTTTTATTAATTAAAACATGAAAACAATGAATCGTTACTTCTTGGAAGTTTGACACACCGTTGTGTAGTGTTGTGTTCCTATATGACAATTAACCAAGCTTACCCACAATGGTCATGAGAATGCTTAATAATTTGTAAAGTTGTAATGAAAGGGAGAATAAAAAGATGGAAATTCTCAAATATTGTGGTATTATGGAATAGAGATGTTGTAGTTATGTATAATTATGAAGTCACACCAGAACTACAGTTGCTGGAATTCTGTAATCTGATTGGCTAAAAATGTGTGAGGTCATATCAGATCTACAAAACAAACTAGCTGGTTTTTATGATTGCCTACAAGATAATATCAGTGATGAATTGGGTAAGTTGAAATAACAGGCAAAAAAAGAAAGAAAAAATTATCCAAGATAACTGCGCCCGTAAGAATATGTTACATCAACAAAAAACTTTTTTTTTGGATAGTGAATTATTTGCATGAGTAGGGATATAAATAAATTCTGTCCAGTAATCAATATGAGTTTGAATTGAGGTTTAGCGTCCCTGTCAACTCTATTTAGGTCATTTTTGAGATGTTGCTTCCAATTTTGTGGGACTTTTACCCAACACTGAGATTAAATGACATCTCAAGCCCTGTCGCCCATTGAAACCAAAAGGCTTATATGCGCTGGCCAGTCTGACTCACATCACTTTGCCTAGGCAGGCTTAGTGCTTCTATGCGTTTTACCAGTACTCATGTGTGGTCAGTTTCAGCTCTGCGTGGAAGCACCATGCAGCCCAATCTACTTCTCCAACCCCAATGGGCAGGGGTGGACAATTACTTGGTATTTGTTTCTACCGGGTCTCTATTGATTGAGGTACCGGTTATGGTGAAATTTGAGCAACTCAGTATAAGAAAATAATAATATTAATGTATAATATGATAATAATTAATATGTAAACAATGAAGGTACAGATCAGCCTTTGCATCCATGCAGTCTCTTTGGCCTCTTAGTGTTCACTGTTTGGATAAAACAATACCACTAGTTTCTTCATAAAAAATTCCATAATTTTAAACATGGTCACAAGTGCAAAAGACACCCATTTTGTACCAAATGGAATCGTCCACCTGATGTATAGCCCAAGTCTATTTGAAAATTTAGGAATGTCAGGTTGTATTTTCTTCCATCACGATAACAAGTCAGTGAAATGAATACCCCTCTAAACCCCACTTTATATAGTGAAAACTGGGGTTTATGGGGTTAAACATTATTTTTCTTATTTCTGCTCCAAGACATAGGTTGTGGGTACTCGTTAGAACCGCCTCAATGAGGCGGTTCTAACAAGCACCAACAACCTATGTTTGCAGTATAAATAAGAAAAATATCATCAATTTTCATCAGAAAAGTAGCCATTTTTGGACATATGAAAAATACACTATGTCCCATGGGTGTGTTATCGTAATGAAAATCTAATACATTTTGCCGCGATCTGGGCCTTCACTATGGTGTGATGCCCTGTCAGGTCTAGAATCACTCTTTAACCCTTTTTGTACCAACTGGAATCTTCCTCCTTATATATAGCAGGAGTCCATTTCAAAATTTAGGGGTGTCAGGCTGTGTTTTCATCAAAATTTATTTGGAAAATGACTGAACTTTTAGCAAACAGTGGAGGCCCTGATCAGATGCCGCATTCTGCAGCGTCTGATCTGGGCCTGCACTGTTTGCCAGGGTACCTGTTTTGGGGTTTCTGGTACAAAAATGGTGTGTCTCAACCATACATTCCGCCCAAATTTTTCAGTGATTTGTGTGGCTTGATTTGGATTTTGACCATGGATTCAGAAGCAGAATGAAAAACAGTATAGATCCTAATCAAGCCAGTCGATCTTGATCTAATACTGTTTTCCAAAAAAAGAAAGAAAGAAGTTATATCCAGGTTTAGCATGTTAGTAGTGCTGAATAAATAAATTTAGCCACACCTATTGCTCACTATCAGCCAATCAAATTACTTGGTATACTGTGTTTGTTCAATTCAGAAACTGCATGACAAACAGTGTAGATACTGATTAGATGGCATCTTAATCTGGATCTACACTGTTTTCAAAGGTAGGGGTTACCATGCTCAGCAGGTTGGGGGTTAACTCTTATCATGCTGTTCACAACAACCCGTATCTTTGGAAACAGTGTAGATCCAGATCAGATGCCATCTGATCAGGATATACACTGTTTGGCATTCAGTTTAGGAATTTGTAGCAATAAATTGCATCAAGTAATTTGATTGGTTGATAGACAGAAATGGGTGTGGCTTAAATGAATATTCAGCAAGAGAAGGGTTAAGAATCCAGTGACTGATCTACTGTTAAAAAAAAATTAAAATTCCGACACCTTTAGTACTTGCTGTAATTCTCCTAAAATTTTAACAAATTTGTTTCATGATCCAGCAAGGAGATCAAAATGTACAGATGAACTGGCAAACAGTGTAGACCCTGATCAGACTGCTCCTTCAGGAGCAGTCTGATCTGGGTCTGCACTGTTTGCTTAGGCCTAGCTGTCACAATACTTATTTATCATTATGCTTAATTGCAGATATTTTGAGTTTCATTTGTTCTGAGCAGGAACAATTAAGATTGCAATGCAGTGTTAAAATTGTGCCAACTTTGCATATAATTGGTCACAGGAGCCGAAGTTGCACATTGTAAAATGTTGCTAACAGCATGCTTGCATTCTGCTAATTAGTTTGAAGTTACAAGAAGTGCTTTATTGTTGAAAAACTGCATATTGCATCTGGTGGCAGCCTTTCAACTCTAGCTATAAAACTGATGCCTCTCCCATTTGTAGAGTGCTCTTCAAATTTATATTTCTATACTTCTACCAGTAGTCTCTCTCTCTCTCTCTCTCTCTCTCTCTCTCTCTCTCTCTCTGTCTCTCTCTGTCTCTGTCTCTCTCTCTCTGTCAATCTGTCTGTCAGTGGCAGTCAATCAGTCAGTGACAGTTTATCTGTCTGTTAGTTAGTGTATGTCTGTCTCATACAACATATATACTATTTTTTTTCTGCCCCTGCCATTCAAAGAATGAGCGGTTCGAAGGGCATATAGTGTTGCCCTGTCCATTCCATCCATCTGTTTGTTTGTTCTTTTCGTCTGTCCATTCATCCAAACCACATTCAATAACTTTCTTAATTCTGGATGGATTTTGAAACTACAGTGTACTTGGCAGAAATGTTAACCATCATGAGATGAATTGTCGCATGCAAAATCAAGGTAGGTACCTCAAAGTTCAAGGTCGTACTTGGAGGTCAAATTTTAAAAAAACCGGTCTGAAACTTAAACACAGTCAATTACTTTCTTATTTCTGGATGGATTTTGACATTTCTTGCCAGAAATGTTAACCATCATCAGATGAAGTGTCGCACGTGTTTGAGCGCTGTGGTGCAGTGGTAAAGCATCGGATTTGAGATCAAGAGGTAGCCAGTTCGATCCCCGCAAGCGCCAAGTGTTGTTTCCTTGAGCAAGAGACTTTATCCACATTGCTTAGTACTGGTTCCTATCCAGGAAAAGAGGGCCACATGGAAGATTAGTACTAGTACTAAATGTGTTACCCTCTATAAATAAGGTCGATTATTATTATTATTATTATTATTACGTAAAACCCAGGTCCATATCTCCAAGGTCAAGGTCTGAAACTTAAACATGGTCAATAACTTTCTTATTTCTGGATGGATTTTAAAATTATTTGGCAGAAATGTTTACCATCATGAGACAATCTGTCTCACGCAAAACCTTGTTCAGAACCTCCAAGGTCAAAGGTCAAAATGGTCCAAAACATAAACGAGGTCAATGACTTTTTTATTTCTGGATGGATTTTGAAATTACTTGCCAGAAACGTTAACCATCATGAGACGATATGTCGTGCGCAAAACCCAAGGTCAGGGTCATACTTAGAGGTCAAAGGTAAAAAATGGGTCTGAAACTTAAACACAGTCACTAACTTTCTTATTTGTGGCTGGATTTTGAAATTATTTGGTAGAAATGTTAACCATCATGAGACAATATGTTGCACGCAAAACCCAGGGCCGAACCTCCAAGGCCAAGGTTGTTCTTAGAGGTCAAAGGTTGAAAAAAAAAACGGATCCAAAACTGTTTAGGTGGGGGACATCCATGTCTTGTGGATACAGTCCTGGTTTCAAATGTATCCCACTTTCCAAAGTAAATAAAAAGAAAAAGGTTGCAATGTTACTGAATGGTTGGTGTTTTATTTTCTGGGTACTTTTAGAGATACGCCTCCTCCCATCCCCTCCCCCCGGGGCTTGGAGAAATTGACTGGGCTGGATGGTGCTTCTGGGCAGAACTGAAATGGACCGTACACGTTTTTGTTCTGCTAAACCCCTTAATTAGAAGATCCATGCCTGTCCAGGCAAAGTGGTTTGAGTCAGATTGTCCCTTAAAACCGTTGCAGTTTCTTTGGGTAATTATAGATTAAGGGCTTGAGATGTCATTTCAGCTCAATAGTGGGTAAAAGTCCCATAAAATGGAAAGCAACCTCTCCAAAATGACCTTAATAGTTTGGACAGGGATATAAATCCTCAGCACAAAGCAAAATGTACCGTTTAAATCCTAAAAGTTTGGACACCTTGAGAACTTGCTGTTATTCTCAAAACTTTTTACAAATTTGTTCGGCACTCCATCAAGGAGTCAAAATGGTGCAGACGGAATGGCGAACAGTGTAGACCCTGATCAGACTGCTCCTACACATACGAGTAATGGTCAAATATAACCAATTGCAGAAACAGTAGACAGACAGACAGAACACTTTGAAAATGGCTTTTGGTAGAATTTCAGGTGAAAATATTTTGTTTGTAGCTGCATGTAGTTTTTGTGCACCTGCAATAATGACAAGGTGTGGTCAGGCACCTGCGGTCCTCTTGACCACTGCTTGACCCAGGGTCACTGGTCAAGATGACAGTTTTGATAAACTTAAAAAAAATACATGAAATTCAGGGGTCATTTCTCACCATCATAGAAGACATGTCTCAAGTTTCAGATAAATGATTAAAAAACAAATTTCAGTAGGAGTTTTTAAAAATTACAATTCTTTTTTATGCCTGTGAACAACTAAAAATCTAGAAAATTCAGACACCTTGAGGACCTAAAATTTTAACAAATTTATTTCACGAACTAGCAAGGAGTCTAAATAGTTCAGACAGGATGTCCAAACAGTGTAGACTCTGATCAGACTGCTCCTGATCTGGGAAAGCCAGTTGTGTCCCAATACTTAGGATCTTTAAGGTATAGGCTTTGTCCAATCTTTTTCAGGATGGGATGATATAGTGTTTCTGATTTTCTGAGTATTTGTTTGTTCATTTGTGTGTTCAATTACCCTTCAGTGTTTGCAACAACTCTATTGTTCACACAAATGTTCAAGTTCAAATGTTCAAGTCCAAATGTTCAAGTCCATTTCTCAAGATCTGTAAGAGTTTCATAATGATACTTGGCACAGATGCAAGCATCCATAGCTGACCTTGACCTATGTTTCATGGTTCACTTAACTACGTGAAGTATTATGTGTCACCCCCAGGAGCATCAACCCTGATGTTCGAGTCAAGAGCTGTAGTACAAAATTGCATCTTGGGATGTAGGCTTCAATCCAAGCATCCATATTTGACTTTGGCCTGCATTTCATGGTTCACTGATTCAATGAAATATTAGCATGGACCTTGTTGTTCAAGTTTGTTTCTCAAGAACTTTTAACCCTTGTTCTGCTGAGCCTGGATATGCCTTTTCTTTGAAACAATGTAGATCCAGATCAGATGGCTTCTGACGAAGCCATCTGATCAGGATCTACATTGTTTGTCATTCAGGTTGTGAATTTGTTGTAATAATTTGCATCAAGTAATCTGATTGGTTGATAATCTGTAGTGGGTGTGGCATATATGAATATTCAGCAGGACAAGGGTTAAGAACTACATTAGTGATCATACTTTTTCACAAAGTACATTAGAGATTGTTCATTACATTGGTTTGCTGACTTTGCAAAAAATATTGCATAAACCCAAGGGTGGACCTTCATTATCAAGTTTCCTTCTCAAGAAATATAAGAACTACATGTACATTAATGATAATTTGTACAAACTACAGATAACTTTAATGCAAGCATCCATATTTGATGTTGACCCATATGTCATGGTTCACAGACCTTGTGAATGACAGGTTATTGCATCTGCCCTTAATGTTCATGGATATTAATGTTTAATGGTTACCTCAGAGGAGCGATATAGCTTTTGAAATTCTTGTTATTACTTTGTGCAGATAAGTTTTGCTTAAGTATTCTGGGTTTTGTTAAGACTTACATATTTTGTTGTGGATTGAGCTAACTGAATGGGCTGCTAGTTAATTACTGATTTTGGGCCACAAATTTGCATAAAATGGACCCAATGGAACCCTTTGTATATAACCTTTAGAAAAACAAATACAGTGACGGTCAATGTCTCTGGGAAAAAGTTTTGCGAAAATAAGCTGTCACACAGTAAAATGGACAGAATTTGATGGACACGGTTCTCAGCTTGTTTCTCCCATGGACTTCGAAGACAAATTACAGCAAGGATCAGATCTCAGGCAATCTATTAGGAATGGCTGTCATTAGGCTGACCATTCATTGCCCTTGGTTCAAAGATGAATTAATTGCTTTTTTAATAGTTATCCATTATGACATGAGAAATTTGATGACCAAGAGAACTTTCATCAAGTTGACCCTTGATTCTTCATCCGGAAGATAAATTAATTGCCGCTATAATGGCTTTTCGTGGAGTCATCATCTTTCAAAGTTTCATGGAATTAACCCATTTCGGCTTGGGGAAACCCTGAAATGGGTTCATGGGCAAACAGTGCAGACACTGACCGCAGATTTTGCAGGAGAATTCTTCTAAAATTTTAGCAAATTTGTATCATAATCCAGCAAGGAGTCCAAAAAGTGTGGACAGAATGGCAAACAGTGTAGACCCTGATCAGACTGCTCCTTCAGGAGCAGTCTGATCTGGGTCTACATTGTTTGCTTCGGCCTATCTGTCCCAATACTGAGGATCATAATGGTAATCAGTTCAGTATTGAGAAACATTTTCAGGTACATGCAGGTTCCTTACTTTCTACTGCACTCTGTTTATTTAACAGTGCAGTTTAATTTAATTGGTCAGTGTTCATCATGTGAACAACAGCAATGAATGCATGCAGTATTGTTAACTTTAAGTTGGATGACAAACAATCAATCCAATCATTCTCTGTGGTATGCAATTAGCTACAAAAAAGATAATTTTGCGATCAATACATCTCCATTTAAAAGGTATGTTGTGGGTAATGGTCGGAATCACCTTGATGAGGCGATTCTGACAAATACCACATCATGTATTGAAATGCCCACAGCATATATTTCTAAACAGAAATAGAGAAAACTTGTCCCTTGATTATCTATGTAAGTCCTTCTTTTCTGGCAGACAATTCACATGCAACATCAAGCTTTATTTTCTCTGAAAAATAAGGAAAAAAGAAAAGAAATTTAAATGTTGTCTGACAGGTGTGATTAGGAGTCAAAACTCTTGATTATAAGCCATTGGCTTGAATGAATGATTCTTTTTAAGGTCATAAAATTCAGATGTATTATACCAACCAACCAATTAACCAAGAACAGTGGAACCCCCACAGACGGTCACCTTTTAACAACAGCCACCTCCCAATAACAGTCGGGTTTTAAATGCTGCAGTGTATATAACCATGTAGCATTTAGTTTGTGAACTGAACAACTACATCATTCTATATTCGGCCCCCGCCCATCAGGGCTTGAAGAAATATATGGGCTGCATGATGCTTCCACGCAGAGCTGAATCCGCCCCGCACACTAGTACTGGTAAACCGCTTAGAGGATCTAAGCCTGTCCAGGAACCGCAGTGCGAGGTGGACCGTCCATGCTAATAAACCCTATTGGTTTCATTGGGCGACAGGGCTTGAGATGTCATTTCATCTCAATGTTGGGTAAAAGTCCCACAAAATTGGAAGCAACGTCTCCAAAATGACCTTTACAGTGTTGACGGGGACGTTAAACCTCATATCAAACAAACAAACATCATTCTATATCACGGTATTTGATTGGTTGATAGTCAGAAATGGGTGTGGCAAAATTCATTTTAAATTATTCAGCAGGATAAGGATTAAAACCTTCCAGATGATGGCTGTTACAGAGGGACCGCATGGTACATGTACCTTAAAACAAATTAAGTTAAATAAAAATTTCCAAATGGATACAGAGGAAGATTCCATTGAAGAAAAATGGGTTTAAAGACCCATGTTGAAGGCCAGATCACATGTTTGGGTGGATAATTAGAAGTTTTTTTATTGTTTGATGATAGGCCAACATTACCGTAAAATCCTAAAAATTTGGACACCTTGAGGACTTGCTGTAATTCTCCTAAAATTCTAACAAATTTGTTTCATGTTCCGGCAAGGAGTCCGAATGGTGCAAACGGGAATGGCAAACAGTGTAGACACTGATCAGACTGCTCAGGCTAATTAGTGTCCATTACATAGAATCATTACAGTATTACATTAGTCATAATGCTTTTTAACCTTAGGTCAGTCTTTATTTTTGAGTGGAGGATGTCCAAATTGCTTTTCCTAATGATTTCATCCAATAGCAGTCATAATATTTTGAGAAACGGAGGTTCAAGTTTCTTTTTTTCATAATTCCATATTTTATGTCTACTATTATTACTCATTCCTCCTTTTAGAAGACAGTGTTTTATCCTTGGTTTGTTTGTTTGTTTTGAGGTTTAACGTCCCCGTCAACACTGTAAAGGTCATTTTGGAGACATTGCTTCCAATTTTGTGGGACTTTTCCCCAACACTGAGATGAAATGACATCTCAAGCCCTGTCGCCCAATGAAACCATCAGGGTTTATAAGCATGGACGGTCCGACTTGCACCGCTTTGCCTGGGCAGGCTTAGATCCTCTAAGCTGTTTACCAGTACTCGTTAGCGGGTCGGAATTACCACTGCGTGGAAGCATCGTGCAGCCCATATATTTCTTTAAGCCCCAATGGGCGGGGGCCGTTTTTTTGTTTTTTTCCCTTGGACAACCCTAAATTGTAATGAGAATAGTGGGATAGATTTATCCAACAAAGTAGTTTAGCCAATATCCCTATCTGTCTATTTGACCCTCCTTTTTTGGCAGGGGAGAACGGCAGAGGATTTTAAGGGCAGGAAAATCGCTATGAAATCCGCATGTGAAGTCTCAATTTCTTGTTAAACTAGCTGTAAATGCTATATTTGGGTCATGTTTTCCATGGGTCACTTTGAATCGGGTAAAGAGTTGTGCATTTGTGTGAATCGTTGGGAGCACCTGATCTGAATGGGTGCATGTGATGTCTGGTGAGTTTGAGACATTGCAGAGTTGGCATTCCCATCCAAAAGGACAATAGTAGCAGCTTAGCCCTTTCAGTGTAAATACTTACATTAACCCTTGTCCTGCTGAATATTCATATATGCCACACCCACTACTGATTATCAACCAATCAGATTACTTGATGCAAATTATTGCAACAAATTCACAATCTGAATGGCAAACAATGTAGATCTTGATCAGATGGTCAGAAGCCATCTGATCTGGATCTACATTGTTTCAAAGATAAGGCCTATCCGGGATTAGCAGGACAAGGGTTAACCCTGAAGACGTTGAGAAAAACTCCATCTGAAAATGTTGTCTGCTTATGTCGTCAGCTGAATTTTTTGCAAACTTTGCATACAGGCAAACAGTGTGGACCCAGATCAGACTGCAGTGCAAACAGTGTGGGCCCAGATCAGACTGCAGTCTGATCTGGGCCCACACTGTTTGCAAAAAATTAACCAGCAGACGGCAGAGCAGACAACAATTGTCGTGATTGGCATTTTATGGGTTAAGTTGCCATGAAAAACTGTTTACATTGTCTACTGCATCTTCTTTGCATACAGGTAAACAGTGTGGACGCTTTTGAGACTGCAGTTTGATCTGGGTTCACATTGTTTGCTACAATGACTGTTAACAGCATACAGCAAAGCAGACGACGGTTGTTGGGATTGGCATCTTATGGGCTACTATCAGAATTTATTAATTGACTGTACGGATATTCCGGTTTTCGCCCACCTCTGATTAACGATCTGCTTGATATGAGTGAAATAATCTTGAAAGGGCCGTAAAACCAAAACTAAAAAAAAACAAAAAAACTAATTGACTATACTGTATTGATCAAGGTCACCCATATTAACACCAGGTCAACCAATATTAAGTGAGGTGCAGGGAGGTCAAAAATCAATAATCGTGTGTTTCTTTAATTGTGTCAAGTAATAAAATTGTCATAAATCAAGTAATTTCGCATTGACCCAGCTACAGGTCCTCGGTCAGCTGCATTGGCCCGAGGCCGAAGGCCTCGGGCCAATGCAGCAGACCTCGGACCTGTACCTTGGCCAATACGAAATTACTTGATTAATAACATTATAGTATCTTGCACCATATGTGACCAGTAATCGGTCTATGACAATTGTCAAAGTCGTGATTTCATGTATTGTGGCCCAGTAAAAATGAGACATGTCACAATGGCTTAGCCAAAACTAAAATATTGTATACACAAAAAGAAAAATCCAGTAAAATCATCTGTCTGTGAGGTTTTTCTTTCTCTGTCAGTAAATGGACAAAGAACCTATTTGACCAAACATTTTGAATTGTCTTGTATAACTGTATGAAACACTTCGTGCTGCCATAACCAACAAAAATTTAACCCTTGAGATGGAAGTCACAATAATGGTCCCCTGCTTTGTTGTCTGCTGGTTACCTTAAAAGTTATTGTTACAAACAGTGTGGACTCATATCAGACTGCCCCGCTAGGTCAACTGTTCTCCTGAATGCAAAAATTTGTTTGAAAAGTTTACAAGAACATGATAAACAGATGACATTTTTCTTGGCATCTTTATATTACCCATAACATGCCAATCATGACAATAATTATTGTAGCCTGCTTTGAAGTCTGCTGGTAACTTTAAAAGTCATTTTCGCAAACAGTGTGGACCCAGCTGAGACTGCTCGAGTGGTCTGATCAGGGCCCACACTGTTTATTTGTATGCACAAATATGCTTGAAAAGTTGGCAAAAAGATACAGCAGACTACAAAAACACATTACGCAAACACGCCTATACAAATACATTACCACCTTTATTGCCGAAAAAATGAAAATTTATGATGACAAATTGTGATATTTTTCTTATTTCTGCTCAAAATGTAGATTGTGGGTACTCGTTAGAACCGCCTCATTGAGACGGTTCTAACGAATACCCACAATCTATATTTTAGAGCAGAAATAAGAAAAATAAGGTATACCCCCGGATACCCCAGGTTTACTATATGAGTGGGGTTCAAGGGGGTCAAAATTATATAGGCGTGTTTTCGTGATGAGATGCCTGTTTTAATACGGGAGTTAACTTTTTTGTTACTTTCCGTTTGGATTCATAAGCTAAACCCTTTTGGAAAAATGGGTCTGCTCTTACATGAATGAATTTGGGAGCAAATTCATCCATTTAGCAATAGACCCCAGTTGAAAAGGGAGACAGAATTAATTTTTGAAGAGTTTCCTCCCTTGATGATACAGCTTTTCCTCTTTTGAAATATACTTTTTTTCCACAGCAGAGCTTGAGATTTCATCCAAAATGTCAGCGGATGAGACAATTTGGATGAAAGGATTAGGAATAAAAAGAAAGAAATTGAGACACATTTTTTCAGCTGAAAGACAGAGACCCACAGCATGTAAAAGTAAATGGAGGCGAAATTCAAAGGTTTAATCTTCTTTTTCCTGTCTTTGCAGTTGAACAAGAAAATGACCTTCTGATCTGTGGTAACTGCCAGACAAACTTCCCACTTCGAGATATTACTAAATTTATACGCCACAAAGTCAACAAATGCAACAAAGAGAATATTTTACGAGAATCATACGACGCAGATGGGGAGGTGGATGATGAGGCAGTTATCGGTGCCAAACGGACTTCGATTTCGGAACCGATTTCCAGAAAAGAGTCTATTGATGGGACGGTTCGAGGTTCGCCCAGACCATTGTTGGAATCTTCAGGGTCGACAGAGGTCAAGGAAGAATGCTCAAATGGTGATGAGGAAGAGGTCAAGGACATTAAGGTCGAGAAACCAGAGAAACCAGAAAGGTCGCCGCTGGTGGTGAAACTTGTTGATGTTGGCTCAAACACTTCATACTCAGGTTAGATAAGTTTATATTTACCCAGTACATAATTATGATTTCTATGAGTTTGTTTTTGTTTATATGGCAGCTCAGTGATATAACTGCATTTATTCAGTTTTAAGTCCTTATATCCAAACCCAAACTCCCTCCAAATCCCTCTGGGCCTGGGCTATTTTCCAGGGCTTATGGCCCAGAACTCATGGAGTTAAATCCCTTGATACATGTACTTGATGTTCTACAGTAATGTTTTCTGGTATGCATGAATTCAATATGAGGTTTTCTCTTCTAACCCTTATCTTGCTGAATATTCAGTTTAGCCACACCCATTTCTGTCTATCAACCAATCAAATTACTTGATGTAATATATTGCTACAAATTCATAAACTGAATGCCAAACAGTGTAGATCCTGATCAGATGGCTTCTTCAGAAGCCATCTGATCTGGATCTACACTGTTTGCAAAGATAGGGTTTGTTGTGAACAGCAAGATAAGGGTTAATGGTGCTGCAGCGGGGCTATAGTCAGATCCACTGACAGCTCTACTTATGATTAAAATAAGATATCTGTGCTTGTAATGCAACAAATATGTTACACCACAACCTCTTTATAACAGTATTAATTGGATCCAAGGCAGAAACCGTGTTAGTTAAACAACCCTGTTATATCCAAACAAAAATGTATAGATTATATAGAAAAATGACCATTTATGGTCATTTTTCTATATAATCTTTGCATTTTTGTGATCCATCTTGAAACCATGTAATATCCAAATGGTGTTATTTTGATTTGAGGTTTAAAGTCCCCGTCAACACAGTAAATGGAGACGTTGCTTCCAATTTCGTGGGACTTTTACCCGACATTGAGATGAAATGACACTCAAGCCCTGTCACCCAATGAAACCAATGAGTTTATTAGCATGGACGGTCCGCCTCGCACCGCGGTTCCTGGACAGGCTTAATTCCCCTAAGCGGTTTACCAGTATTGTATGTATGATTTACCACTACTAGTGTGCAGGCCGGATTCAGCTCTGCGTGGAAGCATCATGCAGCCCATATATTTCTTCAAGCCCCTATGGGCAGGGGCCTACAAATGGTGTTATAATGAACACTGTTATAATGAGGTTGTGGTGTATTTATTTTCAAAGGCATGTCAGTCTTTATAAAACGTGAAGAAGTTGTGCAGTCTTCAAGTTAAACGGAGAGCTCATCAGATGGAAATGTAGAAAAAAAGGTAATATCTGAAAATAAATCAAAGTACTGAAAGTACTGAGGAAAGTTGATTTATGAGGTATATTCACCATGATAAAATGGTAGTGGTAGATTAAACAGTTCTCTAAGTATCTTTTTGACAAGGTTGAAAAAGGAGTTTAACCAGGTTTGACTAAGATAAAAATTCCTGTTGCTTATTATTGTCCTCGTGACAATCACTGACCATCTGACTGGCGCCAACCCTGAACAAAATCCAGGTATTGGTTATTGATAGCACCCCTAAGATGTCAGAGCGGAACGTCAGAAGAAAATTCTGGACTATGCTTGTTTGTTTGTTTGTATGTTTGTTTGCTTGTTTTGAGGTTTAACATCCACGTCAACACTGACTAGGTAATTTAGAGACGTTGCTTCCAATTTTGTGAGACTTTTACCCAACACTAAAATGAAATGACATAATTATCAAGCCTGTCGCGCAATGAAACCAAATAGGCTTGTGTCATGGATTCGCACCACTTTGCCTGGGCAGGCTTAGATCCTCTAAGCGTTTTACCAGTACTCATGTGCGGTCGATTTCAGCTCGGCGTGGAAGTATCTTGCAAGCCGTCTATTTCTTCAAGCCCTGATTGGTGGGGGCGGTAGGATTGTGCTCTTGCATTTGGCCATTGGCAAACAGAACCTTCATAATCAGACGCCACATAATGCAGTGTCCGATCAGATCTAATGTACCTGCTTAAATGAATAGTCTGATTCTCAGTTCATGACTATTCTCCAAACTTACATTCAGAGACGATCGATCCACTAGTTCTCTCAGCACTTTGATTAATTGAGTATTTACGCAAATACGCTGTTTATCTGGAGCACTGGACGGGAGTGAACTTTAAACCGTATTGCTTTCTTTCGGCGAGTCATGGGTCTCCAAAAATGAAGTGTACATTGCTTTCGGAGACGTTACAGCAGGGCCCTTTAATTTCTACATTTTAAACAGTGGAGACGCTTCGACTTAGATTCGCCTTCCCAAGTGTCTATAAAACGAGTGCACATGCACCCAAAAATGCACAGCTTCCTTTTATAACACTGAAGGGTCTGATTCGAGATCACAGAATGAGGTGTCTGATCAGTGGCTTCTGAATTTGCTTAACCAATATATGACAATGGAATCTTCCAACAAATAAATTCGGAACAGGATTGTCAGATTTGTTTTCTTAAAGGTAGGTTTTGCAAGAATATATGTTTTTTTTTAGCAATCAATGCAGACTCGGATCAGACGCCAAGTTGTGCTGCGTCTGATCTGGGCCTACAATACTTACATGCCAGAAAAAGTGACGCTAGTTATATATGGGCTAATGTCCAGTCCAGAAAGGGAAGGAACACCTGTGGAATCAAGTCCGCCTTGATATAAAAGGATACACCGAGTATCAAAGCTGGAAAACTCCAGTTCGGCAACTGAGGGGTGAAAGGGAAGGAACACCTGTGGAATCAAGTCCGCCGTCAGCGCAAATGTTAAGAAATCAATGCGCTGGAAAAGGAAATGAGGCAAGTGCTTAATTTGGACTATTTTATGCAACGAACGAACAGCGGAAGTGTAGTAACGCGGTCCAGTACCGGAAGTAGAAATGCAATGACATAGAAACTTGATACCAAGTATCAACTTTCAAAAAATGAGAAAAAGCATATCAAAGCATTGAATGAATTTTTAATAGAAGTTTGCTAATTTTTGTCAATGAAACCACAAAAAGCAAAAAAAGAATCTTATATCTGTGACAATATGAGACACGTTATTGTAAATATTTTGCTGCTTATTATCCGTCTTTTTTTTCTTTTTTTGCAAACATGCCCGTGCTGTATCTTAGAATGCCAATATCAAAAATATCACTGACACCATGCCCATTGTTTCTGTGTCTTAGAATGCCAATCTCAACAATGTATCTGACACCATCCCCATTGTTACTGTATCTTAGAATGCCAGTATCAACAATATCACTGACACCATGCTTATTGTTCCTGTGTCTTAGAATGCCAATCTTAACAATATCACTGACACCATGTAGCTGTGTCTTAGAATGCCAATCTCAAAAACATATCTGACATCATCCCCATTGTTACTGTGTCTTAGAATGCCAATATCAACAATATCACTGACACCATGCGTGTTGTTGCTGTGTCTTAGAATGCCAATCTTAACAATATCACTGACACCATGTTGCTGTGTCTTAGAATGCCAATCTTAACAGTATCTCTGACACCATGCCCATTGTTGCTGTGTCTTAGAATGCCAGTCTCAACAATATCACTGACACCCTGCTCGTTGTTGCTGTGCCTTAGAATGCCAGTCTCAACAATATCACTGAACCATGCCCATTGTTGCTCTCAACAATATCACTGACACCATGTCCGTTGTTGCTGTGTCTTAGAATGCCAATCTCAACAATAACACTGACACCATGCTTGTTGTTGCTATACGCTTAGAATGCCAGTCTCAACAATATCACTGAACCATGCCCATTGTTGCTGTGTCTTAGAATGCCAGTCTCAACAATATCACTGACACCATGTCCATTAGTGCTGTATCTTAGAATGCCAGTCTCAACAATATCACGGACACCATGCCCATTGTTGCTGTGTCTTAGAATGCCAGTCTCAACAATATCACTATCACCATGCCTATTGTTGCTGTGTCTTGGAATGCCAGTCTCAACAATATCACTGACACCAAGCCCATTGTCGCTGTGTCTTATAATGCCAGTCTCAACAATATCACTGACATCATGCTTGTTGTTGCTGTGTCTTAGAATGCCAGTCTCAACAATATCACTGACACCAAGCCCATTGTTGCTGTGTCTTAGAATACCAGTCTCAACAATATCACTGACACCAAGCCCATTGTTGCTGTGTCTTAGAATGCCATTCCAACACTATCACTGAAATCGTGATTGGTGTTTGCTGTGTCTTAGAATGCCAGTCTCAACAATATCACTGACACCATGCCCATTGTTGCTGTGTCTTAGAATACCAGTCTCAACAATATCACTGACACCAAGCCCATTGTTGCTGTGTCTTAGAATGCCAGTCTCAACAATATCACTGACACCATGCCCATTGTTGCTGTGTCTTAGAATGCCAGTCTCAACAATATCACTGACACCATGCCCATTGTTGCTGTGTCTTAGAATGCCAGTCTCAACAATATCACTGACACCAGGCCCATTGTTGCTTTGTCTTAGAATGCCAGTCTCAACAATATCACTGACACCATGCCCATTGTTGCTGTGTCTTAGAATGCCAGTCTCAACAATATCACTGACACCATGCCCTTTGTTGCTGTGTTTTAGAATGCCAGTCTCAACTATTTCACTGACATCATGCCTGTTATCACTGACGCCTTTTTCAAAACATTTTTGTTCTTATTTTTGAGAAAAATAAGGCTTGACATTTCATGTGAATCAACTGCCAAGCAGATGATTCACATGAAATGTGAAGCCTGATTTTCTGAGAAAAAAGTAGCATTGTCGTCTGTTCTTAAATAAGGCAAATAGATGCATTAACAAGAGAGAATACCCTCATGTAAAATGCCTAGCTTCCCTTCTCAAAATTGACTAGAAAAACGGAAGTTAATTCTCTGAAATCACCTAAATAGTGTTGACAGGGTGGTTAAACCTCAACAACAACAGCTTTTTCTGATGTTAGAATTTGCTCCATTTTGCTTAAAGACGAGCCAAAATTCAGAACAGGTTCAGATACCAAGACTGTCACTTCCTGTTTCCAAAATTAGCCTCCCTTTGAAAAAGGATTGCTGCATTTGCATACAGGCATAAGGAGCACAATGTTTGCAATGATGACTTGACGTAACCAGCAGACAACAATTGCTGTGATTGGCTTCGTAAATTTTCATCCTTTGAGTGCTTCAGAAAATTCTGAAGGAGACGAAAATTTGATTTTCTTATCCCCCCCCCCCCCCCCCCCCCCCCCCAAAAAAAAAAGACTTGACATTTCATTTGAATCTGCACACATGTAATGTAAAGCCCATTTTTCTCCAGAAAGTAAGAAAAGAAATGCTTTGAAAATGCCGTCTGCTCGTTGGGATTCGGGCTTGAAAGTCAAATAAAGACGAATAAAGTCTTATGATGCTGAGAAAAAAATGCATCTGAAAATGTCATTGCACTGTTTATGTCGCCTGCTGAATCTTCTTGCAAACTTTTTATTTATTTATTTATTTTTTTTTTGCATACAGGCAAACAGTGTGGACTCAGATCAGACTGCTCCTAGAGGAGCAGTCTGATCTTTGTCCGCATTGTTTGTAACAATGACTTTTAAAGTAACCGGCAGACGACAAAGCAGATGACAATTGTCATGATTGGCATCTTAAGAGTTAAGAGAGTGTCATAAAACTGCAGAGAAATGTTAAAGGCGTTTCCGCTGAGACAAAGTCGGACACAAGCTTTGATGGATTAAAATGTCATAGCTTTCCCGAAAAAATGGACATATTGTAAGAAGCCATAAAATATGGGTTGATCTACGAGTCTGGCCTGAAAAAGCTGCTGTTGTACATCTTCAAAGTTGAACTCTTTCATAAGTGTTCTATTTCTAGAAAAAAAAATCACGAGAGTTTATAAGGTGTGGAAGTTTTTCTGCCATTTTCATCAGGGAAACAGGTTTTTGACTTACTATTTCACTAATCCCTGTAAAGCAACTTCCATCTGAGAAGGGCTATATTCTAAACCCTTAAGATGGCAAGAAAAATACATCTGAAAACATATTTTTGTACACAAGCAATACTAATGAGTTCAAAGAACATACAATTCAAAACAAAAATGAAAGAAACTTGTAAAATTCTGCTCAAAATATAGATTGTGGGTACTCGTTAGAACCGCCTCTCATTAGAGTACCCACAATTTATGTTTTTGAGCAGAAATAAGAAAAATAATGTATACCCCTGTAAACCCCAGTTTTTCTATAAAGAAGTGGGGTTTAAGGGGTCAAAGAGTTATATAGGCATGTTTGCGTGATGCTTAAAAAATTGAATTAACCCTAATATCTTGCTGTTCACGACAACCCCAATCTTTGCAAACAGTGTAGATCCAGATCAGATGGCTTCTGAAGAAGCCATCTGATCAGGATCAACACTGTTTGGCATTCAGTTTATGAATTTGTAGCAATAAATTACATCAAGTAATTTGATTGGTTGATAGACAGAAATGGGTGTGGCTTAAATGAATATTCAGCAAGATAAGGGATAAAATCAGTCTTGATATTTATGAACCATTGGTGTTTGAGCCTTTCAAGTTTTGCTGTGTTTGTTACTGTAAACTGGCTTGATTCTTATCCTGTTGAATGAATAAATTTAGCCGCACCCAGTTCTGACTATCCACCAATCAAATTACTTGATATAGTGTATTTTTTGAATGACAAACAGTGTAGATCCTGATCAGATGGCTACTGAAGAAGCCATCTGATCTGGATCAAAACTGTTTGCAAATGTAGTAGTTGTAAGCCCCCGCCCATCGGGGCTTGAAGAAATAGATAGGCTGCATGATGCTTCCACGCAGAGCTGAAACAGGCCGCACACGATTATTGGTAAACAGCTTGGAGGGTCTAAGCCTGTCTAGGCAAATCGGTGCGAGTCGAACCATCCATACTTATAAACCCTATTGGTTTCATTGGGTGACAGGACTTGAGATGTCATTTCATCTCAATGTCGGGTAAAAGTCCCGAAAAATTGGAAGCAACGTCTCCAAAATGAGCTATTCAGTGTTGACGGGGACGTTAAACCTCAAATCAAACAACAAATTAATGTAGTAGTTGTCGTAAACAGCAGGTTAAGGGTTAATATTTTGAGACATTATGGCACTTGTCCTTCTTTTTGAACATCTTAATTTTTTTAATTTCACAATTTTGCTGTTGGTACATTTACATATCAGCTTAGAAATTTGAATATTATTCCTCTGGAAGAGTAGATAAAAAGACAGGACACCATGGGATTTCGTTAAAAGCAATTAAATCAAATGATATTAAAATTTTTCACCCAGCAATTTCCTTCAATAAATATCTGGTCTTATAATCGGAAAGGCATACTGTCTTGGCACTGCAAGATAAAATTATGTCATCCTATTTCTGTGGATTTGTATTCCGAGCAATCTAACAAGTGAATACAATTTCATTTTATACGACCACGTTCAAATATCCTGGTCTGTGTAGTTGGTGCCATGTAGGCATGCAGTGTTTCACCTGTGTGCTACAGTGTATGTAGAAGTAAAATTTTAAAGATGGAAAGATTTTCATATTTTCAAGATTTTTTCTTCCAAATATAGATTGTAGGTGCTTGTAAGAGCCACCTGATTTAGGTGATTCTAACAAGCACTGTAAAAATCTTAAAAATTTGGACTCATTGAGGACTTGTTAAAATTCTCCAAAAATTTTATGCAAAGTTTCACAGTTCTCAGGAGCATTCTGATCTGGGTCTGCTTTGTTTGCTTAGACCTGTCCGTCCCAGTTCTTACTGTCTATCCGAATACTTAGATCCCACCCGCCCATCGGGGCATTGGAGAAATGGATTGGGCTGCATGGTGCTTCCACGCAGATCTGAAACTGACCACACATGTGTACTGTAAACTGCTTAGGACTAAGCCTGCCCAGGCAATTTGGTGTGAGTCAGACCCTCCAATGCATATAAGCCTTTTTGTTTCATTGGACGGCAGGGCTTGAAATATCATTTCATCTCAGTGTCAGGTAAAAGTCCCACAAAATTGGAAGCAGCATCTCCAAAATGACCTGAATAGGGTTGATGGGGACGTTAAATCTCAATTCAAACAAAACAAACAAACCTGGTACCCACAATCAACAGCAAACATTCAGGAAATAATGCATACCCTTGGAAACCCCAGTTTTTCTGTATACGGTTGAATGTCAATGACTAACACACCTTTTTGGACCATACAAATTTGTTCATGACAGGGGTAGTTTGAGCCACTGAGGGTTAGGCTAATTTGAACCACTGAGGGTTAGGGTTAGTTTGAGCTACTGAGGTTAGGGCTAGTTTGGGCCGCTGAGAGTTATGGGTAGTTTGAGTCACTGAGTGTTAGGGGTCATTTGAGCCACTGAGGGTGAAGGGTCATTTGAGCCACTGAGGGTTAGGAGTAAATTGAGCCACTGAGGGTAGGGGTCGTTTGATCCACTGAAGGTTAGGGGTAGTTTGAGCCACTGAGGGTCAGGGGGAGTTTGAGCCACTGAGAGTTAGTGGTCATTTCAGTCACTGATGGTCAGGGGTATTTTGAGCCACTGAGGGTTAGGGTCATTTGAGCTACTGAGGGTTAGGGGTAGTTTGGTCCACTGAGGGTCAGGGGTAGTTTGAGCCACTGAGGGTAAGGGGTAGTTTGAGCCACTGAGGGTCAGGGGAATTTGAGCCACTGAGGGTTGGGGGTAGTTTGAGCTACTGAGGGTCAGGGGAGTTTGAGCCACTGAGGGTCAGGGGTAGTGTGAGCCACTGAGGGTTAGGGGAGTTTGAGCCACTGAGGGTCAGGGGTTGTTTGAGCCACTGAGGGTTAATCATAGTACCCAGGCCCAAGGTTATAAAACTTTTTTTCATGCTCAACTCACTTGAGCATGGAATTTTGTCCTGCTCACAATTTAAAATGCCAACAATTGGACAAATAACATTCTCTGCTAACAGAGAAAGGAACATTTCCAAACTTATTTTTAGAAGCCCCCGTGGTGTAGTGGTTACGCTACTCGCCTTGTAAAACAGGGGTCGCAGGATCGATCCCGGGCTTCTCCAGACTTTCGGATGAGTCTATAAACCGAGGTCCTGTCTCCGTATGAACTTAGCTGTTGGTGGGACGTAAAACTTAAACACTCACTCTCCAAACTTATTTGTAGTTTAATTTTTACGAGTACTACAAATTTGATGCTTAGTTGAGTTGAGGTTGGCCCCGAGGTTATAAAACTTTTTTCCGGCTCAACTCGCTTGAGCATGAAATAAGTCCTGCTTATAAATTTTAAAATGCCAACAATGGTTGGCATTTTAAAATTTATGAGCAGGACAAATAACATGCTGTGATGATCTTAATGCAAACATTGCAGTGAGCATATGTCTGCAAAGAGAAGTAAGGCAAATTATTCTTTAATACATATCCTGCTGAATAGATTAATTTACACATTTCTAACTATCCACCAATGAAATTACTCAATAAAAAAATAAAATACTTATTCAACTTTGCAAACTGAATGGCAGACAGTGCAGGAAGCCATATGATCTGGATCTAGACTGTTTGGAAAGGTTTGGGCTCTCCTGTTCATTGGGATATGGGCTAACCCTTCTCTTGCTGAATATTCAGATTAGCCACACCCATTTCTGACTTTGAACCAATCAGATTACTTGATGTAATTTATTCCTACAAATTCATAAATTTAATGTCAAACAGTGTAGATCCTGATCAGATGGCTTCTTCAGAAGCCATCTGATCTGGATCTACACTGTTTGCAAAGATAGGGGTTGTCGTGAACAGCATGATAAGAGTTAAGTATCCTTGCTTCACGCTAAAATCTGGAGTTGTTAATTTCTGCATGAGACATGCCAATATATTAAATGGACCTGTCCAGCCTTTGAAACAGAAGGGTCCACTTTTGGATGCTTGGCATTAAAATTGAAATTGTCTGCTAGGGAAGATCTGTCTAATTAAGTTTAGTATTTTACCGAACTCCTTGCGGAAGACTGATTGGCAGTGCATGTATTTATTGAGTTATTCGGAACTTTTTAAAGCGTCTCAGTGGATTTTCCTGAAGATTTCACCGAGACGATTCATGATCAACATTAGGTTAAATCTGAAGCAAAAAGTGTGTAGAATTTTAAGAAGACAGAATGCATGTGACAGCCAGTATACAGTCGAACTTCAGTGGCTCGAACACCTTTGGGACCTTGAAAATCTGTTTGAGACAGGGGTAGTTCGAGCCACTGAGATTACTGTCAGGAGGCATAACGAGATACTTTTAGACATCTTTTTGGTGTTCTATCTTGCAAATGTATGCTGTGTGTACTCATTAGAATCGCCTCATCGAGTCGATTCTAATGAGTACACCCAGCATACATTTGCAAGATAAAAACTAAAATCTCCTTAATTATCCCCCACTATTTCTTAGGAAGAGGATTACACTAGGGGCTCAAGAATGGGTTCGACACATCCATGGTAAACAAGCCATCGGTGTTCGAGCCATCGAAGTTCTACTGTACTTCTTTTCTCTTCTCATTTTTGCCAGTTTTATGACTTAACCCTTATCCTGCTGATTAAATTAATTTAGCCACACCCATGTCTGACCATCAACCAATCAAATACTTGATAAAATGTATTTGTTCAAATTTGCAAACTCGTTGACAGTGTAGATCCTGATCAGATGGCTTCTGAAGAAGCCATCTGATCTGGATCTGCACTGTTTGCAAAGGTAGGGTTGTCGTGTTCAGCAGGATAAGGGTTAAATATATTTTGTGGCACCCTTCTGCATCTCTCATTACAAAAGCAATACTTATATTTGACAAGTGTTGCACAAAGAATATGGACATATTGTTATATCTTTGTCGGTCCATGCATATGTCTGTTCTTCTTGACATTGTTTGAAACAGTAGATTTCATTAGATAACAAACCAGAGAGCTATAATGGCATCTTCCATTTCTGTAGAATTAGCATTTACCGTGCTGTAATTCTCTTAAAATTTTAACAAATTTGTTGCACAATCCAGCAAGGGAGTCGAAAGAGGAAAAAGTGCAGACAAAATGGCAAACATTGTGGACCCTGATCAGGAGCAGTCTGCACTGTTTCCTTAGGCTTGACTGTCCCAATACTTAAGCTCATTACGGTAAACATAAAAAGTTGTCTATTTCTGCACCTGGTCAAACATTTATTACGGGCACACATTAGAACCGCCTAGTTGAGGAGGTTCTGATGTGTGCCCACAATCTATGTATTATGAAATGAAGACCCCACTAAAGCCTACTTTATAGAGAAAACTGGGGTTTATGGGGTATACTGTATTACATTATTTTTCTTATTTCTGCTCCAAGACATAGATTGTGTGTACTCGTTAGAACCGCCTCAATGAGGCAGTTATAATGAGTACCACAACCTATGTTTGCAGTATAAATAAGAAACATATCACGGATTTTCATCAGAAAAGTGGCCGTTTGGAGATGTGAAAAAACGCACTTTGTCGTACGGGTCTGTTATCGTAATGATTTTACCACAAAATGCTGAACCTGAATATATCCTTTTTGTCACATCTGCTATTAGTCCAATTTTAGGACCGTTCATCTGTCCTTCTGTTTGTCCATACATTTGTTTCTCAAACCTTCAACATTCATCCACCCTAATGGTCAAGTTCATTTCTCAAGAACTATAAAAGCTTCATGAATGATACTAATGGTACAAACTTGTATCTAAGGATGGCATCTTTAATGCAAGCACATATATTTGACCTTGACCTATATTTCATGGTTCACTGACTTTGTGAAATATTGTGACCATCCTAGAACTCACCCTAATGGTCAACTTCATTTCTCAAGAACTATAAGAACTTCATGAATGATACTTGGTACAAACTTGTATCTATAAGATGGCATCTTTAATGCAAGCATCTATATTTGACCTTGACCTACATTTCATGATTCACTGACTTTGTAAATCATTGTGTCCACCCTGCTTTCACCCTAATGGTCACTTAGGTCAAGTTCATTCCTCAAGAGCTATAAGAGTTTCATGAATGGCACCGTGTACAAACTTACATCTAAGGATGGCAACTTTAATGCAAGCATCCATATTTGACCTTGACGTACTTTCAAGGTTCACTGACTTTATGAACTATTGCATCGAATCTAATATTCACCTGATATTCAGGTTCATACAAGCTTTATTAATGATTGATGATAATTGGTACAAACTTGTGTCTAGGAATGTCAACTATATTGCGAGCATTCATAGTTGACCTTGACCTACATTTCATGGTTCAATGACTTAGTGAACTATTTTTTCAACCCTAGCATTCACCCTAATGTTTAAGTTCATTTCTCAAGAACTATAAACACTTCATTTATGATACTTGGTACAAGTTCACATCTAGGAAAAGCAACTATCATGCAAGCATCCATGTTTGACCTTAACCTAAGTTTCATGGTTCAGGGATTTTTCACCCGGCATAGCCTTTGGCAGAATTCTTGTTTGAAAATAGTATGGATCCTGATTGGCTGCATTTTTAATTCTGCTTCTGAATCCATGGTAAAAATCAAAACCATACAACACCAATTGCTGAAAACTTGGGAGGAATGTAGTATTTTGAAATATTCAGCATTAACTTGATGGTAGCTCCTCAGTATCTGATATATTTTTACGAAACCAAACCAGTTTATACAGTTGAATTTCAGTTTGGGACAACGAAAATCTGTATGAGACGGGTTAAGTTCGAGCCACTGAGTGTTACTGCCAGGAGGTGTATTGGTGTTAATTTTGGGATATCTTTTCCGTGTTTTATAATAAAACTGTATGCTGTGTGTACTCATTAGAATCGCCTCATTGAGGCGATTCTGATGAGTACACGCAGCATACAATTTTGCAAGATAAGTGAAAAATCTCCTTAATTATCCCACACTACTTCTTCTGTAGAGGAAATCCTTAGGGACTCAAAATCGGGTTCGACTCGGCCTTGGTATACAACCATCAGTGTTTGAGCCATCAGAGTTGTACTGTATATGGAATTTTTGTATTACCTGGTAATTCTTTTGTAGGTACATTTTTCTTTCCTGTGTCTTGTATGATGGGATCATTTGTCAGAATTTTTTTTTGCTGCCATTTTCTGCGCTCATGAAAAATTTTACCCTCTGGAGACAAGATCCATGCAGTTTTGTGCATATTTACTACATAATCACCATACATTAAGAAAGTCCCTTTCATTTGAAGAACTTTGGTAATTTGATTGCTGTGGTAGAAGATGAAATTTTCAGAAGTAACACTTTTGCTGCATGGCTGTTACCTCATTACTACTGCTCCTTATTTGTTGGAGCACACGAATGGGCAACACTACCTTAATACATCCGGTAATGCAATGATGCAGACTGGCCTCTTCATATGAGCAGACTGCTTCTCATCTTCAATGTTCATATCACAAACATCCAAATCTGCAATTGATGGTGTGAAGGCCAGTCTAGACTGTGCAGATGCCTGGACTGGTTGTTGGATTTTTCCCTCCACATTCTGGTATTAAGGTAGCGTTTCCTGGTTCTGGTGCTAATTTTGCAAGGTTTCATTTGTGACAGGTTCTCATGTGGTGTGAGCTAATTTCTGTGCCATAATTTAATATTGATTTTTGAAAACCATTAAAATTCAGTTGTTAATTTTACAGCAGAAGGCTTGTTGCGTAAGAAAGTCATTTTATCTACAGTATGATCGGCTTGTTTCACAGTGTATTAGGCTAAATGTATTGATGCTGATTTGACTTGTCTAACTCAGTTTCAAACAGGTCCATTTACAAGTTTATGGAGTGTCCATCTTATTTATTTGTTATTTTTTATAGAACCTATAATAAGTTTTGAAAACAATGTATTTCATGATCAGGGCCCAGTTGTTCTGAGCATCATTAGCTTAACAATCTCATTAGTGGTCAGCATGTCAACTGTTCTGGTAAGCAAGATACCTAAAACAATGTTGTTTTTGCCGAAACAATGTGATATGCGAAAGCTGCTCACATTTTTTTAGCAAAAACATGAATAAATTTGCAATATTAATGTTCACTGTTTTGATGATATGTTAACTAACAATGTCGTTAAATTTGAACAATTGGCTGACCATTTTCTGTTGCACACACTACTTGATTTGTTTATTTGTTTGATTTGTGGTTTAACGTCCCCGTCAACTCTGTAAAGGTCATTTTGGAGACGTTGCTTCCCAATTTTGTGGGACTTCTACCCGACATTGAGATGAAATGACATTGCAAGCCCTGCCGCCTAATGAAACTAATAGGGTTTATAAGCATGGACAAGGGCTAACTGCAAATGGAATGATCCAGAAATGTCAGTAAAATCAACTTGGAAAAAACAAAACACTCACACTCACAGACTCGCGCCGCTTTGCCTGGGCAGGCTTAGAGACTCTAAGCGGTTTACCAGTACTCGTGTGCGGGTCGGTTTCAGCTCTGCGTGGAAGCATCATGCAGCCCATATATTTCTTCAAGCCCCGATGGGCGGGGGCCGACACACTACTTGAGCATAAATACTAAATAAGCTGTCAAGCACTGCTCAGCATAAGCTTATCCGTCATTTCTTATAGCATTTCCTCGGTACTTTATAATTGGGCCTTTTTGTGTGTACATGTCTGTGAGTGTGAGTGTTTTGTTTTTTCCAAGTTGATTTTACTGACATTTCTGGATCATTCCATTTGCAGTTAGCCCTTGTGCAAAACCCTGGAGTACCTGAAAAAAAGAACACCTGGGTCCAGTTGTTCAAAGTCTTGTTAGCTTAACGAGCTCTTTAGTGGTCATATTATTAACTCTTCTAGCAAGTACAATATCTAAAATTTTGGTATTTTTGCTGAAAAAAATGTGATTAGCTTTTGCATATTCAAAAGCTACTCACATTTTTTTCAGCAAAATAAGTATATTTTGCCATATTAAAGTATATTTGCCATATTAAATGATCAAAGTTTTAACAGTTGTCATTAGTTTTGAACAACTGACCTCCCATTAAGGCGGCTTCATTAACCATTATATTATACAGGAATCACCAAAATGGGTCATTGGCAGACAGTGCTGCAGACCCAGAGCAAATGCCGTATGATGCAGCGTCTGATGTCTGCTCAGGTTCTACACTGTTTGCCAACAAGATTTTCTGTCACAAATACAATCAAAATCAGAAAATGGACCTGAACACTCTTTAAATGGCAAATGGACTTGTCCAACAATGGAAAAGTCCACCAGTATACAATTATTGCAAAAGTGTTATGCTGAGCATGTTAACAAAATGTTCCATTACTTTTTAAACACCCCCTTTTAGGTGATCAGATCAGTTGACTGTTATGCTATAAGGCATGTTTGAAGTTCGGAGAATTGAAACATTTTGTGATTAAAGATATGCATTGAAATTAAAATGCCAATTGCATGTCCCCTCCTGTGGGGAAAGTAAATCAAACAGTTCAAGTTTCTGAAAGTTTGAAAATTGCCTCAGCTAAAATGCTGATACATTTTTATCTCTTAGATAATGGTTTCAAACTAATAGAATTTTTAATACATAGCATGCAATGTTCGGTAATGCACATAGCAATGAATTCCTCTTTGAATTTTAGGGGTAGACATCTGGATTGGACATAGGTTTTCTCTGCATGAACACCTTATTTGGGGCTGACTGGGTGAGGCCAAAGTGTCATGTATTTTTAGGCATCAGGGCATTCACCCAGATGGACAGGGCCTGATATCCCTACAGCAGTGTATATGGGTGTGGGTGGATGATGACAAACGCCGTCGCTCAGCGTTCTGATAAGAGCGCAGTGAGGTCCCCCGTAAGGTTGCCATAGCAGCGCAGTAAGGTCTCCTACAAGGCTACAGGAGCTTGGCAGGTGCGCACAGTGCTCTCCTACAATGCCTGATAAGCTCAGCTTGTATAATTGATTAATTGATTGATTGATTTGAGGTTTAACGTCCCCGTCAACACTGTATAGGTCATTTTGGAGATGTTGCTTCCAATTTTGTTGGACTTTTACCCGCCATTAAGATGAAATGACATCTCAAGCCCTGGCGCCCAATGAAACCAGTAGAGTTTATAAGCATGGACGGCCCGTCTCGCACAGGTTTGCCTGGGCAGGCTTAGATCCTCTAAGCGGTTTACCAGTACTCGTTTGCGGTCGGTTTAAGCTCTCCGTGGAAGCATCATACAGTCCATCTATTTCTTCCAGTCCCGATGGGCGGTGGGCCCTCTTGTATAAACAGTGGGCCATGTCTAGAGTAGACTGTGAAACGTGAAGTTTGATTGAGTACTGTCTTCTGTGGTGACTCATCCCGGGGTTGATAAGGTTATGGCGGTGGACTTGCTGCTGCTTGGGGTGATGGCGGTGGACTTGTTTCCGAGGGCACACGAGTACTGGTAAACCGCTTAGGGGATCTAAGCTTGCCCAGGCAAAGGGGCACGAGTCAGACCATCCATGCTTATTAATCCTATTGGTTTCATTGTGCGACAGGGATTGAGATGTCATTTCATCTCAATGTCGGGTAAAAGTCCCACAAAATTGGAAGCAATGTCTCCCTCAAATGACCTATACTGTGTTGATGGGGATTTTAAACCTCAAATCAAACAAAACTGTTTGACTGATGAAGATGTCTGTTAACACTTTGCTTTATAGTGCAAACGAACGTCTTCAACATGCCGTCAGCGCAGTGTGAGCGCCGTAAAAGCGCAGTGCACGCATTGTGAGCGCCGTAAAAGCGCAGTGCACGCAGTGTTAGTGCCGTGTAAGCACAGTGGATGCCCCGTGAGAGCGCATACAATTGCCATCAAGAATGCCACAGGATTGCGATAGATCGCCATGTAAGCTCTGTAGCAACCTCTTGGTCACTGTTATGACGCCATGACAGGTCCATGCTCACGAAAAATATCCCATAATTCTTGCGATCTCGCGGCATTCTGGAAAATTAAACAACGCTGTTCCATCGCATAGTGTGACAGGGGTATCAGCAGAATAAGCGTAAAAAGCTAGGTGGGAAATGCACTATTTTCGTGTCCTCAGTTTAGTTTTTCTCGAAAGGCTAATTGCAGGAACTTAATGTCTGTGAAACCCACGACAGCATTATATATTGGCCATTTGGGCAGACAAACCCGCATTATGTCTACCAACACTATGTTTCGGGGTTGCAGTTTTCTGTATGTACTGACAGTGTTGCAGTATTTTGCCTTGTCCATTTTGGGTATAACCAGACAGAACAATACCTCAGATGGTGTAAACTGTATAGATAGAAGTTGTAACAGATAAGATGTCATTTCCATGGATATAACCTATTGCTTGTGCTTGTTCCATCTGAAAACAGGATTAGGGAAGTTTTTAACAATAGTTCTTGCTGAATATTCATTTAAGCCACTCCATATCTGTCTGTCAACCAATCAAATTACTGTATGTTATTTATTACTACAAATTCATAAACTAAATGCCAAACAGTGTAGATCCTGATCAGGATCTACACTGTTTTGAAAAGATAGGGGTTGTCGTGAACAGCAAGATAAGGGTTAACAATAATTCTGAGATGATTTTGCTTATTTCTCTATTACAACAAATGTTATGGGTACTTAGTTAGAATTGCCTCTTCAAGGCAATTCTGAGTACATGTATAATCCGAATACAGTTTTTTTGGAAAATTCAAGGACATTATCCCTAAATTGTGTCCAAATACTCATCTTATCTGTCTCTCTGTTGTGCTTGTTCCAGTATATCAAAGTCTGTGAAAGAGCATTACTTAAAATTCTAAAGATTTTATAAAACCCTTTTAATGGTTTTGAGTGCTTAAATTTCTGGAATAATTTTCTCATTCATCTGCCGAGGCGAAAGTCTGAGAATGCATACGAAGTGGCAGAGAACATGTTTTTTTTTTCTGTTTCTTTACATTTTAGCCCATGACATTGCCTTTAATTAAGTCCCATGTTTATTCATATGTCTGGGTTGGGGGAGGGATATCAGTTCATTAACATGTCTATGCAAAACTGTTAAGTTTAGGACATTTGTTAGGGCCACATTTTACGACATGGTATGGATCTGCACTGTTTGCTCAGGCCTCACTCTGAGTGGGTCTGTCCAAATATATTCGGTAAAATTTTAATGCTTTGTACTTTGTTGTTTGTAAAATTTGTAAATAATTTGAGGGCCACACGGGAGATTAGTGACCTAAATAGTGTTGACGGGGTGTAAACCTCAACATAAACAAAGAAAAATGTTCGGAGCTCATTCTTTGACAAATTTCTCCTAACTGCAGATATCAACACTTACCTGTTTTGTTTTTCTGCTAGCTACTTTAAAAGTCATTGTTGCAAACCGTGTGGACCCAGATCAGACTGAAGTCTGATGAGGGTCCACATTGTCTTTATGCAAAAATATGTCGAAAAGTTTGCCGGAATATGCAGCAGAGGACATAGACAGAAACCACAGTTTTTCGTTAAAATATTTGAGAAAATTTAGGGAGAATTTTCTAATTCTATCTTGAAAATTTATGTTGTGTGAACCCAGTAGAATCCCCTCGATGAGGCGATTCTATTGAGTACACATACCTTTATTTGGAAGAAAATAAAAAAAAATATCCATGTTTTAACTCTGATTAACACTCAGTGGCTTAATGCTATGCATGCTGGGTAATTTTTTTAGCAGACGACATTTTGAGATATTTTTCTTATTATAATTTTTCTAGAAAACATGAGATGTCAAATCCTGTTTTCTGGGAAAACTAGAAAAATATTTCAAAATGCCATCTGCTGCTAAAAAATACCCAGCATGCAGAGGGTTAACCCTTGTCCTGCTAATCCCGGATATGCCTTATCCTTGAAACAATGTACATCCAGATCAGATGGCTTCTGACGAAGCCATCTGATCAGGATCTACATTGTTTGCCATTCAGATTGTGAATTTGTTGCAATAATTTGCATTAAGTAATCTGATTGGTTGATAATCGGTAGTGGGTGTGGCATATATGAATATTCAGCAGGACAAGGGTTAAGCTAAATGTTCATGGTCCCAGAGGTGTTTGAGCCATCGAAGTTTGACTGTAGCTGACAGACGAAACTTGTATTATTCATGACAGACGAGTAGATATGTGATAGAGAGCTCCTAGAATTTTTACAAAATACAGATAAACATGCAAATTGTTTAAAAATGAGGGGGAAAAATCATTATTTTGGACTTATTTACATGCCATAAGACTTGATTACATCTTATGTTAGACCAGTGTTGTGCAGAGATACGACTTATGTCACTGGCAAATTTAAAGCTTTCTGACTTAACAAAATCTACATTAAAGCATGTTTGCAGTGAGAAACAGACTGCATATGAGTGAAGTGTAACGTACAGTTAACTGTCTTCTGCTGATGTGTGATTTTTGAATTTCTTAAGTGAATGCCACCGCTCACAAGATTGGAATTCATTTGGAGCTGGTCTGTTGCTTCACTGTTTTGCATCCGAATTAAGATAAATTGACATATGCAGCGGCTCTTGAGTTTTCTTAAAATCAATGTTTCTTTGCCAATTACCGAAGCCAAGGGGAAAGTTGAGTTAATTTACATGCTATGGTACAATATCAGAATTTATCTCCTTTGCACGTTCTTATTAGTGCCAGGCCGAAAGATACTGGTCGCCATTTTATGGTCTTTCTTTTCCTGTCTGTTTAGAAACAGAATTCCACTAACTGTGAGAAAATGTAAACTTTAGCAAAGTGAATAACCCATATTAGATGGTGAACCCCAAAAGAGACAAATAATGCAGGTCCAGGTTGGAGGACCATCTGATGAGGACTTTTACTCAACGGTTCGCAAAAAGCGTACATTTTTAAAATAAATTTCTGAGAATAACTCAACCTGACATACCTCAATTTTGAAATGGACTTGTCTTATATATGAAGCAGGTGAATTCTATGCAGACCAAAAGTTGGATAAATGATATACAACTTTCTTTTTCTTCAAAGTATATGTTGTGGGTACTCAGAGAATCCCTTCAGGCTGCAGCTCGGCTATCAAATTTGAAGACGGCAATGATCTTGTAAGTCTTATATGGGAAGTCTTGTTTTGGCATAAAAAAGACACAAGCATGCATGCACACACATATGAATGCGCTGACACAAGGATGCAGGGCACACATGCACACACACATACACACACACAGGGCATAGGTCAAGCTAATGTGTGATGGGACAATATCTGTTGTGTGTTTTTATATCACATAAATATAAACAAGAATTCCGCCGAAGGCTATGTCGCGCCTGTGGGGGCACAAAGTCACCAAGCCATGATATGTAGGTAGTCAAGTTCAAACATAGATGCTTGCATAAAAGTTTCCAGTCTCAAATGCAAGCTTGTACTAAGTATCATTAATGAAGCTCTATTAATTCTTGAGAAATGAACTTAACCAATATGGTGAATGCTAGGGTGGTCGCAACATTTTACAAAGTCAGTGAACCATGAAATTTAGGTCAAGGTCAAATATGGATGCTTGCATTTAAGTTCCATCCCCAGATTCAAGTTTGTACCAAATATCATTAATGAAGCTCTTATGGTTCTTGAGAAATAAACTTGACCATTAGGGTGAACGCTAGGGTGGTCGCAATATTTTACAAAGTCAGTGAAACATGAAATGTAGGTCAAGGTCAAATATGGATGCTTGCATGTAAGTTGTCATCCCCAGACACAAGTTTGTACCAAGTATCATTAATGAAGCTCTTATAGTTCTTGAGAAATAAACTTGACCATTAGAGTGAGTGCTAGGGTGGTCACAATATTTTACAAAGTCAGTGTACCATGAAATGTAGGTCAAGGTCAAACATGGATGCTTGTATGTAAGATGTCATCCCCAGACACAATGTTGTACCAAGTATCATTAATGAAGCTCTTATAGTTCTTGAGAAATAAACTTCACCATTAGGGCGAACGCTAGGGTGGTCGCAATATTTTACAAAGTCTGTGAACCATGAAATGTAGGTCAAGGTCAAATATGGATGCTTGCATGTAAGTTGCCATCCCCAGACACAAGTTTGTACCAAGTATGATTAATGAAGCTCTTATAGTTCTTGAGAAATAAACTTGAACCTCAGGGTAAATGCTAGGGTGGTCGCAAATGTTGACGCCTTGGCAAACAGACGGACGAACGGACAGAAAACTGGGCTCCTATATCGCGCAATGCTGATAGCAGGCGCGACAAAAAGACAAAATATTTTTGCTAGCTGCATTACATTTAATTATTACACTGAATTTATGAAAGTCAAACTGTCTGTGCTGCATTAAATTTATAAAGCATTATATACAGGAAAGAAAAAATATCTATTCTGCATTTCAATTATACCACATCAAATATATGAAAGACAAAATTTCCATGCTGCATTACATTTATACCACATTATATATATAAAAGACAAAATATCCATGCTGCATTACATTTATACCGCATAGAAAATATAAAAGACAAAATGTAAATGCTGATTATTACATTTATATACCACATTATATAAATAAAAGACAAAATTTCCATTCTGCATTACATTTATATCGCATAGAAAATATAAAAGACAAAATGTCAATGCTGATTATTACATTTATATACCACATTATATACATAAAAGACAAAATTTCCATTCTGCATTACATTTATACCACATACAATGTATTTAAAAGACAAAATTGCCATGATGCATTACATTTAACAGACTTATATATAAAAGTTAATTGTATCGATTCCTGATCTTTGTTTTACTTCTACTTTATATATAAAAGACAAATTTTCACTGCTGCATTACATTTATACCATATCATATATATAAATGCTGTATTTCTTTTATACATCATTATTTAGGACAAATTATCTATGCTGCACTACATTTATAATAATAATAATAATAATAATAATTCTTTATTTCAAGAGGATAACATATTTGGCACAAGTGCCCATACATGTGATATTTTCTTGGACCCAAATAGGGAGATTTTGATTTTCAGATAGGGAGATTGGGGTCCCAAATCGGGAGATTTTTCCGCGGTAAAAAGTGATTTTTTTTTTGGTTAAAATTTACCTCTGAAGCACTTTTTCATCCATAACATGCCAACACGACAATTGTTGTCTGCTTTGTCATCTGCATTAAAAATCTTTTTTGAAAACAGTGTGGGCCCAGATCAGACTGCAGAGCATTCTGATGACGGTCCACACTGTTTGCCTTTCTGCAAAAATATGTTATAAAAGCTTGGAAAAAGAAAGCAGCAGACGACAAACTTCCATTTTGTATTTTAATAGAGAGACAATTTCTCGGAAGAACAATCAAAGAACAAGCACTGACCAATAGATCGGTGTTAAATACCCACCTAGCACCTGGCAGAAAAAAAAACAACGTTCAGAATACCCGCATAGAAAAATTACTCATACTCTTACACCCCTTCTCTTATCATCCCCAAAACGTGCCTCGGAACTAATAAGCATGCATGATTTTTATTGATTTAACTTTGGGGCATATTTTTTTCATAAAAGATCCATTAAAAACACGGCAAAAATATTTTTTCTCGCAAGCTAAAAATGAAACAGGTTTGAACAGAAATTTTGACCCTGCAAAACTCCGGTTCCATGTTTATTAATAAATGAAAAACTACATACAGATGCTTAGAAAATACCAGCGTCTGCTCTGCTCTGTTTTGGCGGGAAAAATATTTAGCGCGTTCACCTGTCAAAGGCCAAAAAGCATGCACGAATTTTCATTGGTGTCACGGTGGGCATATTTCTTTCTTGCTTTAAAAACGGCAAAAATATTTTTCTCGGGTTTAAATAGAAAATGTCACTAAGTAATTACCCAGTTCAATGATTAATAAAAGAATAACGGTTTACAGACGCGTAGAAAAAAAACAGCGTCTGCTTTGCTCTGTTTTGGCGGGAATAATATTTAGCGTCTACACGTGTCAATTACAAAGGGATTAAATAAGCTATAACTGGTATATCTTGATTGACTAGTTTTCACACCTTGTCACATTGTTAATTGTCGGCTTATCAATAAGGCCCGCCTCGGGTGTAAACGGTTTAATAGCGTTGGCAACTTGAGCAAATCGGTGATCAGTAATAAATGTATGCAAACATCACATTTCTTCCTTATTGAATTTCTCGCTTTTTATCACATTGTTTGCGGCTTGTTTGCGGGTTGCATTTTAATAATTGTATTTACCGGTACGTTCTTTTCATATTGCGATATTATACTTGTGCAGGTGTGTATTGCAATTTACCTGCATACCGCCTAGCGTAAATACACTGACGGTTAACCGCATGGTATTTTACAGTGGTTAACACTAAATTGGTCGGTCGGCTGAAAACTACTATAGGAAAATTGTTGTGTCGGGAGATTAGGGCCGTCGGACGGGAGATGGGGTTCGAAATCGGGATATCCCGACGAAATCGGGAGATATCACATGTATGAGTGCCAGTCTAACATATGGTCCTCATTGTAACATTTATATGAACATGTATGGATTGTTGATAAAACGATACCATCTGAAATTAAAACATATTCACAAATGTATACATTAAACATTAAAAGAACCTTGACTATCAAGGCTGGGGCGAGGGGCACATGGCAGAAGCCAATGTCCAAACAGCACACCCCTACTCCCATACTACTTTGATAGTCCCTAAAATCGCAGGCGTAGTCTAGAAAGTATGCGCTCTCTTTGTTAAGCAAAAATTAAAATAGACCAAGTAAGTTACCGACATTTTAACTTTTAAAGCATTATACATGTATATAAAAGACAAATGGTGTAAATTGCAGACTTTGAAGACTTTTCCAGAATGTTTGGCATTCAAATTTTGAAAATAGCAGCTCATATTTCCATAATATTGTAAGCCAGTAAGTTATATTGTACCCCTGGTGTATAAGCTGCCATTTCATCTTCAAACTCTTTCACTGCTACATAAAATTCTGCAGCAGACAACTATCTATTTGTTTTCTTAATTTTTAGAGAAAATCGGCTTGATTTGAGTTTGTGTATCACTTATACTTTTTTGTTTTGGATAGCCAATTGGCCATTTTAGCTTTCAGCTATTGGTGTTAGTTAATACATGTTTTGTGTTTCTTTCCCTTTGGTGTCTCTGATGGAAGCTGTGGGTTAATTGCATCGATTCCTGGTCATTGCCTCCACTTCTATTTGGCATTTGGAATGAATCTTCTGCCAAGCAGTCTCATATTTAATGTTAAAAAAAAAAATAGAAAAAAAAAAAAACACCATCTGCTTATTGTGATTAGCACTTGAATGGTATAAACCCATTCTAACCCTTATCCTGCTGAATAAACTGATTTAAACACACCCACCAATCAAATTCCTTGACATAATGTATTTGTTCACAAACTGCATATCAGTGTAGATCCTGATCAGAAGCCATCTGATCTGGATCTGTACTGTTTGCAAAGGTTTGTCGTGAACAGCAGGATGAGGATTAACCCTTAAGACACCGAGAAAAACTACATCTGAAAAATGTTGTCTGCTTATGTCGTCTGCTTATTTTTTTCGGCAAACTTTTTAAAATATTTTTGCATCTGCAGGAGCAGTCTGATCTGGGTCCACACTGTTTGCGGTTTGCAAAAAAGGACTTTTAAAGTAAGCGGCAGATGACAAAGCAGACGACAGTTGTTGTGATTGGCATGTTATGGGTTAAGTTGAACAGGATCTTCAAGTTTCTCACTATATATTGTAAGAATCCATTTTGAAATTTAGGGGTATCACATTGTATTATTTTTAGTAAATTAATTTAGAATATGGCTGACAGGCCCTGTACAGAACATACGCCACGCTCTTTTGATGTCTGATCTGGGGCTGAACTGTTTACATATTCTGCGATTTTATGCCTAAAATTGGATAAAAACCGGAAATGGAGCATGCAATCATTGTACCCTTGACAACTATAGTTTAACGCGCTGAACAACTCGCCTTTCCCGTGTGTCTCTCGGGACTTGTTAAAATTAGTTGAAATTATGAGCACAATGTAATATTACTTAAGTTTAAGCCTTATTGACGGCAGTTTGTTGAAGAAAATTACCAGAAAACATGTTACATGAATATGAATAATTCAGACATGGCATACCTAATATATATACCGCATTTACCCTAAATATTCGGACACCTCAACTCCTTAACATACTTGTTAAAACATTTGAACGAGTTTTATGTACTCCCCGATTTTGTGTCTAAGAATAGGGGGATGAGTGGCAAACATTGTAGACTCTGATAAGATGCCGCAGAATGCGGCATCTCATCTGGGTCTACAATGTCTGGCTATGCAGTGTTTGCTTAGGCCTGTATTTTTGAATACATATGGTAAATATGGTATTCTGAATATTAAGTTATAGCTCGAAATATTGGGATAGAACTGCCCCTAAAGACAACATAAAACTAGATCTTTTTCAGATTTTAGCTTGCCAGGTGGAAGTTCAGGAAGAGCAATTGCACTACACTTGGTCACGGCAACTGTGTCAGCATTGGAATAGGCCTTGGCATCCATATTTTACATTATAATTTTTCAAGTGCTCAATAATACTTTCCAAACCATATGAAGGGTTTGGTTCATATTTGGTTATATTCAGCAATACCACTGCCCAAAAGTCACAGACTTAGAAATTTAATATTGACCTTCTTAAGAACTCGGAATAAATTTGGTTTAAAGTTGGTATGCCGATACATGTATATGCCCAAAGCTTTATTTCATGCAAGTCCAGGCCGTGAACTTTAAAGGTCAAGATATGATTTTTAAGTTTTTATTCAGCAATACACCCACCCCTGCCCATGACCCCAAGGTCACAGACTGGGACACCTTTCCAGGCAAGCAATGCTGTCTAATGAAAAAATTGTTGCTGTTTTTTTTACGCCTCTGTTTTTCTGTACACCTTATCTACAGTTGTCTTTACACCTCTGTTTTTCTGTGCACCTTATCTACAATTGTCTTTATACCCTTGGAGATAAACAGAATCAGTTGAGTAGGATAAATGCAGCTGACACAGTGTTTACTAAAATTATAAAATTAAAGTACTGGCAGTTTGTAAATATGGCCCTCTGAGGGACAAACCAGATCATGCTTTACCAAACATCCTAAACGCAGCCAAAGTCCTTAGTCCTCCTTTATGTTTTATTCATTTAGACATCATTAGTATAACCTTTGTCCAGCTGAATTAGCTCATTTTCTGCTGAATAATTAATTTAGCCACACCCATTTCTAACTGTGATCCAATCTGATTACTTGATGTAATTTATTCCTCCAAATTCACAAACTGAATGTAAAACAGTGGAAATCCTGATCAAACACTGCAAACAGTACAGTTCCAGACTAGATCACTGGATCTTTACTGAATGTCATCCAGTAGGTGAAATGACAGGATGAAATGACATTAAGTAATTTGATTGGTTTAGATTCAAAAATGGGTGTGGCAAAATTAATTTATTCAGAAGATCAAAGAATTACAAACACATTAGTGGTCACAATGAGAGTATCAAATGCAGTGCCATTTTTGCCAATAAAAATGTGAGTAGTTTTTGCACAATAATATACTCACATTTTTTTTTAGCAAAATGCCAGTTATTTTCAATACTGAATGATTGAACTTTTTAAGTCATGACAACTACTAATTTCATTGGCATTGAACAACTGGGTATAAGTACAATCACTCAGATGTCAGAAATACATTATTATTTTGATTTAGTGTTATTTTCACATTTTTTGCATAAAATTTCATACTTTGTGTTTAAGAAACACTTTCCATGTCTGATAATGCCGCTTTCGAGCATTTAATTTTTTCTTCTGGGCTTTCAGAAGATTAAGGAGCATGAGTGGTTAGATTGCCAATACAAACTTAACAAAATTGTCTACAGTTAACTGTCCCAAAACGGCCATTATTTGTGTGTGAAATTTCAAAAGACATCTCCGAAGTGTGACTTAAACTAGAACTTTATCCTGAGTATGTTTTATTTATGAGCTTTCGCCAATTCCAGTGGCATTTTACAAGTTTTTACATAATTTGATTATGGACAAAGTGTCATAGTCATTTTCAGATGTCTTGCTGAAATGATTTGAATTGACCTTGTATGAGTTTTTCTGTCCTCATGTGCCCAGGCAAAGCTGTGCGAATAGGCCCGTCCATGCTTATAAACCCTGGTTTCATTGGGCGGCAGGGTTTGAGATGTCATTTCATCTCAATGTCGGGTAAAAGTCCCACAAAATTGGCAGCAACGTCTCCAAAATGACCTTTACAGTGTTGACGGGGACGTTAAACCTCAAATCAAACAAAACAAAACCTTTGAAAGCAACAACCTTATCCTGCTGAACACTACAATTCCTACTTTTGCAAATGGTGTAGATCCAGATTGGAAGGCTTCTGAATCTGATCAGGATCTGCACTGTTTGTCTTGATCAATTAATTTGATTGGTGGAAGGTCAGAAATGGGTGTGGCTATGTAATTTTTTCAGCAGGATAAAGGTTATAAATCTTAACCCTTGACCTGCTGAATATTGATATATGCCACACCCACTGATTATCAACCAATCAGATTACTTGATGCAAATTATTGCAACAAATACACAATCTGAATGGCAAACAATGTAGATCCTGATCAGATGGCTTCGTAAGAAATGGCTTCATTGTTTGGAAAATAAGGCATATCCGGGCTCAGCAGGACAAGGGTTAAAATCAAATCTAGCAGCAAGGACAGTTTCAAAGTATTTTTGTCTCAAATTTTCATGTGAATAAGGCGTGACACTATATGGTTGCCCCCAAATGTCTAATGGCCTAAACTTGCGCTCAGTTGTGGCAGGAAACTAGTATTTATCATGGACAGGGCAGCCGATTGGCAGAAGCCTTTTGATGGCATGAGTCCACTAGCATACAATGGGTTGAAGCACCATTGAAAATATCATCTGCTGGTTGGGATATGCAGTTAAAGAGTTAAACTATGATCTGTATTGATGAAAAGTATTTCTAGTATAGCTCCCAAGTTCTCCGCAACACAAGACATTTTTCAAGACAGTTTGTCCTTAACTATGTTAAACGATTTCCAGGTCCTTGAAGAATGATAGAACAACAAGTTATATTTTCATTTTGGACATCTGTATTTACACCTATTCAATCACTTGTTGTAAGAGTGAAAATGTCATCATTTTACATTGATTATGAAACAGTTTTTTGACAATTATAGATGAGGGTGGTGAAATTGGGTAAATTTCTGTTACCAGTTGCATTTTACATGGACACTGCTGGGATTTTACATGGACAGTACTCTGACTGTACTTTACTTTGATGGCTTTATACATGGACAGTACACTTATGGCATTTTGCATGGACATTATATTACTAGGTCTTTGCATGGGCAGTACACTGCACTGCCAGGACTTTTCATGGCAAGTGCATTTATGACACTTTACACAGTGCTGTACTGAGACTTTACATGGCAAGTGCTCTGGTTGTACTATACATGGATAGTACAATGTTGGGACTTAACATGGACAGTACAATGTTGGGACTTAACATGGACAAACACTGTCTATCCTTTACATGGACAGTACACTGATGCAGACTTCACCTAGACAATACACTGCCAACATTTTACATGGACAGTATGATGTTGGGTCTTTACATGAACAATACATTGCTTTTACATGGACAATTAATGCATTGCTTGATTTTTGTTTGTTTGATTTGAGGTTTAACGTCCCCGTCAACACTGTAAAGGTCATTTTGGAGACGTTGCTTCCAATTTTGTGGGACTTTTACCCGACATTGAGATGAAATGACATCTCAAGCCCTGTGGCCCAATGAAACCAATAGGGTTTATTAGCATGGACGGTCCATCTCGCACCGCGGTTCCTGGACAGGCTTAGATCCTCTAAGCGTTTTACCAGTACTAGTGTGCGGGCCGGATTCAGCTCTGCGTGGAAGCATCATGCAGCCCATATATTTCTTCAAGCCCCTATGGGCGGGGGCGTCTGCATTGCTTGGACTTTTCATTGACGGTACACAGCTTGAACTCACAGTACATGGACAGTACATTGTTGGGACTTTACATGGACAGTACACTGTTGAGACTTTACATGGACAGTATGCTGCTTGGACTTTGCATGGACAGTACTCCACTGAGACTTTACATGGCCAGTACACCCCTGGGAATTTACATGACCAGTACACTGCTGGAAGTTTACATGGACAGTAAACTGCTAGGACTTTGCATGGACAGAACACTGCTGCATTTTACAAGTGCAGTAAACGGTTGAAGCTACACTGCTGGCATATTATTTTGACAGTACATTGCTGGCATTTCACTGCTTAGAGTATATAAGTACTGCTAGCATTTTACATGCTCAATACATGGATGTGATTCTACATGCATTGAACAGTAGTACACTGTTGGTATTTTACATGGACAGTTTTTACATGGACAGTTTTTACATGGACAGTATAGTAGTCGCAGATAAGATTGACTAGGCGGAGCTATCGTTTGTACCTCCCTTAGGAATATTCCAGCAACAAAAAGGTAAAACAAGTCACCAGATTGTGTGAATTCAACTGTAACACAATCATAGCTGTGGCGTATATGACCATTTTGTCCGCTTGTAGAAAGCATGCGAAAGGCACTCTACCGAATCTTCTGGTGGTCTCAGCGAATTTGACATATATTGACAACACCTGAATAGCTCCGCCTAGTCAATCTTATCTGCGACTACTATACACTATCTGCTGTTATTCCATTTTAGACTGGAAAGAAAAAGGGACACTGGCATACAGTGCTGGCCCAAATAAGGTGCCACAGAATGTAGCATCAGATCAGATCAGAGCCTTGACTCTGCAAAAATTTATTAACCCTTCTCTTGCTGAATATTCAGTTAAGCCACACCCATTTCTGTCTATCAGCCAATCAAATTACTTGATGTAATTTATTCCTACAAATTCATAAATTGAATGTCAAACAGTGCAGATCCTGATCAGATGGAAGCCATCTGATCTGGATCTACACTGTTTCCAAAGAAAAGGGTTGTCGTGAACAGCATAAGAGTTAATTTTTAAGATTCATTTTGACACCCCTTTAATTTTGAAATTGACACCTGCTAAGATTCCATTCGGTAAAAGAGTATCTTACATGGGTGTTCATATATTATTGATTTTTTTTGTTTGATTTGACGTTTAACGTCCCCGTCAACACTGAAAAGGTCATTTTGGAGATGTTGCTTCCAATTTTGTGGGACTTTTACCCGACATTGAGATGAAATGACATCTCAAGCCCTGTCGCCCAATGAAACCAATAGGGTTTATAAGCATGTGCGGTCCCACTCATGTGCACCCCTTTTCCTGGGCAGGCTTAGATCCTCTAAGCGATTTACCAGCACTCATGTGCTCATGTGCCGGTCGGATTCAGCTCTGCGTGGAAGCATCATGCAGCCTGAATTTATTAAATGAGTTAAGGAAAAGGGATAAAATGCGAGGCTTTGCAAAGCATTTTATCCCTAAATTCCTCAGTCAATGAGTGCAATAAATTTAATAATACATGAGCACAGATCCAAGGGTCTATTGAATTTTATCATATGACATTTAAAAAGCGGCCATTTCATTCACATATTTTTACAAAAGTTCCAATATTCCGCCATAAGTAAACTCAACGCCATAAGTAAACTCAAAACATGAATAATTACATGACGTTATTACATACTCAGAGACGACATCATAATTTATATGATAAACAAAAATCTGCTGAGGAAACAGGAACAAAAATTTTTTTCTTTCTTTCCTTTTTGAATTTACTCATTGTTCTAGGACACAGACACAGACAGAACAAAAAACCTTGATAAAGCTGACGGGGACATAAAACCTCAACTCAAACAAACAAAAACAAAAAACATGTACTAGAGCATCTGACCGACTGAGAAAAAGACAGACAGGCGAAAAGGCAGACCCAGGCAGGCAGACATTATCCACCCACATAACTCTCCCGCCTACTTGGCGACCACCATCACACTGCAAATGATTTTATCATGTAGAGGGTGGAGAATGGTACCCATTTTATGGAATCTGGTAGCTATTTCATCCTGGTGTTTGCTTCGAAACTATTTTTTCTTTCAAACAATCCATCAGTTGGTGATAAATTTCACTGATAAGGCTTGATTTATAGAAGTATGTTTCTGAGAGACAGAATCAGACCACCCTTACATTTTTAATGGGAGATCCTGTTGACCTTTTTGGCAACTGCTGCAGAATTCTTTGATATGCACCGAAATTGCAGACTGGTTCTCAAGTTTTCATTTCTGTTCTATTCTATTCTGTTCTGTAACCATCCCAACCTGAATTTGGACAGAACTCCCGTAAATTGATCCTGAGTATTGGGACAGGTAGGCCTAGGCAAACAGTGCAGACCCAGATCAGACTGCTCCTGAAGGAACAGTCTGATCAGGGTCTACACTGTTTGCCATTCCTACTGCATCTTTTGGACTCCTTGCATGATCATGAAACAAATTTGGTTTGGATAATTGCAGCAAGTTCTCAAGGTGTCGGAACTTTTAGGGTTTTACGGTAGTGAAATGGATCAAAATTCTCTGACTCACAGCAAAGTGGCATGAAAACTGCATCTAGGTCCAGTATTTCAAAACTAACAATTTGGTTGGGCACCCTTGCCCATCGGGGCCTGGAGAAATAGATTGGGCTGCATGGTGTTCCCCCTCACAGTGATGCAGAGCTGATTATGGGACCGAACTGTTGAGTACTGGTAAACCACTTAGAAGGTCTAAGACTGCTGAGGAAAAGTAGTGTGAGTTGGACCATCCCTTAAATCCTAGCAGTTTCTTTGGGTGGGTCATTTTCACAGAATTGAAGGCAATATCTCCAAAATTACCTAAATAGCATTGACAGGGACGTTAGACCTCAACACAAACAAAACAATGTTGTAAGTTAGCATATCATAAATTCGGACCTTTGATAGGGCAAAAATGCTAAAAAAATTTGCTGAAAAATGCGAGAAGGTACTCATACATATTTCCAGCAAAAATACCAAGGTATTAGATAATGTACTTACTAGAAAATTAATATGTTTACCCCTAATGAGCAAGTTCAGCTAACTATGATTTTAAACAACTTGGCCCGGTGTTTTCAGATATCTCAGAAAGGTCTAGACACAGTCCTGCTGGTTTTGTTGTTTTGTTCTGAATAACGTTATTCCCCAAATTCAAGTTGTTGCTAAGTAAATGTGTAAATGCATGTGAGTGTGTATGTGTATGAATCACTACCCATGAGTCAATAGTGCATTAATTTTGCGGAGAGATAATTCCTGCAAAATTTATCTTTTTAACCTGTACCCTGGCAAACAGTGTAGGCCAAGATCAGATGCCGCAGAATGTGGCATCTGATCAGGGTCTGCAATGTTTGCTAACAGAATTATCCATCTAAAATATAAAATATAAAAAAATAGGCCTGACACCCCATAAATGACATGAAGTTGTCCAGCATACAACAGAATTTGCCACGGTGGGGCAAATCATTCCCCTTAAACACATTATGCCTGGTGTCCCAATATGGGACATTGGCAAATAGTGTAGACCAAGATCTGGTTCAGATGAACATTAATTCTGTTTTTGTCTACATTTCCATCACAAGGCTACATTTCTTTTATCCATATGTGATAATTGGAATCTCCCATTTAAAACCGTTAGGCAGGTCCATTTTCAGATTTAGGGGTGACTGATTTGTTAAAATTGTTGTAACTTTTGTAAAAATTCCCATATTCTTAGCTTAAAATGTTGATCCTGATCAGATGATGCATTCTGCGGGCATTTGATCTTGGTAGAGCCAATCTGGAAGTCACGAAAGTTGTCTTCATTGTAAACGGCAGAAATTATGTATCCATTCCTCTTCAAATGTACCCCTCAACATGTAGCACCACGACTAGTCTGAACCTTAACCCTTTATTCGCTGATCATGTCACGACCCCTTCTTTTTGCAAACAGTGTAGATCAAGATCAGATGGCTTCTGAGGAAGCCATCTGATCTTGATCTTCACTGTTTGACATTCAGTTTTTGAATTTGTAGCAATAAATTATGTCAAGCAATCTGATTGGTTCAGAGTCAGAAGTGGGTGTGGCTAAATTAATTATTCAGCGGGATAAGGGTTATATTTACAATAATTTTAAGGCTTGTCGTTCACTTCTTCCATCTTATGTTTTCTTGTGCCTTTTGTTAGCATTGGCTACCTGTGTAGAAATGACATCTGGGTTGCATTTCTCTGCACTTACATGTGAACTACATAAGATATTTACCATTTGGATTTCATACAGATTATATCATTTTCATGTTACGCCCAGACATTACTGGTGGGCGATCTGGGGCATGACAAGGGGTAATCAGAAAAAAACATAGTTTAAAACCTTGAGTGGAATGGAGTGAAAAGGAATGGAATGGTAAAAATTATGACAGAAAAGCTAGTTGCCCATAAGATGCCACATTACAAAAGTACTTAATACAGTCAGTGACAAATTCTAATAAATGCCCACAACATTTGTTTCTGATGGTCCTCGTATTATGCACGAGAATTTTAGTATTGACTGTAGGCCAATTCTTCATATAATCAAGAATAAGATTCAGGAACAAAGATGGGGCCTTTTACGCTCAATTGCTCTTGGAAGCAACGTCTCCAAAATGACCTTTACAGTGTTGACGGGGACGTTAAACCTCAAATCAAACAAAAAAGCGCTCAATTGCTCCAAGAAACAAATGCTGTGGACATTTGTTAGAATCACCTCGGCGATTCTAACAAATATCCACAACATTTGTTTTTTTGTCAGTAACAAATTCAATATTCTTGAATATTCCATCTTTTTAGCTCAGGATTTGTCTTGTAACGAGTTTTGTTGTCATATCAAATGTCGGTGTAAAGAAGGTTATCTGTAGTTCTGATTGGTGCTTGAAGAACTGACTGAATCAAAGCACTGACAGCACTGATTGGTTGATAATGTCTCTGACAGCACAGATTGGTCGATTGTCTCTGACAGCACTGATTGGTTGATAATGTCTCTGACAGCACAGATTGGTTGATTGTCTCCATCAGCACTGATTGGTTGATAATGTCTCTGACAGCACAGATTGGTTGATTGTCTCTGACAGCACTGATTGGGTGATAATAACTCTGAGAGCACTGATTGGTTGATAATGTCTCTGACAGCACTGATTCGTTGATAATGTCTCTGTCAGCACTGATTGGTTGATAATGTCTCTGAGAGTAGGCTAGGAAATTGGTCCTGATAGGAGACTTAGACTTTTTCATTTAACATTTAAATATCTGCACCTTCAACAAACAGTGTATACCCTGATCAGATGCTGCATTATGTGGCATCCAATCTGGGTTTACACTGTTTACCAATTCCTCAGTACATGAGCCCAGTCCAGATTTTACAGTACACCGAGAAAAACCACATCTGAAAATGTCATCTGCTCCTGTCATCTGTTGAATTTTTTTTGCAATTTTTTTTTAAAATATTTTTGCATGCAGACAAACAGATCAGGAGCAGTCTGATCTGGGTCCACACTGCAAAAAATGACTTTTAAGGTAATGGGCAGACAGCAAAGCTGACGACAATAGTTGTAATTGACGTTTTATGGGTAACCAATGCTCTGATGTCACAGGGAGAATATAGAAGCCTCCGTGGTGTAGTGGTTACGCTACTCGCCTTGTAAACCAGGGATTGCAGGATCCATCCCGGGCTTCTCCAGACTTTTGGATGAGTCTTTAAACCGAGGTCCCGTCTCCGTATGACCTTAGCTAAACTCAAACACTCACTCACTCACAGGGAGAATAGCACTGCTATTTATAGCCTTTACCTGGATTTTGTATATGGTTAGCCATAGTCATGTCGACAATTGCAGGCGGGAAGCTTCTGTTGTTAGCCCTTATCCTGCTGAACATTCATTTGAGCCACACCCATTTCAGACTTTTAACCAATCAAATTACTTTATGTAATTTATTCCAATAAATTCATAAAGTTAATCTCAAACAGTGTAGATCCTGATCAGATGGCTTCTTCAGAAGCCATCTGATCTGGACCTACACTGTTTGCAAAGATAGGAGTTGTCATGAACAGCAAGATAAGAGTTAGTAAATTGGATTGGTTGACAAACAAGCGGCCCAGAATTCAATTGCTTTTGAGATGGACCTTATTTGAAGCTTCAAGCAACATGATACTGATATTTTATATTAATCATAAAAGAGAAAAGAATTAAAAGAAAAAGAAAAAATCAAAACTTTAAATTTGTCTTTTGGGGTTTGTGTCTTTTTTTGTCTGTTCAAATGATCTGGTCATATTTCTTTAATATGCATTTATTTTGTTACAGTTTAATATGCATTATGGTTCCAATTAGAAGGCATCAGAAGAAAGCAAAATATAAAAGAGGCAGAGACAACATATCTTAAATTTCATAATTTTTCCAAAAATTAATTTAATGCATGCATCATATGAGATTTTAACCCTTAATGTATTAATCACAACCAGCAGATGACTTTTTCAATTTTTTTTTTTTTTCAGTTTTCTGAGACAATTCAAGCAACAGTTTTCTGAGCCTGAAATTCCATGTGAATCATCTGCTGGGCAGACAAGAAACAATGAAATGTCAAGCCCTATCTTCACAGAAAAAAAAAGATTGTCATCTGCTCATGTATTTTCTGTGGCTCTTTAATCCTGTAGTCATGAGGCCGGTGTTTAAATCATAGTTAGCTTAACCCTTCTCTTGCTGAATATTCAGTTAAGCCACACCCATATCTGACTTTGAACCAATCAGTTTACTTGATTTAATTTAGTGCTACAAATTCATAAATTGAATGTCAAACAGTGTAGATCCTGATCAGATGGCTTCTTCAGAAGCCATCTGATCTGGATCTACACTGTTTGCAAAGATAGGGGTTGTCGTGAACAGCAAGATAAGGGTTAAAGGTACAAATACAATACCCTAATACAGTGGTATTTTTGCTGAAAAAAATGTGAGCAGCTTTCGCAAATGCAAAAGCTGCTCACATTTTTCCAGCAAAAATATCAATATATTTGTCATATTAAATAATCAAAGTTTTAACGATATGTTAACTAACAACATTGTTAGTTGGGCCCCGTCAAGCAATTTTGGTACTTATGGCCTATGCGAGCAGCGAAGGTTCATGAGAGCCTGCGCATCCGCGCAGTCTCGCCAGAACCTTCGTTGCTCGCTCATACAAGCAGTGAATCAAGAGGAACCTTCAGACAGAAAGCCATATCCCTGGCCTGTCTGAATGGCTGGGCATGCGCAGTTAAAATTTGTCATGACGGAATGCTCGAAGACACAAATTCGCTTGGCGGGGCTCAGTTTTGAACAACAGACTCCTGCATAGATGCCTGTCTAAACTGCGAGGCTGAGGATCAGTCAAGATGAGATGTTGAAATGAAGAATCTCATCTGGATCTACACTGTTTGATTTATACCAACAACCAACTGTATATACCATATGTATTTGGGAAAACCTTGTAGACCCAGATGAGATGCTGCAGAACACTGACTGCAGCATCTAATCAGGGTTTACATTGTTTGCTACCCATCCAGCTATTTTTAGACACAATATCGGATGGTAACTTGATAGGTTTTTAGAACAAGTATGGTAAGTTGTTCAGGTGTCCAAATATTTAGGGTAAAATCTGGTACAGTAAAAATCCTTAAAATTCGGACACTTTACGACTTCTGTAATTCTCCTAAAATTTGAAGAAATTGTTTCACGATCCAGCAGAGTCCAAAAGGTGCAGTGTAGACCCTGATCAGACTGCTCCTTCAGGAGCAGTCTGATCTGGGTCTGCACTGTTTGCTTAGGCCTATCTGTCTCAATACTTAGTATCATTACAGTATTAAAAAAGAAATGGATTTGTCCTAATTGAAAGATGGAAGAATCCATTTCAGAAATTCAGGGGTGAAAGGGTAAAGCTGATATTATTTTTTCAGAATCTTTTGTGTCATATTAGCATGTATCAAGTAACAGTCATAATTAGTAGTTGGCAGTTCAGAGAAATTAATCTAAGAAAATTATAAAACAATTTTCTTTTGTTGAAAGATGATTTAAATTTAATTTTCGGTCCATTTCTGCAAAGCATGGCATTAAGTGTCTACTAACAATCAATTGCATCAGAAAGTTGGTCAAAGAAACAGTTAAAAAATAATCTAAAAGTCAGGAAATCTTGTTGTTGCAAGTTGTTGTACTTTCACTTTGTGTCATTTCATCTCAATGTCTGGTAGAAGTCCCAAAAAATTGGATGCAATGTCTCCAAAATGACCTTTACAGTGTTGACAGGGACGTTAAACCTCAAATCAAACAAAAACAAATCATTCAGAAAACAGGATTTGACATCATCCTGTTTTAGGAGACAATTTGCATGAGATGTCAAATCCTGTTTTGGGGAAAAATGAGAAAAATATCAACAATTTGTAGTCGGCTGAACTAGCCTAGAGAGTGGTAAAAGTTAAGGGTTGACAAAACTGCAGTTGCAGCTATCTAAGGAAATTTTGCTTTAACTGCCCACTACATTATCTTGAACATGCACATGAAAGGCAGAAATAATAAGTTTGGCCTGAGATTCAGTTTTCTGGAGTAAGTCATTGATTTCTTACGGAAACATCGAAGACATGTCAATGACGCAAGCTAATTTGTCCACTGCTTTTGAGCTCTATTGAACGAAACCAATTGCTTGCTCGTAGCCTAGGAGGATTGAGGGACGTAATTAGCGACACTTCTACGAGACTCAATCCAATAATAACGCGTGAACAAAAATCATAGTTGTAGCTCAGTTAAAGTCTCGCGTAGTTATTTCTTGGTGATTTGTCTTCTTCGGAGACGTATCTAGACGTTTCTTCAAAATTTGTTTATATCCGTTGAGAAATCAGAAAATTGTTAGTGTCTGACTTACCCAAATGAGATCATGACATTCATTTACGTTTTTCTTATTTTCCAAAGTTTAATTAAAACCGACTTTTCTATCCATTATATTCGGTCTTACAGTTGTCACCATCATTGGCAAGAAAAACATTTTCATCACATTTCAACTCTTCAGGTGTCATGAAAAATTCTAGAGCAGATGACCATCTGTTTTTTTGTGTGTGTGTTTTTTTTTTTTTTCAAAGAAAATATCAGGCTTGGCATAACGTGAATCATCTGGTTGCTGACAGAGATGTTACACCTGTTAACCCTTCTCTTGCTGAATATTCATGTAAGCCACACCCATTTCTAATTTTGAACCAATCAGATTACTTGATGTAATTTATTCCTACAAATTCATAAACTGAATGTCAAACAGTGTAGATCCTGATCAGATGACTTCTTCAGAAGCCATCTGATCTGGATCTACACTGTTTCCAAAGATAGGAGTTGTCGTGAACAGCAAGATAAGGGTTAAATAAAGCCTTATTTTCTCTGAAAAATAAGAAAAAAAATACATCAATGCCATCTGCTGGTGGTATGTTTGTTTCCTGTAGGGGTTATATACCTGCTTCAACCCCATTAGGGTCATTTTAGCGGCATTGCTTCTAATTTTGTGGGACTTTTACCCAAATTTGAGATGAAATGGTATCTCAAGCCCTACCACCCAAATTAACCATAGTGTTTATATGCAGGGAGGGTCTGACTCACACCACTTTGTCTTGGCAGACTTAGACCTTCTAAGTGGTTTACCAGTACTCATGTTCCATTGGTTTCAGCTCTGCGTGGAAGCACCATGCTACCCAATCTTTTTCTCCAAGTCCTGATGGGTGAGACTTACAACCTGTTCCCATGATCAGTCTTGTTGAATTTGAATTTGACATAACGCCTGTCCACATGATCAGTCTTGTTGAATTTGAATTTGACATATAATTTGTCCAGATGATTTGTCTTGTTCAATTTGAATGTGACATACATCTGGTCCACATGATCAGTCTTGTTGAATAATGGGCCTCCGTGGCCTAGTGGTTAAGAGCGCTGACTCTTGATCATTAGGTCTCTCACCGCTGTGGTTCGAGCCTCGCTCGGGTCACATGTGAGACGCCAAGTTCTGCAACGGAAGGTCAGGTGGTTTTTCTCCGGGTACTCCGGTTTTCGCCCACCTCTGATTAACGATCAGCTTGATATGAGTGAAATAGTCTTGAAAGGGCCGTAAAACCAAAACCAAAAACCAGTCTTGTTGAATTGGAATTTGACATACAACCTGTCCACATGAACAGTCTTGTTGAATTTGAATTATGCATACAGCCTGTCCACATGATAAGGCTTGTTGAATTTGACATACAGCTTGTCCACATGATAAGGCTTGTTGAATTTGACATACATCTTGTCCATGTGATAAGGCTTGTTGAATTTGACATACAGCTTGTCCATGTGATAAGGCTTGTTGAATTTGACATCTTGTCTACATGATAAGGATTATTGAATTTGACATACAGCTTGTCCACATGATTAGTCTTGTTGAGTTGGAATTATGCATACAGCCAGTCCACATGATAAGGCTTGTTGAATTTGACATAAAGCCTGTCCACATGATAAGGCTTGTTGAATTTGACATACAGCCTGTCTACATGATAAGGCTTGTTGAATTTGAGTTTGACATTGTCAAATTCAAATTCAACAAGGCCGATCATGTGGACAGGTTGTTCAGAATTGGGTGGGGTTGGGGTTGTTCTAGACACTTTAACCCTATTTGTACCAAATGGAATCTTCCTATTTAAAAGGCCCATTTCAAAATTTAGGGGTGTCAGGCTGTGCTTAATTTGGGAAAATGCTGTTTTTTTTTTTTTGCAAACAGTGTAGGTCCTGATCAGACGCAGTGTTCTACAGTGTCTGGTCTGGGCCTGCACGGTTTGCCAATTACCCTTTTAGGGATTTCTGGTACAAAAAGGGTTAACCCTTATCATGCTGTTCACGACAACCCCTATCTTTGCAAACAGTGTAGATCCAGATCAGATGGCTTCTGAAGAAGCCATCTGATCAGGATCTGCACTGTTTGACATTCAGTTTATAAATTTGTAGGAGTAAAATACATCAAGTAATCTGATTGGTTCAAAGTCAGAAATGGGAGTGGCTAAACTGAATATTCAGCAAGAGAAGGGTTAATGGTTAATGCACATGTTTGCCAGACATGGTTCAGCAATATTTGCCAGGTATCAGATTAACCCATTTAGTACCAGAAACCCCAAAACGGGTACCCTGGCAAACAGAACGCGGCATCTGATCAGGGCCTACACTGTTTGCAAAAAAGTTAGACCATTTTCCAAATAAATTTTGAAGAAAACACAACCTGACACCCCTAAGTTTCAAAATGGACTCCTGCCAGGTGGGTTGCCAATCAAGGCTACGAGTTCCACCTACCCGAGCTAGTTTTGTTTAGAGGTCTAGCATCTCCTAGATGGATTGCCAACCAAGGCTGTGGGTTCCATCTACCCCGGCTAGGTTTCGTTTAAGGGCCTAACCCATAGGTGGATTGCCAACCAAGGCTATGGGTTCCACCTACCCAAACTAGCTTCGTTTAGAGGTCTAGCAACTCCTAGATAGGTTGCTCTCCCAAGGTAAGAGGTAACGAGTCCCATCTGCCCGCATCCAACAGGTTGTACTAGATTACATGTTACTAGTAGCAGGACAAACCTGACCTGACCTGACAAGCCTGGGGATCTGGTGTATGATCTGCCATGCCTGCAGCAAGCCAGCTACCTGGAAGGGGGCCCACTTATGTGGACATTGCCCCTGTACCTGCACTTTAATCAAAAATCCATTGATGATGATGATGCCATATATAAGGAGGAAGTTTCCATTTGGTACAAAAAGGGTTAAGGCCCATGTTTGCCAGGCATTGCTCAGCAATTTGCCAGGTATCAGATTAGCATCTTTTGTTTATATAAAGGTGTTTTAGACCAGGTGTTATGTCTTATCAGTCAGTGCCATTGCCATTCCAAATTCTTGTCATTCATAAATTTTCATTACTTCACAAAATTTTTATTATTGATGGAAGAAAAAAGAGTCACACCCCGCTAAAACATGTCTTCAGGCTTGGGTTTGCCAACATTAACCTTATCCTGCTGAATAAATTTATTTACCCGCAGCCATTCCAGATTACTGATTTAGTGTATTAGTTCAATGTACCAACTGAGCCATCACTCATATATATTAGGCTGTTTGATGCCTCCACGCAGAGCTGAAACTGACTTCATGAGTACTGGTAAACCGCTTAGAGAATCTAAGCCTGCCCAGGTAAAGTGGTGCTAGTCCATGCTTATAAACCCTATTGGTTTCATTGGGGGACATGGCTGAGATGTTATTTCATCTCAATGTCTGGTAAAAGTCCCAACGTCTCCAAAATGACCTATACAGTGTTGACGGGGATGTTAAACCACAAATCAAACAAAACAAACAAACTGGTAAACCGCTTAGAGGATCTTTTGTTTTGTTTGTTTGATTTGAGGTTTAACATCCCCTTCAACACTGTATAGGTCATTTTGGAGACGTTGCTTCCAATTCTGTGTGACTTTTACCCGACATTGAGATGAAATGACATCTCAAGTCCTGTCGCCCAATGAAACCAATAGGGTTTATAAGCATGGACAGTCCGACTCGCACCCCTTTGCCTGGGCATGCTTAGATCCTCTAAGCGGTTTACCATTACTCGTGTGCGGTGGGTTACAGCTCTGCCTGGAAGCATCATGCAGCCCATCTATTTCTTCAAGCCCGGGTGGGCGGGGACCGGCTTAGAGGATTTAATTCAGCCTGCCCAGGCAAAGTGGGGCAAGTTGGACGTTTTGCTTGTTTTTCCCTAAAAACAGGTTTGACATTTCATGCAAATTTTCTCCATTGGAGACAATTTGCATGAAATGTCAAAACCTGAATTCACACTTAAGATGCCAAGAAAAACTGCATCTGACAATGGTGTCTGTTTAATGTTGTCAGCTGCAACTTCTGGCAAACATTTCAACCATTTTTTTCCTGAAAACATGCAGGTTATTGACATTTCATGCCAATTATCTCCATAAAAAATTAGAGAAATATTTTAAAATGTTGTTTGCTGAAATTTGACCCATAGAGCTAAGCATTTGTATATAGTTGTGCCACAATTGCTTGTCCTTGATGTATATTCCGGTTCCATTAACTCTAAAGAGGCTAGTCTCAACAATTGTTGTCTGCATTTTTGATTGCTGCTTGCTATAAAAGTCATTCTTGCAAACATTGTGGACCCAGATCAGACTTCTTGTCTGATCAGAGCCCACACTGTTTAACTATGTGAAAAAAATATGTTTGAAATGTTTGCAAGTAGTTGCAGCAGAAGACATAAACAGACAACATTTTCAGATGCAGTTTTTCTTGGCATCTTTAGGGTTAACCCATTTCAGGCCGGAAACCCCTAAAGGGGTACCCTGGCAAACTGTGCAGGCCCAGATCAGACGCCGCAGAACGCGGCGTCTGATCAGGGCCTCCACTGCTTGCTAAATGTTCAGCCATTTTCCGAATAAATTTTGAAGAAAACACAACCTGACACCCCTAAATTATGAAGTGGACTCCTGCTATTTATAAAAAGGAAGATTCGATTTGGTAAAAAAAGAGTTAATTTGCAAATGTTACAGTGGCTGAATATATACAGAGCAAGTGAAATGCACAAAGCCGACTGTCCCACGTGAAACTCATGGTAACATGTAATTTGAGATGTCTTTTTGCTGCCCGTCAGCCCTGTTTAACTTGCGCTGAGAAGATATAAAATCAATTTCTGGACATGCCGCAAATAACTAGCGTAGGAATCACTTCTGTTCTAAGACCTCGCTGGCTGGTGCCCGCAGTGACCAACTATTGCATGATTAATGGAAAAATCAATCGCTTTACATAACAATGCTCCCAAATGAAATGAATTGACCTAAACTGAAGGCAGGTTCGTTCCATGTTATTGATGTCAGATTGCTAGGAGAAAAGTAGGACGCTTTAACTAGGAAGTTCTGAAATTGACCAATTGGAACAGGCTCTGCGTGAGTCAGCCCTGAGAAATAATCATGCTCTTGAACTGCAGTTTATTTGAGCAATTTTCCTTTCATGATATCAGAAAAGGGTACTGCACAAGTTGGTGCCTAGATGATGGAATACCCCAATAAGAGATTGGCTATTTATGTCTGAATTATTAAAACTTTGATTCATCGTGGAATCGTCTGGAACCTTGATAATTCAAAGCCTAAGAGATTGGCGATATTTGTCTGAATTATTAAAACTTTGAATTATTCAGGAACAAATTAATGTGCATTTAGTGTGGTTGGGACTTCAACACTGCTTAGAATTATCATCATGATTTGAATTATTGACCCGCCCATCAAGGCTTGAAGAAATATATGGGCTGCATGATGCTTCCACGCAGAGCTGAAACTGACCTCACACAAGTACTGGTAAACCGCTTATAAATAGGATATCTAAGCCTGCCCAGGCAAAGCGGTGCGAGTCAGACCGCCCATGCTTATAAACCCTGTAGGTTCTATTTGGTGACAGGGCTTGAGATGTCATCTCAATGTCGGGTAAAAGCCCCACAAAGTTGGAAGCAACGTCTCCGAAATGACCTATACAATGTTGATGGGGACGGTAAACCTCGAATCAAGCTTGAATTATTGAATCTACTGAAAATGTGAAACATATAATTGTCCAAAACTGCTTCTAAACTTCTCAATGACACTGCTAATTATAACACAGTTTTGAATACCAACACTGTTATAATATGGATCCCAAAAATGTACAGTTTATTACATAACACATACAGTTTTGTTGCACCCCTACAATATTGCACCACCATTGCTTGGGGCTTGGAGAAATAGATTGGGCTGCATGGTGCTTCTGCGCAGAGCTGAAACTGACCGAACTTTTGAGTACATGTACTAGTAAACTTCTTACATCTAAGCCTGCCCAGGAAAAGTGATGCGAGTCAGTTCTTCCGATAAACCATAGCGGTTTCTTTGGGTGGAAGGGCTTGAGATGTCATTTGTAGCTGTCCAAGAAAAGGATTTGCTCCTGAAGCACAATTTTTTCCTTTTATCCATTTTTGTCCTGAATGGATTCTTGGAATGGTTGGGTGAGGTAAAGGTGTTATGTACCTTCCAACTGATATTGGCTTACAGTTCAGCAAGGCCTTCTGTCCTTGCAGCAGATAAGGGAAGAAGGGGAATGCTGTTATTTCTTCTGTTTCTACGTTTCCAGTTATTTTCCTCTGTCTCCACTGTCCATTACTTTCATCTCCTCTACTATCTCTTTTCTCCCTTTCCCTGGGAGACGATACAAAATGACCCACAAGGGTTGATCCCATCATTAGGATAACACACCCGTATGGCAAAGTGCATTGTTTCACATCTCCAAGATGGCTACTTTTCTGATGAAAATCTGTGATATTTTTCTTATAAATACTACAAACATAGGTTGTGGGTGCTCGTTAGAATCGCCTCATTGAGGCGCCACAACCTATGTCTTGGAGTAAAAATAAGAAAAATAATGTTTACCCCCTTAAACCCCAGTTTTCTCTATATAAAGTGGGGTTTAGGGGGGTGTTCATTTCACGGGCTTGTTCTCGTGATGATTTCGAAGTTTCAGGTTGAGTTGTATTTAGGAAATGACTGAATTTTTGCAAACATTCTGCAGTGTCTGATCAGGGCCTGCACTGTTTACTAATGCCCTGTTTTGGGATTTCATATTTTAAAAAGGTTAAAAGTAGAGGATTATGGAAGTTAAAATAGACTTGAAACAGTTCTCTCCCTTGAAAGAAAGTATCCGCATTCCTCCTAACAACTTCATATTGTGTGATTTGCACCACACTTTGTTGTAGCAGAGTTTTGAAGACAAAAAGGTGAGTAATATTGTATCCTGCAAACTGATTTCATTTTCACCCCTTAGAAACTTACATTTACCCATTTAGCTGAATAAAGTCTTCATCACAAAACATAGTAGGAGTCTTATTTCGTTTGGAATTTTGGGCGTAAAATGTACAAAATTTATGAAGAAAATGACGGCGTTTTGCAAACAGTGCAGGCCCTGATCAGATGCCGCAGTCTGCGGCATCTGATCTGGGCTTGCACTGTTTGCCACTGCCTGTTTTTTTGGGGGGGGGGGGGCTTTCCCCCGTGTAAAATGGGTTAAAAGATAAGGAACAAGTACTAAGATTTGTTGGATTACCTGATGATTACATAACATAATTTTTCCATTAGCATTTTTTACCTGAAAAAAAAAAAAGAAACACTTTCGTATGAGCTCTAGATAAGTCAAAAGTATCGGTTCTGAAATATCTCCATGTTGCAGGTACTGGGTACAGTAAACTGTCCCTGTTTCCCAAACACGTTGAAATTCCATCATTAAAATTAAGTCTAATTCATCTTTATTCAGAAGATTTTGGTTATTCTTGCTGTGTTTTCTACACCCAGTGTCCTCTAGTTACAGACTACCATTAGAACTGTTCAAAAGTGGTCTTAATTTAGGAAATTAATGTAACATTAACTTATGACCTAGTTAGCTTTTAACAACTGGACCCTTATAAAGGTGGAGATTTGACTTTCCTTGCTATTGTAATGCCCACTGGGGTGCGAGTTTCTTAAATATCTGGTCTGTATTGACCTTAATCATGTTGACTGGGCTGCTTATCAAGCAAAAAAGCAAGAAGTACCTTTTCAGATGTTACAGTGCTATGGTGCATACTTCTTATCTTGATCTTCCGCTGACAAAGAGCTCAAGAGGCCCAGACTTGTTGGCAGTGGGTCAAAGATTTTAGCGTTAACCTGGTGTAGTAGTTAACCTGTCTGAAAAGGGACTATATTTAGACATCTGGTTCAATCAGCACATTGCCTCTCAACTTTTCTAGGCCTCTCATGCCAAAGATAACAACAAAACTTAACCCTTACATCACCAAAGAAAAATCTAGAGCAGACGACATCTAATTTAAAAAAAAAAATAAATCAGATAAATTACGTCTTGACATTTCATATGAATTGTCTGCAGTGCCAAGCAGACAGTAGATCCAGATCAGATGGCTTCTTCAGCCATCTGATCAGGATCTACACTGTTTGTCATGTAGATTAATATAGATGAATATATCAAGTATTTTGATTGGTTTATAGTCAGAAATGGGTGTGGCAAAAAAAAATTATTCAGCAGGATAAGGGTTAATTAGTGATGTTGTTAGCTGTGATAAAAAACCGGCCCTAAATAAAAAAAAAAAAAATAATAATAATAATAATAATAAAATAACCCACAGGTAAGAGCAAAGTACTCATAAACCTCTTTATAGCGCTTTATAACAGAGTTTTGGATGTAACACAATTTAAAGATGGATGCCAAAAAAAAAATTGTATAGATTACTGGCCTAATGACTCTTAATCATGAGGTCCCTCACCACCATTGTTTGCACTTGCAGGTTGCACTACAGTAAATAATTGGTCTTTATGAAAGCTGCACTTGCTTTGGGGAGAGCTTTCAGTACAGAATTGAATATTCTGCTGCTTCTGATTGGATCTGGTGCTAAGCCATTATTTTTCTGAGAAGTATTATTGTTTATTAGAAGAAATATTAGTAGGTATTTGCTATTGTAAAATGCAGTTGATTTAAATTGAACCATAAAATTGTGCTGACTGGCCACTGGAAATGCCTGGATTTATTTGCTGCGGTATGGGTTTGTTGACGCTGGCTGCCAAAAAGGCCAAAATATGCCGCACAGCATACATATTTTTTAGCTTCTTCTGGAAGGTAAATGGTCAGCCTGTCAAATTATATGCCTCATAATGGAAGCATTAGACTTGCTGAAATGTGGTAGAACATGGAATATGCCCCAATTTACATTGTGAGTAAGGGGATTTTTTTTACTGTAGTGCCACCTAAACCGAAAGTAGAAAAATCAGCTCCCCTCTTATGTTTTCATTCATTACATAATATTTTCACACATAATAGGTTCCCTCCAATTCTGTATCTTAAGGTGGATCTTCCTGGCATGTATTTTGTCACAGAAACTGTACAAATTGTAAGTTTAGTGCTAATTTAGGACTAACTGGGTGTATTTTATAAGTTTTTGCTTCTGTTCCATGTAATTGGAGGGGGGGGGGGGGGGTACTTAAAAGCCATGTAAATCAGTTGTCATTGGTCTGTTTGGAAAGCAGGCCTGCAGTAAATGTCTAAACAGGAACACAAGAAAAAGAAAATACTCAATATTGAATATAACACTGAGGTTACTTGGCATTAGACAAGGGTCTCAAGCCAATGCAAAATTTCAAAATTGTCTCTCCGAACAGCCCGCTGCAATATTGCAATGAGTTTTCTCAGCCGTTGTAAGTTCTTACTGGTTGGGTTCATGTTACAAGATTTGAATAGATATATTCAGACATTTGTCATGGCATTAAGGCATTTATAATCATTTTCATCAAAGTTTTGTCCCCAAAATATCCTCAAAATGCCAATTTTTACTGAAATTAGGGGGTATAGGTGTGAGAACAGCCAAAATTTCTAGCATGGCTGCTAATAGGACATGATTTAGTGCATTTTAGGATTAAAGTATTCCAAAGACATCTGAGAAGAAGCACTGATGCAAGCCGGTTTCTGGGTTCCATTCTGGAAAGAGGTAAACTTTGCGCTTTTTCACAAAACATGGTTTGTCCGGCTTTCATCGTAGAATCTGGAAGCGATAACTTTTTCGCAAAGTTTAAAGATTCTTTGTCACTGAACATTAATTATGCATGACTATATTATTAGACATGGTCTAAACTTGTGTTTGGCAATTCTTTTGGTGGATCATAGAGAAATTAGGGTTTGGTATAGGTTGCACTACAGTAAATAATTGGTCTTTATGAAAGCTGCACTTGCTTTGGGGAGAGCTTTCAGTACAGAATTGAATATTCTGCTGCTTCTGATTGGATCTGGTGCTAAGCCATTATTTTTCTGAGAAGTATTATTGTTTATTAGAAGAAATATTAGTAGGTATTTGCTATTGTAAAATGCAGTTGATTTAAATTGAACCATAAAATTGTGCTGACTGGCCACTGGAAATGCCTGGATTTATTTGCTGCGGTATGGGTTTGTTGACGCTGGCTGCCAAAAAGGCCAAAATATGCCGCACAGCATACATATTTTTTAGCTTCTTCTGGAAGGTAAATGGTCAGCCTGTCAAATTATATGCCTCATAATGGAAGCATTAGACTTGCTGAAATGTGGTAGAACATGGAATATGCCCCAATTTACATTGTGAGTAAGGGGATTTTTTTTACTGTAGTGCCACCTAAACCGAAAGTAGAAAAATCAGCTCCCCTCTTATGTTTTCATTCATTACATAATATTTTCACACATAATAGGTTCCCTCCAATTCTGTATCTTAAGGTGGATCTTCCTGGCATGTATTTTGTCACAGAAACTGTACAAATTGTAAGTTTAGTGCTAATTTAGGACTAACTGGGTGTATTTTATAAGTTTTTGCTTCTGTTCCATGTAATTGGAGGGGGGGGGGGGGGGTACTTAAAAGCCATGTAAATCAGTTGTCATTGGTCTGTTTGGAAAGCAGGCCTGCAGTAAATGTCTAAACAGGAACACAAGAAAAAGAAAATACTCAATATTGAATATAACACTGAGGTTACTTGGCATTAGACAAGGGTCTCAAGCCAATGCAAAATTTCAAAATTGTCTCTCCGAACAGCCCGCTGCAATATTGCAATGAGTTTTCTCAGCCGTTGTAAGTTCTTACTGGTTGGGTTCATGTTACAAGATTTGAATAGATATATTCAGACATTTGTCATGGCATTAAGGCATTTATAATCATTTTCATCAAAGTTTTGTCCCCAAAATATCCTCAAAATGCCAATTTTTACTGAAATTAGGGGGTATAGGTGTGAGAACAGCCAAAATTTCTAGCATGGCTGCTAATAGGACATGATTTAGTGCATTTTAGGATTAAAGTATTCCAAAGACATCTGAGAAGAAGCACTGATGCAAGCCGGTTTCTGGGTTCCATTCTGGAAAGAGGTAAACTTTGCGCTTTTTCACAAAACATGGTTTGTCCGGCTTTCATCGTAGAATCTGGAAGCGATAACTTTTTCGCAAAGTTTAAAGATTCTTTGTCACTGAACATTAATTATGCATGACTATATTATTAGACATGGTCTAAACTTGTGTTTGGCAATTCTTTTGGTGGATCATAGAGAAATTAGGGTTTGGTATAGGTTGCACTACAGTAAATAATTGGTCTTTATGAAAGCTGCACTTGCTTTGGGGAGAGCTTTCAGTACAGAATTGAATATTCTGCTGCTTCTGATTGGATCTGGTGCTAAGCCATTATTTTTCTGAGAAGTATTATTGTTTATTAGAAGAAATATTAGTAGGTATTTGCTATTGTAAAATGCAGTTGATTTAAATTGAACCATAAAATTGTGCTGACTGGCCACTGGAAATGCCTGGATTTATTTGCTGCGGTATGGGTTTGTTGACGCTGGCTGCCAAAAAGGCCAAAATATGCCGCACAGCATACATATTTTTTAGCTTCTTCTGGAAGGTAAATGGTCAGCCTGTCAAATTATATGCCTCATAATGGAAGCATTAGACTTGCTGAAATGTGGTAGAACATGGAATATGCCCCAATTTACATTGTGAGTAAGGGGATTTTTTTTACTGTAGTGCCACCTAAACCGAAAGTAGAAAAATCAGCTCCCCTCTTATGTTTTCATTCATTACATAATATTTTCACACATAATAGGTTCCCTCCAATTCTGTATCTTAAGGTGGATCTTCCTGGCATGTATTTTGTCACAGAAACTGTACAAATTGTAAGTTTAGTGCTAATTTAGGACTAACTGGGTGTATTTTATAAGTTTTTGCTTCTGTTCCATGTAATTGGAGGGGGGGGGGGGGGGGTACTTAAAAGCCATGTAAATCAGTTGTCATTGGTCTGTTTGGAAAGCAGGCCTGCAGTAAATGTCTAAACAGGAACACAAGAAAAAGAAAATACTCAATATTGAATATAACACTGAGGTTACTTGGCATTAGACAAGGGTCTCAAGCCAATGCAAAATTTCAAAATTGTCTCTCCGAACAGCCCGCTGCAATATTGCAATGAGTTTTCTCAGCCGTTGTAAGTTCTTACTGGTTGGGTTCATGTTACAAGATTTGAATAGATATATTCAGACATTTGTCATGGCATTAAGGCATTTATAATCATTTTCATCAAAGTTTTGTCCCCAAAATATCCTCAAAATGCCAATTTTTACTGAAATTAGGGGGTATAGGTGTGAGAACAGCCAAAATTTCTAGCATGGCTGCTAATAGGACATGATTTAGTGCATTTTAGGATTAAAGTATTCCAAAGACATCTGAGAAGAAGCACTGATGCAAGCCGGTTTCTGGGTTCCATTCTGGAAAGAGGTAAACTTTGCGCTTTTTCACAAAACATGGTTTGTCCGGCTTTCATCGTAGAATCTGGAAGCGATAACTTTTTCGCAAAGTTTAAAGATTCTTTGTCACTGAACATTAATTATGCATGACTATATTATTAGACATGGTCTAAACTTGTGTTTGGCAATTCTTTTGGTGGATCATAGAGAAATTAGGGTTTGGTATAGGTTGCACTACAGTAAATAATTGGTCTTTATGAAAGCTGCACTTGCTTTGGGGAGAGCTTTCAGTACAGAATTGAATATTCTGCTGCTTCTGATTGGATCTGGTGCTAAGCCATTATTTTTCTGAGAAGTATTATTGTTTATTAGAAGAAATATTAGTAGGTATTTGCTATTGTAAAATGCAGTTGATTTAAATTGAACCATAAAATTGTGCTGACTGGCCACTGGAAATGCCTGGATTTATTTGCTGCGGTATGGGTTTGTTGACGCTGGCTGCCAAAAAGGCCAAAATATGCCGCACAGCATACATATTTTTTAGCTTCTTCTGGAAGGTAAATGGTCAGCCTGTCAAATTATATGCCTCATAATGGAAGCATTAGACTTGCTGAAATGTGGTAGAACATGGAATATGCCCCAATTTACATTGTGAGTAAGGGGATTTTTTTTACTGTAGTGCCACCTAAACCGAAAGTAGAAAAATCAGCTCCCCTCTTATGTTTTCATTCATTACATAATATTTTCACACATAATAGGTTCCCTCCAATTCTGTATCTTAAGGTGGATCTTCCTGGCATGTATTTTGTCACAGAAACTGTACAAATTGTAAGTTTAGTGCTAATTTAGGACTAACTGGGTGTATTTTATAAGTTTTTGCTTCTGTTCCATGTAATTGGAGGGGGGGGGGGGGGGTACTTAAAAGCCATGTAAATCAGTTGTCATTGGTCTGTTTGGAAAGCAGGCCTGCAGTAAATGTCTAAACAGGAACACAAGAAAAAGAAAATACTCAATATTGAATATAACACTGAGGTTACTTGGCATTAGACAAGGGTCTCAAGCCAATGCAAAATTTCAAAATTGTCTCTCCGAACAGCCCGCTGCAATATTGCAATGAGTTTTCTCAGCCGTTGTAAGTTCTTACTGGTTGGGTTCATGTTACAAGATTTGAATAGATATATTCAGACATTTGTCATGGCATTAAGGCATTTATAATCATTTTCATCAAAGTTTTGTCCCCAAAATATCCTCAAAATGCCAATTTTTACTGAAATTAGGGGGTATAGGTGTGAGAACAGCCAAAATTTCTAGCATGGCTGCTAATAGGACATGATTTAGTGCATTTTAGGATTAAAGTATTCCAAAGACATCTGAGAAGAAGCACTGATGCAAGCCGGTTTCTGGGTTCCATTCTGGAAAGAGGTAAACTTTGCGCTTTTTCACAAAACATGGTTTGTCCGGCTTTCATCGTAGAATCTGGAAGCGATAACTTTTTCGCAAAGTTTAAAGATTCTTTGTCACTGAACATTAATTATGCATGACTATATTATTAGACATGGTCTAAACTTGTGTTTGGCAATTCTTTTGGTGGATCATAGAGAAATTAGGGTTTGGTATAGGTTGCACTACAGTAAATAATTGGTCTTTATGAAAGCTGCACTTGCTTTGGGGAGAGCTTTCAGTACAGAATTGAATATTCTGCTGCTTCTGATTGGATCTGGTGCTAAGCCATTATTTTTCTGAGAAGTATTATTGTTTATTAGAAGAAATATTAGTAGGTATTTGCTATTGTAAAATGCAGTTGATTTAAATTGAACCATAAAATTGTGCTGACTGGCCACTGGAAATGCCTGGATTTATTTGCTGCGGTATGGGTTTGTTGACGCTGGCTGCCAAAAAGGCCAAAATATGCCGCACAGCATACATATTTTTTAGCTTCTTCTGGAAGGTAAATGGTCAGCCTGTCAAATTATATGCCTCATAATGGAAGCATTAGACTTGCTGAAATGTGGTAGAACATGGAATATGCCCCAATTTACATTGTGAGTAAGGGGATTTTTTTTACTGTAGTGCCACCTAAACCGAAAGTAGAAAAATCAGCTCCCCTCTTATGTTTTCATTCATTACATAATATTTTCACACATAATAGGTTCCCTCCAATTCTGTATCTTAAGGTGGATCTTCCTGGCATGTATTTTGTCACAGAAACTGTACAAATTGTAAGTTTAGTGCTAATTTAGGACTAACTGGGTGTATTTTATAAGTTTTTGCTTCTGTTCCATGTAATTGGAGGGGGGGGGGGGGGGTACTTAAAAGCCATGTAAATCAGTTGTCATTGGTCTGTTTGGAAAGCAGGCCTGCAGTAAATGTCTAAACAGGAACACAAGAAAAAGAAAATACTCAATATTGAATATAACACTGAGGTTACTTGGCATTAGACAAGGGTCTCAAGCCAATGCAAAATTTCAAAATTGTCTCTCCGAACAGCCCGCTGCAATATTGCAATGAGTTTTCTCAGCCGTTGTAAGTTCTTACTGGTTGGGTTCATGTTACAAGATTTGAATAGATATATTCAGACATTTGTCATGGCATTAAGGCATTTATAATCATTTTCATCAAAGTTTTGTCCCCAAAATATCCTCAAAATGCCAATTTTTACTGAAATTAGGGGGTATAGGTGTGAGAACAGCCAAAATTTCTAGCATGGCTGCTAATAGGACATGATTTAGTGCATTTTAGGATTAAAGTATTCCAAAGACATCTGAGAAGAAGCACTGATGCAAGCCGGTTTCTGGGTTCCATTCTGGAAAGAGGTAAACTTTGCGCTTTTTCACAAAACATGGTTTGTCCGGCTTTCATCGTAGAATCTGGAAGCGATAACTTTTTCGCAAAGTTTAAAGATTCTTTGTCACTGAACATTAATTATGCATGACTATATTATTAGACATGGTCTAAACTTGTGTTTGGCAATTCTTTTGGTGGATCATAGAGAAATTAGGGTTTGGTATAGGTTGCACTACAGTAAATAATTGGTCTTTATGAAAGCTGCACTTGCTTTGGGGAGAGCTTTCAGTACAGAATTGAATATTCTGCTGCTTCTGATTGGATCTGGTGCTAAGCCATTATTTTTCTGAGAAGTATTATTGTTTATTAGAAGAAATATTAGTAGGTATTTGCTATTGTAAAATGCAGTTGATTTAAATTGAACCATAAAATTGTGCTGACTGGCCACTGGAAATGCCTGGATTTATTTGCTGCGGTATGGGTTTGTTGACGCTGGCTGCCAAAAAGGCCAAAATATGCCGCACAGCATACATATTTTTTAGCTTCTTCTGGAAGGTAAATGGTCAGCCTGTCAAATTATATGCCTCATAATGGAAGCATTAGACTTGCTGAAATGTGGTAGAACATGGAATATGCCCCAATTTACATTGTGAGTAAGGGGATTTTTTTTACTGTAGTGCCACCTAAACCGAAAGTAGAAAAATCAGCTCCCCTCTTATGTTTTCATTCATTACATAATATTTTCACACATAATAGGTTCCCTCCAATTCTGTATCTTAAGGTGGATCTTCCTGGCATGTATTTTGTCACAGAAACTGTACAAATTGTAAGTTTAGTGCTAATTTAGGACTAACTGGGTGTATTTTATAAGTTTTTGCTTCTGTTCCATGTAATTGGAGGGGGGGGGGGGGGGTACTTAAAAGCCATGTAAATCAGTTGTCATTGGTCTGTTTGGAAAGCAGGCCTGCAGTAAATGTCTAAACAGGAACACAAGAAAAAGAAAATACTCAATATTGAATATAACACTGAGGTTACTTGGCATTAGACAAGGGTCTCAAGCCAATGCAAAATTTCAAAATTGTCTCTCCGAACAGCCCGCTGCAATATTGCAATGAGTTTTCTCAGCCGTTGTAAGTTCTTACTGGTTGGGTTCATGTTACAAGATTTGAATAGATATATTCAGACATTTGTCATGGCATTAAGGCATTTATAATCATTTTCATCAAAGTTTTGTCCCCAAAATATCCTCAAAATGCCAATTTTTACTGAAATTAGGGGGTATAGGTGTGAGAACAGCCAAAATTTCTAGCATGGCTGCTAATAGGACATGATTTAGTGCATTTTAGGATTAAAGTATTCCAAAGACATCTGAGAAGAAGCACTGATGCAAGCCGGTTTCTGGGTTCCATTCTGGAAAGAGGTAAACTTTGCGCTTTTTCACAAAACATGGTTTGTCCGGCTTTCATCGTAGAATCTGGAAGCGATAACTTTTTCGCAAAGTTTAAAGATTCTTTGTCACTGAACATTAATTATGCATGACTATATTATTAGACATGGTCTAAACTTGTGTTTGGCAATTCTTTTGGTGGATCATAGAGAAATTAGGGTTTGGTATAGGTTGCACTACAGTAAATAATTGGTCTTTATGAAAGCTGCACTTGCTTTGGGGAGAGCTTTCAGTACAGAATTGAATATTCTGCTGCTTCTGATTGGATCTGGTGCTAAGCCATTATTTTTCTGAGAAGTATTATTGTTTATTAGAAGAAATATTAGTAGGTATTTGCTATTGTAAAATGCAGTTGATTTAAATTGAACCATAAAATTGTGCTGACTGGCCACTGGAAATGCCTGGATTTATTTGCTGCGGTATGGGTTTGTTGACGCTGGCTGCCAAAAAGGCCAAAATATGCCGCACAGCATACATATTTTTTAGCTTCTTCTGGAAGGTAAATGGTCAGCCTGTCAAATTATATGCCTCATAATGGAAGCATTAGACTTGCTGAAATGTGGTAGAACATGGAATATGCCCCAATTTACATTGTGAGTAAGGGGATTTTTTTTACTGTAGTGCCACCTAAACCGAAAGTAGAAAAATCAGCTCCCCTCTTATGTTTTCATTCATTACATAATATTTTCACACATAATAGGTTCCCTCCAATTCTGTATCTTAAGGTGGATCTTCCTGGCATGTATTTTGTCACAGAAACTGTACAAATTGTAAGTTTAGTGCTAATTTAGGACTAACTGGGTGTATTTTATAAGTTTTTGCTTCTGTTCCATGTAATTGGAGGGGGGGGGGGGGGGTACTTAAAAGCCATGTAAATCAGTTGTCATTGGTCTGTTTGGAAAGCAGGCCTGCAGTAAATGTCTAAACAGGAACACAAGAAAAAGAAAATACTCAATATTGAATATAACACTGAGGTTACTTGGCATTAGACAAGGGTCTCAAGCCAATGCAAAATTTCAAAATTGTCTCTCCGAACAGCCCGCTGCAATATTGCAATGAGTTTTCTCAGCCGTTGTAAGTTCTTACTGGTTGGGTTCATGTTACAAGATTTGAATAGATATATTCAGACATTTGTCATGGCATTAAGGCATTTATAATCATTTTCATCAAAGTTTTGTCCCCAAAATATCCTCAAAATGCCAATTTTTACTGAAATTAGGGGGTATAGGTGTGAGAACAGCCAAAATTTCTAGCATGGCTGCTAATAGGACATGATTTAGTGCATTTTAGGATTAAAGTATTCCAAAGACATCTGAGAAGAAGCACTGATGCAAGCCGGTTTCTGGGTTCCATTCTGGAAAGAGGTAAACTTTGCGCTTTTTCACAAAACATGGTTTGTCCGGCTTTCATCGTAGAATCTGGAAGCGATAACTTTTTCGCAAAGTTTAAAGATTCTTTGTCACTGAACATTAATTATGCATGACTATATTATTAGACATGGTCTAAACTTGTGTTTGGCAATTCTTTTGGTGGATCATAGAGAAATTAGGGTTTGGTATAGGTTGCACTACAGTAAATAATTGGTCTTTATGAAAGCTGCACTTGCTTTGGGGAGAGCTTTCAGTACAGAATTGAATATTCTGCTGCTTCTGATTGGATCTGGTGCTAAGCCATTATTTTTCTGAGAAGTATTATTGTTTATTAGAAGAAATATTAGTAGGTATTTGCTATTGTAAAATGCAGTTGATTTAAATTGAACCATAAAATTGTGCTGACTGGCCACTGGAAATGCCTGGATTTATTTGCTGCGGTATGGGTTTGTTGACGCTGGCTGCCAAAAAGGCCAAAATATGCCGCACAGCATACATATTTTTTAGCTTCTTCTGGAAGGTAAATGGTCAGCCTGTCAAATTATATGCCTCATAATGGAAGCATTAGACTTGCTGAAATGTGGTAGAACATGGAATATGCCCCAATTTACATTGTGAGTAAGGGGATTTTTTTTACTGTAGTGCCACCTAAACCGAAAGTAGAAAAATCAGCTCCCCTCTTATGTTTTCATTCATTACATAATATTTTCACACATAATAGGTTCCCTCCAATTCTGTATCTTAAGGTGGATCTTCCTGGCATGTATTTTGTCACAGAAACTGTACAAATTGTAAGTTTAGTGCTAATTTAGGACTAACTGGGTGTATTTTATAAGTTTTTGCTTCTGTTCCATGTAATTGGAGGGGGGGGGGGTACTTAAAAGCCATGTAAATCAGTTGTCATTGGTCTGTTTGGAAAGCAGGCCTGCAGTAAATGTCTAAACAGGAACACAAGAAAAAGAAAATACTCAATATTGAATATAACACTGAGGTTACTTGGCATTAGACAAGGGTCTCAAGCCAATGCAAAATTTCAAAATTGTCTCTCCGAACAGCCCGCTGCAATATTGCAATGAGTTTTCTCAGCCGTTGTAAGTTCTTACTGGTTGGGTTCATGTTACAAGATTTGAATAGATATATTCAGACATTTGTCATGGCATTAAGGCATTTATAATCATTTTCATCAAAGTTTTGTCCCCAAAATATCCTCAAAATGCCAATTTTTACTGAAATTAGGGGGTATAGGTGTGAGAACAGCCAAAATTTCTAGCATGGCTGCTAATAGGACATGATTTAGTGCATTTTAGGATTAAAGTATTCCAAAGACATCTGAGAAGAAGCACTGATGCAAGCCGGTTTCTGGGTTCCATTCTGGAAAGAGGTAAACTTTGCGCTTTTTCACAAAACATGGTTTGTCCGGCTTTCATCGTAGAATCTGGAAGCGATAACTTTTTCGCAAAGTTTAAAGATTCTTTGTCACTGAACATTAATTATGCATGACTATATTATTAGACATGGTCTAAACTTGTGTTTGGCAATTCTTTTGGTGGATCATAGAGAAATTAGGGTTTGGTATAGGTTGCACTACAGTAAATAATTGGTCTTTATGAAAGCTGCACTTGCTTTGGGGAGAGCTTTCAGTACAGAATTGAATATTCTGCTGCTTCTGATTGGATCTGGTGCTAAGCCATTATTTTTCTGAGAAGTATTATTGTTTATTAGAAGAAATATTAGTAGGTATTTGCTATTGTAAAATGCAGTTGATTTAAATTGAACCATAAAATTGTGCTGACTGGCCACTGGAAATGCCTGGATTTATTTGCTGCGGTATGGGTTTGTTGACGCTGGCTGCCAAAAAGGCCAAAATATGCCGCACAGCATACATATTTTTTAGCTTCTTCTGGAAGGTAAATGGTCAGCCTGTCAAATTATATGCCTCATAATGGAAGCATTAGACTTGCTGAAATGTGGTAGAACATGGAATATGCCCCAATTTACATTGTGAGTAAGGGGATTTTTTTTACTGTAGTGCCACCTAAACCGAAAGTAGAAAAATCAGCTCCCCTCTTATGTTTTCATTCATTACATAATATTTTCACACATAATAGGTTCCCTCCAATTCTGTATCTTAAGGTGGATCTTCCTGGCATGTATTTTGTCACAGAAACTGTACAAATTGTAAGTTTAGTGCTAATTTAGGACTAACTGGGTGTATTTTATAAGTTTTTGCTTCTGTTCCATGTAATTGGAGGGGGGGGGGGGTACTTAAAAGCCATGTAAATCAGTTGTCATTGGTCTGTTTGGAAAGCAGGCCTGCAGTAAATGTCTAAACAGGAACACAAGAGAAAGAAAATACTCAATATTGAATATAACACTGAGGTTACTTGGCATTAGACAAGGGTCTCAAGCCAATGCAAAATTTCAAAATTGTCTCTCCGAACAGCCCGCTGCAATATTGCAATGAGTTTTCTCAGCCGTTGTAAGTTCTTACTGGTTGGGTTCATGTTACAAGATTTGAATAGATATATTCAGACATTTGTCATGGCATTAAGGCATTTATAATCATTTTCATCAAAGTTTTGTCCCCAAAATATCCTCAAAATGCCAATTTTTACTGAAATTAGGGGGTATAGGTGTGAGAACAGCCAAAATTTCTAGCATGGCTGCTAATAGGACATGATTTAGTGCATTTTAGGATTAAAGTATTCCAAAGACATCTGAGAAGAAGCACTGATGCAAGCCGGTTTCTGGGTTCCATTCTGGAAAGAGGTAAACTTTGCGCTTTTTCACAAAACATGGTTTGTCCGGCTTTCATCGTAGAATCTGGAAGCGATAACTTTTTCGCAAAGTTTAAAGATTCTTTGTCACTGAACATTAATTATGCATGACTATATTATTAGACATGGTCTAAACTTGTGTTTGGCAATTCTTTTGGTGGATCATAGAGAAATTAGGGTTTGGTATAGGTTGCACTACAGTAAATAATTGGTCTTTATGAAAGCTGCACTTGCTTTGGGGAGAGCTTTCAGTACAGAATTGAATATTCTGCTGCTTCTGATTGGATCTGGTGCTAAGCCATTATTTTTCTGAGAAGTATTATTGTTTATTAGAAGAAATATTAGTAGGTATTTGCTATTGTAAAATGCAGTTGATTTAAATTGAACCATAAAATTGTGCTGACTGGCCACTGGAAATGCCTGGATTTATTTGCTGCGGTATGGGTTTGTTGACGCTGGCTGCCAAAAAGGCCAAAATATGCCGCACAGCATACATATTTTTTAGCTTCTTCTGGAAGGTAAATGGTCAGCCTGTCAAATTATATGCCTCATAATGGAAGCATTAGACTTGCTGAAATGTGGTAGAACATGGAATATGCCCCAATTTACATTGTGAGTAAGGGGATTTTTTTTACTGTAGTGCCACCTAAACCGAAAGTAGAAAAATCAGCTCCCCTCTTATGTTTTCATTCATTACATAATATTTTCACACATAATAGGTTCCCTCCAATTCTGTATCTTAAGGTGGATCTTCCTGGCATGTATTTTGTCACAGAAACTGTACAAATTGTAAGTTTAGTGCTAATTTAGGACTAACTGGGTGTATTTTATAAGTTTTTGCTTCTGTTCCATGTAATTGGAGGGGGGGGGGGGGGGTACTTAAAAGCCATGTAAATCAGTTGTCATTGGTCTGTTTGGAAAGCAGGCCTGCAGTAAATGTCTAAACAGGAACACAAGAAAAAGAAAATACTCAATATTGAATATAACACTGAGGTTACTTGGCATTAGACAAGGGTCTCAAGCCAATGCAAAATTTCAAAATTGTCTCTCCGAACAGCCCGCTGCAATATTGCAATGAGTTTTCTCAGCCGTTGTAAGTTCTTACTGGTTGGGTTCATGTTACAAGATTTGAATAGATATATTCAGACATTTGTCATGGCATTAAGGCATTTATAATCATTTTCATCAAAGTTTTGTCCCCAAAATATCCTCAAAATGCCAATTTTTACTGAAATTAGGGGGTATAGGTGTGAGAACAGCCAAAATTTCTAGCATGGCTGCTAATAGGACATGATTTAGTGCATTTTAGGATTAAAGTATTCCAAAGACATCTGAGAAGAAGCACTGATGCAAGCCGGTTTCTGGGTTCCATTCTGGAAAGAGGTAAACTTTGCGCTTTTTCACAAAACATGGTTTGTCCGGCTTTCATCGTAGAATCTGGAAGCGATAACTTTTTCGCAAAGTTTAAAGATTCTTTGTCACTGAACATTAATTATGCATGACTATATTATTAGACATGGTCTAAACTTGTGTTTGGCAATTCTTTTGGTGGATCATAGAGAAATTAGGGTTTGGTATAGGTTGCACTACAGTAAATAATTGGTCTTTATGAAAGCTGCACTTGCTTTGGGGAGAGCTTTCAGTACAGAATTGAATATTCTGCTGCTTCTGATTGGATCTGGTGCTAAGCCATTATTTTTCTGAGAAGTATTATTGTTTATTAGAAGAAATATTAGTAGGTATTTGCTATTGTAAAATGCAGTTGATTTAAATTGAACCATAAAATTGTGCTGACTGGCCACTGGAAATGCCTGGATTTATTTGCTGCGGTATGGGTTTGTTGACGCTGGCTGCCAAAAAGGCCAAAATATGCCGCACAGCATACATATTTTTTAGCTTCTTCTGGAAGGTAAATGGTCAGCCTGTCAAATTATATGCCTCATAATGGAAGCATTAGACTTGCTGAAATGTGGTAGAACATGGAATATGCCCCAATTTACATTGTGAGTAAGGGGATTTTTTTTACTGTAGTGCCACCTAAACCGAAAGTAGAAAAATCAGCTCCCCTCTTATGTTTTCATTCATTACATAATATTTTCACACATAATAGGTTCCCTCCAATTCTGTATCTTAAGGTGGATCTTCCTGGCATGTATTTTGTCACAGAAACTGTACAAATTGTAAGTTTAGTGCTAATTTAGGACTAACTGGGTGTATTTTATAAGTTTTTGCTTCTGTTCCATGTAATTGGAGGGGGGGGGGGGGGGTACTTAAAAGCCATGTAAATCAGTTGTCATTGGTCTGTTTGGAAAGCAGGCCTGCAGTAAATGTCTAAACAGGAACACAAGAAAAAGAAAATACTCAATATTGAATATAACACTGAGGTTACTTGGCATTAGACAAGGGTCTCAAGCCAATGCAAAATTTCAAAATTGTCTCTCCGAACAGCCCGCTGCAATATTGCAATGAGTTTTCTCAGCCGTTGTAAGTTCTTACTGGTTGGGTTCATGTTACAAGATTTGAATAGATATATTCAGACATTTGTCATGGCATTAAGGCATTTATAATCATTTTCATCAAAGTTTTGTCCCCAAAATATCCTCAAAATGCCAATTTTTACTGAAATTAGGGGGTATAGGTGTGAGAACAGCCAAAATTTCTAGCATGGCTGCTAATAGGACATGATTTAGTGCATTTTAGGATTAAAGTATTCCAAAGACATCTGAGAAGAAGCACTGATGCAAGCCGGTTTCTGGGTTCCATTCTGGAAAGAGGTAAACTTTGCGCTTTTTCACAAAACATGGTTTGTCCGGCTTTCATCGTAGAATCTGGAAGCGATAACTTTTTCGCAAAGTTTAAAGATTCTTTGTCACTGAACATTAATTATGCATGACTATATTATTAGACATGGTCTAAACTTGTGTTTGGCAATTCTTTTGGTGGATCATAGAGAAATTAGGGTTTGGTATAGGTTGCACTACAGTAAATAATTGGTCTTTATGAAAGCTGCACTTGCTTTGGGGAGAGCTTTCAGTACAGAATTGAATATTCTGCTGCTTCTGATTGGATCTGGTGCTAAGCCATTATTTTTCTGAGAAGTATTATTGTTTATTAGAAGAAATATTAGTAGGTATTTGCTATTGTAAAATGCAGTTGATTTAAATTGAACCATAAAATTGTGCTGACTGGCCACTGGAAATGCCTGGATTTATTTGCTGCGGTATGGGTTTGTTGACGCTGGCTGCCAAAAAGGCCAAAATATGCCGCACAGCATACATATTTTTTAGCTTCTTCTGGAAGGTAAATGGTCAGCCTGTCAAATTATATGCCTCATAATGGAAGCATTAGACTTGCTGAAATGTGGTAGAACATGGAATATGCCCCAATTTACATTGTGAGTAAGGGGATTTTTTTTACTGTAGTGCCACCTGCAAAGGTCACACACATGTGAGATGCCAAGTTCTGCAACAGAAGGTCAGGTGGTTTTACTCTGGGTACTCCAGTTTTTGCTCACCTCTGATTATAGATCATCTCAATATAAGTGGAATAATCTTGAAAGGGCTGTGAATCCCAAAATCCAAACCCATCCCACACCCCCAACAAAAAAACACACAAAAAAACACTGCACATAAACCTCTCCATGACACTACAACTTGGTTTTAACCCATTTGGTACCAGAAACCCCAAAATGGGTACCCTGACAAACAGTGCAGGCCCAGAACAGACGCCGCAGAATGTGGCGTCTGATCAGGGCCTCCACTGTTTGCTAAAAGTTCAGCCATTTTCCAAAATAAATTTTGAAGAAAACACAACCTGACACCCCTTAATTTTGAAATGGACTCCTGTTATATATATTCCATTTGGTACAAAAAGGGTTAATTAGGTCAGACAGTGAGTGCACAAGCAAGTGTACAAATGACAAGAACCTGCTGCTGATGATTGACTGCAGTTTATAGTCTATATTTGGCTGACCAAAGTGTTCTCTTCAAGGATGTAAAATCAATCAACTTATGCTATTTGTGTAGATCAGTAAAACTGATAGGAATGCAAGTGCTTGTAGCAAAGGCTATTATCTGCCAGCATGCACATATCTGAGCACCATATACAGCATCCAAGGTCAGTCCTAAAAACAGGACCCAGGTTTCCCAGATTAGGTTCCATGACTCTTAAGCTCAAGGTTTCTCAATCATGTGAGTTCAAGTCTCCAAATTCTGTTACAGAAGATAAAGTTGTTTTTTTTTTTCTCCCGGTAATCCAGTTTATCCCATCTTTCATAAAATATTCTTCTATACAAGTAAGTAATATTCCTAGAAATGCTACTCTACTCACCCCATCCCACAAAAATGCCTTCAAAACACAGTCATTGTTGTTATCAAGCTGAGGCATGTCTTGCCACTTGTTGTTGTGTTGATCACAAAAATGGCTAACTTTAAACTCAGTTTTTTCCTCACTATAAATGAGTCATATCTTGCAATTTTGCTGAATCCTTGTCTGCAATAACACTGATGTTAGCATTGTCATTGTCAACAGTGTTTGCATCTGTGTTCAGAGTCTGCAGTAACTGCAGAATTGGCATTGTCTGTGTCTGAATTCTTGTCTGCAGTAACACTGGCTTTAGCTTTAGCATAGTCAACAGAGTTTTTGTCTGTGTCTGAATTCTTGTCTGCAGTAACACTGGCTTTAGCTTTAGCATGGTCAATAGAGTTTTTGTCTGTGTCTGAATTCTTGTCTGCAGTAACACTGGCTTTAGCTTTAACATGGTCAACAGAGTTTTTGTCTGTGTCTGAATTCTTGTCTGCAGTAACACTGGCTTTAGCTTTAGCATGGTCAACAGAGTTTTTGTCTGTGTCTGAATTCTTGTCTGCAGTAACACTGGCTTTAGCTTTAGCATGGTCAACAGAGTTTTTGTCTGTGTCTGAATTCTTGTCTGCAGTAACACTGGCTTTAGCTTTAGCATGGTCAACAGAGTTTTTGTCTGTGTCCTGAATTCTTGTCTGCAGTAACACTGGCTTTAGCTTTAGCATGGTCAACAGAGTTTTTGTCTGTGTCTGAATTCTTGTCTGCAGTAACACTGGCTTTAGCTTTAGCTTTAGTCAACAGAGTTTTTGTCTGTGTCTGAATTCTTGTCTGCAGTAACACTGGCTTTAGCTTTAGCATGGTCAACAGAGTTTTTGTCTGTGTCTGAATTCTTGTCTGCAGTAACACTGGCTTTAGCTTTAGCATGGTCAACAGAGTTTTTGTCTGTGTCTGAATTCTTGTCTGCAGTAACACTGGCTTTAGCTTTGGCATAGTCAACAGAGTTTTTGTCTGTGTCGTGAATTCTTGTCTGCACTAACACTGGCTTTAGCTTTGGCATGGTCAACAGAGTTTTTGTCTGTGTCTGAATTCTTGTCTGCAGTAACACTGGCTTTAGCTTTAGCATGGTCAACAGAGTTTTTGCCTGTGTCTGAATTCTTGTCTGCAGTAACACTGGCTTTAGCTTTAGCATGGTCAACAGAGTTTTTGTCTGTGTCTGAATTCTTGTCTGCAGTAACACTGGCTTTAGCTTTAGCATGGTCAACAGAGTTTTTTTTCTGTGTCTGAATTCTTGTCTTTCTTATTGTAATGATCCCTCATCAAACACTCATATGCAAATATGATCTGCTTACGGCATTTACATGCAAAAATGTTCTGCCAAGCAGAACAGATTATAGGTATGTTACTTTATGATTTAAAAACATTACAACATTAATTAGCATTCAATAGTATCTAATTATTGTAACTAATTAGGACAATTGATAATACATGATTGTATGTTCATACAAATTATACATATTTGAAATGGAATGTTGCATGATGTCTTAACCCATTTTGTACTGGAAACCACAAAATGGGTATTTGGCAAACAGTGCCGGCCAAGATCAGATGCTGCAAAATTCGGTGTCTGATCAGGGCCTACACTGTTTGCAAAAAGTTCAGCCTTTTTTCAAATAAATTTTGATGAAAACACCACCTGACGCCCCTTAATTTTGGAATGGACTCCTGATAGAAATAAGGAGGAAGATTCCATTTGGTTCAAAAAGGCTTAAACTTATAATCACCCCTAGTTTTTGAAATGACCTTTTCCAGCTTTGAAGTATAACAAAACTATTCTTATAAATAAGGAGTTTTTTTTGGAGGGGAGGTTTGTTTTGGTTTTACGGCCCTTTCAAGATTATTTCACTCATATCGAGCCGATCATTAATCAGAGGTGGGTGAAAACTGGAGTACTCGGAGAAAAACCACCTGACCTTCAGTTGCAGAATTTAGCGTCTCACTTGTGACTAGAGCGAGGCTCGAACCCACAGCGGTGAGAGACCTAATGTTTAAGAGTCAGTGCTCTTATCCACTAGGCCACGGAGGCCCGTTAAGGGGTTTGTTTAGTTTGGAGTTTAATAGCCGAGTTAATACTGTTTTGGTTAAGTCCAGCTGGTCAGTTTATGAACATAAACCACGGCTTATACATAAGGGGTTAACCAGTACACAATGCACATTCTTTCTCCAGAAACTGACAATTGCCTTTCTTGAATCAGCAGAAGGGAGAGAATGACTGTAGAAAAATTATTACTCCCCACGAACTATTAATGCCGAACAGTTGCAGAACAAATCCACAACGTCCTGATGCTCATCTGTCAGCCACCATGGCCGGCAATTTGTAATGTAAAAACAATAAGCAAATTACATCGCAATCTTTTTATAACATGTTTTGGATATAACAAATGGACATTGAAAAGTGACTATAATTTGTCTATTCATATTTGTTTGGATACAAACAGGTTTCTGCTTTCGACCCCAAAACATGTGTTAAAAAGAGATTGTGGTGTACAAATATTGTCTTTAAACTATGGGTCAGACCCCAAACCATAATGATTGATATATTCATACAGGTTATATAGGACATATTCTCAACAATGCTACATTCAAAATGGAAGCTCTTTTCTGTCTGTGTTTGTTTGACTTAAAAAAAATTATGTCAACAGCTGAAACACAATATAAAAAAAAAAATGGATTCACCTATGAAAATATCAAATGGGCCCCGTCAAGCAATTTTGGTACTTATTGCCTATGCGAGCAGCGAAGGTTCAGGCGAGCCTGCGCATCCGCGCAGTCTCGCCAGAACCTTCGCTGCTCGCTAACACAAGCAGTGAATCAAGAGGAACCTTCAGACAGAAAGCCCTATCCCTGGCCCCTCTGAATGGCTGGGCATGCGCAGTTAAAATTTGTCATGAAGGAATGCTCCAAGACACAAATTCGCTTGGCGGGGCTCAAATAATGTTAATATTTTCTCAGCCCCATCCCAGGAAGACCAGTGTCTTTGGGCTGCTCTGCTACAGACTCACAAGAGTCTTGAAATTTAATATATATAACATAGAAGTATTTACGATTGTAACAGAGAACACTAAGTTACTGATCAGGCCCGCAGATGTGCAGTATGATCAGTCCCTTTGTTGTTCACAGATGTCAAAAACAGGTTTCCTGGTGATTTGGCTTGCACAAGATCTTGTCCAAATTTTTTCACAACAAGTAACAATTATTATTTGAAGAAAGGGTTCCGCATTGTCATTTTCCAAGAAATGAATATCAAAATCTTTTGATGAAAAGGAACTTGTCAAAATCAGACAAATATTTTATTTGCACTCATGGTCTAATAAAAAAAAAAATAATGTTCCTATACCAGCACTAAATGTACTGGTGAAGTTCAATAAACTCAGGTGCAAAATGGTCCTTGGACTGTTTGTGTCAGCCAGTCATTTGAAACTTTCAGTTCCCTTCATTATTAAATAGTACCATTAATTAAGATTTAAGATTTATATTGGGACAGACAGGCCCTATGCAAACAGTTCAGACTCTGATCAGACTGCTCCTTCAGGAGCAGTCTGATCAGAGTCTACACTATCACAGCAAAAGAGACTGAAAGTTTACAAACTGCTGCTGTCCATATAATCATCATTGACCAATCAAGAAACAATGTAGGCACTGTCGAGGTTTTTGTAATCCTAATAATTCGGACACCTTCCGGACTTGCTGTAATCCTCCTAAAATTGTGACAAATTTGTTTCAAGATCTGAAGCAAGGAGTCCAAAAAATTCAGACAGAATGCCAAACAAGTTAACCTTTAACTTCCAATGTTCTCAGATGCCGCATTCTTTAGTGTCTGATCTGGGTCTACACAGCTTGCCAGTGTCCCAGTACCCTATCCTAGTCCAGATTTTAACCTTACCCCACTAAAAATTCATCTAGCCACAAACTGCATGAAAAACACTGTAGATCCTGATCAGATGGCTCTGGATCTACATTGTTTGCAAAGGTAGGGGTTACTGTCGTGAACAGCAGGATAATAAGGGTTAAAGATTGAGATAACCCAACACTTTTACACAACACTCTGTAGCAAAGGGAGGCCCTCGCCCATTGGGGCTTGAAGAAATATATGGGCTGCATGATGCTTCCACGCAGAGCTGAATCTGACCCGCACACGAGTACTGGTAAACCGATTAGATGATCTAAGCCTGCTCAGGCAAAGCGGTGCGCACGAGTTGGACCGTCCATGCTTATAAACTCTATTGGTTTCTTTGGGCGGCAGGGCTTGAGACGTCATTTCATCTCAATGTCGGGGTAAAAGTCCCACAAAATTGGAAGCAACGTCTCCAAAATGACCTTTACCGTGTTGACGGGGATGCTACACCTCAAATCATCAACAACAACAACTGTAGCAAAGGGACAAGAATAGCCAGGCTATAAATAACCGTTACCTGGATTTCATACAAATGCTATAAAGCACGGCTAGTGATAGTGATAGTGACATATAACTCAGATTCATATAGCAGCTTTGGAAAATTAGACTCATCTGCTCTAGAATTCTTCTTGGTGCTTCAAGGTTCAGAACTCTTACGTTCTCCAGTTGAAAACCCTCAGACTAAAAACCCCTGTACTTGTATATTTCAGTCTCGTAAGTTTCATAGCTCTAGATAAGAGGGAGTAACGAAGATAATTAATTTTGTTTGTTTAACTATTTCTAAGGGATAATTTTCCTTTTTTCTTGTTAGAGACATATGTTGTGGGTACTTGTTAGAATCGCCTCGATGAGGCGATTCTAACAAGTACCCACAACATATGGATTAATGGAGTATTAAGAAAAATTATCCCCATATTATCCACTCCAGGAGCTTTTGTTTGTTTGTTTGTTTAATTTGAGGTTTAACGTCCCCGTCAACACTGTATAGGTCATTTTAGAGATAATGCTTCCAATTTTGTGGGACTTTTACCCAACATTGTGATGAAATGACATCTCAAGGAAGCCAATAAGGTTTATAAGCATGTACGGTCCGACTCGCACTACTTTGCCTGGGCAGGCTTAGATCCTCTAAGTGGTTTACCAGTACTCGTGTGCGGCCGGTTCAGCTCTGCATGGAAGCATCATGCAGCCCATATATTTCTTCAAGCCCGGATGGGCAGGGGCTGCATCGCCAGGAGCTACATACTGTTGCACGTGTTTTAGTCTGGCTGGCCACCAGTGCGATGCCATAGCTTCTTGTGTAATAATGGCCGGGAATCAATAAAGGCTCTTGAAGATGGGTCAGTTATGAATAAGTTTAGTCATTCGCTTTATTTATGATCACTTTAGAAGTTCACTAGAACATAAAATCCAATTTTTGAGTGGCAGATCTAGTCACGAGTCTGTGACATTACGATCAAATATCCTTGCAATATAATACTATCTTTAGTGTCTAAAATTTATATTTTCAGATGAAATTTTATTTATTCTCCAAAATTAGATTAAGTGGGTACTCATTAGAACTGTCTCAGTGAGACACCTAAATTTATAGGACCTAGATATGTTTATTACAGGAAACCCGCAGCACCCCCCCACCCCCCCACACCCCATCAGGGCTTGAAGAAAAAGGTGGGCTGCATGATGCTTCCATGCAGAACTGAAACCTACCCGCACACAAGTACTGGTAAACTGCTTAGAAAATCTAAGCCTGCCCAGGCAAAGCGGTGCGAGTCGGCCTGTCCATGCTTATAAACCCTACTTGTTTCATTGGGTGGCAGAGCTTGAGATGTCATTTCATCTCAAAGTCTGGAAAAGTCCCACAAAATTGGAAGCAACGTCTCCAAAATGACCTTTACAGTGTTGACTGGGACGTTTAACCTCAAATCAAACAAACAGAAACCTATATACTTTTAAACCAATTTTATTACAGGAAACCCAGAATTGGAAAGTCATACAAACAGTGAAGGCCAAGATAGCCAACACACTGAATACGGCATCTGATCATTCGGGGTCTTCACAGTTTGCAAAGTGTTCAACCATATTTGTAATTTCTGTAACAATTTCCCTGAAAAATAAGGAAAAAGTAATATATTTTTGTCAGGATTGGTTACTTTCATAGGGTTAAATGTTTTCAATGTAAGAACATGTACCGGTACTAACTTTACCTGGGACCTGAGTGAGTGTGAGTGTTTGAGTTTTATGTCTCCCCAACAGCTAAGGTCATACGGAGAGGCAATATGAAAACATGCCCATACAAATACATTGTAACCTTTATCACCGAAAAAATGAAAATTTTAAGATGAAAAATTGTGATATTTTCTTATTTCTACTCAAAATATAGATTGTGGGTACTCGTTAGAACCGCCTCATCGAGGCCACAATCTATATTTTTACCCACAATCTATATTTTAGAGCAGAAATAAAAAAAATAAGATTTACTCCTGTAAACCCCAGTTTTACGACATAAAAGTGGTGTTCAAGTGGTCAAAATTATATAGGTGTGTTTTCGTGATTGGACCTCGGTTTAAAGACTCATCTGAAAGTCTGGAGAAGCCTGGGATCAATCCTGCAATCCCAGGTTTACAAGGCATAACCACTGCAAGGCGGAGGCTTCTTACCTTGGACCCGAATGTGCTGCAAAAGTTTCAAGAAGGTTTATATAAAGAAAATGACAAAACTGATCAGCCTGCTCATTTGTGTATTGCATAAAATCTCAAAGAATTGATTCTGTCCATTATTTCTTTTGTTATGTACTGTAGGTCGATGTCACACGTGTTCCCAAGGCGACAGTGCACACAAAAAGGTCATGTTCTTTGTCAGTCTATACAGTAAAATACCTACATTAAGATCACCTTTGGGACTGTTCAAAAGTGGTCTTTAAGACCACTTTTGAACAGTCCCAAAGGTGGTCCCTGACCAGAAGACACTGCTGTAAGAAACCACAAAGAAATAAAAACTGCAATCTTCTAAATAAGCTTTTCAAACCAGAATTTGTCTCAATTTTAGGTGGTCTTAATAGCGGAATTTCACTTTATATGCACAGTGTAATCAAGAGTCTTCTGTGTTGTGATTGATGTCAGTAAAGATTTTGGTGTCACTGCATGGGTGTGCTGCAGTGAGTGCAGGCTGGGTTTCAATCTTCTTTGGTCACACATTTCAGTTTGTTCCTTGTAAGGGCTCATATTTACATGCATTCAGACAGTTTAATCAAAGTGTCATTTGGCCTGAGCAATATGGTCACAGATGTTGTCTGAAAAACAGAAATATTTGCAGTTTGCCCCAACACCAAACAGCTGTTGCATCGTGGGCAACTGATTTACGTGGAGCCCGTTTTGAACAGAATAGAGGCTTTCTCGTTAAAGAAGACCATTTGAAAATTTAGAGGTGTGACAGGTTGAACTGTTTGAGAAAAATAGCTGAATTTTCTGCCAACAGTCGGAAGATCCTGTTCACTGCTGTGGGCCAACACTGTTTGCCGTTTCCCGTTTTAGGGTTTCTTGTCTAAAATGGGTTCAAGACCTTTGAAGTTGACATTATCTTATACTGTCTAATGTAGAAACCCTGGAGAGGTATAATTCTGTTACTTTAGTTCAATACCTGTTTGCAACATTTTGCTAGAGCCCCCGTCCATGGGGCTTAAAGAAATTGATGAGCTGCATGATGCTTCCACGCAGAGCTGAAATCGACCGTACTGGTAAACTGCTTAGAGGATCTAAGCCTGTCCTGGAAATGCGGGCGAGTCGTCCATGCTTATAAATCCTATTGGTTTAATTGGGCGACAGGGCTTGAGATGTCATTTCATCTCAATGTCGTGTAAAAGTCCCACAAAATTGGAAGCAACGTCTCCAAAATGATCTATACTGTGTTGATGGGGACGTTAAACCGCAAATCAAAAATTTTGCTGTATTTACATTTCCAGTGTTAAGTCTATGTAAACCTATAGAAAACAATGAACACATTGAAAACAATGAAAGCAATACTTCCATGAACGCATGAGTCGTGTGATTTTCAGTGACGTCAAGTGACGTCAGTCTATACAGTGGTTCTCTGTAGGCATTGGTGACTTCAAAGCTTTTCCGCGCCTTGTTGTAAAACAGTGTGTAAATGTTTTTCAGCTTTAAAAGTTTGCCCTATCATGGTTCATACAAATTTTTTCAGACAAAATTCCCTGACATTTCCCTGACTTTTCCCTGACATGAAAGCATTTTTCCCTGACATTTTGGTTTCGCATGATACAAACTTTTGTTATTTTAAAATGTGCACATTTAGTGGTTCAATCTTAAATGAAAAATAGAACGTTGGCCTCCACCACCCCTACAGCCAACCCTTACCTCCTTGTTTGACAAACATTTACATTGTTTAATATTTTGTTTGTTTATTCCAAATCAACTGGATATGGAGCTGGTGATTATACAATACACATTGGTAACCAAAATGACATGAATTATCGAATGTAGGCAAGAAAGTATCAGGAAAAAAAGTATCAGGAAAAAAAAGTATCCAGAAAAAAAAGTATCAGAAAAAAAGAATCCGGAAAAAAAGTATCAGGAACAAAAATTTCAGGAAGAAAGTCTGAGTTTCATGTACAAAGGATAGATAAAAAGCTATGAAATGTCATCCTAATTAATCTTTAATTGCATTTTGATCATTCATGATCAGTACCTAAATTCAGTGCCTTCCATAATCATGTTAATCCTGATTGATGGTTAAGTTTTTATTTGCATTTTGATAATTCAGTACCAAACTTCAGTACCTTTCATAAACAGGTTAGAAGCCTCCATGGTGTAGTGGTTACGCTACTCGCCTTGTAATTCAGGGGTCGCAGGATCGATCCCGGGCTTCTCCAGACTTTCGGATGAGTCTTTAAACCAAGGTCCCGTCTCTGTATGATCTTAGCTGTTGGTGGGACGTAAAACTCAAACACTCACTCACTCACTCATAATCAAGTTAATCCTGATTGATGGTAAAGGTTAATGGTAATTAAATTATTTTGAGATGAAATGACATCTCAAGCCCTGCCGCCCAATGAAACCAAATAGGGTTCATGAGCATGGAGATCTGATTTGCACACTTTAGTTTGTTTAATTGGAGGTTTAACAACCCCATCTACACTATAGGTTATTTTGGAGACATTGCTTCCAACTTGTTGGTCTTTTACCCGACATTGATATGAAATGACATCTCAAGCCCTGCCACCCAATGAAACCCAAATAGGGTTCATGAGCATGGAGATCCGACTTGCAGACTTTAGCTTGTTTTTTTGGAGGTTTAACACCCATGTCTACACTATATAGGTCATTTTGGAGAGTTGCTTCCAACTTGTGGGACTTTTACTTAACATTGAGATGAAATCAAATAGGGTCCATGAGCATGGAGGTCTGACTTGTAGTTTCTTTAATTGGAGGTTTAACATCCCCATCTACACTTTATAGGTCATCCTGGAGGTATGGAGGAATTTTTACCGACATTGAGATGAAACGACATCTCAATCACTGAAGTGACCTCTCGTCCCTTCTATAAGGTAAGGCTTACAGAGATAGGCTATAAAATTGATTATTAAACTGAACAACAAAGCGAATCATACAAAAGTATACTAATCATCATCTCATTGTAACATCAGAAGGGAATCTGGTTAAAACTGATACTTTTTTTCCTGGATACTTTTTCCTACCCAAAACTGATACCTTTTTTCCGATACTTTTTTTCCTGATACTTTCTTTCCGATTACCATATCATCATGCATTAAAAAGTAATCAAATGCACTGTTTCAAACAAACAAATGTTTTTATGTTATGACCAATAGACAATAAAGCAATTACTTTTGGAAACCTGAACATATTTAATAGCCAAATCGAACTGTTTTTCTGAACATAGCTTTACTAAATTACAATAGATATAGCCATCACCAGATTTGCTCAGGAGGTAAGGGATGCAAATCCCTCTCAGTTTCTTCTATATGGAATTTGAAAAATATGTAGAATATAGATATATGCATACAGTTTAAAGTTATTCTGAAATAGTAAAACACACCGTGGGTTCATAATTGTTTTATTGCCCCTTGTGGTATACTGTCTATAGCAGATCAAAGGCGGTCCCTAATAGGGTGATTAGTACTTTAGTAGCTCTTGTTGAATCCCCTGACTGAGGTACATAAGGGGAAAATCAATAATATATATTCCAGTCAACAGTTAGTAAATTATTGATTTTCCCCCGGGAGGCCCCTTACCTGTTGAAGACAGAGGACTTGTCTCCAGTCAGCACTGAGGGCTACATAATATTATGTAATGAAATGATAGTCCTCAATAGACACATCCAAACACTACGTCATCACTCAATAATACTATTTGCCGGGACTGACCGGTGGTTGGCAGAAAACGTCTTTGGCCGTTTTACGCCATTGTAAATGCGATGTTATTTTCTCTAAACTTGTATTTTGTTTGGAATCGAAATGACAAAATTGACCTTTAATTTTTTATAATAGACATGTCTTGGCTAGTAATTATTGGTTTCTAGAAGATTTAAGGATGTTTTGATGATTAAATTACCTGTTAAACTTATACAGGTAACGAGCGCGACGGTCTTAATTATTAAAAATGGGCAAAAAGAATGACTAATCGCGGAAGATGCATGAATGAGCTCTAATATATATATATATATCTACCCATTTTAAGTGTAATTTTATCGATTTTCTGTGACAGTCAACTAAAATATGCCCGAAACATTAAACCGATTTACAATGTGTTTATATGGAACCAGGGGCTTTTTGCCAACCACGAAAGATTGTAATCAAAAGGAAAAGTAATTTTTGTGCATGCGCAATGACAGGTAAACAAGGTCACGTGTCACAACATTGGATCCGTCTATAATCAAGAATAAATGCCTTTAAATTGCTGTAAGTATGATTATAGCTGTCATGAAAAAGGAAATATTTGAAGAAACTGCCTTAACAAATTGGTGCCTACCCAGATCAGAAAATTCCCTGACATTTCCCTGACATTTTCCAAATTTCAAAATTTCCCTGACATTTTGTAAAATTCCCTGACAATTCCCTGACCTTGAAAAAAAAAATTTTTCCCTGACTTTTCCCTGACGCGTATGAACCCTGCCTATAAGCATTTTTCCGCCAAGTGATGAGGGGCAAAGACATAAACTTAATTTTTCTGCTAGGAACTACAGCAGGTTGCTAGCAAAGTTTACATGAACCACTTCGGGGTTCATTTACTTTGTATGTGACCTGCTGTGTTCATACTTTCATGAACAGCAGAAAAATAAAATTCATTTCTTAAGGGGAATGAATTTTAACACCTTCAGGGGAGGTGCTCCTGAGGAGGAGCAAATTCTTTCCTTTAAGAGTTGACCCCTTTTTCTGTGGGACAGGGCTTATAGAAAAGCAAACAGGAAGTCCCAAAAGTTGTTTCTCTTTGAAAAATGACGGAAAAATCCCCTTGAATGGAACAGATTGATATCTTTCATGGCTGCTAAGTTCAGCTATTGCTGAGTGTTGAATATTTTTCTTTTTTCAGATCTGTTTGGGCAGCCTCATCATTTATTTGTTTGTTTGTATTGGTGTTTAACAGCCCAGTCAACACTATTTAGGTCATTTTTAGCCAGTCAGTTAACCTATCCATACTTTCCTGGGCAGGCTTATACGTAAGCGGTTAACCAGTACAGTGCACATTCTTTTGCCACAACTGCCCTTCTTGAATCAGCAGAAGGGAGAGCATGACCATAGAAAAGATTTCATGATCAATCTCTACAAAAGAATGCGGCCGACCCCGGCAGGTATCAAACCCGCGTCCTCCTGATCACTTGTTGCTGATGTATTTCAATGAGTAATGTCAAGGAGCTTAATGACACTCTGATGAGCTCTTGGTAATGTACATAGCTCTTGGTAATGTACATATGCAATGTCCGTGAACTCACCAACACAAGCAATAACATGGTATATACTGGAAATTTTTTGCATGCACATAATTTGTGGCCATATTTGGCTTATGGCATCTTATACAATCGTAATACATATTAACCCTTAAGATGCCGAGAAAAGCTACACCTGAAAATGTCATCTGCTTATGTCCTCTGCTGAATCTTTTTGCAAACTTTTTTAAAAATATTTTTGCATTCAGGCAAACAGTGTGGGCCCAGATCAGAGGAGCAGTCTGATCTGTGTTCACACTGTTTGCCAAAAATAACTATTAAGGGAACTGGTAGATGGCAAAGCAGACGACAATTGTGGTGATTGGCATTTTATGGGTGAAGACGTTTTTCCTCACTAGTTGACCCTTTTGTCGTATACTGATGACATTAGCAAATAGTTTGGACCCAGATGATGACAGGGCATGACTAAAATGTTGAACCTCATCTTGATCCAAACAGTTTGAGACTCTGATGATATTCCTGAAAGATGTTTTTGAAAAAATCCACAGACAACAATTACCCGGCATGGATAGAGTTGACCCTTGACCAGGTGAATATTTAATTTATTTGCCACACCCAGTTCTGACTATCAGCCAATCAAATTATTTGATATATTATAGTCATTTAAATTTGCAAAGATAAAGATAAAGAAGCTTTATTTAACATTGAATATCCTGAACAAATAACATAAGCTCGGTAGAGCTTTTATTGCGACAAACAAAGTATCCTTTAACAAATACTTACCTAGCTACCTTCATTTATCTTCCTGGGACTACCCCTAATAATGCGCGCGTTAGCCAAGGGAATTCCTAGTACCATTTTTCACGCCTTTGGTATGGCGCGGCCGAGGATCGAACCCATGACCCCCCATTCCCAAAGCGGATGCTCTACCACTGAGCTATCGGGGCCGGTACAAAGGACAAACAATATAGATCCAGATCAGATGGCTTCTCTGATCTGATCTACACTGTTTGCAAAGGTAGTTGTTGGCCTGAACAGCCGGATAAGGATTTAGTCAATAACACATGCAGTACGATTCTTCGTTTGCCCTTCAGCTATGTCTGCGCAGGCTGTCCATTGAGACATGGCCTAACTTGACAAATAAGATCTTCCAAAATTTATAGCTTTTTCATATTGCATGTTCAATAGCCTTCGAACAAGTTGTGAACCTAATTCACTTTAAGAATTCCTGGCACTTATAATGCAATCTTGTTCCGACTAGCACTGATAGTCTGAGTATAAATATTCTTCATGAAGCACGACGCAGAAGGAAAACTCCCCCAAAAGGAGAGAGAGAAATCAAAAACCACTTAGAGTATTTGTTTGTTTTAAATGAGGTTTAATGTCCACATCAACACTGTTTGGGTCATTTTGGAGACATTGCTTCCAATTAGTGTGACTTTTACCCGGCACTGAGCAAGCCCTGCTGCAAATGAAACCAATAGGGTTTATATGCATGGCTAGTCCTTAGCTTGCACCACTTCGCCTGGGCAGGATAAGACCTCTTAGCGGTTTACTAGTACTCCTGTGTGGTCCGTTTTAGCTCTGTGTGGAAGCAATCTATTTCTTCAGAGACCGAAAACAGAGCTAACAGTTGCTGTTGGAAACCAGGTTTTACCGAGTTTCCAACATTATTTGTTGAACCGACTATTTTGATGTCTCCCTTGATTATTTTTCTTACCCACGGAAGAAAAATGTACACCACAACCTCTGTATAACACTGTTCATTAAAACTCGGTTTTGAATATAACACGGTCTAAAGATGGATCCCAAAAATGACCATAAATGGTCATTTTGCTGTATGATCTGTAAATTTTTGTTTGGATATTAACTTAAACACGGTTTCTGCTTTGGACCCGCTGGAGTTTACACATTAACCCTTATCTTGCTGTCCACGATAACCCCTATCTTTGCAAACAGTGTAGATCCAGATCAGATGGCTTCTGAAGAAGCCATCTGATCAGGATCTACACTGTTTGGCATTCACTTTATGAATTTGTAGCAATAAATTACATCAAGTAATTTGATTGGTTGATAAACAGAAATGGGTGTGGCTTAAATGAATATTCAGCAGGACAAGGGTTAAGATAAGAGGATTAATGAAGATATTCAAGAGTATTGTATTGTAATTATTTTATACACCAAGAAACAAAGCCCTCTGTCCATCAGGGTTTGGAGAAATAGATTGGGCTGCATGATGCTTCGCCAAAGAGCTTAAACTGACCACACAATGTCATGAGTACTGGTAAACCACTTAGAGGGTCTAAGCCTGCCAAGGCAAAGTGGTGTAAGCTCGAGTCAGACCGTCTGTTCATATATACCCTTTTGGTTTGTTTGGGTGGCAGGGCTTGGAATGTCATTTCATCTTAGTTTCGGGTAAAAGTCCCACAAAATTGAAAGCAACGTCTCCAAAATGACCTGAATAGTGTTGACGTGGACGTAACCTCAATTCAAACAAACAAACAAAACTCCTAGAAACAAATGTTGTGGATATTTGTTAGAATTGCCTCATCGAGGCAATTCTAACAAATGTCCACAACATTTGTTTCTTGGAGTAATTAAGTCTTTATTACCACTCCTTATTGGTATTCTTGCTATAGAGGTAAACTGTTAGGGCAATTATAATACTCTTCTTAACCCTTGTCCTGCTGAGCCTGGATATGCCTTATCTTTGAAACAATGTAGATCCAGATCAGATGGCTTCTGAAGAAGCCATCTGATCAGGATCTTCATTGTTTGCCATCCAGTTTATGAATTTGTTGCAATAATTTGCACCAAGTAATCTGATTGGCTGATAATCAGTAGTGGGTGTGACATATTTAAATATTCAGCAGGACAAGGGTTAATTGTTATAGCGAGGGTCCTCTGTACGTCTTCAGAGAAGTCTGAGTACTGTGAAAAGCAGCTGTAGATTTTGGAATATTATAGAAGTGGCCAGAGGCAAAGCATCCAAAATTGATGATTTCATAATATAAGACAGTCAACTAGCTGCTGTATCAAGGCCAAGTAAAATTATTACAAGGTTTTTCTTAAAAGGAGGAAATCTTGATTTTCGGAATACGGTAATTACCACAAATACGTGTATTGTGATATAGTGACACATTTTAATGAGCATTATATATAAATATATATTTTGGTCACAAAATATTTTAAAAGAAGGCTAAATGACATCTCTTGGGAATCATATGTTTTGCTGGTTATTCTTGGGTAACATCAAGCCATATTTTCTCTCAAAATGAGAAAAATCAAAGCACTGAGAGTACTGGTGGGTCGATTATCTCTGAGTGTAGGTTGGGAAAATAGTCCTGAACTGAACAGTTTTTTTAGCAGAAAGGTGTAGACTTTGATCAGATATCGCATTCTGTGGTGACTGATCTGGATCTACACTGTTTGCCAATCCGAGCCCATGATTCCAGTCCAAATTCTATAGATAAACCTCTTACGCAGCGCTCAGACCTACCAAGGTTCTGAAGGAGCCATCTGATCAAGATCTTCATTGTTTGTCATTCAGCTCATGAATTTGTTGCAATAATTTGCTTCAAGTAATCTGATTGGTTGATAATCAGTAGTGTGTATGGCATATATAAATATTCAGCAGGTCAAGGGTTAAGAATAGCATGGCATATTTATGTAAATAAAAACCTGGTTTTCTGACAAGTCAGTGATAGTCATGTGGACTTAAGCATTGAAAAACTTGCTGCACTTCATAAATTTGGGTCGATTGATAAACAATCCAACCAATGCTGTCTTCTAGTATCGATCAGCGATTGAAGTGTTAACCCTTGTCCTGCTGAATAGTTTAATCTGACACACCCACTACCGATTATCAACCAATCAGATTACTTGATGCAAATTATTGCAACACACAATCTGAATGACAAACAATGTAGATCCTGATCAGATGGTTTCTTCAGAAACCATCTGATCTGGATGTGCATTGTTTCAATCATAAGGCGTAGCCGGGCTCAGCAGGACAAGGGTTAACCCTTGTCCTGCTGAGCCCGGATATGCCTTATCTTTGAAACAATGTAGATCCAGATCAGATGGCTTCTGAAGAAGCCATCTGATCAGGATCTTCATTGTTTGCTATCCAGTTTATGAATTTGTTGCAATAATTTGCATCAAGTAATCTGATTGGCTGATAATCAGTAGTGGGTGTGACATATTTAAATATTCAGCAGGACAAGGGTTAACATATTGTGTGGCTGGGACATACTTCTTTTTGCACATGTCTGGAATTGTCTGTTGTTGTTTTTTTCTATGTCCATAGGTTGTGCTCACAAACAATGAAATGTCCCTTGTCAAACTGGATGCATAATGTAATTTTAATGAATTTTTAGCTGGTATGCTTCAGTCACATTAATATTTTAGCATATTATTAATTGACTAATCACTCAGTTAACATTGCTATGGTCTGGTGACGATAAAAAACTGCTGTAAAAAAGCAATGTGTCACAGGTTGTGACATGTGACATAACATTGGGAATACTGAATATGGCGAGTATAGTTGTGAAATATTTAACCGTTATTCTGCTGAATAAATCAATCAAGCCACGGCCGTTTCTGACTATCAACAGGAGCAGTCTGATCAGGGTCTACACTGTTTGCCAGTCTGTTTGCACCTTTTGGACTCCTTGCTGGATCATGAAACAAATTTGTTAAAATTTTAGGAGAATTACAGCAAGTCTTCAAGGTGTCCGAATTTTTAGGCTGGAAAAAGGCACTTAAATTCCTGTATTGTAAGCAAACATTGATAATGTAGACCCTGATCAGACACCAGGTCCTGCAACATTTGACGGCCCCCGATGGGCTACATGATGCTTTCACGCAGAGCTGAATCCAGCCCACACATGAGTACTGGTAAACTGCTTAGAGGATCCAGGCAAAGCGGTGTGAGTGTCGGACTGTCCATGCTTATAAACCCTATTGGTTTCATTGGGCGACAGGGCTTGAGATGTCATTTCATCTCAATGTCGGGTAAAAGTCCCATAAAATTGGAAGCAACATTCCCAAAATGACCTTTACAGTGTTGACAGGGACGTTTAACCTCAAATCAAACAAACAAACAAAGCAACATTCGATCTGGGTCTGTACTGTTTGCCAGACCCAAGACAATTCCAGTCCAGATTTTATAGATTCTATAGATCCCCCTCCCCCTTCCCCGATCGCAACGCTTTAACCCTTGTCCTGCTTAATATTTACATATGCCACACCCAGTACTGATTTTCAACCAATCAGATTACTTGATGCAAAATATTGCAACAAATTCATAAATGAATGTCAAACAATACAGATCCTGATCAGATGGCTTCTTCAGAAGCCATCTGATCTGGATCTACATTGTTTGAAAGATAAGACATATCCGGGCTCAGCAGGATAAGGAATAAATAGCATAACTGTTTTCATTGAATATCCATTACCTGGATTTCGTACAAATAGGCGATAGTCATATGGACATCAACATTGAAAAGCTTCTGTGCTTTGTAACTTTGCGTCGACTCACAATTAATCGTGCCAAAAAGTGGGTTAAATGGTTTGAGAAAGAGTACACAAATTGTCAAGCTGGCTATAGACCTTATCCAGAGAGAAGTTGAAGTCTGATGATTCTTTGAATAGGTTTTTCCTACTTGTTGAAGAGTTTGTTTGTTTGTTGGGGTTTAATGGCCCAGTCAAAACTCTTTATAGGTCATTTTTGAGCCGGTCAGTTTATTTACCCACACTTTTTCTGGGCTGGCTTATAAGTAAGCGGTTAACCAGTACAGTGCACATTCTTTCCCCAGAAACTGACAACTGCCCTTCTTGAATCAGCGGAAGGGAGAGAATGACTGTAGAAAAGATTTCATGATCAATCTCCACGAAAGAATGTTGCCGACCCCGGCAGGTATCGAACCCGCATCCTCCTGATCACCAGTCAGATGCGCATCCGGCTGGCACTTGTTGAAGAGTCAAATGACAATAAACAAGGAACAGGAGACTAAAGGAAAGACAAAAATGTGTGCAATGCACTTTTTTTTAACCCTTTCCTCAATTTTTTCCAGGTGAGCATCTCGGACCCTGCTGGCAAGGTGCAACATCCACATAAGTGCTGTCTCCCTAATTTCTATTTTCATAACTTAACATGTCTGACATTTTGCCCAGGTCTTCATTTTAATTTGTGTGAGGTTATTATGAAATTTACAGAATTGAAGTAATTCATTACATTTTTATAGAATCCCCCTTTTGTAAATTGTCTGGCTGGTTTTTGAAATTTGTAACAAAACTTGCGACTGTTCAAATGACTTCATTCAGGCTTGCAGACCGGAGGCTGTTAAAAGTTTATTGACATTAAAAGTATCGATAAGAATAATATTTATTCTCGGTCATAATGTAAATAAGTAATCATACAGTGAACACCCGAAATAAATTTGAAACAGGATACGAAATTTATGGTTGAAATTTGTGAAAGGTTACTTGTAATGAAGGACGATGTGACAAAGTTGTTGAACCATAAACCAGACAGCATTATTGCACATACCAGGAAGTCACCCAAAACTGCTGGTACCCAGCTTAGTCAAGCTTTGTACCTGGCTTTTGCTAGTACAGCTTTTTATCCCCCGACCGAATAGGTTCGGGGGATATAGCGATCAGCCTGGCGTCCGTCCGTCCGTCTGTCCGTCCGTCTGTCCGTCCGTCCGTCCGTCCGTCCGTCCGTCCGTCCGTAGACGCAACCTTGTGATGGCCATAACTCCTATACCCTTTGAGATTCATTGATGGTTCTTGGCACAATCGTTCACAAGGCCGAGACGGCGTGTCATGCGCAAGAACCAGAACTCTGGATGCCATACTTTTTTAGTTATCTCCCCTTTTAATAAAATAGAATGACTACTTTGTGATGGCCATAACTCCAATACCCTTTGAGATATATTGATGGTACCTGGCACAGTTGTTCACAAGGCTGAGACGGCGTGTCATGCACAAGAACCACAACTCTGGTTGCCATGGTTTTGGAGTTATCTCCCCTTCCAATAAAATAAAGAGACAACCTTGTGATGGCCGTAACTCTTATACCCTTTGAGTTTCATTGATGGTTCTTTGCACAATTGTTCACAAGGCTGAGATGGCGTGTCTTGCGCAAGAACCAGAACTCTGGATGCCATACTTTTTTAGTTATCTCCCCTTTTAATAAAACAGAATGACTACTTTGTGATGGCCATAACTCCAATACCCTTTGAGATATATTGATGGTACCTGGCACAGTTGTTCACAAGGCTGAGACGGCGTGTCATGCACAAGAACCACAACTCTGGTTGCCATGGTTTTGGAGTTATCTCCCCTTCCAATCAAATAGAGTGACAACCTTGTGATGGCCGTAACTCTTATACCCTTTGAGTTTCATTGATGGTTCTTGGCACAATTGTTAACAAGGCTGAGACGGCGTGTCATGCGCAAGAACCAGAACTCTGGATGCCATACTTTTTTAGTTATCTCCCCTTTTAATAAAATAGAATGACTACTTTGTGATGGCCATAACTCCAATACCCTTTGAGATATATTGATGGTACCTGGCACAGTTGTTCACAAGGCTGAGACGGCGTGTCATGCACAAGAACCACAACTCTGGTTGCCATGGTTTTGGAGTTATCTCCCCTTCCAATAAAATAGAGTGACAACCTTGTGATGGCCATAATTCTAATACCCTTTAAGATATATTGATGATACCTAGCACAGTTGTTCACAAGGCCGAGACGGTGTGTCATGCACAAGAACCACAACTCTGAGTGCCATGGTTTTTTAGTTATCTCCCCTTCAAATAATATAGAATCACTACCTTGTGATGGCCACATCTCCAACACTCTTTGAGATATATTGATGATACTTGGTACAGTTGTACATGAGGTTAAGCAGGTGTGTCACGTGCAAGAACCACAACTCTGGATGCCCTGGTTTTTTAATTATCTCCCCTGACAATATAACCTTGTGATGGCCATAACTCCAATACCCTTTGAGATATATTGATGGTACTTGGCACAATTGTATACAACATTGAGATGGCGCTCCATGCCTAAGAACCACAACTCTGGGTGCTATGATATTTGAGTTATCTCCCCTTCCAATATAACAGTATGACAACCTTGTGATCATTGTACCTCCAATACCCTTTGAGACATATTTGTGGTACTTGATGCAGATGTACATGAGGTTAAGCAGGTGTGTCATGCTCAAGAATTACAACTCTGGGTGCTCTGGACTTTTAGTTATCTCCCCTGGCAATATAACCTTGTGATGACCATAACTCCAACACCCTTTGAGATATATTGAAGGAACTTGGCACAATTGTATACAAGGTACAGAAGGGATGTCATGTGCAAGAACCACAACTGTTGGTGCCGTGGTATTTGAGTTATCTACCCTTTCAGTATAACAGTATGACCTGCTTGTGATCACCATATCTCCAATACCCTTTGAGACATATTGATGGTACTTTATACAGAAATACATGAGCTTAAGCAGGCATGTCATATGCAAGAACGACATTTCTGAGTGCCCTGGTTTTTTAGTTATCTCCCCTGACAGTATAATCTTTCGATGGCCATAGCTGCAATACTTTTGTGATATATTGCTGGTTTAATTCTGGTGCACTTTCTATTGGTGAACAATCTTCTGAAGGCCATATTGTCTTTTGGTCGGGGGATTTGCCATCTCTTCCGATGGCTATTTTTATTTTAGTTGAGGTTTTATGCCCCAAACAACACTATTTAGGTCATTTTGGAGATGTTGCTTCCAATTTTGTGGGACGTTTACCTAAAATAGTAACGTTTGAATAACCACTGAAACTTTTAGGGGTTTGTTCTTTAACCATCAGCATTCTGTTTGCAACTTTAGTCGCCCAAGGGTGTGGTCCATATTGAGCAGCTTATCACGCTCATAAGAAAGCAAGTACACTCCATCAGATGAGGTTGTCTGATGCAGGAGGGATCCTTCTTTCCTAGAAGGGTACAGGTTTTACCAACATTACCGCCTGTGGGATTTTACACCCAGAAACAACGTTAAAAATTGACGATTTTTCAAGTACCAGTCTTCAACAGGTCCCCCTTTCCTGTTTTGCATACTAGATCCAGTCCTGGTGATAAATATGTAGCCATAATATACTAGCTACACAATTTTATCCATCAAAAGCTCACACTGAGTGCTATTGTTTTGTAGTTTTCCGCCAGAGCATGTGACCTCCATATTTGGAAGTCACGTGACTCATAATATTTTCTGATAGAAGTTGTCGAAGATGTCTTGCCTATAATGTGTCGAAAGTTTGAGCAGAATCCGTTCAGGTTTAAGAAAATTGGCTGCCGAAATATGGGTACCCCTCCAAAGTGTGAGTATTACTGAGCATGCTAAAGGTTAAAGAAAGTGAGACCTGATATTTCATGTGAATGTGAATCATTACTGCTTCTTATTTTCTCTGAAATTTGGGAAAACTTCAATGACTCGAACACCGATGGCTCGTTAATACCATGGCTAAGTCAATTTTTTAATCCCTAGAGGATTCCTCTACATAAAAAGTATTGCTTTGAATTTTATTTTCCAAATGTATGCTGTGTGGACTCATTAGAATTGCCTCAATGAGGCAATTCAAATCAGTAGTACACACAGCATATATTTAATTACAGAACACCAAAAAGATGTCCCAAAATTAACCCCTTTATGCTCCCTGGCAGTTACCCCCAGTGGCTGGAACTACCCCTGTCTGGAACAGATTTTCATGGTCGCAAAGGTGTTTGAGCCATTGAAGTTTGACTGTATTTGAGTTGCATATCTGCATGGTCAGCAGTTTCTCTAGTTGTGGTTGCCATTCTCCTGTTTTTATCAGGTGCAAGCTCTTTTATAACAGATCAGAGTATAAAAAAGGCTGGCCTGTCTGGTCTTTTAACCCTTTTTGTACCACATGGAATCTTCCTCCTTATATATAGCAACAGTCCATTTAAAATTTTAGGGGTGTCAGGTTGTGTTTGCATCAATATTTATTTGGAAAATTGCTGAACTTTAAGCAAACAGTGGAGGCCCTGATCAGACGCCGCATTCTGCGACGTCTGAACTGAGCCTGCACTGTTGCCAGGGTACTCATTTTGGGTTTCTGGTACAAAATGAGTTAACATAATTATTAATTTCATGATCTTATGCATAGTTAACCCTTCAAATCCAAGCAAAAATGGAACAGGTGACTTCCTATTCAACCCCCCCCCCCCCACCCCCCACCTGAATTTCATGTTTATCTTATTTTTCAAAGATGATTCACATGAAATTCCTGAATGAATATTGAACAAAAATACATGAAAAATGTTGCCTGCTTAAGTTGTGATTAGCACTCAAATGTTAACCCTTATCCTGCTGAATAAATTGATTTAGCCACAGCCATTGCAGATTATCAGCCAATCAAATTACTTGATATACTGTATTCATTCAGTTCATTAACTGCCTGACAAACAGTGTAGATCACAATCAGATGGCTTCTTTAGAAGCCATCTGATCTGGATCTACAATGTTTGCAAATGTAGAGGAGAATAAAGGTTAAGCTTATGTAGCATATTCCTTAAATATTCTGACATCCAACGGTTATAAAAATAAACCCGGGCAAAGCTAAACTAAAAGTACAGTCTGATCAGGGCCTACTACACTTTCTGCTTCTGAGCAAAAGTTTTTGTGGCCAACATATTTTACATACTAATAATTCGGACAATCATTCAGGGTCTTTTCACGCATGTGCGAGAGAGAGGCAGTTGCTTTTACACCACTGCTAGCAATTTACACCTGGGTGGAGTGTGGCAGTGTCATTACATGTCTTGCCGAAGGACACACCTCGATAACGGTGCCCAGATTGGAAAGCACAACCTCTCGATCATAAGTCGAATGCATTAACCACTGCGCTATCGAGGCATTCAATCCTTAAAATTCCAATCACAACAATTCTTGTCTGCATTACTTCAAAAGTCATTGTATCCAGATCAGACGCAGTCCAATCTTGGTCCACAATGTTTGCCTGTATGCAAAAACATTTTTAAAAATTTTGCAGGAAGATTCAGCAGACAAAATAAACTGATGACATTTTAGACACAGTTTTTCTTGGCATCTAAAGGGTTAAAAAGTGTCAGAATTCTTGGGGTAAATACAGTACCTGGAGGGTCACTGACTCATGATGCCATATTGGGTGAAAAACAGCATTCCCAGTAGCCCTGCAGTTGTGTCATAATGCATTGCTGGGTAAAACAAAGCACCATCTTGGGACTGCACATTTCTGCAATTATCTGATGATCCATGCAGCTTATATAGGTCTAAAAATGATGCAGCATTTTTTTTCTCACAAAGGAAAAAAGGCAAAAGTCCCTGATCAGACTGTTCCACAAGATCTAATCAGGGTCTACAGTCTTTGGCATTTCAACTAGCATAATCTTTGAAATATACATGATATGGAGAAAATTTAGACAAAAAGAAAAAGTGTGGAATGCATGTTCAGAATTTTAGGATGTTTTTCATGGATGTCAACCTTTGATGTATGGACTTTGCAGATTTTGTTTAAGTAATGTTTAAAAACTGTGATGAGTTGTTTTGCAACAAATGAAAATACTGCCTAATTAACCCTTGTCCTGCTGAATAATTTAATCCACCACACCCACAACCGCTTATCAACCAATCAGATTACTTTATGAAAATTATTGCAACAAATGCACAATCTGAATGACAAACAATGTAGATCCTGATCAGATGGCTTCTTCATCTGATCTGGATCTACATTGTTTGAAAGTTAAGGCATATTTGGGCTCAGCAGGACAAGGGATTATTTTATTTTCTTCTTCATCTTAGAGATTTGTGTATTGCAAGGCTATATCACATGGCCATTAACCCTTTTTGTACCAAATGGAATCTTCCTCCTCATATATGGGTCATTCCACGGTACTGGTGAATTTTAGGGGTACCCCAGTAAAATCATTATTTTTTAACCGTATACATTAAGAACATACTGAGAAGGTTTTCTGATGTCATAAAGACACATTGGATAGATAAAAAAAGATAAAATATGTAGATTGTCATAAATGAGAAAAGAAAAAAATGAATTAATTTAACCAAAATAACCCGATTTTTTGCTTTGAATTTGTGACATTGCAATGGTGCCCTCATTTGATTGCCCACTGTAATGGTATATGCCATAGCTGTAGAAAATCGTCCATGTAATGAAGAGTTAATACATTAAGAAAGGTTTTTATGTCAAAATATTCAGTAAACACCTCACAGACACTGAAAAATTGACTTTGTAAAATATACATTGTGCTCGTTACTATCGTGTCCCATAGTTGTTCATGAAATATTGATTTATATTAACGCACCATCGTTCATTACACAAATATCACACGGATGTATTTCCTCTTTGACAATTAGCCTACTGTTTGCACGAAACTGAGTCAGCCTGAGGCTAGTTTGATTATCCTATTTATGGAAAAATATCCGTGTACCCTTCGTGGTGTCCAATTTGTGACGATCGTTATTATCGATCTACCCAAGTGATAAATTTGTTTATGGGTCGGAATTTGCCGCCAAATAGAGCCATGTGACCTATTTTGTGTTTACACAAAACGCGCTCTGTGGGTTGCAAAAGGAGACTAGTCACAAACAGTAAAGGTCGTGGTGTCCACAGTTATCAGGGAAGGTGACGATCGTATGTATGTCACCGGTTGTTACGTTCGAATGCCGGTTTTTGCCAAATTGGAGTTGTAAACACACTTTATCTGCGATCAGATGAAGATATGATAATATGCGTTGTTTTCTTTGGTTATATAATGCATTTTTATCGACGATTATTTTATCACCCACAAAATATGAATACTTTAATGTCCTATGAGACACAATGCTGAAGACGCTCGTTACATTAAGAAGCCAAAAATCCGGTGTCCTATTTGAATATTGATGATCGTATAGATTTTATGATTAATATGGCTTCCGTTTATTTCTTCTCGACTTTATTGGTATCAGACTGATTTAAATGTCTGTTTTTTTACAACAGCTTATTTTTTTATAACATTGTGCGCCCCCTTGAACTATTGCTGGACGTGGCCTGGGCAGTCGTCACAGAAGGACACGAAAAGCTGGTTGCTCGTTACAAACAGACACCAAAATACGGTGTCCATCTGTCACTTGGTAATTCCGATGGTCATATTATAAAATAAGATCATCTTACAATAGCCTACTGCTCATTATATGCTTTTCAGGTATTCAACCTTTTTTTTTCTTGAAAGAATCGAGAAAGAATGTCGCTAGAATCACGTTGTAAGCGCCGATGAATAACGATCGTTACAAAATGACAACAAAGCGCATTTTAAGCATTACCGTGGACACTACAAATGCTTTCTCGTTACAAAACCAGGGCCCAAATTAAACATCAAAGGCGTCCCGCGGAGTCCCGAAAATTTCTCTGTACGGCCAAAAATCTTTACCGAGACGTATAAACCCGCCCACTTTTAGCGGTTTGTAAAAAGTTTGCTCCGGCTCCTTAGCTGAAACAGCTTTCTGTGTTTATTGAGAACTAAGTACGTCCCATTTTCTGCTTGTGCGGTATTATATTGACAGTCAGAATCACGTGCGTCGGCACACCTTTGATCGTCATCGGCGTGTAAAAAACGTGTCGAGGTGATTGCTCGGGTGTTTGCATATAATTAAACAGATTAGTAGTTGAGGATAAACTAATTATCTCATTGCCGATAAGTGTTTTTTAATCGTGTAAACTTGTTACTGTTTAAATTAAAGCGGGTCGTAATTTAGGTGTTTCATTAGAGATGCAAAGTGTGACAATATTTTCAAAGATAGATACGCATTTTTTTCTTGAGTAAATAGCAGGTGTTCACTAGGTGAAATGACGAAAATAATTTATAAAATCGCAAAATGTTGTCGCGATCGCTGTTTGATTTTGGCGCCTGGAAAATACGTAAAATCGGCGAATGTGACCAGGCCGGTTTGTCAGGGTCTGCGCTGCAGTCTGATCTGTCTGTTAGCCAAAAGAAAAAAAAATACCGCTGACTCCTCTAAGTCTGCCCCAAATGATCAAAGTTGCACGTGTTTCTGCCTGTTTGTCTGAAGCAGTTCCGAGTGTTTTAATAGAGTACAATGGCAAAAATCTTTTGTAAAAGAATTTTTCTTTTTTTCTTTTTAATCCATATATATGACAATGGGCGTCAGGTTTGTTTTATTTGTGTTAAGTTCTACAAACAGTGTAGACAGATCAGACGCTATGTTTTGTGGCGTCTGATCTGGGTCTACACGGAAAATGGACCACTAGGCATATATGGGGATGGGTAATGCGATTGTTTTCTTTACTTTTTATTTATTTATTTTGGGGGGTGGTGGGAAGGGAGTTTTACTTGGAAAGTTGTAAAATTTATACATGCCAAGCAAAAATATTTTTTTTTAGTATGCACTCCTCTGCAGTGTACTGACCGCATGTATGTCACAGTTATGAGTATTTTTAACTTCCTCACAGAGCTTTGCTTGATAGTTTTTAGTTTAACATAACAGCCCAGTCAACACTATTCAAGTCATTTTTGAGCCGGTCAATTTACCTATCCACACTTTACTAGCCCTCTAAAAGAATATAGGTGATTAAAAATGCAAACAAGAGATTCATAGATTAAATGATATATATTTCTTCATCAAAACAATTTTACGATCCGCAAACACCTTGCTTCAAAATTGGGACTTCCTGAATTTTCCAGTGGGACTTCCAGATTTCAAGGGTAGGAAGTCTAGGACTTCCTGAACTTGGGAGTAAATGGAAGCCCTGCAAAACAGAACCAAGAATTCAGTATGAGAAACTGCAACGGAATGACCGCCTTGGGACGGTCAGTAGTAAAGTAGAAGTAAAACAAAGATCAGGAATTGATACAATTAACTTACTCCACCCATAAAAGACACCAAAGGGAAATAAATACAAACATTAAGCGACCAATAATGACAAAATTACCACACTCCGTTTTAAGCCTTATAGATAACTATGGTCATATAACGGAGGTCAGTCTTTCGATGGTTCTACCTGGATTCTTATCAGTGGTGACTTTAGTTCACTGCATGTTAACACATTTTATAAGTTACCTCACATATTAAATACATGTATTGTAACGCATTTACCTGATAAAGATATGCTATCTCAGGACCTGTCAGGTTTATCAGGTCAACGTGACGTCGTCAACGTGACGTCGTCAACGTGACGTCATCAACTTGACGTTGCGCTTTAATGACGTTGCTCTTTGATAACAATCAATACCTGTTTATTGATTGCATATTTAAAGAGTGAACAATGCGTGTAACTGATAAATAGAATACCAGATTCGTGTCATTTGATATCAAGTTTATCAGGCTCGGCTTTGAGAACGCATGTAGAATCGCTCGGCAAGCCTCGCGATTCCACAAGCGTTTTCGAAGCCTTGCCTGATAAAATTGATATCAAAAGACACGAACCTGGTATTCTCTATTTATCAGTTACCTCCCATATTAATTACGTTGTAGTGCATTGACCTGATAAAGATAGGCTATCTCAGGACATGTGAGGTTTATCAGGTCAACGTGACGTTGTCAACGTGACGTCGTTAACATGACGTAATCAACTGGACGTTGCGCTTTAATGACAATCGATATCTGCTTATTAATTGCATATTTAAAGAGTGTACAATGCATATAACTGATAAATAGAATACCAGGTTCGTGTCATTTGATATCAAGTTTATCAGGCTCGGCCTTGAGAACGCATGTAGAATCGCTCGGCAAGCCTCGCGATTCTACAAGCGTTTTCGAAGCCTTACCTGATAAACTTGATATCAAAAGACACGAACCTGGTATTCACTATTTATCAGTTACCTCCCATATTAATTACGTTGTAGTGCATTGACCTGATAAAGATAGGCTATCTCAGGACATGTGAGGTTTATCAGGTCAACGTGACGTTGTCAACGTGACGTCGTCAACATGACGTCATCAACTGGACGTTGCGCTTTAATGACAATCGATATCTGCTTATTAATTGCATATTTAAAGAGTGTACAATGCGTATAACTGATAAATAGAATACCAGGTTCGTGTCATTTGATATCAAGTTTATCAGGCAAACCTCGCGATTCTACATGCGTTCTCAAAGCCTTGCCTGATATACTTGATATCAAAAGACACGAACCTGGTATTCTATATACCTCCCACAAGTGTCATAGAGTGCCGGCTGTTGCAGACGACTTTTAAAAACATTGCAATAAAAGGAAAAATTGCTGCAAACTAGCAATTTCACCTTTTATTGCAGTTTTTGTAATACAAATTTGTAACTGTAAAACTTCCAGTTTTTTAGATTATTTTTTTTGTTTCCTAGCTGCAAGTGACTGACAGCTTTCCCTCATAAAACATCGTTATAAGAGTGTTAAGGATAAGAAGTTGCTATAGAAAAAATATTCAAAATGAAGATAATTGCTATGGTGAGCCCCCAGGTCCACTTGCACTGTGGTTTCCTGGCTAACCAGTCACTTATTTGACTGGGGGAATGTTTTCAGAACTAGTAACAGTGTTATTAATCACATAATTTCACATCAATTAATACGCCTGTGAATTATATGATATAATATTAAAACACTGCTGAAAACTTCCCAACTCAATACGAAAAGTGCAAGGATGAGGTTATAAGCAAACATATAAAGTTACTAGCTACTAAAAGCAAAAAAAAAATATGCATGCTTACACTAAATCCACATCATCCGCCTACCATGCTGATATGTTACAAGCACCATAGCATACAACAGAGGGTAGTTAATGGGTTAAAGGCACATACTGAGAGATGTACACAAAATTTACTAGAAAACTCGCATTGTGTGGTGCACATTTATTTTGGAGAGCATGCTATGAACTTTCCGTTGGTTAACAGTCATAAATAGCAATAAAACAGCCTCTATGATTGATAGTATCCAAGACTATGGCTTTCCAGTCGGGTTTGCAGTGCAATGTGATCGTCACATGGTGTCCGCCTTTAGTGAAATGATGATGCCAAATAACTCAAAATTACCATCGAAAGTTAAAATATGAAAGTATATAATACAAAATCGATACTTAATTGTATTTTAAAATGAGATTTGTTTCATTTTTCCAATTAAATTATGCTTTCTGTAGGGACACCATGTGACGAGAGTATTTTGGTGTCCTCTGAAACGAGCATCTTTGTTCTATAAAAAACGTCTTAAAATTTTGCGATTTTCATGTTAATCATAATCCTATTTCTATAGTTATTTAAACTATAGCTTTATGCAATATTTAAATCAATGCCGATGATCTTTTTTATACAAGTAACGTTAGGAATTGAACATAATTAGTAGGATTTGAAAGACAAAATGTCCCATGACTGTTTTTACTTCAAACAATAAAAGTTTTGAAAAATAAGCATTCTTTCAAATTGAAAAGACTCTCACACGTGAATACTAATGAAAAAACAAACAATTTAGTGAATAAAATCAAATAAATTGCACAAATTTGTGCACAATTGGACACCACGTGACGAGCGTCATTTTCTGCCCACAATGGAAAAAGTGAGATTTTTTTTTCTGTACTTCAAAATACTATCTTCTCTATCTAAAAATAAGAAAGCTCAGACATGAAGTCAACTTGTAAAAGTAGTTTCAATCCATATTACCTGCGTTTAAAAAATGACCCTCGTGTCACAATTTTACTCACCAGTACCGTGGAATGACCCATATAGCAGGAGTCCATTTCAAAATTTACGAGTATCATGTTGTGTTTTTTCATCCAAATTTATCTGGAAAATGACTGAACTTATAGCATTAAACAGTGGAGGCCCTGATCAGCCGCTGCATTCTGTGGCGTCTGATCTGGGCCTGCACTGTTTGCCAGGGTACCCGTTTTGGGGATTCTGGTACTCAATGGGTTAATGACTGTCTATTTTTTTTTTTTCAGAGAAAATCAGACTGGTCATTTAACCTTTAGCACGCTGAATTAATTTTTTTATCGATACTCCGTCCCACTGAATTGTTTTTATCAAATACTACCATTTTCAGCAACTTTTAACACGCAAAAACCCGTATTTTTCTTGATTTCTCCACCATTCAAAGCATATGGAAAACGAAAGTAGCCTACTGTCACTCAGCTGGCTGAGTCGAAAAATCGTTTAAAACACCCTTTCAGAGCGTATTTTGGGCTCGATTAGATCAAGTTCGTCAAAAAGTAGCGATTTCCTAAAAAAAATTGCATCCTTACCCAGAAAACCCGAAGAAAATCCATCCAAAAACATCGAAACGGCAAGTTTTTTTTTTCATCGATGCCCGGATGTTATTTGATACTGAAATGCCAAACCGCACCGAAAAACGAGAGTTCCTCCTTTTCTATGAGTTGCACCAAGCACACCAGTCAATTTCGGCGCACGATTGCGCCTACAGCGTGGCGCCATTACATTTTCATGGGCGCACGAATGCTCCTACAGCATGCTAAAGGTTAATGTGACTTGCCATCAAGTATATGTCTAAAGCAAATATTATGAAAAATTTTGTATACCCCAATAAACCCCAGTTTTCTCTATATAAAATGGGGTTTAAAGGGTCACTGTTTATTTCAAGGGACCGGCCCAGATAGCTCAGTTGGTAGAGTGTCCGCTCCGGGGAACGGGAGGTCACGGGTTCAATCCCGGGCTGCGAAATACCAAAGTCATTAAGAATGGTACTAGCTGCTCCTCGCTTGGCACTCAGATTTACGGGGTAGAGCTAGGACTGGTCGACACATTGTCAGGATAATGTGACTGGGTGTGGTATCATGTAATGTGTCTGGGACTTGATACTTCAGTGAGGCAGCACTATAAAAGTGAGCATTGAGCTCCCTGTCGCAACCAGACACCGTCGTGATATGACTGAAAAATTGTTAAAGTGACGTTAAACCCGAATTCACACACACATATTATTTCACGGACTTGTTCATGTGATGCAAACACATCTTTCTTGTTCCATCTTACACTCAATCAGAGACAATGGATCCACCACTGTGACTGCCACCAGTGCTTTCTGTGCTTTGAATTTCATGTACAGACAGTGCTTGCAACAGCAATGCGAAAACCACTCCTATTCAAATATATTGAAAATTTTTCCACAAAAAAAAAATGAAAAATTTCAGAATGATGAAAATTCTGATATTTTTCATATTTGTGCTCAAAACATAGAAATCATCATCATCATCATCAACAGATTTTTTATTAACATGCAGGTACAGGGGCAACGTCCACATAAGTGGGCCCCCTTCCAGGTAGCTGGCTTGCTGCACGCATGGCAGATCTTACACCAAAAATTGTATAGGCGTATTTTCGTGTTGGTGTCTCATTTGACAAAGTTTGATCATGTGGGAATAGCCATGCACAGGCTCTTACTGTCATGGCACAGAACAATATTCAAATTTCACTTGGTCATCTATCCATTAAGATATTATTTCTACATTATTATCAATTATTTCACTCACAGAAACATTTTAAAAATACCATCCTTAAATGGCACATTCTAATTTACTGTCAAATAGAAACATCAATTTCAGTGTTGTGAGTGGTCGGTAGTTAAGAGTGCTTGTCGGTGCCATCGAGTCGGAGAAAGTTCTCGCTGCATTGCCTGACAAGTGGCCATAACTTTTGCTGATGGCCCTGCAAAGTTGAAAGAACATGTTTAAAATACAGTTTTCTTCCTCAAAAGATTGATGCTAATAGTTGAAATTGCACACAAATAACTTGGCTAATAACGCTCAGAATGTGTGTCATGTTTGACTTGTGCAGTTTTTATAAGGGCATGCATCAAGTTGTTGTTATTTACTTGTAAGAGAATGAAATCACCATCAGGGGAGGTAACTCTGGATTCACCATTAGGGCAGGTAACTCTTTCAAAAATATTTTGTCTCCCTTATCCCTTTTGTACCAAATGAAATCTTCTTGCTTATATATAGTTGAAGTCCATTTCAAAATTGAGGGGTGTCAGATTGTGTTTGCTTCTAAATTGATTTGGAAAATGACTGAACTTTTTGAAAACAGTGTAGGCCCTGATAAGACACTGCATTCTGCGGCCTCTGAACTTGGCCTGCACTGTTTGCTAATTACCTGTTTTGGTGTTTCCGGTACAAAATGGTTTAATATAGACAGGAATCTACCCAAAACCCTTTCAATCTCACCACTGTGGTCCTCTTGGAGCAGTCTGATCAGGGTCCACACTATCTGCCTGTATCAAAAAATAAATTAGAAAGTTTGGAGGAAGCTGACGACATAAACAGACGACATTTTCAGATGCAGTTTTTCTTGGCATCTTAAGGATTAACTGCCAATACAGTCGAACTTCGACGGCTCGAACACCGATGGCTTGTTTACCATGGCTGAGTCGAACACGTTTTTGAGTCCCTAGGGAATTTCTCTGCATAAGAAAATGTGTGGGATAATTAAGGAGATTTTCGACTTTTATCTTGCAAATGTATGCTGTGTGTACCCATTAGAATCGCCTCAATGAGGCGATTCTAATGAGTACACACAGCATACATTTATGTTACAGTACACCGAAAAGAAGTAAAAAAAAAACCCGTTATGTTTTCTGGAAGAATACAACAGTTGCTCGAACTACGGCTGTCTCGAACAAATTTCCATGGTCCCAAAGGGGTTCGAGCCATCGAAGTTCGACTGTATATCACAACATTTGCTGACATCATTTTCATTTTATTTTTTATTTACAGCAATAGATATTTACAGCATTATATTTTCTGTAAAATAATGAAAAAAAAAATTAACTGTCTTATGCTCCAAAAATTGACATGGCACTTTGGTGTTTAAATGTCAGGAAATGGGAGTATTTCCCCATGCTGGCTTTTGGAAATTGTCAAAGATCCCTAGATTCAAGACATTACCTGATGAATTTAAATCAGATGGACGATTTTCACTGAATTAAAGTGGCTTCAATGGAAGTCCAGATATTTAGATGAAAATTGGATTGTTTATCCATTTTATCCTTGAAATATTGTTGAATGTTTGTTTAAAAGCAAGGAAATCTTTCAGATGTAGGCACTTTCACCCACAAAATGCCAATCACGACCATTGTCGTCAGCTTTGCCGGTTACCTTAAAAATAATTTTTTGCCAACAGTGTGGACCCAGATCAGACTGCTCCTGTAGGAGCAGTCTGATCTGGGCTGGAGCAGTGTGATCTGGGCCCACACTGTTTGCCTGTATGCGAAAATATTTGTAAAAAGTTTGCAAAAAGATTCAGCAGACGACATAAGCAGATGACATTTTCAGATGTAGTTTTTCTCGGCATCTTAAGGGTAAAGACAAAGTTCAGGTCAACCATTTCAACTGGAAATTGTTGCACCTTTACTGACCTTGGCATCCAAATCTATAAAGAGCCATGTGCCCACTATTTAATTCTGGCTTTTTCTTCAAAATTACACTTATATGCAAATGGTGATTAGGAACTTATTCATGAATGGTCCCTGATATAGTAAAGATTGTCTTTCATAACAGAAGTGCAAGGCAATGCTCAGGAATCGATATAATTAACCCACAACTCCCATCAGAGACACCAAAGGGAAAGAAACACAAACATGAAACAACAGATCTAATGGAAACATCAATAGTGGAAAGCCAAAAGGATAGTTACTTTCCCACAAAATGGTCAATTGGCTATCCAAAACAAACAGATATAAGAGGTAACACACACTCAAAGACAAACCATAACAAAAATAAACCACAACAGAAGAACTGTCTTGGAACAGTCAGTGAAAAGAATTTCACTGGGGGCTTAAATAGATTTTACATGGCCACAATCCTAAGCCCTTACTACCGTCGCGATTTAGACAAATAATTTATTCAGTCCGCAGGAAGGCCTCCTAACTCATAAGTGCAACATCTCTGCGAACACAAAAATCAAATAACCACAGAGATGAAACAATGGTGAGGACTTGACAGCAAGGAACTACTGAAAAGCTGGAGCAAAAGAAAACCAACAGTTAGACTCCAATGTAAACCTGTATCAACCTAGCCACTTTAGATGGCCTTGCTTTGTTTATGTTAGGACCTGCAACGTAACATTTGTCACCCTGAACATAGCATTTTAAAATTTTATGATGTCGGCAGAATGTCATTCCGGAACTGATGTCATTGTGAACAACATTCTGGTTTCACATTTGAGGAGTTCATAATGGTGTTTTGAGAAGTTTTGTCACAATTTGCCATTGGAATACTAAGCTTTGCAAGAATAATGATATTACATGGTTATAACATTGCAATAACATTTGCATCCCCTGGAAGATATTTGAACACCCGGCCTAGCGACTTCATGTTCAAATGAAAATATTAATGCATGAAAAACCATGGATGATGATGTTTAAGCCAATTTGTACCAAATGGAATCTTCCTCCTTATATATAGCACCGGGAGTCTTTTTACATAATTTTGGGGTGTCATGTTGTGTAAACTTCATCTTCAAAATTACTTTTTGCAAACAGTGTATAGGCTTTGATCAGATGCCGCATTTTGCGTTGTTCAGACGTCGCATTCTGCAGTGTCTGATCTGGCGCCTCCACTGTTTGCCAGGGTACCCGCTTCGGGGTTTCTGCTACAAAATGGTTTTTATCAGTCATTCGTAATCTTGGCTACATTCCTCCAGTCAAACATCCCGGTGCGTCAGGGATAGTAGAAGTTGACCAGAGTCATTACTTGTAGACGATAATGGTTCAGATTTTGATAAAAAAGGGCCTTCGTCATTTAATAACATGCTGTTGCGGTTGTATTTAGTTTCCTTGAAACGTAAAGAATGTGTGAAAAAAAGTTTAATAATTCTGTGAAAAATAATCATGCTGTTTGTCCATCAAAGCTGTTATTATTCCTTTTTTTGCAAAGATCATTGTGAAATCTGATATTCCAATGTATCAGAAATGGAGTAAGATTTTCAATATTTTGTCCTTAAATCATGCTTTTTTCTGTCTATAAAGGGCAATATTAAATTACCCATAATTCTTTGATGCATTGGTCATATATAGCAGGGGTTCAGATAATGTAAATCTTGGAGATGAACAAGAAAATGATATTTTTATTCATTTTTATTGTTTTTCCATGAAAAATTGAATAATAACGTGGGTGCTTAATGGGTAGTTGCAGTATTACACCATCTATTATCAAAAAGTTCACAAATTATCTGTTGCTGTGTCATAATGTTTAATGTTTTTTGTTTGTTTTTTTTGCCTTTTCAAGATTATTTCACTCATATTGAGCCAATCGTTAATTGGAGGTGAGTGAAAACCGGAGTATTTGGAGAAAAACCACCTGACCTTCCGTTGCAGATCTTGGCATCTCGCATGTGACCCGAGCCAGGCACAAACCCACAGCGTTGAGAGACCAAATGATTAAGTCATGGCTCTTAACCACTTCAGTCTCTAATCCTATCTTTCTGGACGAGAACTAGCAACATGTTATTGAGACAAATTTCTTATTTCTGCTATAAACAGAGATTATGGGTGCTCATTAGAACTGTCTCAATGAGGCAGTTCTAATGAGTACCAACAGCCTGTTTGTAGCCAAACAGAGATTGTGGGTGCTCATTAGAACTGGCTCATGATGCAGTTCTAATGAGTACCCACAATCTATATACCCAGAGATTGTGGGTATCCACAACCCATGTTTGTAGCCAAACGGTTCTAATTAGTACCCACAATCTATATAGCCAGAGATTATGGGTGCTCATTAGAACTGCCTCAATTAGTCAGTTCTTAAATGTGTACCCACAATCTATGTTTGTTGCGGTAATAAAGCAAATAATATATGCACAAGTAAACTCCACTTTTCTGTGTATGAAGTGGGGTTTACAAGGATATTTGTGAACTTGTTAATATGACATCAAGCAAAAAATACATGGCCAAAGTCTCAACTTTTCCTGTGGAAATTTTTACTGGTTCCATTAAATGGCCGAGTGTATAATGATCTCAGTTATTAATACTGCAGTGTCTCTTCATTGCTATCGCCCATGTGATAATCATGCACTGACAAATAACCGCATGCAAATTTAAGGTTTCGGGTACTGTACAATACACTGCTGCAGAGACAATGTACAAGTAATGCTAGACCATATTTCCCCTGAAAAATAAGACAAAGAGTCTTGGAAAATGTTATCTGCTGATAGTGATTAGCAATCTAAGGTCTAAAATATGTTGGATGAATACAGAATACAGTGAAATTCAGCTATTAAGACCACCTAAAATTAGGACTATTTTTGCTATAAAAAGCTTATTTTGAAGTGTTATGTAAACTGAATTTTTCTTTGTGTTTTCTGCTACAATGTCCTCTGGGCAGGGACCACCTTTGGGACTGTTCAAAAGTGGTCTTAAAGACCACTTTTGAACAGTCCCAAAGGTGGTCTTAATATAGGAATTCTACTGTATTTGCTTTATCTGGAACATGACCGAAGTCAATGAAACTAGTCTGTTTTTCAACCATTTGATATTAGAAATATGAAATTAATGCAACAGTCTTTCCATATGATTTGTTATCTTATGGCAGAATCGGCATTATGTTTCAAAGGTGACGTCTTTGAGAATTAAAGATGGCTCTTCAGTTTTCTGTGATATCCGTATTCTGAGGCAATTTGTAATATGATTTGAGATGCCGACCATGGCAATATCTGTTTTTGCAGTTATCAAGAAATATTGTGTCGGTGTTGACTGACATGCCTGTGCATAAAATGAAACTGTCTTTCATAGAACTATTTTTTTTTAATGAAAGTTTGTTTTATGTTGTGGTATATTTTAGCTCACCTGGGCACAAGGTGCTTAAGATGAGCTTAGTCCATCTGTCTGCCATCAAAGAATTCTTTTTCTTAAACTACTGAGCCAGTATGTCTGTTATAGCTCTGAACCAAAATGCTAAAGTGGTTAAACTCCTTCAAATAAAATGGCCACCAGAGATAAAAATAGAACATCCAAATTCCTTTAAACAACAGCTCCTCCTAGGCCAAAGGCCCAATTTCAAAACAATTTCACAGAAATGTTCCTTGAATGACCCTGTACCAAAATTCATGATCAATTTCCATGAAAGAATGTTGCCAAGCCTGCAGAATGCCGTGTCTGATCAGGGTATACACTTTTTGTTTAAAAAATTGGAATTTAAGGGTGAAACAAAAGAGTTTAACTCTCAGTCCAGTTATTATATACACTCAGAGACAATCCACCCACCGGTCTCTTGGTGATCTGGGGCTAGTTGTTCTTTACTTTACTTTATTATTGATATCTCAGGTTTACATGGTAAACAACACGAGAAAAACAATGCATGCAAACAACAATGATACATGACACAAACTTAACACACAGGCAGTTTACTGGAGGTCTTAGCATCGCACTTCTTTCAGACTTGTACCCACTGTTCTGAGATGGTCAGGCTAATTGGAGTGTCTCTACGGAATGGACTTTGTCCTGTCCATCCCACAGGAACAGGCCAACGACAATAGCCGCTTGAAATTGCTCGAATCGTTTATCAATTTTGAAATAATACACAATGCTTACACCAGATATCATGAGGCAAAAAAACAACAAAAAAACTAATGATGTTATTGAATTAACCATTGTCCTGCTGAGCCCGGATATGCCTTATCTTTGAAACAATGTAGATCCAGATCAGATGGCTTCTGAAGAAGGATCTTCATTGTTTGCCATCCAGTTTATTATCCATCTTCATTGTTTGCCATCCAGTTTATGAATCTGTTGCAATAATTTGTATCAAGTAATCTGATTGGCTGATAATCAGTAGTGGGTGTGACATATTTAAATATTGAGCAGAACAAGGGTTAACATATCATTAAACCTTTGATCATTAAATATGTCAAATGCACTAATATTTTTGAAAAAAAAATGTGAGCAGCTTTTGCAGTAAAGCTGCTGACATTTTTATCTGCAAAAATACACGAGTAATACATATTATACTTACAAGAACAGCTAACAATATGACAACTAACGAGCTTGTTAAGCTATTGATGCTTTTGAACATTTGAACCCAGATTGTCAGTAAAGAGTACAAGTCTGTCAAAAGAATGTGCACTACCGTATAGCACTGCCAATGTTGGACGAACACTGTGTCAGCCCGACATTGTCCCAGCATGCCTTGCTGGAATGGGCTACGTAAATTCCAAAGCCTACCCAGGAAAGGTGTGGTTGGTGAACTAACAAACTTGATATGAATTAAAATGGCATTGATTAGGACGTTAATCCATTTTTTACGGAACTGTATATTATAACAGGAGTCAATTTTGAAATTCAGGGGTTCCAGTTCGAGCTGGTTTTGGAAATAGATTTAAAAGTGGCTGAACTTTTTTGCAAACTTGGAAGGCCCTGATCAGACGACTCATTCTGTGGCATCTGATCTGGACCTGCTCTGTTTGCCAGCGACCCATCTTGGGGTATCCCATTTTAAAATGGGTTAGATTGTAGCCAGAATACTTTGATCTTGTATCTTGCATGTCGGGAGGTGTGAGGTAATTGTATCAATTCCTGATCATTGCTTTTACTTCTGTTTTAGAAGTACCACTCTCTAAGCAAATTCAGCAGATGAAAAATTGTTGATATTTTTCTATTTTTTCCCAGAAAACAGGACTTGACATCTAATGCAATAGGAGACAATTTGCATGAGATGTCAAATCCTGTTTTATGAGAAAAAATAGAAACAAGAGGGCCATGATGGCCCTGGATCGCTCACCTGATCCATAGTGTAACAAGTGGGCCCCAGAGAGGGCCATTATTGGCCCCAGGGTTTTAATGTGCATAATGTTGAGGGAGGTCTTAAAGGTGAAGCTTCATACCAAACATCAACAAAGGCTATAATTAGAACAATCTTGGCAAAGGTCCACTAGATAAAGCTACACATCAAATTTCAAAGACCTGGGCCTTGCAGTTTCAGAGAAGAAGATTTTTTTTAAAGATATTCCCTACATAAGCCTATGCAAAACCAAATGGCCCCAGGGCTATATAAATCTATGTAAAAACAAAGGGCCCCGGCCCGGGGTGGGGGCATTTGTGGCCCGAGGGCTATAATTTGAACAATCTTGGTAGAGGTCCACTAGATAAAGCTCCATACTAAATATCAAAGGCCTTGGCCTTGCAGTTTCAGAGAAGATTTTTAAAGATTTCCCTATATAAGTCTATGCAAAACCAAAGGGCCCCGGAGCGGGGACATTTTTGGTACCAGGGCTATAATTTGAATAATTTTGATAGAGGTCCACTAGATGCAGCTTCATACCAAATATCAAAGACCCAGGCCTTGTGGTTTCAGAGAAGAAGATTTTTGAAGATTTTCCCCATGTAAGTCTATGTAAAACCATAGGGCCCCAGAGTGGGGGCATTTTTGGCCCCAGGGCTATAATTTTAACAATCTTGGTAGAGGTCCATTAGATGCAACTTCATACCAAATTTCAAAGTCCTGGGCCTTGTGGTTTCAGAGAAGATTTTTAAAGATTATCCCTATATAAGTCTATGTAAAACCAAAGGGCCCCGGGACGGGGCCACTTTTGGCCCCAGCACTATAATTTGAATCATCTTGGTAGGGGTCCTTTAGAAGAAGCTTCATACCAAATATAAAAGACCTAGGCCTTGTGGTTTCAGAGAAGAAGATTTTTAAAGATTTTCCCTATATAAGTCTATGTAAAACCAAAGGGCCCCTGAGCGGGGGCATTTTTGGCCCAAGGGCTATAATTTGAACAATCTTGGTAGGGGTCCACTAGATGAAGCTTCATACAAAATATCAAAGTCCTGGGCCTTGCGGTTTCAGAGAAGAAGATTTTTAAAGATTTTCCCTATATAAGGCCATGTAAAACCAAAGGGTCCCAGTTGGAGGCTTTTTTTGCCCCAGCACTATAATTTGAACAATCTTGGTAGGGGTCCACTAGATAAAGCTTAATTCCAAATATATAAGCCTATGTAAAACCAAAGGGCCCGGCGGCGGGGACATTTTTGGCCTCAGCACTATCATTTGAATAATCTTGTTAGGGGTCTTTTAGATGAAGCTTCGTACCAAATATAAAAGACCTAGGCCTTGTGGTTTCAGAGAAAAGGATTTTTAAAGATTTTCCCTATATAAGTCTATGTAAAAACAAAGGGCCCCTGAGCGGGGGCATTTTTGGCCCAAGGGCGATAGTTTGAACAATCTTGGTAGAGGTCCATTGGATGAAGCTTCATTCTAAATATCAAAGTCCTGGACCTTGCGGTTTCAGAGAAGAAGATTTTTAAAGATTTTCCCTATATAAGTCTATGTAAAACCAAAGGGCCCCTGAGCAGGGGGATTTTTGGCCCAAGGGCTATAATTTGAACAATCTTGGTAGGGGTCCACTAGATGAAGCTTCATACAAAATATCAAAGTCCTGGGCCTTGCGGTTTCAGAGAAGAAGATTTTTAAAGATTTTCCCTATATAAGCCTATGTAAAACCAAAGGGCCCCAGGTGGAGGCTTTTTTTGCCCCAGCACTATAATTTGAACAATCTTGGTAGGGGTCCACTAGATAAAGCTTAATACCAAATATCAAAGTCCTGGGCCTTGCAGTTTCAGAGCAGAAGATTTTTAAAGATTTTCCCTATATAAGCCTATGTAAAACCAAAGGGCCCGGGGGTGGGGACATTTTTGGCCTCAGCACTATCATTTGAATAATCTTGTTAGGGGTCTTTTAGATGAAGCTTCATACCAAATATAAAAGACCTAGGCCTTGTGGTTTCAGAGAAAAGGATTTTTAAAGATTTTCCCTATATAAGTCTATGTAAAAACAAAGGGCCCCTGAGCGGGGGCATTTTTGGCCCAAGGGCGATAATTTGAACAATCTTGGTAGAGGTCCAATGGATGAAGCTTCATTCTAAATATCAAAGTCCTGGACCTTGCGGTTTCAGAGAAGAAGATTTTTAAAGATTTTCCCTATATAAGGCCATGTAAAACCAAAGGGCCCCGGAACGGGGGCATTTTTTGCCCCAGCACTATAATTTGAACAATCTTGGTAGGGGTCCACTAGATAAAGCTTAATACCAAATATCAAAGTCCTGGGCCTTGCAGCTTCAGAGCAGAAGATTTTTAAAGATTTTCCCTATATAAGCCTATGTAAAACCAAAGGGCCCGGGGGCGGGGACATTTTTGGCCTCAGCACTATCATTTGAATAATCTTGTTAGGGGTCTTTTAGATGAAGCTTCATACAAAATATAAAAGACCTAGGCCTTGTGGTTTCAGAGAAAAGGATTTTTAAAGATTTTCCCTATATAAGTCTATGTAAAACTAGAGTGTTCACAAGTTTTTTCTTTAATTTGACCTACTGACCTACTTTTTGACCCGAAAAGACCTTTATTCAAACTTAGCCAAGATATTGTCACAATGACCATTCTGAGCAAGATTAATGATTTAACCAAACTTGTGGCCTCCTGAGTATTCACAAGGTTTTTCTATGATTTGACCTACTGACCTACTTTTCAACCGGACATGACCCATATTCAAACTTGACCGAGATATTGTCATGATGATCATTCTGAGCAAGTTTGATTATGATTGGACCAAAATTGTGGCCCCTAGGGTGTTCACAAGGTTTTTATATGATTTGACCCGCTGACCTACTTTTTAACCCGATATGACCCATATTCGAACTGGACTGAAATATTGTCACAATGGTCATTCTGAGCAAGTTTCATGATAATTGGACCAAAACAGTGGCCTTCAGAGTGTTCACAAGGTTTTTCTATGATTTGACCTACTGACCTACTTTTTGACCGGACATGACCCATATTCGAACTTGACCAAGATATTGTCATGATGATCATTCTGAGCAAGTTTGATTATGATTGGACCAAAATTGTGGCCTCTAGGGTGTTCACAAGGTTTTTCTATGATTTGACCCGCTGACCTACTTTTTAAGCCGACATGATCCATATTCAAACTTCACTAAAATATTGTCACAATGATCATTCTGAGCAAGTTTGATGATGATTGGACCAAAATTGTGGCCTCTCGAGTGTTCACAAGGTTTTTCTATGATTTGACCTACTGACCTACTTTTTTACCCGACATGACCCAAATTCGAACTTGACCGAGATATTGTCATGATTATCATTCTGAGCAGGTTTGATGATAATTGGACCAAAACTGTGGCCTCTAGTGTGTTCACAAGAAAAAGTTTACGCACGGACGACGCACGACGGACGACGGACGACGCACGACGCACGACGACGCCGGACATCTTACTGTCACAAAAGCTCACCATGACCTTCGGTCAGGTGAGCTAAAAATATTTCAAAATGTCGAATGGTGTGAAAAAATACCCAGCATGCAGAGCGTTAGGAGTAAATCCCATACTGATAAAGAAGGCAAAATATTTAAGGAAGTGTTGCCTCCCCTTAAGATGAAGGCATTATCCTTTAATGTTTCGAATTCCCAGGGGCTGGTAATCACCCATTACTATGGTTCATTTATATCTGGAAATAAAAAAGTTATTAAATATTAAACTTATGCTGAAATATTATCATTTAACCCATTTATACTAAATGAACTCTCCCACTTTTCATATTGGAAGAGTCCATTTTCATTTTAATTGATGTAAGATCGAGTTATTTATAGAAATTTCTTAAGTCCATTGTTTCAGTCATATGTTGTGAGTAATTGCTAGAATTGACTCTTTGAGGCAAGAGGCAATTCTAACAAGTACCCACAACATAGGTTTGTGATAAGAAATAAGGAAAACTATTCCTTGACCCATTGTATGCGGGAAGCCCCAAAAGTGTACCGTGGCAAACAGTGCAGGCCCAGATCAGATGCCTCAGTATGTGGTGTCTGATTAGGGCATGCACAGTATTTACCAACAGAATTGTCCTTCAAAAATAGAATAAAAAATAAAACAAAATAGGCCTGACATCCCTTATATGACAAATGAACTTGTCCAGCATATAGCATTAGTATACAATGGGTTAACCCTTATCTTGCTGTTCACGACAACCCCTATCTTTGCAAACAGTGTAGATCCAGATCAGATGGCTTCTGAAGAAGCCATCTGATCAGGATCTACACTGTTAGGCATTCAGTTTATGAATTTGTAGCAATAAATTACGTCAAGTAATTTGATTGGATGATAGACAGAAATGGGTGTGGCTTAAATGAATATTCAGCAAGATAAGGGTTAATTATCCTTGTTATTCCCCCTTATCTCGAGCTATGATTTATTCGGACCGTCACCCTGAATATACGAACTGTTGACTAAAGGGCCAGCACTGCAACCTGTATTAATTTTGGATATACCAAAAGTCAGGCTGCCCCCACCCATCGGGGCTTGAAGAAATAGATGGGCTGCATGATGCTTTCACGCAAAGCTGAAACCATCCGCACACTAGTACTGGTAAACCGCTTAGAGGGCCTAGTCTGTCCAGGAACCGCGGTGCGAGGCGGACCATCCATGCTCATAAACCCTATTGGTTTCATTGGGCGTCAGGGCTTGAGATGTCATTTCATCTCAATGTCGGGTAAAAGTCCCACATAATTGGAAGCAACGTCTCCAAAATGACCTATACTGTGTTGACCGGGAGGTAAACCTCAAATCAAACAAACAAAACCAAAAGTCAGTATACACCAATAGATGCTCAGTATACTTGGATAGTACGAAAAACTGCATCTGAAAATGTCGTCTGTTTATGTCGTCTGCTGAATCTTTCTTTTTAAACTTTTCAAACATATATTTGCATACAGGCAAACAGTGTGGACCCAGATCAGACTGCTCCTCTAGAAGCAGTCTGATATGGGTCCACTTTGTTTGCAAATATGACTTAAATAGTAACCAGGAGACTACAAAGCAGACGACAATTGTTGTGATTGGCATATTATGGGTTAAGACAGACAGCTCCTTAAGGGACAATCTGATCAGGATCAGCATTGATTGCCTATCTCCATGTGCCATTATTTGACACTTTGCCAGGATTGTACTTGTGCAAACTTTAGGATGACTACAGCACAAAGTCTGAGTGACTGAGATAATTAGAGCAGACCACAAATTGTTAAGCTAGTGACCTGTTGAGCGAGCATAGTGTACCTTTGTTCATGACTTCCGAAATTTCTTGATCTCATTATATGATATTGACCAGTTCACCTTGAAATAATGTAGTCCATTGAAATCTTCTTTATAACAGACATTGAATTTCAAAATATAGATTCCAGTGTTATTCTTGCCTTCGCATGTGTCACTCTGCCTTATTACATTATGCCAACAGCAAAGACTTAGATCAGCCTGCATAGATGTGCAAGCCAGTCTGAGTCTTCACTGTTTGCACAAGCTTTCTGATGATCCTGATCAGGAAAATACAGAGAAAATCAAGGATCTAAGAGACTGTGTGGCTGCATAGTGAGATTGGAGTCTTTGCCAATACACGTCATTTCGTACCTTTTGCTGTCCACAACTTAAAGAAAAGATGCGAGTGATATTTGAAGTCTATTAAAAGACTGGATAATGAGTGGGAGCGCCTCTGTAATAAATAATTGCTCATTAAGAGCATAACAACAATGCATGCATTGATCATGTGCTAGTTGCAAATCTTCACCTAGATAATACAGCTGAAATCCTTAATCAGGCTATTTTCTTTCCCTGAATAATATATCGTTCTTGGATCTGATTTCTTCCCATGATTCCACAATAGCGTGACAAAATATTTTAAAACTCGTTTGAAAGTGAGGTGTCAAAGTGAAAATCCATTTTCTAACCTTAAGTTTCAAGCAATTTTTACATTTCTCAAGTTTGAAATTTTAGACATGGAGAGGCAACCATCGAGGGCAATGTACAGATCGACAACGTAAAAGATCTGATCAGTCCTTGCAGATCAACTTAATTTTTTTGTTTAATTTAACTGGTGACTGAGGGTTTTTTTACCCATTGTCTCTCAATTATAGTTAACCCTTGTTCTGCTGAGCCCGGATATGCCTTTTCTTTGAAACAATGTAGATCCAGATCAGATGGCTTCTGAAGAAGCCATCTGATCAGGATCGTCATTGTTTGTCATACAGATTGTGAATTTGTTGTAATAATTTGCTACAGGTAATCTGATTGGTTGATAATTGGTAGTGTGTATGGCATATATGAATATTCAGCAGGACAAGAGTTAAAATTTATCACAGATTAATTGATCACTAGTAATATGACCATACTGATTGTTTGAATCTTAACCCTTGTCCTGCTGAATATTTTAATCTGCCACACCCACTAACGATTATCAACCAATCAGATTACTTGATGCAAATTATTGCAACAAATTCACAATCTGAATGACAATGTAGATCCTGATCAGATGGCTTCTTCAGAAGCCATCTGATCTGGATCTACATTGTTTGAAAGAAAAAGGCATATCCAGGCTCAGCAGGACAAGGGTTAACATTTATTTTTTCAGTTTGCATATTATGCCAGTGAGAGTCAAAGAAAATGTTTAGAAAGAAAGTTGGTCTTGTTCACACTCAGAATGATAGATGTTTGCAACTGCAAGAATTTAATGCAGCTGCATATGTGCAGCATTTTAAGGGGACTAGATACATCTTGAATTTGTTTCTGCTACTGTTCTTAACCCTTTTTGTACCAAATGGAATCTTCCTTCTTATATAGAGCAGGAGTCCATTTCAAAATTTAGGGGTGTCAGGTTGTGTTTTCTTCAAAATGTACCATATTTGGAAAGTGACTGAACTTTTTGCAAAGAGTGTAGGCCCTGATCAGACGCCGCAAAAAGCGTCTGATCTGGGCCTGCACCGTTTGCCAAATAGCCGTTTCGGGGTTTCCGGTACCAAATGGATTAAAGTTTTCTAGGGTATTAACCTTTACCCTTCTCTAGGCTAATATTCGGCAGACCACAAATTGTTGATAGTTTTCTTTGAATAATATTTCAAACGTTGTTTGCTGCGGAAAAATACCCAGTTTGCAGAGCGTTAATGTAAGTTTCTAAAAGTTACCTCCATTGAAGGTGTATTAATTTCCCATAACCTCTTAGGTTTTGCTGTACTCAGAACAAAGAAGTGGCATTACTCACTGATTAGAAAAGACAAAAAGTAGTTCTCCTGGATGGAATTACACTAACCCTTTAAAAGCATTGGAATTTGCTGTAAAAGTTTAAGATTCAAGTAGATTATGGGAAAGTAGATTAACCTAAGACCATTATTTGCAGAAGCATGCAATAAAAACATGCATCGAATTAATGAAAATGCATGGTTATTTTCTTGAATTGCACTTTCGCGATCTTCCTACACTCTGCTATTATGTTCTTTTAACGATTTAAGAATGAAGATGATGTACAACTGGGAGTTCAGGTTCGTAATAAAAATAAATGGAGGAATAATTCACCTTCTCCGTCAAAGTCAACCGCTTCCTCTCATGTTGCTTATGCAATTAAAAAAATGCTCCTTATGCCATTAAAAACTTTTCCGTTTGTCATTAAAATAATTTGAAGTAAAAATAAAACTGAACAGTTATTGAAACTCGTCCTGGGGTCTCTCTTACTAGAACATGGTAACAACAACCCCCTTGGTTAGGCATTTTGATTTTTGTTCAACACAGAGTCTGGATGCATAACCTGGCCTCTAGAAACCATGCATTCCAGTTAACTCTTTTTGTACCAAAGTGGAATCTTCCTCCTTATATATAGCAGGAGTCCATTTCAAATTTAGGGGTGTCAGGTTTTGTTTTCATCTAAATTTATTAGGAAATTGGCAGAATGTTTTGCAAACAGTGTAGGCCCAGATCAGACGCTGCCATTCTGTCTGTACTTTTTGGATTCCTTGCTGGATCATGACACAAATTTGTTAAAAAATTTAGGAGAATTACAAAAAGCCCTCAAGGTGTCTGAATTTTTGGATTTTTACGATAATGTAAAAACATTAAGAAAACCTGTAGTTGCCATTCATAGCTTTATGCATTTGTTTTAGATGAAAAATTCTCATATTCCGCTTATTTATATTTCAGTCTTTCATTCTGTTGTAACCATTAAGGTGGTACTAATGGGCAGCCACAAGTAAATTTATCAGAAATACCAATCAAAGCACTGTTGATTGCCTCCAAAAATATATTTCAGAATGGGGACATTAACCAATAAAATGCTAGTCACGACATTGTTACTTTAAAAGTTATTTTTGCCAACAGTGTGGACCCAAATCAGACTGCTCCTCTTGGAGCACGAATATCTGAAACCTTCTCCATAAAGCTTTTAAAAGCAGATTGAGTCTTAATTTTAGGTTGTCTTAATAGCGAAATTTTACTGTATAAGTGTCTGCAATGATGAACTGGACTGACCTAAATGATCTTTTATTCAATCAGGTTCCAGCAGCTTCTTTAAACTCCTGTAGATAATTATTTCTGGGAGCTGTATTTAAGATCAAATCCTCTTTGCAAAGTTGCAGTCCTGCTGTTTGTTATGACTTACACAGATTACTACACGCCATCACACGACAAAAACTATTCGGGTGTCAGTTCTTGGAGATTCTGCAAAAGTAACGTGTACAGCTTGTAATTTGGTCTGAATGGACCTTCTTTTTGCGATTATACAGAGAGCTTGTTTTAATGGCAGTATTTGTTGAGAAGTTCCCCAAACATTTAACCATTACACCGCAACCTCGTTATAACACTGTTCGTCATAACACAGTTACAGATTATAACACGGTTTCAAGTTGGATCCCAAAAATGTATAGATTGTATAGAAAAATGACAATAGATGGTCATTTTTCCGTATAATCTATACATCTTTGTTTGGATATAACAAGGCTGTTTAACTAAAAAGGTTTTTGTTTCGGACCCCATTAGTAGTGTTATAAAGAGGTTGTGGTGTATAAAAAATTTGGGGCTCATGGGGCTATAAAGAATCTTCATATTAAGGAGTAGTATGCCATAATGATCCTAAGTGTTGGGACAGACAGGCTCTAAGCAATTGTGGAGACCCAGATCAGACTGCTCCGGAGTAGCAGTCTGTCTGATCTGGCTCTCCAATGTTTGCCATTCTGTCTGCCCTTTTTGAAACCCTAGCTGGATTGTGAAACAAATTTGTTAACCCTTATCATGCTGTTCATGACAACCCCTATCTTTGCAAACAGTGTAGATCCAGATCAGATGGCTTCTGAAGAAGCCATCTGATCAGGATCTACACTGTTTGGCATTCAATTTATGAATTTCTAGCAATAAATTACATCAAGTAATTTGATTGGTTGATAGACAGAAATGGGTGTGGCTTAAATGAATATTCAGCAAGATAAGGGTTAAATTTTTAGAATTATAGCAAGTCCTCATGGTGTTTGAATTTTATGATTTTCACAGTATCTTAAACAATCGCATACGAGGGGAGGGGTGGGGGGGGGGATGTGGGGGGGGCTAGAGGGGTACCTTGGCAAACAGTGCAGGCCCAGATCAGACGCCATAGAACGGGGCGTCTGATCAGGACTTGCACTTTTTGCTAACAGGATTGTCTGTCAAAAATAGAATAAAAATGTAAAAAATTGACACCTCTTATATGACAAATGGACTTGTCCAACATATAGCAATGGAAGAGTCCAGTTAAAGTTTTAGCAGTTAACCCCTTCAACCCTGTAGACTTGTACAGATGCGCACATCCTGCTTTCATATCTCCAAAACGGTTACTTTTCTGATGAAAATCTTTGATATTTTGTATTTATACTGCAAATCTGGAAATAGAGGTTGTGGGTGCTTGTTAGAACTGCCTCAGTGGGGTGGTTCTAATGAGTACCCACAACCTTTGTCTTGGAGCAGAAGTAAGAAAAATAATGTATTCCCCTGCAAACCCGTTTTCTCTATATAAAGTGGGGTTAAGAGGGATCTTCATTACACAGACTTATGTCAACTGTTGATGTCATCAGGATCTACATTGTTTGTCATCTTGTAAACCCCGGATGTGTCAGAGAATCCATTTCAGAAACTGAGGGAAGAAAGGGTTAAAAGTAGCACTGAAATAGCATTGCATTTTTTTTTATTATTTTCAGTTTTTTGGCACAAATATACAGCCTATAAATTCATTATGTAATCCCCTTTATTACCTGCTGTTACACAAAGTAGTTCCTATATCTTGTATCCTTGCACCCATGCCAATAAGAAGCTGCAGGAGGTTTGTGGATTGGATCATATTTTGCTAAAAAAAATGAAACTCTCTTATGATGTCTTAAGATAAGGTTCATTGGCCCCTGAGAGAATAGCCTAGTACTTGTTACACTAAGAAAAAAAAAAGAGCTTTTAAAAAAAAAAGTACATGTATAGAAATCTTTTCTTCATCTATGCAAAACTTTGAGTTTCTTTGCAGCACACGCAATGAGGAAGTCCTGGATTTTATCCTGGGACAGAAATTCTTATCATACCCAGGTTATCTTACAAAGGGAAAGGATGAAAATTGAAAATTCTTATGCATTTGATGTGCAATGGTTAAATAAATGACATATATATGTCTTCGTTTAGGTTGATGTCACAGTATTGTCATCACAATGGGGTGGACATTGGTAATCAAAGCTAGTGACTTCATTATTAAAAACCCATGTTCAGAAGTGAGAGGCATGCAAGAAAAAGCAATCTTACATGGGTGTTAAGGGTAGACAGAGGGATCACTGTCCAGCATCACTTGGTAAACCTCATGACCAAGTTGGGACAGATTTTTCTATCCACACCTCACACTCATATTTAAGATTCCTGTAGTCTCAAGTTTATAAGTCTGTACAATGAATAACATGCATACAGAATTTAAGGAAAAATACATTTTGTAAAAGAAAGACTGCTTAATAAGTCAGTGATGACACACTTTGATGTAAAAAATACACAAAATTTCACTGATTTTCTGGATATTATATTGTGTGTGATACACATGTAAGAAAACAATGTTAAAAAAATTGTAACTTGGAAAACTGTTGCTGCAAAAAAGGTCAACTCTCCCGTGTACAAGTGTCAAGGACTTTCTGTTCAAGTTTGAAATTCACTATCAAAAGTCGGCAATAATTTGATAAGCCTAGGTTCTTCATTGCATTTTAACCAGATTAAAGTCAGAGGCCATTTCCCCATTAGGTTCTGGCCCGGATGAAATCAGAGATCCGAGCTCCAGTTGTGTTGTTTCAATAATACTTTTCTTGCTTTGCTGTCCAAAAGACTTTGTTGGTACTCATTAGAATGGCCTCACAGAGGTGATTCTAATGAGTACTAACAATGTATATCTTGGTGACGGAATAAAGAAAGTTAAAAAAAATGAACACACCAATGGTTTGCCTTATCCCGATCCTCGGTAAGAGAACATTAAACAAGTAAGCAATTGCTATTCTATGGCTGCTGTGCTCCTTCATTTAAATTCCTTCTATGTAATCAAGAACAGAAAAGGACAGTAAAAACTGCTATGTTCCCGAATTAAATTGAACCATTTGATTAGCAAAGCTGTTACATTTTCATTCCCTGCATCCCTTAAGAGTTAAATCTTTGCATACCACATAATACTAATCTTTTTTGATTCACTCGGAAAAATTTTCATCCAGTCTCGAAAGCATTTTAAGAACCTGAACACATCTTATATAATAGGCCAGTGACTGCACAAATGACACGATTCAATCTCTTGCATATCATGAAAAGTAAAATTCACTCAGAATTTTAACCAGTTCATTGTGATGTAATATTGAAATAAAAAAAGTCCCTTTCAATTCCTTGTAAATTTTTAAGAATTATGCCATTCATTGGGAGAAATTGGATGAAACTTTTCAAAAGATATGTATGGAGGGCTCAACCAAAGACCGTATGTTCAGCCTATATTAATTCTTAACTCTTTCTAGTTCAGTCAAGAATCCAATGGATGGATTTAGCAGCAGAACAAATTTTAATAACAAGATAAAGTGTGAATGCAGGACTAGCAAAGAGAAAATGTTATTCATCCTCATTGTTAATGAACAAGCTAAATTAACACATCATGAAAATATACTTTGTTGATGAGAGGAATATTTTTTAAACCATGAAATGCCAATCACGGCAATTGTCGTCTGCTCTGCCATCTACTGGTTACCTTAAAAGTACTTTTTTGCAAACAGTGTGGACGCAGATCAGCCTGCTTCTGTAGGAGCTGTCTGATCTGAGCCCACACTGTTTGCCTGAATGCAAAAATATTATAAAAAGTTTGCAGAAGACATGAGCAGACGATATTTTTAGATGTAGCTTTTCTCGGCGTATTATCATAGAATTTTGTCAAAAGGTTCTTGTGCTACCATACCTATTATGGAACAAGCCGTCACAAAGACACGCCTATATAATTTTGACCCCCTTGAACCCCACTTTGATATAGTAAAACTGGGGTTTCCTGGGGTATAACTTATTTTTCTTATTTCTGCTCTAAAATATAGATTGTGGGTACTCGTTAGAAATAAGAAAAATATCACAAGTTTTCATCATAAAATTTGCATTTTTTCGGCGATAAAGGTAGCAATGTATTTGTATAGGTGTGTTTACGTAATGTATGTATTAGCACTAAACCTTGTTAAAGCTGATTCGTTTGTTTGATTTGAGGTTTAACGTCCCCGTCAACACTGTAAAGGTCATTTTGGAGACGTTGCTACCAATTTTGTGGGACTTTTACCCGACATTGAGATGAAATGACATCTCAAGCCCTGTCGCCCAATGAAACCAATAGGGTTTATTAGCATGGACCGTCCACCTCGCACCGCGGTTCCTGGACAGGCTTAGATCCTCTAAGCGGTTTACCAGTACTAGTGTGCGGGCCGGATTCAGCTCTGCGTGGAAGCATCATGCAGCCCATATATTTCTTAAAGCCCCTATGGGCGGGGGGCCGGATTGTTAAAGCTGAGGATCTGACTTCAGGAAATAAATGAAAGCTGATTTTAATTAATTTTTCATCCAAATTCAGTATTTCCCAACTTCCTGTACCTGGAACACTTCATGGGGGTGGGAGGGTAAATTGCATTAAACAAACCTATGTCAGAATATAAGAATTTTTCAAGAGTAAATGGATTAGATATAGGCATTTCCAATAGGGATGGCCGGGTCATTTGGAAACGAGGCTAAGTAAAAATGAGAAAAACAGAGTACATCCTTATTTGTGAGTTATCCAGTTTGCAAATTTTGTATTGATGAAAATAAGGTTCTTCGTGAATAGATGTTTATCTGCAAACCCGGCCATCCGTTGGGTTGGCAATGCCTTTTTCAAATTCATATACTTTTGAAAGATTCTTATATTCTCACATAAAGTTGGTAGCCTCTATAGCTCAGTGGTTAGCATGTTCGACTTATGTTTGAGAGGTTTTGGGTTCAAATCCGGCCACTGGAGGTGAGGTGTGTCCTTGGGCAAGACACGTAATGCCACTGCCCCATTCCATGCAGGTGTAAATGGGTAGCAGTGGTGTAAAAGTCACTGCCTCTCTCTCGTGCGTGTGATAACATCCGGAACAAGTGTTTGAGAGCAATTCAAATAAGCTTGCATGAAGCTTTCATCGCAATCGAAATTAAATAAATTAGTATAAACTACTGTAAAACACTTATATTTGGCTGTCATTTTATTTTGGTGCTCATAATTGGAGGACAAGGAAAAAAAAGGCCAAAATAAAAAAGCCACCAATAAAGATTGCAGAGTGTAAGAGAAGAATAACAGGAGAAATTTTATTCCCAATAAACACCCTATACATGATATAGGGAAATACAATGCCAGTTATTTGTGACCAAAAAAAAAGTATATTTACTTCATTAGAAGTCGAACATAGTGTTAGGGAGCATAGCTCATTAGGTTTAATCGATCCAGCCAGAGTAAAAGATATTTTATCAAGTCTTTCTTTTTGCATGATTTATCAATTATGAAGCCTTTTAGCATATGCTTAACAGGGCTGAATAGAAGCAAACACATACTGACAGTAACTGTCAAAAAATGCATCTGATCCACTTCTTTCATTGTGAGTAAACCTTTAGTCCATCATTTTAAGTAGAAGAAGCGTGAATGCAAGAAAGAAATTTACAACTATTTATAACTCAAAATCTGTTTTTATTGAGTAATTAAATAACAGTTGTACTGAATAATTTGTACTCGCTCAACAAGAACAATGCAATGTGAAAACAGTTGAAAACCATAGTTTATGACTTGCAAATTGTCATGTAGAATTTGCATGCATAAAACACACAGTCACAATCATATATACATATTTTTTGTTCTAAATTGAAAATTTGCCAAAATTAAAACACACACCAAAAGGTCCACTCATAAAATCTGCAAAAATTTGATGCCGCCAAATTTAAGTGTTTTACAGTAAATGAAATATCCCCTGTGGACACAGAATGTGTGTGCAGTAACATGCAGTGATGTATCAATAGACTCATATGCCTGCTGGGTCTGTAGCCAGCAGAGCAGATGGCATGGAGGATTGTAGGGAGATGTGTTGAAGGCATGTTTATGTTTGAGAAATCATTGTCAGTACCGGCCAGATCCAGTATGAGAGCATCACTCCTTCATATCATGATTTTCTACACATATGTGTTGTGATATGCACGTTTGGGTCTCTTATCATTTAGTGCAGCCAACACCAAGAAATTTTCCAGACAATATTGTGTAACCCGCTGTTCCATGGCCCATAGCCAGGCCAGGTGGCTTGACTTAACCAGACATCTCTAATGACTGTTGCTTCATACACGTCTGCCAAATAAATGGATAAACTTAACCCAATCTGGCCTCCAAAAAATTAAATCCGTCTGCAAAATATCACTCCATTCTCATGCAATTTCGGAAACACTTACAACTTCAAAGAGCGAATCAGTCTATCTCCACATTGATACTTAGTGACCACCCCTTTTCGTCAAGTGCTCAGTATGAGAACACTCATTATTACATAATTATGGCATTTCTCCAGGTTCCATACTTTGTAGCTTAATCCAAGGGCTGCTGCAGCAAAACTAACCAGCTCTGGGCAAATGGTGAGGACTCTGATCAGACTGTACATTAGTCTGATCTGAGTCCTCACTGTTTCCATAAAGCATCTTTTGATGAGGAGTTAGCTGTAAAACCAGACGACAAAGCCCCTGGTCAGACGGTGCCAACTGCAAAAACTCTTGATATGTTAATTTTTGCTATGGCCTGACTCATTTTCTTTTACTGTATTTTTTTCTCTAATATTAATTTAGCTGCATTAGCTGTTTTTGTGATACTTTTGCTTCCTCGCATTTAATCTTCCGCTGGTGCATGACCTTCTGCTGATTCCCGCCTTCGCTTCTGACTGCCGGCTGCTACTGGTTTTCAGATTTATGTAACGTTTTTTGCAAGGCAGACTTATCTGAGTTACATAATGTAAACAGTTTTGTTTTTCTTCAATTGGTTTTTGTTCAGCTTACATTTTTATTTACTGAATAATTTTGATTGTACCACAGGCGCTTGAAGTTTAGTCCATCAAACGTGCTAAAAATGTCCAAATACAAAAGCTCTAGAAGCAATTTCAAAGAAATTGCCAGGTGTGCAAGCGCTGTTTCGGAGCCATTGCGCCTCTGACTTCCGTAAAACCGCAGCGAATGTTGCACGGCAACGTCAATACGTTCGATTGAGAAAGATGGCGGATGAAAAGTTTGAGCTAGCGATAAAGCGAGGATTGGGGGGACACAACTTGTTTATTTCCGGACAATGTGGAACTGGAAAGACGTTTTTATTGCGGTAAAATGAAGATAAGAACGTCTGAAATCACAATTTTATCACAGATGCTTGGGGTCAGGTCACTTGCTAATGTTTTTTCAAAGATATTTTTGCATTTTGCTATAATTGGAACACGTACCATCATCATAAAACATGTTTAGAAACTTCTAGTCAAAGTTTAAAAAAACGTCTATTTTACTATCAAGGCTCAAATTAGTAATTTGAGCCTTGATAGTAAAATAGACGCCAATTATAGCAAAATGCAAAAATATCTTTGAAAAAACATTAGCAAGTGACCTGACCCCAAGCATCTGTGAATTTTATGCGTTCTCATTCCGTTATGTCGAATTTGCCTATTGTGTACACTGTCCTAAAGCATCTTGCAATTTATCCTGATACAGCTAAAGAGCCCAGGCCATACCAATTTTACTCGAGACAGCGCCATTGTAATCTGTCGAACTACGCTGTCAGAATATAGCATGGCATACGATACTCTACTTTATAAGTTAACCTTTTTAATCTAACGGTACCTTGTTAAGGCTTGTATTTTCCAGAGTCACGATGTCTCCATGTATTAATAAATCCATGTAAGAATTTACAATTCCAGTTTTTTTTAATGTAAACTTTGAAAGTGTGTTTACTGTGTTGTCTATCGATTTGTAGTGATCCGATGTTGTCTTGAGGTAAAGAAAACGTCACATTTAATAATTGGATGACGTCACATTTTATAATTGAGTATCGTCATAGATCATTTATTGGACTGCCCTTAGTTCTTTCTTTCTTTCCTTTCTTTCATTCTTTCTACTTATATTATGAACGGTCACATCTGCATGATGAAAGCCCAAACATTCATCATGTTATTAGGTAGGGATCTTTAACCAGCAGAGGGCATGACTCCCCTTGCACAAGGGGCCTCCATTTAACGTCCCGTCCGAAGGACTGTGCACTTTATGACATTCATCCCTGCAAATGAAGCCAATGGAGCGTGTTCGGACACCGGAATTTTAACGTCGCTGCCTGGGATCGAACCCGAGACCTCTATCATCTGAGGCAAGTGCACTAACCACTGAGCTATCACGGTCCATTTATGCAAAGACGGGAGAATATGCACGCGTAATTGATATTATATTAAAGAAAGACCATTTTTAAACACATTTTATTATTGTTTATTGATGATAATGATGTGTATGAGTATGAACATGCCGGTGTATGTGATGAACACCTCGAAACTGTTACATTTTTTTCTAATTACTTTCTCATGCCGACCTCCGTAAAATGACCTTAAAAGTAGTGATTGGGCTTTTAAACCTCTATACAAGCAAACAAAGTAAGTATTTTCTCTTCAAAGCATCTAAATATGGTTTTTGCAAACCAAAAATTGTGTGCACTCAATATTCTTAGGCTGGGAAATTTGTTTGTTAATTGTATTGCAGTTTCACGGCACAGTCAAGAATATTTTGTCATTTTTTTTTTCAAAGTGACATGAAGAATGACATGACGTGTACTTAGCGTGTAACATCAGGACTGATTCCATCTATGGAATTTTGTTCTGTGTTCTTCGGCTTGAAGATCAACAATTAAAGTTTTCCGTTTGACTTTGGTTTGAATTGATGTGAAACGTCCCCATCAACAATTAGTAGGTCATTTTTGAGACGATGTTTAAAAAAATGTGTGACTTTAAGTCTACATTCAGATGAAATGTCATCTCAAGCCCTGTCGCTCAATGAAACCAAAACGCTTTATATGCATTTGACGGCCTGACTCACACCAATCTGCCTGGGCATGCTTCGTATTTCTAAGCGGTTTACCACTTCTCATGTGTGGTCAGTTTCAGCTCAGCTTGGAAGTACCATGCCGCCCATCTATTTCTCCAATCCCAAATAGGCGGGACGAAAAGACACAAACAAAACCGATATTTGTTGTACGAAAGTATACCATTTGGAAGTTAAGGAAAGCGTCTGGTACACGTTTCATTTCATTTGTTTAACTGTAATAGCCATTCATGTAATATTTATTAAAAATTCATTCCTTTCTCATTACATCTACTCCCACATTTCGTTTTCATATGTCGTTTTCTGAACTATGATATCACGTTCTGCTTGATTTGATCTCAAAACATTTGTATCTCTCATAAACTGACAGCATTAATTATGAATATATGGTAACGCTCATGAACAAAACAAAATCAAAATAGGTTCCGTACCCTGACAAATCCATTGATGAGCACCGTCAATGGGAAACTATACGACAGCGACAGCACATGCGACCGCGTAACCCATCTTCTGACCGTATAGATCTACAACGCCAACAGTTTGTTTGACATTATATCAGCATTTAACGTCTTTTCATTCACTGGCATTCGAATTTCCGCAGTGCAATGAGGTATGGGTACATAAAAACCAAAGAATGATGATAACTGTATTTATTGAAGCGCCAAAAGACACTGAAATGGCAGAATATATGCGACAGGCCTTTATAAAAGTGTTTCAAATTTATTGTCTGTATTTAAGAATGCAGCAGATGACACTTTTTTTTGGATATTTACCTTTTTCTATAAAACATGACGTGACATCTCGTGCAAATTGTGGCTATAGGAAACAACTGGCAAGAAATGTCAAATCCTGTTATGTGGAAAAAATATTTCAAAATGTCGTCTGCTGAAAATACTATTTATCATGCAGCATATGGACATGGACAATGTGTTGGATTTGACAAACAGTGTAGACTCAGATAAATAGCAGCATGCCGAGGCTCACGATCTTCACTATATAGGGTGCAAGGGTGTAATACCAGGTGCGATGTTGGTCAGTAACAGGTTGTTAACCCTATTTTAATTTCGACTAAACGCTATTTATCCCTTTCATTCCTGTGTACCGGTGCCATTGTGTCCGAATGAATGCGAACTTGAAAAAAGACGCGTTCTGTAAATTTAATTACACAAGAAAAGTCCTGTTCTGAAACTCTATATTGGAAGAGTAGTTTACCTGGAATGTAGTTCATCACAATAACACGCCTTTATAATTTTGACCCCCTTGAACCCCACTTTTATATAATAAAACTGGGGATTTACGGTGGTATTTTTTTTCTTGTTTATGATGTATTTATATAGATTGCGGGTACTCTTTAGAACCGCCTCAATGATGCGTGTACCCACAATCTATATTTCGAGCAGAAATAAGAACATCTTAAAATTTCAGATTTTTCGGCGGTAAAATTTACAAGGTGTATTGTATAGGCGTGTTTTCGTCATGTTTTATATTTAATGAGTTTGCAAGTGATTTGCAAACTTAAATGCGCGAGAAAATGTTCTTATTTATGCGATAAATATGAATTGAGCAACAGTGTGCTAAAAAACTAAAAACAAGCCGTACTACGTTTTTGCGCGGAATAATACTTGCTGTATGCTGTCTGAGGAAAAAACCAATCAAAGGCTTAATACTCACTCGGTGAATTACAGGGTATCTGATCTTGTAATACACTATTTGCCAGTGTCCAACATTTGTATGTGCATAAACATATCATTATAGCGCATAACATAATAACATTAGGCCTGTATGATTTTTTTCTCAGATGTCTCTTTGAAAGAACAGAGGAATGATTCTGGATTCTTACATGTATTTCTGCTTCTAACATAAATGTACACATTAGACGCAATTTTTACAGCTCTCATACTGAAGTTTTTCTTGTACTGTTTTTATATCTGCTTCAAACATCGATTGAAGTTGCTCATTAGAACTGTATCAATGAAACGGTTCTAACGAGTATCCACAATCCTTGTTTTTTAATGGAAATAAGAATAATAATGCCATGTAGACCAAACTTTTATCTGATAAAGGGTGTGTATATTGGGTGTTAATTTCATAGGCTTGTTGACATTATGGGTCTTAAAAGATTTGCTCCTTAAATTGATGTCTTGTAAAGCACAAAACTGATGCTAGATTACACGTTTTTCATACTAATAAAGAATCCAGAGGATTCACCTTTCTATTTCAGCAAATAGTATACAACTAGCTTTGTTGATAGCAGAATGTACTATTTATCAATGGTTCAATGACCTACAATCTTTAATTAGGAAGGTACTACATTTGTTATGGGATGATTTCACTGATCATAAGGCATACACCAAAAAGCGACAGCTATTATGCTTCTAAAAACCCTGAAATAAATGGTGGATGAGAAGGTCGTCGAGCAACAACTGAAGTCTGGCTAATTCGCTTCGTGAATTCACCGACAGAAAATGATAATAATAACGAGTTCCATAATGGGTATTGATGCAAGGTTCTGTTGAAGACACATTTAAATCCCATCCTTTGAAAAAAATGTCAATATTCTAACTAAACGCGACGTCGTTAAAGACGTCGTGCATGTAACGTTACGGGGCTGAATTATTAATCACTAGTGGATTATAGAATTTAATACATAATATACTCTCATACGAGATTTCATAGTAGAAACATAATATTATACTCGTGAGTATTTTCTACGAAAGTTATGAACTCGCCGAAGGCTCTTCTCATAAACTTGGTATGAAATGACCATGAAGGTAGGATTATATATTCAATTAAACTAAACAACCACGATCCAGTTAAACTTCAATGCTGTAACAATGATGGCTGTGTTAACTGGATTGTGTAGAATGATACTCAAAGGCCAAACCTAAATATAGGATCTTACACGAGTGTTCATGTATTATCTAAATTATTAAACGAGTTGAATAAAAGAAATAAAATACGATGCTTTGACAAGCATTTTATTCTTTTTCTTTAAAGAGTTTAATAAATTAAATTTTATAATACATGAGCATGAATGCAAGATTCTATTTTTATCAGTTACCCCCTATATGTAGTGCATTGTAACACAGTGGCCTGATAAAGATATGCTATCTCTGGACAAGTGAGCTTTATCACGTCAACGTGACATTGCACTTTTTGAATGAGTATGACAATCTTGAAAATGGCCAAAATGTTATTATAACTAGAATAATCGAAAAAAAAAATACATTGAAAATTTTCCAAAAAAAATTAACTATCAGATGATAGTTAATATACTGGTCGATTATATTCCGCACCGGAATGTTGGGACGCACTGAGGACAATCGGTAAGTGACCGAAAATTGCCAATTTAAAGGGTTTACAAGGGGATAAACTGATAACTAGAATACCAGATTCGTGTCATTTGATATCAAGTTTATCAGGCTCGGCTTCGAGAACGCGTTTATAATCGCTCGGCAAGCCTCGCGATTCTACACGCGTTCTCGAAGCCTTGCCTGATAAACTTAATATCAAAAGACACGGACCTGGTATTCTCTATACAAAATGACATTTAAATAGAGAATACCAGGTTTGTTAACGCCAAGTAATAAGATGAGAAACAACTCAATACTAGAGCTGTCAGTGAAACTGACTAGGGCCCCGGCAGCGCTATCAGAAATTTGTGGACGGACAGACAGACGGACAGACAGACAGACAGACGGACGGACAGAGTGAATGCTATAGGGCACCCACACTTTCAGTGCGGGGCCCTAATAATATACTGCATTTGCTATTGTTGTGCATAAGTACTTAATCTATGTTTTATTGGACAACTTATTGAGTTTTCTGGCCTTGAAAAACTGGGCAGAAGTGCTGGAATTGCTCTTCCTAGACACAGTAGTTTGACCTAAGCAAATAGCATTGACAGCCGGGCCATATTGTAATACTGTGGGGTTTGTGTTGCAACCGTGTCTTATGCCTCTCTGTTGGCAAAAGAAGTTTTCAACGATATCGGAATAGAAAAAACCGGGCTTGAGTAGATCCCCACCGGCAAGAACTCTATCGCACATTGAAAGGAATCCCGTAACGGCGCAATTGAGATCGTCACGACATTCCGTCTGGGGTCTTCTACCGAGGCTTCCCACTCGTTGAAAAATTCTAATGCCTTCTTCACCTCTGTAAGCCTAGGATCCTGGTGGTTCACAGGGCGAATTTGATCCAAAAAGAAATCCACTAAGACACTTGTGCTTTCTAAGAGCATGATTGTAGATGAGAGCTGATCAGGTTGATGTATGCTTGCCTGATAAGCCCTCATCAGATACAACATGTCCTTATCAAGCACATGGGTTGCCAAGTTGTTCCTCATCTTATTACTTGGCGTTAAGTTGACGTGCTCCTTCGTTAGGTGTCGGTGAATCCTCAAACCCGATTGTGAATTAAATTCAAAAGCACCCTCAAAATGTTCCCACAGTATTGGATGGTCTTGCAAAAGCAGGTATCTTCCTTTCTTTGTGGTGATGTGGTCCTGCTTGCTACTCTCAATACCATTTCTTATTTTTTTAAAGCAATGCTTTATGTCCTGTACGAGTGTAATGGATCTAGAGAAATCGTACACATTGGGCGTATTAAATTTATTGTCTCTTGCATGTTCTCCCAAAATCAATGATGTCAGGCTTCTGTTGGCACTGCCCCCGTCCATCATAATATAATCCACACAGAACCCTCTACTCTCAACCTGGTCTATTATCTCCCAGACGTGTAGGTATAGTTGATGTGTTGTTGCAGGATCTGTGGCGAAATATGCCACCGGCCATCTGAAAAAGTAGCGCATTTGTTTCTCGTTATCTCAAACACTGATTTTTGTTTGTTTGTTTGATTTGAGGTTTAACGTCTCCGTCAACACTGTAAAGGTCATTTTGGAGACGTTGCTTCCAATTTTGTGGGACTTTTACCCGACATTGAGATGGAATGACATCTCAAGACCTGTATTCCAGTGAAACCAATAGGGTTTATTAGCATGGACGGTCCGCCTCGCACCGCGGTTCCTGGACAGGCTTAGATCCTCTAGCGGTTTACCAGTACTAGTGTGTGGGCCGAATTCAGCTCTGCGTGGAAGCATCATGCAGCCCATATATTTCTTCAAGCCCCTTTGGGCGGGGGCGACAAACACTGACTTCAAAATACCCCTTATGTGAAACTAAACTTTCAAGGTATGTTCTTTGTATCTGCTTTAGATAATAAAAATAATAATAATAATAACAGAACAAAACTGAACAGAAACCCATTTCCCCACATTCAAGCATACCCAAATAATATTTTGGTAATATAATAAAACAATGGTAATCCCGACCAGATGCCGGGTCCAACAGCATCTGATTACGGGATAAACTGTTTCCCAAACACAAAACATGATTCTACAAAGCACGTTACGGTTACAGAGAATACGATATTCGTGTCTTTTGATATTAAGTTTATCATGCAAGGTTTTGAGAACGCTTGTAGATTGATAATGCCCGCCTAGCGATTCTACATTCGTTCTCCAAACAATACGAGCCTGATAAGGCCCCCCCATTGGGGCTTTCATCTCAATGTCGGGTAAAAGTCCCACAAAATTAGAAGCAACGTCTACAAAATGACCTTTACAGTGTTGACGGGGACGTTAAACCTCAAATAAAACAAACGAGCCTGATAAACATGATATCGAATGACACAAATCTTTTCGTCTATTTGAGCTACCGCACGACAAAACCTACAATAGCCTATATGGATGCACAGGCTGATCTGATTCTTCGCTGGTCGCACATGTCATATAGAAGGTTTTGTCCTGCGCTAGCTCATTTATCATTCAACCCAGAGCTGATTCCGACCCGCACACGAGTACTAGTAAACCGCTTAGAGGATCTAAGCCTGTCCAGGCAAAGGGGTGGGAGTAGGACCGTCCATGCTTATAAATCCTATTGGTTTCATTGGGCGACAGAGCGTGAGATGTCATTTCATCTGAGTACCTGTAAACCGCTCAAAATATCTAAGCATGCCCAGGCAAACCGGTGCATGCCATGGTTTCATTGGGCGACAGGCCATGAGATGTCATTTCAACTCATGTCGGTAACAGTCCCCCAAAATTGGAAGCAGCGTAAAAAACGAACTATACAGTTTTGATTGGGACGTTAAACCACAAATCAAATAAACAGACAATAATACGGTTTTAATACACTGCATACAGATTATTCTTTGTAACAGCAGACGACAATTTGAATGGTCTGTCTACCTTTTTTTCTGAAATAATGATTTGACATATCGTGCAAAATGAGACAATTTGAATGAGATGTCATGTTGTGTGTGATTGTGGTGTGGGTGGGTGTGTTGGGTGTGGGGTTTTTTTTTTTTGGGGGGGGGGGGGGGGGGGGAAGCGGCGATAAACAAAATTTAATGAAATTGTATTCTGCTGTATTAAACTATAGAGTGGTAAAGTTCGATCAGCAATCCGGTCATTACGAAAACACGCCTACACAAATACATTGCAATCATTTCTTCAGAAAAGAATACGAAAATTTTAATTGAAAACTTTTGATATTTTTCTTATTTCTACTAAGTACCCACAATCTATATTTTAGAGCAGAACTAATCAAAATAAGTTTAACCCCGCTAAAACTCTGTTTTATTATTTACAAGCGTGGTTAAAGGGAGTCAAAATTATATAGCCGTGATCTCATGAGTGATGCAGACGTAATACATAGACATAAATACTAAGGATCTCTTAAATTCTTACCTAAACCCAGTGAATCCTTGGAAAACGAACTGAAGGACATGTGTGGCCATTCTTACTTTGTTCTCTTTATCAATAATTGTTTGGATATCGTTGGACGGTTGTCCGTTATCAACCATTCCCACTACCAACCAGCTGTCCCCTTTTCGCACAATCTGTTATAAAATATTATAGACATTTGATTGCAAAATGATGGTATGGGTACGTTTTATTTATCAGAAATTCCCTATGTTAATTGCATTGCAGCACATTAACCTGATGAAGGTATGCTATCTCAGAGCATATGAGCTTTGTCAGGTCAACGTGACATTGCTATTGTATGAAAGGACCGGACTCATGGATAAATTGCCAATAAATGTTATTTTTAATGTATAAATTCGAAAAATTACTTGAAACATATGAAAGGAAATGAAAAATATGTACCGATTATTGCCCGTCGGAATCTTGGAACGTACTAGTGATCTTAAATTTCAAACATAATAAGACTGACTTGTCAGGTGTGACATGTATCTTTGCGGATTTGGTTGCCACTTTTTGTAATATTTTAAATTTCGCAAGTCTCGCTACTTAGGGCATCTCCTTCCTGGTGCCCGGGACTTCCGTGGAGTGTGGGCCATGTTTGCTGATGTTGGCTCGGTGGGGGACGCCTACAAGTTTCCTGGTGGGCGTCTCTTGCCTGATGCCTCTAGTTTACCTGTCCCATGAGCAACACCGGTCGGTGTGTGCTCGGATGGGGATGTGCTGTGTTTGCCGGGTCTTGTCCATCATCCGTTTCGGTTTCAAAACTTTGGGGTTTATACACACTGCTGAAGATTAAATATCAGAAAGGCCTCTGTGTCACTAAATTTCTTATAGTTACGCATTACTTGCTGTTCACGACAAACCCTATTTTGGCAAACAGTGTAGATCCAGATCAGATGGCTTTTATCAGGATATACGGTGTTTGGCATTCAGTTTATGAATTTATAGCAATAAATTACATCAAGTAATTTGATTGGTTGATAGACAAAAATGGGTGTGGTTTAAATGAATATTCAGCAAGTTAATTAGTGTACAAGGGGATAATCTAATAAAAATAATACCAGATTAGTGCCGTTTGATACCAAGCTTATAAGGCTCGGCTTAGAAAACCCTTGCGATTCTGTTAGCGTTCTCGAAGCTCTGACTGATGAACTTGATATCAAAAATGCATTCACCTGGTAATCTCTATTTTTGTGGTTTAAATGCGATCCAAATTATTATACTGCTAAAATATATACAGTCAATTTTTGACGATAAAGTTCCGTTCAGATCCTTGTCATTTTATTTTTCCAAAAACTTTGTGTTATCCTACAATTTTATAGCTGCGTGTCCTTTTCTTTGAAGGTCGATCGTACTTCTTGGGTGTAAAAGGTACATTTATCCTATCATATGAATAAGCATTGAATAACGTCGTGTAATAAGATCCTTATGACCGAACGTGTAAAAAGACTGTTACGGGATAAAATAATGACAAGAAGAAGTCCTTCGGGGTTCATTTACTTTGCACGCGACCCACTGCGTTCATACTTGCATGAACTGCAGAAGAATAAATTTCATTTCTTAATTATCCAATATATATAGGGTCTCATACATGAATGATCATGTATTACGAGTTAAGGAAAAGGGACAAATGCTTTTAGGGCAAACTTTTAAAGCTGAAAAACATGTACACGCAGTTTTTCTAAAACGAGCTGAGCAGCTTTTACGTCATCAACAACCGCAGAGAACAATGGTTTAGAATGGCGTCACTTAACGTCACTGAAAATCATGTGATTCGATGCGTTCATGGAAATATGAACGCAATTGTTTTATATAGGTTCACATTAGACTTTACACTGGAAATGTAAATATAAACACGTAACAACTTATATATATATATATAAGAAACAAGAATACTTCACTAATTAAAATGTAGATCGACATAAGCATTCATTTCTTAAATGATAACTGTATAACGTTGGCATATAGTTGGGTTTCAAACTTAATATTCTCACAACATCATACATAAGATATCTTTTTCCAAGACAAGTCACGTTTTATATAGAGCTCATTCGACAAGACATGATTAAAAAAGAAAAGAGATTTACCATTTAAACTCATGTCCGTAATGGAAGAACAACACCTATACGTGACGGCTGTTATAATTGTTCGACTAGTTTAGTTTTTGAACAAGAACATACTTGATAATATAATAGATAATTGAAGAAAAGGGCCCAGATTGTACACTAAACAAAAAAAAAAATAAAATAGCGAAATAACAACAGGGTCGTCGTTTTTTCTTTATATTGCTGCATACATTCCCCACAAAACCAGTGCTTGAAAGCACAGTCGGTAAAGTTAAAGTTTATCACATCGTTGAAAAGCAGTGGATAACGTCGAGTATTAAAAATCATATGACCAAAAGAGGGATTAAAAACATCATCACGAAGTCCATTTCAAAAATGCATTTCTATTTCTATCTGGAAAATTATCCAATTTTCAGGCGATAAAATCCTATTTAAATTGTTCATATGATATACAGAATCATACTCTCGTGGTAATTTCATATCAACTGTTTTTGAAATAACCAATCAAGTAAGATACACTATATAACAGAGTACCATTGGTAAGTTTTTCGTCATTGTCCCTGGTAGTGACATTTAAAACAGGTGCTTCATATTAACCATCATGTATTTAATCAGTTACCCCTAAATATATTGCATTGTAACGCATTGACCTGATAAAGACATGCTATCTCAGGACAAGTCAGCTTTATCATGTCAACGTGACATTGCCATTTTATGAATGAACCGGACTACTGGCAAAATGACGAAAATGTTATTATTGTTACTGGGAAAAATGGAAAAAATAATTGAAAAATAAATATCATAGGAAAATGTGGTCAGCTGATACTAACTATATCGACCTTCAGAATGCTTGGAAGCACTGAGGACCATCAATAACTGATCGTAAATTGCTAATTTAAGAGTGTACAAGGGGATAAACTGATAAATAGAATACCAGATTCGTATCATTTCATATCAAGTTTATCAGGCTCGGCTTCGAGAACGCATGTATAATTGCTCGGCAAGCCTGGTAATTATACAAGCGTTCTCGAAGCCTTGCTTGATAAACTTGATATCAAAAGACACGAACCTGGTATTCTCTATATATGGGGCTTATAGAAATGGATACCCACACCTCTTGCAACCGCGAAACCATGATAATTATCATCATCATCATCAACATCCACAGAGTTTTCATTAACGTAAAAATACAGGGCAACGTCGAAGTCAGTGGTCTCCCTTTCAGATAGCTGGCTTTTTGCACGCATGGTTCATCTTTAACCAGATTTCCACACTTGTCCATCATGAGGATCGATAGCTGGGGGATTCCATTCTCTGCAATCTCCTCGTGACAGCTGCTTCCAGATCATATTCGGCTTTCCAGACCCCAGCTTTCCATCTACCTGTATGTCACAGGCAGCATTGACTGCACCACTGGAGCGTTTCACATTATCGTTTCGGGAAAAGAGTTTGTTGGTAAGAGTTTGTACAAAAAAAAAAAAAATAAATAAATAAATAAATAAATAAATAAAAAAGAGGGCCAATAGGGCTGTTCCTCAATTGAGTATTCTTCCCTCCTATGTGGTGGGTACCGGGGGGGGGGGGGGGGGGGTGGAGAAGGGGTTCGGTGCCCGCGTGGTGTTGATTGGGAATCATAGGTATGCGTTTTAGTTCAACTATGATAGTTTTAAGAACACATACAGTGATTCTGTTTGATATATTCCAAAATTAGGGCACCAAGTACTGAGGTCATGGCCAAGTATGACCGACTGGGTATATGAAGATAGATAGATAGATAGCTGAAGCTTCATACCAAACATGAAAAATCTGCCCATTGCGCCTTTAGAGTTCTAAAAATATTTGTAATTATTTCGTACTAACGATATTAACGTTTCTGGACATGTTTTGATGCTCAGAAATGTTAATCATATACCATTCGACATGATTTTTTTTTAAATAGTAGGCACAGAATGATAAATACATTTATGTAGTCCCTGTAAATGAATTTCCGTCTCTGTACTGACATGGCGATCGCTCACATTTCACCATTACTCACAGACAGGCACTCCTGGTTTACTGGATGGAAGACTACACAATACTCGGGATACTTAACCTGCAAATGCGATGGTTCTCCGTGAACAGATGGCGGTGGGGCCTCTAGTTAAAGCCCAGATTCGAAGGATGGTACAGTTTATGGCATCCATCCAGGCAAATGAAACCAGTGGCGCATGTTCGGACACCGAAATTTTAGTAACGCTGTTGGTACTCGAAATGGGCGACTGTAGAGGAGTGTGATAGCTCAGTGGTTAGTGCACTTGCCTCTGATGCTAGAGGTTCCGGGTTCGATCACCGGCAGCGTTGATAAGATTTCGGTGTCCAAACACGTTACTTTGGCATCATTGCAGAGATTAATGTCATAAAGTGCGCCGTCATTCCGATCGGGATGTGAACTGGAGGCACCCTGTGCAGGTTAAAGATCCCTGCCGTATATAAATGGTTCCTGTGTACACTTTCATCATGTAAATCTGGAGTGTACGAAAATGCCTGCGAGGGCGTAGGCAGTAGGCCTATTCGAAGATAGATAGATAGATAGATAGATAGATAGATAGATAGTATGGTGGAGCGTGATAGCTCAGTGGTTAGTGCACTTGCCTCTGATGCTAGAGGTACCGGGTTCGATCCCCGGCAGCGGCGATAAAATTTCGGTGTCCGGACACGCTCCATTGGCATCATTTGCGGGGATGAATGTCATTAAGTGCACCGTCCTTCGGATCGGGACGTTAACTGGAGGCCCCCTGTGCAGGGAGAACCATCCCCTGTGCAGGTTAAAGATCCCTACCGTAATTACATGATTACTGTGTAGGCTTTCATCCTGCAAAACTGGAGTGTATGTAATATACACCTGCGGTAATGGTCAAATGTGACCGACGCAGTATCAGAAGATAGATAGATAGATAGACAATTTAATATCGCGCTCTACATCTCTACAACGATGATATTTTCCCCCTTCATTCTGTTTTCTCTTTAAAAATTATGGAGAACAAAAAATAACAAAAATACCAAAAAAAAAAAAAAAAAATCCAACAACAACACACACAAAAAAAAAAACAACGCAAGGAGCCTGCGCATGACAAAAGCTACAATAAAAACCAGTGCAGCCAGTGAAGACTCATATCAACCTGGGCATATAATCAGCCTGGCCAGTCTTCGCTTGTTGTGCTCTATAACAGGGAGGCCTTGGAAGACTCATACAACAGCAAAGGGGCGGATGCGCAGGCTGATCTGAGCCTTTGATAGTCGCACAGGGCCTATTGTAGGTTTTGACGTGCGCTGGTTGGCCGACTTAAAAACTTACCAAAGTGCTACGTCAGAGTTCATGACCCCTTTCGTCACCTTTCTGTCAATCGATTTTCAAAACGTAATGCGCGCGTCATAACCGGTGCGTTAGTAAATAAAACCGTTGGGAACCGAGTTTTGTTTTGAATATCTTCAACAGAAAAAAAAATGTTTATGAGGAAATATAAGGTAAAAACTGTGTGAAAATAATGAATTGAGAGCATCTATGTATTCAGCTTTATTTATTTTTTTAAATCGTTATAATTTTGCAAATATATTTTACCAAAGCGTGACAAAGACATTATTCTATCCGAGTAATCCGGAAACTGGACACGCAATGGCTGTCGTCAATTTTTAGTAAATTTAAATCGTTGTTTATTGCGTCATGACGATATGTCAGAAAAAGTGGCAATATCCTGATTCTTTCCCCTAGGGGATCCAATATTTTTTTGGTAAAAAATACTGAAATTGGAACTACTTTTCTTGATCAGTGTCACACAGACGCTTGCAGAGTATATATATATATTCGGTGACAGGACATCTCGGCCCCTAACAAACTCGGCCCCTGACAATCTCGGCCCCTAGCAAACTCGGCCCCTACAAACTCGGCCCCTGACAAACTCGGCCCCCAATATTAGAATATGTATATATTAATGTTGGAATTGACTTATTATCAAACTATTACACATAAATTAATGTCCATATGCCTAATTATTTTTCATTTTCGGCAATTTTTCCAATATATTTGAATAGGCGAGTTTTCTTAATGAGCCATCTGATCAGGATGTAAACTGTTTGCCATTGTTTGATAGTCTTAGCGAAGAGAGGTAGTTCGAACCAAACCCACAAACTGTTTTTATGTAGATACAATATACATAATCTAAACCAAAGTTAACCCCAGTTTTACAGGGCGTGATTATATAGGCATGTTTTCATGATGATATACTGTGCTAGCAACGCTTTGAAAGTTTAATGTTTTTTTTTTTCTTATTTCTGTTCAAAATATAGATTGTGGGGACTCATTAGAACCGCCTCATCGAGGCGGTTCTAACGAGTACCCACAACTTATATTTTGTAGCAGAATTTAGAAAAATAAGGGATAGCCTTGTAAACCCCAGTTTTACTATATAAAAGTGGCGTTCAAGGGGATCAACATTATATAGGCATGTTTTCGTGATGATTTTTTCACCCGAAACATAAACATATTTTTCGTATTTCTGCTATAAACATAGATTGTGGGTACTCGTTAGAACCCATTGACAAGTCGATTATAACATGTACCAACAATCTATGTTTTTGAGCAAACATATTTGGGTACTTGACAGCATCGACGACGCGGTTCTTACAAGAACCAACAATCTATGTTTTTGAGAAGAAAAAGGAAAAAATAATATAAAGCCTTGTAAACCCCAGTTTTTTCTGTATAAAAGTGTGGTTGCCGGTGGTCAAAATAATAAAGGCATGTTTTCGTGATGTCACACTTAATTGCAACACCGTCCCAATTACAGCATCGGTTTCCGCGATCGTTTATCGTGGATAAGGTTTCGTATTAAAAACGATAAATATGCTCATTCAAACTTTCTGTGAAACTACCTATCCACCTTCCAAATTGATTATCGGAAACAAAAACTTAGTATTTTAGGACCTACATACTGCTAGGGACTGAGTGTTTAGGGACGGAGTTGGATGGGGCCGAGTTTGCTAGGGGCCGAGTTTGTCAGGGGCCGAGTTCGCCAGGGGCCGAGTTTGTTAGGGGCCGAGACGTCCATAAATCATATATTCACTTAAAAGAAAATTTTATAGGGGAAAATTCGTATAGGGGAAAGAATCAGGAACAATATATACCAGTCGACGACACAACCAACATACTTACCTGCCATGCAAGGGAAGGGAATTCCCAGTGTCTTAAAAGGGTTTTCTTTGGGGATCCATTCCAGAGAGAAAAGGGGCATGGTATGCTTTTGGGGTAGTGAAAGATATTGAAAAATGCAAGATTTCTTGCAGGGGAGAAAACGTATAGGGGAGAAAATGTATAGGGGAGAGAATCAGGAACAATATATACCCACTCAGAAGAGAAATAATCATTCTTTCAATGCATGGCAGGGTAGGAATCTCCATGTGTCTTGAAAGGGTTTTCTTTGGGGATCCATTCCAGAGAGAAAAGGGGCATGGTATGCTTTTGGGGTAGTGAAAGATATTGAAAAAATGCAAGATTTCTTGCAGGGGAGAAAACGTATAGGGGAGAAAACGTATAGGGGAGAGAATCAGGAACAATATATACCCAGTCCAAATAGAAAAAACATTCTTTCAATGCATGGCAGGGTAGGAATCTCCCAGTGTCTTGAAAGGGTTTTCTTTGGGGATCCATTCCAGAGAGAAAAGGGGCATGGTATGCTTTTGGGGTAGTGAAAGATATTGAAAAAATGCAAGATTTCTTGCAGGGGAGAAAACGTATAGGGGAGAAAACGTATAGGGGAGAGAATCAGGAACAATATATACCCAGTCCAAATAGAAAAAAACATTCTTTCAATGCATGGCAGGGTAGGAATCTCCCAGTGTCTTGAAAGGGTTTTCTTTGGGGATCCATTCTAGAGAGAAAAGGGGCATGGTATGCTTTTGGGGTAGTGAAAGATATTGAAAAATGGAAGATTTCTTACAGGGGAGAAAACGTATAGGGGAGAAAACGTATAGGGGAGAGAATCAGGAACAATATATACCCAGACCAAAGAGCAAAAACTTTCTTTCAATGCATGGCAGGGTAGGAATCTCCCAGTGTCTTGAAAGGGTTTTCTTTGGGGATCCATTCCAGAGAGAAAAGGGGCATGGTATGCTTTTGGGGTAGTGAAAAATATTGAAAAATGGAAGATTTCTTACAGGGGAGAAAACGTATAGGGGAGAAAACGTATAGGGGAGAGAATCAGGAACAATATATACCCAGACCAAAGAGAAAAAACTTTCTTTCTATGCATGGCAGGGTAGGAATCTCCCAGTGTCTTGAAAGGGTTTTCTTTGGGGATCCATTCCAGAGAGAAAAGGGGCATGGTATGCTTTTGGGGTAGTGAAAGGTATTGAAAAATGCAAGATTTCTTGCAGGGGAGAAAACGTATAGGGGAGAAAATGTATAGGGGAGAAAATCAGGAACAATATATACCCACTCAGAAGAGAAATAATCATTCTTTCAATGCATTGCAGGGTAGGAATCTCCCAGTGTCTTGAAAGGGTTTTCTTTGGGGATCCATTCCAGAGAGAAGAGGGGCATGGTATGCTTTTGGGGAAGTAAAAGATATTGAAAAAATGCAAGATTTCTTGCAGGGAAGAAAACGTATAGGGGAGAAAACGTATAGGGGAGAGAATCAGGAACAATATATACCCAGTCCAAATAGAAAAAACATTCTTTCAATGCATGGCAGGGTAGGAATCTCCCAGTGTCTTGAAAGGGTTTTCTTTGGGGATCCATTCTAGAGAGAAAAGGGGCATGGTATGCTTTTGGGGTAGTGAAAGATATTGTAAATGGAATATTTCTTACAGGGGAGAAAACGTATAGGGGAGAAAACGTATAGGGGAGAGAATCAGGAACAATATATACCCAGACCAAAGAGAAAAAACTTTCTTTCAATGCATGGCAGGGTAGGAATCTCCCAGTGTCTTGAAAGGGTTTTCTTTGGGGATCCATTCCAGAGAGTAAAGGGGCATGGTATGCTTTTGGGGTAGTGAAAGATATTGAAAAAATGCAAGATTTCTTGCAGGGGAGAAAACGTATAGGGGAGAAAACGTATAGGGGAGAGAATCAGGAACAATATATACCCAGTCCAAATAGAAAAAAACATTCTTTCAATGCATGGCAGGGTAGGAATCTCTCAGTGTCTTGAAAGGGTTTTCTTTGGGGATCCATTCTAGAGAGAAAAGGGGCATGGTATGCTTTTGGGGTAGTGAAAGATATTGAAAAATGCAAGATTTCTTGCAGGGGAGAAAACGTATTATAGGGGAGAAAATGTATAGGGGAGAGAATCAGGAACAATATATACCCACTCAGAAGAGAAATAATCATTCTTTCAATGCATGGCAGGGTAGGAATCTCCTAGTGTCTTGAAAGGGTTTTCTTTGGGGATCCATTCCAGAGAGAAAAGGGGCATGGTATGCTTTTGGGGTAGTGAAAGATATTGAAAAAATGCAAGATTTCTTGCAGGGGAGAAAACGTATAGGGGAGAAAACGTATAGGGGAGAGAATCAGGAACAATATATACCCAGTCCAAATAGAAAAAACATTCTTTCAATGCATGGCTGGGTAGGAATCTCCCAGTGTCTTGAAAGGGTTTTCTTTGGGGATCCATTCTAGAGAGAAAAGGGGCATGGTATGCTTTTGGGGTAGTGAAAAATATTGAAAAATGGAAGATTTCTTACAGGGGAGAAAACGTATAGGGGAGAAAACGTATAGGGGAGAGAATCAGGAACAATATATACCCAGACCAAAGAGAAAAAACTTTCTTTCAATGCATGGCAGGGTAGGAATCTCCCAGTGTCATGGTATGCTTTTGGGGTAGTGAAAGATATTGAAAAATGGAAGATTTCTTACAGGGGAGAAAACGTATAGGGGAGAAAATGTATAGGGGCGAGAATCAGGAACAATATATACCCACTCAGAAGAGAAATAATCATTCTTTCGAGGCATGGCAGGATAGGAATTTCACAGTCTTGTTACCAATACCTTGATGGTAGTGTTCGTCTATATACTAATAGGACCAACAGATAGATGCTTTTCCAGGTATGATATGTAGATAAAGTTATTATTTTTTTCGAGTAAATTGATTGCATAACCAAGATATTATTTAATAATTACGGAATAAGCGCAGTTCTCATTAATACAGCTTATTCCGTAATTAAGGCATTTGCAGTTTATTATCGTTGGAAAGATTTGATAGATTTTAGGTTAACCTTTCAGGTTTTATCATTACGGAATAAGCGGAATGCTCGAAATGCCGCTTATTCCGTAATTAAAATTATTATTGTTACTGGAAATGTCTGAAATGTAAGATCCGTCTTATCTCCTTTTCAGACAGTGTTACGACGTTCGCGCATCGTACTGGACGGTATTTGTAAAATCAAGCGCCTCAATGACTCAGATTTTGTATTCATACGCATTCATTAGTGTAAAAAGTGTCTTTGAGAAATTTTCCCCATTTTCGAATTTAGGGGAGAGAATCAGGATATTGCCGAAAAAGTTATCCATGCCTCCAATTATCATTTAATATATATTTTCACGATGCACAGTCGGTGCTTTTAGAGAATCTGTCGTTGAAGCATTTCAAAGGTGCAGCAAAAACGCTTGCACTCCTGGCCATTTCTTACGAAATGGCTTACTGTCACTTTTGTTTTTGGACATTATGAATTATTTATGGACAGAACTTCAAGCTCCTGTGATTGTACAAATAATTCAAAATGCCCAAAAAATTCAAAATCAAACATAAAACTCATATAATCATGCTGCTAATTGAAGGTGTCCAAGGGGACAGAAATCAAACATTCAGCACCACCAGGCTGGCCTGGGATGACTAATCCCTGTCTTCACACATGTTTGCAGACACATACATGTGTGTGTGTGTGTGTGTGAATTCGGGTTTAACGTCGCTTTCAACAATTTTTCAGTCATATCACGACGGTGTCTGGTTGCGACAGGGAGCTCAATGCTCACGTGCTGCCTCACTGAAGTATCATGTCCCAGTCCACATTACATGATACCACACCCAGTCACATTATCCTGACACTGGATCGACCAGTCCTACCTCTACCCCGTAAATCTGAATGCCAAGCAAGGAGCAGCTAGTACCATTTTTAACGACTTTGGTATGTCGTGGCCCGGGATCGAACCCGAGACCTCCCGTTCCCCTGAGCGGACACTCTACCAACGGAGCTATCGGGGCCGGTGCACATACATGTACACAGTTCTTAAGGTCCATTGTAATTTCTCACAATGCATGGTAGTAGCATCATTTTATCAAATGACAAAATAAAATACTGCTTTATAAAATACAGTAAAATTCCTATATTATGACCACATTTGGGACTGTTCAAAAGTGGTCTTAAAGACCACTTTTGAACAGTTCCAAAGGTGGTCTCCAACATTTTGCAAACACAAAGAATAAAAAATGTACCTGAAACCTTCTAAATATATAATATATGCTTTTAAAAGCAATGTATCTTAATTTTAAGTGGTCTTAATAGTGGAATACTGTATACAGTACACAGAGTACAAGGAGTAATGCAGATAATTTTGGGACTCTTATTTGTCCTAAAAAAAATGCTTATGTGGTCAGTCAGAGGTTATTCTAAAATGTATCCACTACATCCGTGTATGTTTTAAACAAGATATTATCCTCTTTTTATTCTCTTTACCTCCCCCACCCACCCCCATCCCCATGTCTCCAGCCCCTTATGAGCTTGAACCATGAACTTAGTGCCATCAGTGAATATCACTGTTAAAGTTAACCCTTGTCCTGCTGAATATTCATATATGCCACACCCACTACCTAATATCAACCAATCAAGATTACTTGATGCAAATTATTGCAACAAGTTCACAATCTGAATGGCAAACAATGTAGATCCTGATCAGATGGCTTCTTCAGAAGCCATCTGATCTGGATTTTCATTGTTTGAAAGATAAGACATATCCGGGCTCAGCAGGACACGGGTTAACCACAGCAATTTGGGTCAACTCAAAGTTACTAAGCACAGAAGCTCTTCAGTGCTGATGCCCATGTGCCTATCACCGATTTGTTGGAAATCCATGTAATAGTTATTTATAGAAAGTAGCTGTGCTATTCTGATCGCTGTGAGGTCAGTATTGCAAAAGTGGGTTGTCTGTCAAATCTGTACTGGAATCATGTGTTTTGGTTTGGTAAACATTGTAGACCCAGATCACATTACGAAAACAGACCTATATAAATACATTGTAACCTTTTTCGCCAAAAAAAAATTGAACATTTTAAGATGAAAAATTGTGATATTTTTCTTATTTCTGCTCAAAATATAGATTGTGGGTACTCCTTAGAACCGCCTCGATATAGATTTGGGTACTCGTTAGAACCGCCTCATTGAGGCGGTTCTAACGAGTACCCATAATCTATATTTTAGAGGAGAAATAAGAAAAATAAGGTTTACCCCTGTAAACCCCAGTTTTACTATATAAAAGTGGGGTACCAGGGGGTCAAAATTATATAGGCGTGTTTTTGTGATGAGATGCTGCTAAATGTGACGTCTAAATGTGGCATCAGATCAGGTTCTACACTGTTTGCTTTGATTGATTGATTGATTGATTTATTGTTTGGGGTTTAATGACACATCAACCCTTGTGGGTCATTTTGTGTCATCTCCCAGAGAAAGGGAGAAAGAGATAGAAGAAGAGATAATAGAGGAGATGGAAGTGAAGAACATGGGAAAGAAAGATAAAAATGAATAGAATTGTATAGAAACAGAAGATACAACTACACTCCCCCCTCTACCCTAACACACTGCAAGGACAGATCTGTAAGACAATATCAGTTGGAAGCCCCAGTGATGTAAGATACCTGACAGCTTTGCCTCACACCCCCCCCCCCCCCCCTCCACCACCACCACCACCACCACCACCCCGCACTGTTTTCTTTAAGTACAGAAAGTTTAAATAAGTTTAACAAAACAGTATAAGTCCCCCAATCAGGCCAATTTTCCCTCAAAGATAATCAAGCCAGCAGTGTTGTCAGTGCTTTGATTAATGTTCCTTAAATCCATTTTTTGTACTGACTAGAATTCTTTGCATTTTATGGGTGTTTTAGAAATCTATTTAAAAAAATGGCTGAAATTTTTACAAACAGTGAAGGCCCAAATAAGATGCCACATTCTGCAGCCTCTGATCTGGGCCTACACTGTTTTTGAGTGACCTGTTTTGGGGCTATCCTTTAAAGCCCTTATAAATTTACAGGCCTACATGTGTCACCTACTCTGGCATATTTGTCACGTCTAAACACCATTCTGATTGTGTCCAAGGCAACTTAATTCGTTTACGAACTGAGCTTCTCTTGGCTCCACTGTAATTTAGTGTCCTCGTGTCCATCTTACATCAGATTACTGTCATTTACATCAGTGTTAAGGAAGGAACAAAAACATCAGTTTGTCAGATTCTCAATCAGATTTCGGATTATTCTGATTTACCACAAAACTTGGACACGAGTACCTGAACTAGCTGTATAACACTAGATTGTTCTGCTTTAACCCTTATCATGCTGTCCACGATAACCCCTATCTTTGCAAACAGTGTAGATCCAGATCAGATGGCTTCTGAAGAAGCCATCTGATCAGGATCTACACTGTTTCAGGTGGCTTCTGAAGAAGCCATCTGATCAGGATCTACACTGTTTAGCATTCAGTTTATGAATTTGTAGAAATAAATTACTTCAAGTAATTTGATTGGTTGAAAGACAGAAATGGGTGTGGCTTAAATGAATATTCAGCAAGATAAGGGTTAAGATGTTTATACAGTTTTAACGCTCCGTATGCTGGGTATTTTTTTGCGGCAGACGACATTTTTGACTACATACGTAGTACGGCACTGGGACACCTCATCCAACCTCAGTAAAATCTGAAATTTTGAAAAAATTAATTTCAATGCCTGAAAATATGTTACACAGGTTGTGAGATTCTGACTGCTGGGGTTAACATTGTTAACCCTTGTCCTGCCGAATATTCATATATGCCACACCTACTACCGATTATCAACCAATCAGATTACTTGATGCAAATTATTGCAACAAATTCACAATCTGAGTGGCAAACAATGTAGATCCTGATCAGATGGCTTCGTCAGAAGCCATCTGATCTGGATCTTCATTGTTTGGAAAATAAGGCATATCAGGGCTCAGCAGGACAAGGGTTAACACACTTCATGCTTGGTGTTTTTTTATTCAGCAGATGATATTTTAACTCTTATCTTGCTGAATATTCATTTAAGCCACACCCATTTCAGTCTATCAACCAATCAAATTACTTGATGTAATTTATTGCTACAAATTCATAAACTGAATGTCAAACAGTGCAGATCCTGATCAGATGGCTTCTTCAGAAGCCATCTGATCTGGATCTACACTGTTTGCAAAGATAGGCGTTGTTGTGAACAGCAAGATAAGGGTTAAAATACTTCTTTTGTTTTTCCGAGACAACAGGATTTGACATTTCATGCAAAGTGGTTCAATGAGACAACTTGCATGAGATGTCAAATCCTGTTTTCTGGGAAAAAATAAAAAAAATACCAACAATTTGTCATCTGCTGTATTAGCCTCAGTAAAGAACAGTCACAGCAGTCTGATCTGAGTCGGCCTACTTTGCATCATCAGTCAACTCACTTAAGTCACTATAAATAGCATATAACATTTATTAAATATTTTTTTCTTATTTTTTTTCTTAGTTTTAAAATGCATTTAGGTTGAATATTCATATGAAATGTTGAGCCATACTGTTCTTTGAAAAATAATAATAATAATAATAATAATAATAATAAAAAAAAAAGTGTTACACTCTTTTGGATCGTTGTTTGTGCCTGCATTTTAAAAGTATTTTTTTTTTTAGACACGCCTATTCAAATACATTGTAAATTTTATCGCCAAAAAAACAAAATTTTTCCCATAATTTTTGTTATTTCTGCTCAAGAGGTTCTAATGAGTACCCACAATCTATATTTTAGAGCAGAAATAAGCAAACCATAAGGTTTACCCCTGCAAATCCCAGTTTTACTAAATAAAAATGGGGTTCAAGGGGGTCATAATTATATAGGCGTGTTTTCCAGATGAAATATATTTAGGCTTGATATTTCATGCTGGGCAAATAATTCACAAGAAAGTGTAAAAGAAAAAAAAATTGTTGTCTGCTCTCAACGTTTATGCGGTGCATTAAGGTTTTGAGTGTCACAGACCCAGTGTTGGCAGCCTTTGTGACAGTAGATCTCTAAAAAACATATTTCTATCTGATTTTCAATGCATTAGAGGAAGAGCCTTGAAGCAAGTTTTGGAAAGTAATGGATTTCTGATATAAATTATGAACTGTGATATCATAAAGGTTCCTTAGCAAAACTATGATCCTTGATCACTTAAACACCCATGAGTGGCCGCTCCTTCGGGCAATATTGCTTTTTCTGCGTCTTAAACCTCCTCTGTGGTGAGCTTTGGTATTATGTTTGCAAAAAGTGAAGACAATGGCAAGACTGCACATTGTGCAGTCTTGCCATAGTCTTCGCTATTTGCTTATGCATGAAGTAGCCTTCAAGCGGCTCGGCGGCTCAGTCTTAGCAGCGCATATAAATATAGCTTTGAAGAGTTGTGTGATCAGTAGCATAATAGATACAGATTTTTGCCCTTGGGTCTTGGATAATCTGTCATCCTGGTTAAAGGGACACTTGCATAGAAGTACGCTAATTGAGTCTAATAGTTCTACAACTCTACCACAGGAATGTCAGCGGCTACCATGGCAACCATATTTGTCTTCCGGTATCTGCATGCTTTCTCATACATTTTTAACGACTGTTACATCAGTGAGCAAAGTGACATGATTGCCTCCGACAGTAAAGGACCGTCCACATGGTGATGGATAGTTTGTCCAATTTCCTTTTCTTGCAGTTGCAATTTATTTTAATGTCTACATAATCAATCTCCATTGTAAGTTTGGTTGGCTTTTATTGACTCTTCACAGAATTGCCACTTAAAGTTTAGTCTGGAAGTGTTGAAAATGGTCTGTATAAATCTGAATCTGTAGATGGTTGTTGGCTTTCAGTGATACCATACAGCCCTGCTTTACTATAACACACCCGTGCGACATAGTGCAATTTTTCACATCTCCAAAATGGCTACTTTTCTGATGAAAATCCCTGGTATTTTTCTTATTTATACTCCAAACATAGGTTTTGGGTGCTTGTTAGAACCGCCTCATTAAGGCGGTTCTAAGGAGTACCCACAACCTATGTCTTGGAGCAGAAATAAGAAAAATAATATATACCCCTGTAAACCCCAGTTTTCTCTGTATAAATTGGGGTTTAGGGGGGGTCTTAATATTTCACTGACTTGTTCAGTAAATTGTTTCCTTCTCTTCAAGCACTGCTTTCTATTTTTGGTTCCTTTTTGACTGGTTCTACGGTCCTGGGTTCGATCCTGGGCTTCTCCAGACTTTCCGATGAGTCTTTAAACCCAGATCCTCTAAGCGGTTTACCAGTACTAGTGTGCGGGCTGGTTTCAGCTCTGCCTGGAAGATTCATGCAGCCCATCTATTTCTTCAAGCCCCAATGGGTGGGGGCCGTATGAGATGGACAAGAGTGCTCATAAAAGAGTTGAAGAATTGGCTGCTCATACACATAGACTTAGTTTGACAATATGAGATATCAGATCACTTTAATCTATTAATGCACTTCTTGAAGTCAGTTCCCTGTAAGAATTTCAAATCTGTTATTTTTCATCCAATTTTATATTTATGAAGAATTGAGAAATTTACATTTTACCCATTTTGTACTGAATGTACTGCAAATGGAGTGGGGTATCAGGTTGCTATTTTTAGAAATTTATTTAAAAAATTTGCTATTAGTGAAGGCCCTGCTGCTAGTAACAGCTACAGCATGTTTAATCAAAGCACTTGAGAGTACTGGTGGGTCAATGGACTCTGGGTGTAGGCTGGGAAAATAGAGTGCAGGCTGGGAAAATAGAGTGCAGGCTGGGAAAATAGTCCTTAACTGAGACTTAACCCTAAAATTTCAGTCAGGGCTTGGAGAAATAGATTGGGCTGCATGGTGCTTCCTCGCAGAGCTGAATCTGACCACCCACGAGTACTGGTAAACCGCTTTGAAGGACTAAGCCTGCCCAGGCAAAGCGGTGTGAGTCAGATCGTCCAATGCATAACAGCCATCTGCTTTCATTGGGTGGCGGGCTTGAGATGTCATTTCATCTCAATGTCGGGTAAAAGTCCCATAAAACTGGAAGCAACGTCTCCAAAATGACATTTAACCCTTATCCTGCTGAAAACAGCAACCATTACCTTTGCAAACAATGTAGATCCAGATCACGAAATAAAGCATCATGTGATCAAGTCTGTGAAATGAAGAACCCCCTAAACCCCACTTTAGAGAACATGGGGGTATACATTATATTTATATGTTTCTTATTTCTGCTCAAAGAGGCGGTTCTAAAAAGCATCCACAAGCTATCTTTGCAGTATAAATAACAAGTATGTCATTTTCATGATCAGAAAAGTACCAGTAGCCATTTTGGAGATGTGAAAAAATGCACTGTGTCACATGGGTGTGTTATCATAATGGCTGTACATTTAGCATCAGTTTCTAATAATAATCAACAATCAATGCTTGTAGCAGAAATAAGGGAAAAAAAAAAAAAGAAAATCTCAAAAAAGGTCTTGCGTTTGGAATGTAACATCATTGAAGACCAATTTGTGTGTCTTCTTGATGAAATAATATAAGAAATACACTCACTGAATGATTTTATAACATTTTGTAAAGAATAACCATCCCATATCCTAAATTTTCTCAAATACCATATATTTCATTTAATTTGCTGAATTCATTAATTACAAAGTGCACTTTTGACCTTATTTGCCATGAAAATTTCAAATTCAGAAATCTAAAATTAATCTGATTTAGGTTAATTTGCTGCATCTAAATTTGTAAGAAATTTTGTATATTTCAGTCTTTAATCAGAATGTATTGAAATCCCTACAGCTGATTTAAATATATTCTTTGTAACATTTATTTTCTGAAAATGCATGTGTTAGAATCTTGTGGCGGAAATGAGGGAAATGACTAAGTTTGAATGGAAATTCGTACCATTGTGTTCCAGTTTTAACAAATTGCTGCTACTCTCCACAAGGGAGGTTCTTTATTAACTCATTAATGCTTTATAGCGATCCATAAAAGGAATATTCACAAAAAGTGTAGTACACCCACCTCATCATCACCTTCACCGTATTTAACCCTTAACCCTTGTCCTGCTGAATATTCATATATGCCACACCCACTACCGATTATCAACCAATCAGATTACCTGTAGCAAATTATTATAATAAATTCGCAATCTGAATGACAAACAATGTAGGTTAAAACCACAAGAAAAACTACATCTGAAAATGTTGTCTGCTTATGTCGTCTGCTGAATTGTTTTGGAAACTTTTTAAAAATATTTTGGCATACAGGCAAACAGTGTGGGCCCAGATCAGACTGCTCCTGTAGGAGCAGTCTGATCTGGTTCCACACTGTTTGCAAAAAAATACTTTTAAGGTTACCGGCAGAGGGCAAAGCAGACGACAATAGTCGTGACTGGCATTTTATAGGTTAATGCTTGGCCTGTTGATGACACCTACCTTTGCAAACAGCGTAAATCCAGATCAGATGGCTTCTGAAGCCATCTGATCAGGATCTACATTGTCATGCAGTTGGTGAATTGAACAAATACATTATATCAAGTAATTTGATTGGTCGATGGTCAGAATTTGTTTGTTTGATTTGAGGTTTAACGTCCCCGTCAACACAGTAAAGGTCATTTTGGAGACGTTGCTTCCAATTTTGTGGGACTTTTACCCGACATTGAGATGAAATGACATCTCAAGCCCTGTCGCCAAATGAAACCAACAGGGTCTTCAAATGTCGTGATTGACAGTTTAAGGGTTAACCCTTATCTTGCTGTTCACGACAACCCCTATCTTTGCAAACAGTGTAGATCCAGATCAGATGGCTTCTGAAGAAGCCATCTGATCAGGATCTACACTGTTTGGCATTCAGTTTATGAATGTGTAGCAATAAATTACATCAAGTAATTTGATTGGTTGATAGACAGAAATGGGTGTGGCGTAGATGAATATTCAGCAAGATAAGGGTTAAAGAATATTACGAAGGAAGTGAAGCAAAGCAAATTGCAAAAAGGCAGGCTTGATTTGTTATCTTGCCCATATTTTATTTGAATATAAATATGATACAGTCTGGTGGTTGTCCATTCAACTTTGACAAAACTGTAAACCTTCCAACAGTTGCAGTCCCAGCCCATTGTATACTGGTGGACTCTTCGATTGCTGTAGGTTGAATAACTCCATTTGTCATTTAATGGAATGTCAGGCCTATTTTTTGGTTTTTATTCTATTTTTGATGAAAACAATGCAAACCCTGATCAAATGCACTGTTTGTAAGGGTACCCATTTAGGGGTTTCTGCCTGAAATGGGCTAGTGGGTTGCCCTTACTTTGATACACATATAGGTGCAGTAGTCACTTAGACATATATAAGTGCAGTAAGTCAGTTTGACATACTGGTGCAGTAGTCACTTTGAAATTTTAGGGAGCAGTAGTCACTTTGACATATATAGGTGGAGTAGTCACTAAATAGGTGCAGTAGTCATTTTGACATAATTATATAGGTGCAGTAGTCCCTTTGACATACATTTGTGCAGTAATCACTTTGACACATATTGATTCACTTAGTCACTTTGCCATATATAGGTGCAGCAGTCACTTTCGCATATACATGTATAGATGCAATGTGTATATAGGTGCAGTAGTCTTTTGGACACATATAGCTTTGACATATATCAGTGCAGTAGTCACTTTGACATATATAGGTGCAGTTGTCACATTGACATACATTTGTGTAGTAGTCACTTTGACATATATAGGTGCAGTAGTCACTTTTACATATATATACATATACATATTATTATGTGCAGTAGTCACTTTGACATATATTGATACAGTAGTCATCTGACATCAGAAAAGCATTGTAAGCCTAATGAATTTGTTGGTGGTCAAAATGTTAATAGGTAATTTTGCCGAAAAATGTACATTGCTTGCTTTTGCAATCTACCTACTTTTTTCAGCAAAAAATGCAGTTTTATGCCCCCGAGAATCTTTGATTCGGGGGGCATATAGTATTTGCCCTGTCTGTCTGTTTGTTTGTTTGTTTGTCTGTCTGTCCATCACAAAAACTTTAACCTTGATCATAACTTCAAAAGTATTTGACCTAGCCCCATGAAACTTCACACATGTATTCACCATCACAAGGGCTACATTCTGACCAAGGGCCATAACTCTGTTGTCATATTTGGCTGAATTATCTCCCCTTGAAATTTTGCAAAAACACAGAAATTGGCTCCCATGGGGGGCATTGGCCACCTATAGTGACAGCTCTTGTTTTTTCTAGGCCTAGTTCAGATGTTGTTAGTTAACAAACTGTTAAAAATTAACTTTGGTAATTTTATATGACAAATATTCTAATTTGTTAATTACATGTACCTAAAAACTGTGCCTTTGGCATTTGCGAAGTGTTTTTTTTTTCTTCATTATTTTTTTTTCAGAGAAAATAGGATAAGCAAATGAAATGCATCATCTGCCATAATGTCATGTCAAGCAATTATGAATCTTGGATGACAACTTTTTTTTTCATCTCAAACTACTTTAATCTCAAACCAAAAATTCCAGTCCCTTGTTTCCACCCCTGCCCATCGGGGCTTGAAGAAATGGATGGGCTGCATGGTGCTTCCACGCAGAGCTGAAACCGACTGCACACGCATACTGGTAAACCGCTTAGAGGATCTAAGCCTGTCCAGGCAAAGCGATGCGAGTGTCGGACTTTCCATGCTTATAATCCCTATTGGTTTCATTGGGTGGCAGGGCTTGAGGTGTCATTTCATCTCAATGTCGGGTAAAAGTCCCACAAACATGGAAGCAACGTCTCCAAAATGACCTTTACAATGTTGACAGGGACGTTAAACCTCAAATAGACAACAACTTTTTTTTATCTCAAACTACTGTTATCTCAAACCAAAAATTCCAGTCCCTTTTTACTGAACTTCACAATTTAGTAAATTTGGTAATGATTTCATACAGTGCATAATGCGATGTTAACCGATAATTTGGCTACTTGTTCTGTATTTGCATAACATTTGACATTTTTGACCTGGTATAAAAACTCAGCCAGGCAGAACATTGAAGATGTTGTTACTCTCACCTCCATAATTGAAAATTTAAATTTAAAATTCAGCCATTGTGTTCAGTGTCTTGGTTTTACAGGCGGTCACAAGCCAGCTGGTGTTTTAACCCTTTTTGTGCCTAATGGAATCTTCCTCCTTATACATATATATAGTAGGAGCTCATCTCAAAATTTAGGGATGTGAGGTTGTGATTTCATCAAAATTTATTTGGAAAATGACTGAACTTTTTGCAAACAGTGTAGGCCCTGATCAGACGCCGCGTTTTGCGGCGTCTGATCTGGGCCTGCACTGTTTGCCCTGGTACCCCGTTTTGGGGTTTCCGGTATGAAATGGGTTAAACAGGTCACTTTGTTAGAAAAAGTGAAGAAATTTTATAACAATAAAGCCACCCCGAAGCCTATGTTGCTGTGGGTTTTCTTTCACAAAGGCTTAGGAGAAAGGTTTAAAGGTCGGAAAAAATGGAGCCAGTTCATACAAAAAAGCCTCTTTACAAGATGGCTGAGATTTCCAACCACAACATTTGTAGCTTTATTTAATTTTACTGCAGCTGATGACAACATCATGTTGACAAATCCGTGAAATGAATACCCCTCTAAACCCCACTTTATGTAGAGAAAACGGGGGGTTTACATGGGTATACATTATTTTGCTTAATTCTGCTCCAAGACATAGGCTGTGGGTACTCGTTAGAACCACCTCAATGAGTAAATATAAGAAAAATGTCATCAATTTTCATCGGAAAAGTAGCTTTTGTTTGTTTGATTTGAGGTTTAATGTCCTTGTCAATACTGTAAAGGTCATTTTGGAGAGGTTGCTTCCAATTTTGGGGACTTTTACCTGACATTGAGATGAAATGACTTCTCAAGCCCTGCTGCCCAATGAAACCAGTAAGCTTATGGTTTTTAAGCATGGACAGTCCGGCGGTTTACCAGTACTCGTGTGCGGGTCGGTTTCGGCTCTGCGTGGAAGCATCATGCAGCCCATCTATTTCTTCAAGCCCCGATGGGCGGGGGCTGCGGAAAAGTAGCTGTTTTGAAGAAATGAAAGAATGCACTAACCCAGACAGGTGTGTTTATACCCCCGGCATACGAAGTATGCTATGGGGGTATATGGTTTTTGTCCTGCCGTTCGTCCGTCCGTGTTTCCGCAGGAACGAATGTATACTTGTGTGTTTAAAAGTATGGACACTTACATTAAACTCAATGCGATTTATTCCGTCAGTGTTTTGTGTGTCTAAAATAGTAACTTGTGTGTCTTTTTTTCCAAGAAATTTTCCAGGAAATTTGACACACAAGGGTACTTTGTAGGGATGAAGACACACAAGTATACATCCGTAAAGACGTGCGTCCTTCCCTCTGTCCGTCCTTCCATCCGTCCATCCGTCCGTCCCTTAACATTTTGGTTAAAGTTTTGCGTTAAAGTTTCTAAGAGGTTGTATCTTGTGAACCCTTTGATAGATTTAGTTGATACTTTCACTGAAGTTACATACTGGTCTAAAGATTTGATTGATGCATGTCCCACCCCCCACAGTGACCTTGAGGTCAAGGTCACAGACTTAGAAATTTTACATTTTGGTTAAAGTTTTGCGTTAAAGTTTCTAAGAGGTTGTATCTTGTGAACCCTTTGATAGATTTAGTTGATACTTTCACTGAAGTTACATACTGGTCTAAAGATTTCATTGATGCATGTCCCACCCCCCACAGTGACCTTGAGGTCAAGGTCACAGACTTAGAAATTTTACATTTTGGTTAAAGTTTTGCGTTAAAGTTTCTAAGAGGTTGTATCTTCTGAACTCTTTGATAGATTTAGTTGATACTTACACTGAAGTTACATACTGGTCTAAAGATTTCATTGATGCATGTCCCATCCCCCACAGTGACCTTGAGGTCAAGGTCACAGACTTAGAAATTTTACATCTTGGTTAAAGTTTTGCGTTAAAGTTTCTAAGAGGTTGTATCTTCTGAACTCTTTGATAGATTTAGTTGATACTTACACTGAAGTTACATACTGGTCTAAAGATTTCATTGATGCATGTCCCACCCCCCACAGTGACCTTGAGGTCAAGGTCACAGACTTAGAAATTTTACATCTTGGTTAAAGTTTTGCGTTAAAGTTTCTAAGAGGTTGTATCTTCTGAACCCTTTGATAGATTTAGTTGATACTTACACTGAAGTTACATACTGGTCTAAAGATTTCATTGATGCATGTCCCACGCCCACAATGACCTTTAGGTCAAGGTCACAGACTTAGAAATTTTATGTTGGTTAAATTTGTATGACAAAGTTTATAGATGCCTGTATGTTGTAAACTCTAAGACAAATTCAGTTGATACTTGCACCAATGTTGCATTCTAGTCCAAAGAGTTTGAGATGCATGTGGCTTCACCACCCACAGTGACCTAGACCTCAGGGTCATGGACTTAGAAAGTTTACTTTTGGTTAAAAGTTTACTTTTGGTTAAAGTTTTATGACAAAGTTTATAGATGCCTGTTACATAATGTTCTAAACTCTAAGACAAATTCAATTGATACTTGCATCAATGTTGCATACCAGTTCAAAGATTTCATTGATACATACCCCACCCTGCTGCTTCAGTAACATTGATGCCCCCACCCCTTCAGTAACTTTGATGCTATCACTCCCTTGGTCCATTTAGAAAGATTTTGTTTGGTTTAGATTTTATAAGCATATTATAGATTCTTTATTATAGCTTCTTGACTTCTTCACTCATGTAACATACAAGCTCGAAAGATATATCAGAGGGTGGCACTGGCCGGGGGTATACTGTGACCCACTGGTCGCTTTCTCTAGTATTGTAATGTGGTTGGCAGTGATAGAATGTCACCCCATACTTCAACATAGTGCAGTTTATGCAGTAGAATTCATGTATTAACCCTTTTAGTACCAGAAACCCCAAAACGGGGTACCTTGGCAAACAGTGCAGGCCCAGATCAGATGCCACAGAATGCAGCATCTGATCAGGGCCTACACTGTTTGCAATAAGTTCAACCATTTTCCGAATAAATTTTGAAGCACCCCTAAATTTTGAAATTGACTCCTGCTAATAAGGAGGAAGATTCCATTTGGTACTAAAAGGGTTAAGACAACCTTTAGGACTGTTCAAAAGATGTCTTTTAGACCATTTTTGAAAATCTCAAATGTGATTTCTATCTAATGGACATAAGATGTTGAAAAAAAAAATGAAAAAAAAAATAGCTGAACTTTTTAAAGTAGAATTAAAGAGAAAACAAAATGCTTTTAAAAGCAGTAAAAGCAGAATAAGTGTTAATTTTTGCTGGTCTTAAAGCAGAATTTGATTGTATATTTTGTTTCCTTTTGTATCATTGAGCTGTTTTAGTTTCTTTGCGCATTTATATGCTGGATGGCATTTCCAGTGCTGCTTTTCATTGAAGGGACCCTCATCTTCAATCTATATTGAAACTTGGATGGGCTATTTCAAACTCAAAAGATGGACTGATGGATAGACAAACATGCAGAGAGAGAGAGAGAGAGAGAGAGAGAGAGAGAGAGAGAAAGATGGACTGATGGACAGACAAACATGCAGAGAGAGAGAGAGAATAAAGCTTGGCATTGCCCTTCAGAAAAGTTTGGTATTGCCCTTTGGAACTTCGAGTAATACCCATTTTTAAAGTGCAAAATGTCTTAACTTTTAGCGAATAGTATAGATGAAAACAGTATTTTGCCAACAGCAATTGCCAGCCGAATTTTCAGCATCTTAGTTAACTACCAGTAGCACCTGGAACCAGGTAACTGACCTTACTAGGTTGTCTTGGACCAACTCCAACTGGGCCAGGACCTGGTGTAGTCTAAAAATATCCTCTAAGGCTGTATTGTGCTAAGGTGCAGTTAGGTTACTTACAATCACATACCCAATTGTAATCCCTGACCAGCTGAGATGAGTTATTCAGTGCATCATTAGCTTAAAATGCTCATTAGTGGCCAAAAGTATAATACCTAGTATTCTGGTGCTTTGCAAACTTTTAACTGGGTCCAGTTAAAGTATAGTTAAAACTTTGTCAAAGTTTTAACTATACTTTAACTGGGCCCAGTCATTTAAAACTAACAACATAGTTTACATATTGTTAAAATTTTGGTAATTAAATATGGCATAGTATACTCTAGTGTTTTTCACATTTTTCCAGCAAAAATACCAGAGTATTTCACATTATCAAGCTGCATACTTGGTTTTCATATTGTAAAACAAATTTGATCATGGAAAAAATGTCCAGGTGTTGCATAAAACTTACCAACAATATGCCAGACAACTCTTCTGTCTTTGTGACCATTTGATTGAAGACTGATCAGCTCCCTGAAATATTAGCCATAATGGAATTCTGGGCCACATGTTATGCATGTGGTCTGAACCACTCTCTAGGCTAATTCAGCAGATGAAAACTTGTTGATATTTTTTTAGCTCACCTGTCACGTAGTGACAAGGTGAGCTTTTGGGATCACTTTTTGTCCGTCGTCCGTCGTGCGTCCGTGCGTCCGTGCGTGCGTGCGTGCGTGCGTCCGTGCGTGCGTCCGTAAACTTTTCTTCAAACGACATCTCCTCCTAAACCACTGATCGGATTTTGACCAAACTTCACAGGAATGATCCTTAGGTGGTCCCCTTTCAAAGTTGTTCAAATGGTTCCGGTCCATTGCTTATATAGGTCACAGGAGCCAAAAATAGATTTTTTTCACCGAAAACTTAAAAAATCTTCTTCTCTGAAACCGCAAGGCCCAGGTCTTTGATATTTGGTATGAAGCTTCATCTAGTGGACCCCTACCAAGATTGTTCAAATTATAGTGCTGGGGCCAAAAATGCCCCCGCACGGGGGCCCTTTGGTTTTGCATGGGCTTATATGGGGAAAACCTTAAAAAATCTTCTTCTCTAAAACCGCAAGGCCCAGATCTTTGATATTTGGTATGAAGCTTTATCTAGTGGACCCCAACCAAAATTGTTCAAATTATAGTGCTGGAGCTAAAAATGCCCCCGCATGGGGGCCCTTTGGTTTTACATGGGCTTATATAGGGAAAATCTTGAAAAATCTTCTTCTCTGAAACAGCAAGGCCCAGGTCTTTGATATTTGGTATGAAGCTTCATCTAGTGGAGCCCTACCAAGATTGTTCAAATTATAGTGCTGGGGCCAAACATGCCCCCGCACAGGGGGCCCTTTGGTTTTACATGGGCTTATATAGGGAAAATCTTGAACAATCTTCTTCTCTGAAACCGCAAGGCCCAGATATTTGATATTTGGTATGAAGCTTCATCTAGTGGACCCCTACCATGATTGTTCAAATTATAGTGCTGGGGCCAAAAATGCCCCCGCACGGGGGCCCTTTGGTTTTACAAGGACTTATATAGGGAAAATCTTTAAAACTCTTCTTCTCTGAAACCGCAAGGCCCAGGTCTTTGATATTAGGTATGAAGCTTTATCTAGTGAACCCCTACCAAGATTGTTCAAATTATAGTGCTGAAGCTAAAAATGCCCCCGCACGGGGGCCCTTTGGTTTTACATTGGCTTATATAGGGAAAATCTTGAAAAATCTTCTTCTCTGAAACCGCAAGGCCCAGGTCTTTGATATTTGGTATGAAGCTTCATCTAGTGGACCCCTACCAAGATTGTTCAAATTATAGTGCTGGGGCCAAAAATGCCCCCGCATGGGGGCCCTTTGGTTTTGCATGGACTTATATGGGGAAAATCTTTAAAAATCTTCTTCTCTGAAACCGCAAGGCCCAGATCTTTGATATTTGGTATGAAGCTTCATCTAGTGGACCCCTACCAAGATTGTTCAAATTATAGTGCTGGAGCAAAAAATGCCCCCGCACCGGGGCCCTTTGGTTTTACATTGGCTTATATAGGGAAAATCTTGAAAAATCTTCTTCTCTGAAACCGCAAGGCCCAGGTCTTTGATATTTGGTATGAAGCTTTATCTAGTGGACCCCTACCAAGATTGTTCAAATTATAGTGCTGGGGCCAAAAATGCCCCCGCATGGGGGCCCTTTGGTTTTGCATGGACTTATATGGGGAAAATCTTTAAAAATCTTCTTCTCTGAAACCGCAAGGCCCAGATCTTTGATATTTGGTATGAAGCTTCATCTAGTGGACCCCTACCAAGATTGTTCAAATTATAGTGCTGGAGCAAAAAATGCCCCCGCACCGGGGCCCTTTGGTTTTACATGGGCTTATATAGGGAAAATCTTGAAAAATCTTCTTCTCTGAAACCGCAAGGCCCAGGTCTTTGATATTTGGTATGAAGCTTTATCTAGTGGACCCCTACCAAGATTGTTCAAATTATAGTGCTGGAGCTAAAAATGCCCCCGCATGGGGGCCCTTTTGTTTTACATGGGCTTATATAGGGAAAATCTTTAAAAATCTTCTTCTCTGAAACCGCAAGGCCCAGGTCTTTGATATTTGGTATGAAGCTTCATCTAGTGGACCCCTACCAAGATTGTTCAAATTATAGTGCAGGAGCTAAAAATGCCCCCTGCACGGGGGCCCTTTGGTTTTACATGGGTTTATATAGGGAAAATCTTTAAAAATCTTCTTCTCTGAAACCGCAAGGCCCAGGTCTTTGATATTTGGTATGAAGCTTCATCTAGTAGACCCCTACCAAGATTGTTCAAATTATAGTGCTGGGGCCAAAAATCCCCCCCGCACCAGGGCCCTTTTGTTTTACATAGGCTTATATAGGGAAAATCTTGAAAAATCTTCTTCTCTGAAACTGCAAGGCCCAGGTCTTTGATATTTGGTATGAAGCTTCATCTTGTGGACCTCTACCAAGATTGTTTAAATTATAGCCCTGGGGCCAAAAATGCCCCCGCTCCGGGGCCCTTTGGTTTTACATAGACTTATATAGGGAAAATCTTGAAAAATCTTCTCTGAAACCACAAGGCTTAGGTCTTCGATATTTGTTATGACGCTTCAGCTAGTGGACCTCTATAAAGATTGTTCAAATTATAGGCCTGAGACCAAAAATGCCCCCGCCATGTGGCCCTTTGGTTTTACATAGACTTATATAGGGAAAATCTTTAAAAATCATCTTCTCTGAAATACAAGGCTTAGGTCTTTGATATTTGTTATGAAGCTTCAGCTAGTGGACCTCTACCAAGATTGTTCAAATTATAGCCCTGGGGCCAAAAATGCCCCCACTCCGGGGCCCTTTGGTTTTACATAGACTTATATAGGGAAAATCTTGTTTTACATAGACTTCTATATGCAGGGTAAACCTTTAAAATCTTCTTTTCTGAAACCAGAAAGCCCAGGTCTTTCATATTAGATATGAAGCTTCATCTTGTGGACCTCTACCAAGATTGTTCAAATTTTAGCCCTGGGGCCAAAATTGACCCTGCCCGGGGCCCACTTGTTATGCTTTGGATCAGGTGAGCGAACCAGGGCCCTCTGGGCCCTCTTGTTTTATTTTTTTTCCAGAAAACAGGACTTGACATCTCATGCAAATTGTCTCCTATGGAGACAGAAATTGTCTCCTATGGAGACAAGACAATTTGCATGAGATGTCAAAATAGAAGTGAAGGCAATGATCAGGAATCAATACAATATTAACCCACAGCTCCCATCAGAGACACCAAAGGGAAAGAAACACAATCCTGTTTTCTGGGAAAATTAGAATATTTGAAAATGTCGTCTGCAACGAAAAAAAAAATATACCCAGCATGCAGAGCGTTAATAATGTCTGTTCCACCATTATGGTGTTGATGTTTACATATCTGGCAAAGATGGACTGATAATGCTTTTTTTCTCAGATTTTTTTTCTTTCCAGACAACATCACTCTGTTTTGAGAGTGTGAGATAACCGGTTAGATAATATAGATCACAGATGTTGGAATTACCAGCATTTCAGGGAATTAGGCAAAGGTCACTTTGTTCTCCTAACTTATTTATTAGCAAACAGTATGTAAATCACCCTGCCAGCTTCTGATAGGTACTGATAAAGTTTCAGCAGCAGACAAAGTATATATTATATACTAATTATTTTCCCCAGGTAAGTGTTTTCACCTGCAGATGTCCTTTATCAAGTTCAAACATCTGGTTATTTTGGCATTTACAATGTACCAAATAAAGACAGACCAATTTTGACACAAACACACACATGCATGAACACACACGCACATACATACACACACACTAATACATATTTAAAACATATTTTTTTCTGCTTTTACACTATGTCCTTTTGAGACTGTTCTAAATTGATCTTAACCCATTGAGTGCCAGAAACCCCAAAATGGGGTACCCTGGCAAACAGTGTAGGCCCAGATCAGAGGCTGCAGAATGTGGCGTCTGATCAGGGCCTCCACTGTTTGCTAAAAGTTCAGTCATTTTCCAAATCAATTTTGATGAAAATACAATCTGACACCCCTAAATTTTAAAATGGACTCCTGCTATATATAACGAGGAAGATTCCATTTGGTACAAAAAGGGTTAAAAACCACTTTTGCCGGCACAGTCCCAAAGGAGGTCTGAATATAGAAACTTTACTGTATATGTTGTCATACCAAATCCAGTGGGTGAAACTCTTGGACATTTTCCATCACATAGGGTCACATATCAGTGGGGAATATCTCACTCAAGACTCCTTCAAAATAAATGGCAATTCCCATGTTTCACTTACAAATTGTTTCTCCAGAAAAGTCCAGTACATCTATGGTGGCATAGACACATCATGGTTATCAGTTATTTTCACCATGTGCAGAACCTCAGTTGATTAACCCTTGTCGATATGTCTTACCTTTCAAACAATGTCGATCCAGATCAGAAGCCATCTGATCAGGATCTTCATTGTTTGACATTCACTTTATGAATTTGTTGCAATGATTTGCATCAAGAAATCTGATTGGTTGATAATCAGTGATGGGTGTGGCATGTTTAAATAATCAGCAGGTCAAAGGTTAAATAAGAATTGACTTGCATTATAAACATCGAAAAAAGACATCCCCAGGTCATGGAGATTTAGCATGATAGCCTAAAATTATACATTTTGTGTAAAATTGAAAATTCAAATGGCAAAATGGTATAGGAGAGCACACACTAATGGTAACAAATAAGCTATAAAATATCTCCCTGTACTTCAGTTTAGTCTGGTTCATATTTCTGGCCCTCTGTGATCATTGCAAACTCTACATTTAATAGAAGAGGGAAGGCTATTTATATATTATATGAGTAAGACAGCAGTTAAAACTCACGATCCATAGGTATTTGATATTTTATTGTCTTGTGGGATCATTTAGGATCTAGGTTTTTTTTTGTTTTTTTTTTTTCAAATATTTTGTATGTCACTGATCAAACCTAACTGGCTGAAACAAGCTACCATTGGCCAAAACTTAAAACTAAAGAGTCCAATATTTGCAAAGAGTGTATGTTTTACCTGAAGTGATGGCATATTTCTTCCACTATACTTACCTCATATTATGACCTGCAGCGCAACACATCATATCATGTATATAGGTGATGGCTCTGGACCAGGATATTTCTCAGACATCCAGCATTCCTGGGGCGTGTTACTTTCACTGGCTGTCAGTCTGTAGAATCAATCATTCCTCCAAAAATGCCAGATAAAACAGTTCTATTCCTGGGCAGTAATTACTACACTCGAGGCATAGTTTGGAACATGACGTAGAATGGAGTGGAATATTGGAGACAAATTATCTCCCTTGTCCTGTGGATGAAATTAATTTTGTCACTCCCATTTTTGACTATCAACCAATCAGATTATTGGCAAATCTGCAGACTGTGACAATGTAGAATGACTTTTTCAAAAGCCATCTGATCTAGATCTACAGTAGTTTGTCATGTAATTAAATTGTTGTGAAGGGGCTGTTTCTAAAAGAACGAGTTCACTTCCCGTGAGAGTCCTTGTAATAGATGAAAACACAGTCATAATTGTAATTTGGGGTTACACATTAACCCCTTTCTCATACTGATGATACAGCTGGCCTTGGCAGCTGAGTCGTATGTACATCTGATTGGTGATCAGGAGTTCCCGAGATACCTTCTGGGTTAGCAACATTCTTTCATTCTCATAGAGATTCATCTTGAAATCTCATCGCGGTCATTCTCTGATTCAAGAAGGGCTGTTGTCAACTTATCAATTTTTGGGCAAAGAATGTGCACTGTACTGGTTGACCGCACATGACTAAGAGCTAGCCCAGGAATTGTGGTCAGGTTCAACCAAATGGCTCTATATAACATAAATAGTGCTGATGGGGCTGTTAATCTACAAACAAACTATAAATAGTTTGTCACTATTTCAGAAAGGGGGATTTCGATTGGAACACAATATGGGGACTGCTCTGAAAGAACAGTTTGCCTCCAAGAGATATCTGTATATGGAAATGGTGGCGAAAACAGGATAAGTCACCTTCGCAGTCTATCACATAATACTTGTATGGACCACTCTGTTAAGGCTGACCTTTTGTTTTGTGAATTTATGTCTGTCCATCACATTGTTTTTTTCCTATGTGTGATTACAGGCACATATATGCTAAGCCGGCCTCGGTTGCTCAGTTGGATGCGAGTCTGACTGGTGATCAGGAGGATCCGGGTTCGATACCTGCCGGGGTCGGCAACATTCTTTCATGGAGATTGGTCATGAAATCTTTTCTACAGACATTCTCTCCCTTCTGCTGATTCAAGAAGGGCAGTTGTCAGTTTCGGGCGAAAGAATGTGCACTGTACTGGTTAACCGCTTAAGTATAAGCTTGCCCAGGAAAAGTGTAGATAGGTTACCTGGCCAGCTCAAAAATTACATAAACTGTGTTGACTGCTGTTACCTCCAATACAAAAAAACAAAAGAAACACCAATGGCAACATTCAAAATAATTTTCCTTAAATTCCGAGAAAATGCGACTTGACATTCATGGTTGTATGTCAATCATTCACATAAAATGTTGAGCTTCATTTTCTGTGAAAAGTAATAGATAACTTGTTGTTTGCTCTAGAAATTTTCTTTGGGTTTCTCGTGATTTTTTTTTTTTTTTTTTTTTTGCGCAGTAATGGAGGGGAAATAACTCCAATAAATGGAGCTTTCTGAACATTAGTGCAAGCTGTTGCATGCAAACAGACAAAAATAAATTTTCAGCCAGAACATTGCAAAAACAGACAATTAGCATCATAGTATACAGATTAGCACATGCATACTGCATAGCCGTCTTGGCCCCCATCATCTAGGAATAGTCGGACTCCATCAGTGATAGGTTTGGCTGTATCCTAGCTCTAAAAAAATCTGTAATTTCTCATTTATATTCAGACACCTAACAGGGCATAATGATGTGAACAGGTGCTCTTACTCTGATACCATCATTATTGAGAACCTTGTAAAATTAGTTCATAATTTAAGTCAAATATTATGAAACAACCTGGTAAGTCACGCTTTATATATAGAAAAGAATACATGCAGGGGTATACATTATTATTAATAATACCCTTTCATTTTAAAACCCACCCAAATTGTAGCTCATATATGCCTAACATCCAAAATGGACATTGACAACCGTGTTTATTATATATACACCTATAAATAAAGATTAAAAATCTGAATAAACAAGTAGCTGGTAAATGTCTGAGCCAGAAGTCCAATTAGAGAGTACGTAACACTAGCCATATGGTCTCAATTAGTGTCAGATTTTGCAAAAAAAAATCATTGACCTCATATGAGATGTAGGCTGTCTGTTATTGAATATATAGGCCATAGATCACCTCAGTTCAGACTGGTGGTCATGCTTATAGTTAACAAACAAGTGTTATTAATATGACTTTGTATGGCTTTATTGATGCCATAATATTTCATTTATCAATGGCGCTTGTGTGATATACTCACTCAGGTGTTATTTTTAATGTAACAATGGAAATACACCCAGAACAAATGTCTTTAATCAGCTTGCATATCCACTTAACTGGCATACAGCCTAACCTGTCTTCGCAAAGAAGGCATAGCACACTGCGAAGACTTCTATAAGACCGCGTGGATGTTACTGGGCATATATGCTTGAAGACATATTTTCTCTTAACGCTGCCCATATAATATGAATTAAACAAATATCTTTAATAGAGTCCTCATTTTCAGATGTACTCTATTAACAAGCATATTTTTTTTCCAGTTTGTGCAAACTGCATCCTGACTGTTTAAACCATGCTTAACCCTTATCCTGCTGAATAAATTAATTCAAGCACACCAATTTCCGTCTAGCGACCAATCAAATTACTTGATATAATGTATTCATTCAGTTTATAAACTGCTGGCAAACAGTGTAAAAGCCATCTGATCTGGATCTTTACTGTTTGCAAAGGTAGGAGTTGTTTTCTTCAGATGGATAAGGGTTACAGATTATGCAGAATGTTTAAATGCAAAGGTATTACATAATACAACCGTCTCCATGTTTAACCCTTTTTGTACCAAATGGAATCTTCCTCCTTATATATAGCAGGAGTTAATTTCAAAAACTTAGGGATGTCAGGTTGTGTTTTCATCAAAATCTTTTTGGAAAATGACTGAACTTTTAGCAAACAGTGGAGGCCCTGATCAGACGCCGCGTTTTGCGGCGTCTGATCTGGGCCTGCACTGTTTGCCAGGGTACCCGTTTTGGGGTTTCTGGTACTGAAATGGGTTAATAACCATCATGATAAAAAGCATTTACTAACTTTAAAGTTATTATTTAATAACCATGACTGTTCAGTTAAAAAAGTTCAAATTTATAGATTCACAAGGGTAACATTTGGATTGGTTAATGCCCCTGCAACATTCCGGAGTATCCATTGAATGACTTTTGCGTCCATGAGTAAAAGAAATTGTTTTCTTTCTAAAACTACTGTTTGGGGTTAGAGCTGAGTAGAGTAAAACCAAGAAGTAGATTTGTTTGATTTGAGGTTTAACATCCCCGTCAACACTGTATAGGTCATTTTGGAGACGTCGATTCCAATTTTGTGGGACTTATTCCCGGCATTGAGATGAAATGACATCTCAAGACTTGTCGTGCAATGAAACCAATAGGGTTTATAAGCATGGACGGTCCTACTAGCACCGCTTCAACTGCTCTTATGTGGTTTACCAGTAGTCATATGCGGTGGGTTTCAGCTCTGCGTGGAAACATCATGCTTCAAACACCAATGGGCGGGGGCCGCCAAGAAGTAGCTCTATTAACCTTTACCCCTCTTTAGGCTTATTCAGCAGACGACAAAATGATGGTATTTTTCGTTTTTCCCTGAAAACAGGATCTGATATTTCATGCAATGCATGAGATGTCAAGTCTTGTTTTCTGGGAAAAATAAGAAAACATATTTCAAAATGACGTTGCTGAAAAAATTACCCAGCATGCAGAGCAAGAGAAGTGTCATTCTCTTGTACGCTTGAAGTACCGATCAAAAATTGGCAAGGCAGACCCAGCAGGCACATGGCGCAATTATGACGTCACATCAACGTCGATGCAGCGTCATGGCGTTTATGCAACGTCACATCTACGTCGTTGCAACGTCGTCACATATACGTCGGTGCAACGTTGCCATAGCGACATGTGCCTGCTGGGGACGATTCTCACCAACTTTTTCTGATAAAAAATGACTTTTGTATACAGCTGTTGGCTATTTGGTTGCCATTCCACCCAAAGTTTCTACAGGCAGTCAGAGATAGGTTCTATCTATCTATCTACTGATACTGCATCACCCCCTCGCGGGGATTATGTGCAATAGGGTTCTGACTAGAAGCGTGATTGATCTATGTCAGATATCTTTTCTATCGCCAGCCCCCGCCCATCAGGGCTTGAAGAAATAGATGGGCTGCATGATGCTTCCATGCAAAGCTGAATCCGACCCGCACACGAACTAGTACTGGGATGGATCTAAGCCTGCCCAGGCAAAACGGTGCGAGTCGGACCCGTCCATGCTTATTCACCCTATTTTGTTTGATTTGAGGTTTAACGTCCCTGTCAACACTGTAAAGGTCATTTTGGAGACGTTGCTTCCAATTTTGTGGGGCTTTTACCCGACATTGAGATGAAATGACATCTCAAGCCCTGTCGCCCAATGAAACCAATAGGGTTTATTACCATGGACGGTCCGCCTCGCACCGCCGTTCCTGGACAGGCTTAGATCCTCTAAGCGGTTACTTACATTCACATAAACAGTACTAGTGTGTGTCTGCGTGGAAGCATCATGCAGCCCATATATTTCTTCAAGCCCCTATGGGCGGGGCCCTTATTAACCCTATTGGTTTCATTGGAAGGCAGGGCTTGAGATTTCTTTTCATCTCAATGTCGGGTAAAAGTCCCGCAAAATTGGAAGCAACGTCTCCAAAATGACCTTTACAGTGTTGACGGGGAATCATCGCACAAAGCCAAAGTCATGTTTTCACATGTGATGGCTCACTGATAATTTCCAGAAAAATCCCAATGCTGATATGCTGCCGCATACCTGTCCTGTCTTGCAGGTAACTATAAACAGGTCTGGTAGCTTTGCCTTGGCCACTATCCAGGTCAGAATGGCTGGATCTATTATCTGGTTGGTCAGGTTGTCCTCGGGTGACCTCACCTGCCAAGCTTAATACCTTTCTATTTTTAACTGGGTTAAACTTGGTCAAGTTGTCCTTAAGTGAACTTTCATTTGCAATGGTACTCTTGCACCGATCTGTTTTTAATCCAGGAAGTTGTAGTTTCAACGTTGATACGATGCCTAAATTTTGTATGACTACTCTCTCTCTCTCTCTCTCTCTCTCTCTCTCTCTCTCTCTCTCTCTCTCTCACACACACACACACAAATGGTAGGTCTGTCTGTCTGTCCGTAGACAGAGGCTATGTTCTCGTTTTGCGTGGAGGTGAAATTATTTTGTTAAGGGTATAAACCTGGAACTTTGATTGCAGTTTCTATTTTCCTTTTAATTGGATAAAATGTTCTCAATCTTCATAGCAGGCGACATTAATATACAAAATGATTCCTGTATTAAGACCACCTTTAGGACTGTTCAAAAGTGAACAGCTCCAAAGGTAGTCTCTTAACATTCGTAGACATTGGGTCTAGAAAAACACAAAGAAAGAAAAAACTGAAACTTTTAAATGTGTCTAAGTCACGTATAAGTCTAAATTTCTACTGGTCTTAACCCTTATCCTGCTGAATGATTTAATAAGCCACACCCATTTGCGATTATCAGCCAATCAGAGTACGTGATATATTTTCATTCAAATTCACAATTTGAATGCCAAACAGTGTGGATCCTATCAGATGGTTTCTTCAGAAGCCATCTGATCTGGATCTACAGTTTGCAAAGGTAGGGGTTGTCATGAACTGCTGGATAAAGGGTTAATGGCGGAATTTCACCGACTTTTCCTCTCTTTTTTTCGGAGAAAAGTGGCTTGACATTTCGTGTAAATCGTCTGCCCATGCAATATCAAGACTGACTTGTATTTACTCATAAAATTGTCGTCTACAGTATTTCTTGGTGCTTTTAGGGCCAACCCTTGATGTCCTGAAAGGGACTCTTGTTCCATCCAACTGTCATTAAAACAGAATGGCAAACGATGTAGATCCGGATGGGTCTGCACTTGTACCGGTCTACAGGGTTGAAAGGGTTATTCAAACATTTGCACACACTGCCGTCGATTCAGAGTTGGCGCTCAGTGAGGCATTACTGAAGTCTGGTTGTAACTTGCATCCGGCGGTTGAGTTTTCGTTTTAAACTGACCTAGAAATGTCAAGAAATTAAAGTTTAAGATCACTAGTTGAAACCCATAAAATGGCTGACCTGTTAAAGAACTAGCTAAGGGCTGAAATAAAGTGACACCACTTCAACCCTCAGGACGCCAAGAAATATCGTCTGCTGTATGTCGTCTGCTGTGTCTCAAAGGTTTTTTGTAGACAGTGTGGGCCTTGATCAGACTGCTCCTATGTGGAGCAGTTTGATCAGGCTCTACAGCGTTTACAGCAATGACTTCTGAAGTAACATGCACACAACAAAGCAGACGACAGCTGTTGCGATTGGCGTCTTAGGGTTTTTAAAATAAGCACAATGACCTATAGTTACAAAGTATGCGGCTATTGTGAAATATATAATGGTCTGTAAAGAAAACACTGCCTTTTCTTCCATATTCAGTGTCTGGTCAGAGTTTTCGGCAACCAGTCTGATCTGTGATGATCTAAAGATCAACAAGTAAAATCTTTTCAAAAAGACGCCACAAACTTACAGGAATTTTAGGGTTTAACGAAATAGTCTCGTTTGTTTGATTTTGTTTGATTTGAGGTTTAACGTCCCCGTCAACACTGTATAGGTTATTTTGGAGACGTTGCTTCCAATTTTGTGAGACTTTTACCCGACATTGAGATGAAATGACATCTCAAGCCCTGTCGCCCAATGAAACCAATAGGGTTTATAAGCATGGACGGTCTTAACGAAATAGTCTAGATCCTGATTCTGGGCCTTTTTCCCGTCAACAGCCAACAATAAAACCCACTAGTGCTGACAGTCCTGTCGGAGGCGAAAACCTTTTTTTCTGTTTTGGCATTACCAAAGAACAAAGATGCAGATCAGCCTGTGCATATGTGATGTCTTATCATTATCATAGTAGGGACCCTACAGTAATTCCACTTTCTGTATGTAAACAGACGTAAACCCGGAAAGAATGGGGATTCTCTTAAACAATTCTTTTACAGATCCTTGAGTGTTACATGTAACATCACATCCCAAGGAATGGTTAGAGAAAAATTGAAATATCACTGAGCTGTCATATCATTTTGTTCAAGGGGAATTGGTACACCTGACATGTAAATTCATTTTATACTGAATGGAATTATCCCACTTTCCATTGTATCAATGTGATTCGTGTTTTTTTTTTTTTTTTTTTTCGAAATTTTATTTAGAACGTTTTGCAAACAATGAAGGAGTGAAGGCGCCGATCAGTGATCGCGGCGTCTGATCTGGGCCTGTAATGTTTGCCAACGGGCTAGAGGATGACGTTTGTCTTGCTTTCCCATGAGTGTTTTGAATGAGCTGCATTGTATAACGGTATATCCATTCCTCTTTATAACATGTTTTATTTTTGTCGGATATAAACCATTGCCTTTTGTTGTTGTTGCTGTTGTTTTTGTTTATTTATTCACAACATCATGACAGGAATACAGATATCTTTTCAATAAATATCCATACAAATGATGTTGGCTCAGCCTGTATTTATACTCTTCTTAACAAATACATATTTATTACTTACAAATATTTACCTTTATCTAGTTATCAAAAATAGTTACCAAAAAATCACCATTTCCGGTTTTATAAATAAATAAAAGCACATTTTGTCTTCAGTAGTAATCTCGAAAACACACCTATATAATTCTAACCCCTTGAACCCCAATTTTATATAGTGCAACTGGGATTTACAATTTACAAATTTCCACAATTTTTCCTCTTAAAATTTTCGTTTTTTTTTTGGCGGTAAAATTCACAATGTATTTGTAAAGGCATGTTTTCGCAATGTGATGAGCTAATGTGAAGCTGCCATTGATAACTTTATGAATGTTATTATCAACGTTTGATGTTTACCACTCTCTGAGCTACTTTAGCAGACGACAAATTATTGATATTTTTTTCTGATTTTCCCCCCAAAAAACAGGATTTGACATCTCATGCAAATTGTCTTATGAGACAATTTGCATGAAATGTCGAATCCTGTTTTCTGGGAAAATAAGAGAAATATTACAAAATTTCGTGTGCTCAAATACCCAGCATGCAGAGCGTTAAAGTACCCATCACTCACAGCAGATGACTTTTTTATACAACAAATTAGTTTGATATTGCATAAGTAACGCCAAGCCATATTGCAGTCACTGAAAAATAAATAAAAGAAATAAAGAAAAATAGGTCGTCTGCTCAAGAATTTTGCTTTTTTCTTTACGAGATAAAGTTAAAAAGTCATAGTCGTCATACTCAGAACTGTAATTTTGTCTGTTTCAGAACCTACGAGATTGGCATGCGAGACCTGTAGAAAATACTTCAGCTCAGCGTGGTCTCTACTTCAACACGCTCAGAAAGAACATGGAATGAGAATCTATGTGATCTCCTCCCGTGATTCCTACACACCATCACAGTCCCCACGCGTGTCAACACCACAAAAATCTCAAAAACATGACAATCAAAACGAAGAGCATGACCGAGAAAGGGACCACAGAGACAGGGATAAAGATCGAGAGAAAAAGCAGGAATACGAACGAGATAGAATCAGGAGTGATTCAACAGAACCTCGAAGGACGACGTCCTCTGTTGGATCTGCCAGTAGCGGTGAAGGCCCTCTATCATCAAACCACCCTTCACCGCAGAATCCTTTCATGTTTCCAAGGATGCCATTCGACGGAAGACACCCATTGTCTCCATTATCTGCGATGAGTCCTCTGAACCGACCTCCCGGAGATTTCAGGGATTTTAGTGGCGAACCTTATCATCGAACGAATATACCAGGTCTTTTCGGCCTTGGACCATTTGAGCATGGTCCTTCACCCCCATTTCTTCCGTTTGAACAGCGGTCGCATCCACGTGGTATGAGTTTAGATGACTTCTACTCACAAAGGCTTCGTCAGCTGGCATCATCTACATCCCCTTCTCCGGTGAGGAAACATGCTCCCTATCCTGCTTCTCAACCAACAAATTTACCCGGTGCAGTTAGAGTCCCAGGAATGTTCCCTTCCGCCACGCCGCCAACTTCTACACCATCCGATACAGAGAAAAAGATAGAAGGCTCGTCAGCAAGCCTTACGTCTCCTGGCAAGTCATGTGAGTTCTGTGGGAAAACTTTCCGGTTCCAGAGTAATTTAATTGTTCATCGTAGAAGTCATACTGGAGAAAAACCCTTTAAATGTCCATTTTGTCCACATGCCTGTACGCAGCAGAGCAAATTGAAACGGCATATGAAAACACATGTTAAGTCGGTTGTATCTGTCACAAGCTCAAATGTTTCACAACAGTCGGAAGGCAGCATGGCTTCAAGCAGCAGTACACCTGACTCTAACAAGGCTGGAAATGAAGAAGATGGAGATGCAGATGAGGAAGACGAAGAAGAAGAAGAGGAGGTCGAAGAAGAAGAAGAGTATGAATTAATTGCTGCTCTGCAGCAGCGAAGAGAAGAAATTATGAGAGAAGAAAGTAAAGACAGAGAACAAAATAGAGAGGCGAAGAATGTTAATTCAAGTAGTGAACTTGCAGCAAGGCTGTTTGATAGGAGAATCGAACAAACCATAGCTAACGAACTGTCAAAAGACGCTACTGATTTGTCAAAAGATGTCGATTCTCGTGATAAAGAAGGTTCGTTATTATCAGAAGTAATGGAAAATTCTGGATTGAGTAGGATACCTAACTACAACGAAGCACTGAAGCTTGCAATGGAAGAAAATAAACAAAAACATGATACAAATGATGTTAGCCCAACTTCTAAGTCAGATGGTAAAAACTCGCCACATAGCGAAAATGAAAATGACCAACATAAGGGGATTAAGCGTGAGAGACCAATGGATGACTCAAATATTATGTCCATCTCAAAAATGATCAAGAAAGAGCCTGCCGAGAAGGGACAGACTCCTCCCGTATCAGCCCCTGCGAGACTGAACAGCCTTCAAGGCTTTTATCCAGGTTTGTGGTTCGGAGGACCAGCGGCACCCGACTTATTCCGCTCATTTCCTCCGGCGATACCAAGGTATCCTTTTGATGGAGTCGGTGATATAAATGGCTTCAATCTGGCACCCACATCGTCAGCTGGAGAGAATGTTCTTGGAGGTGGCAATCCAGCTACAAACAACTCAAGCTCTGACACACCTAACGGCTCAGCACCACCTCGGCGCAAAGAAGGATCCTCACGTAATGATACATGTGAATACTGTGGGAAAGTATTCCGTAATTGCAGCAATCTCACGGTGCACCGGCGATCTCACACTGGGGAAAAACCATATAAATGTTTGCTCTGCAGCTACGCGTGTGCTCAATCTAGCAAGCTCACACGACACATGAAAACACATGGAAGATTCGGAAAAGATGTTTATAAGTGTAAGTTTTGCGATATGCCATTTAGCGTACCAAGCACTCTGGAGAAGCATATGAAGAAATGCATGGAGAACAGTGAGCACGACGCAGAATCAAACAGTGATGCTGCCTCAGCGTCTGATAGTTTGCCAGCCCCGTCTAGTGGTCCACTTACATCATCTGCTAATCAACTACTAGGTGAACCACTTCCACTTTCATCTCAGCTGGCAGCAACAAATTTCTCTCTCGGGCTAGCACAAAGATCTGCAATGCAGCATGGACCTATGACTGCTTTTGAAAAGAGACTGAAAATGTCTATAGAGGGTAACCAGTCGAAAGACTTTAATGATAAATATGACGGAGATTCAAATGGCAATTCACCATCAGCACTAGATAGTGCTAAACATGGGCTATCCCAAATTAGATCATCGATGCAGCATGCTCTACCTGGATCGTTTGAAAAGAAATTGAAAGCGTCTCTGGAAAATAATCAGTCTAAAGATTTGAATGATAAATTCGAAAGAGAATCAAATGGCACCTTTCCTAAAGTTTCTGATATTTCAGCAGTGCACTCTCTTTCATCTCCTTCCGGAAATCCACTGTCTTTACACTCACAGTTAGCAGCAGCTGGGCTAGCATTTGGTTTATCTTCAACGCACGCCGGGTTTCCACATTTACCATTTAGTTTACCTAGCCCAATGGAGAAACGTGCGAATAAGTCCTTGGAAAACATCCAGAACACGATTGATAAAGAAAACGGTAACGACGGAGAGCGGAACTACAAAGCAGCATCGAAGTCTGAATGCTCATCAGGTCGAACATCACCTGTGAATTCACTGGTACCTTCACCGGGAGTTTCATTAAATTCTCAAATTGCAGTTGGACTGTCTCAAAGCAAAGCTGGGTTCACTAGCAGCAACCATTCAAGTTTGAGTGCATCATCTACAATTACATAATGATTCTTTTTATTAGCACGTGGTATAGTGTTCACTAGATCGGCTATCAAATTGTTCATGTACGGCACTAAATCTAAATCGCACAGTCTCATAACTTGTGTACAAATTGGTCGCCGATTTTAAGTTTTCTTGTTAGTGTAGTAACTCTTTCAATGCTTATAATTCGGAAAACATTGAAAGAATTGCTTCTTCCATGTTTTACATACTCATGTAGTTTCCATGGTTTCTGTTGTTGTGTTTTCATAGTCGAAACATGTTTTGCTCAATTTTTATATTTAATTTGTTATTCGCGCCACGAGGCAGCATATGGCTAACCATAAAAAGATACGACAGTTCTGTTATACGACACTCAAATGAAATAAAAACACAACATACTTTTTGTTTAACATATCGTTGTAAGGTATACATAAGTCAAAACTTGCCCAACATAGAATAAATGCCGATGGATTCGGACATTAGATAGTGCCATGAATGAATATCATCTTCCAGTTTCTATCTGACAATAAACTCTAGTGCCCAGCCGGTGATCTTTATATTTTATTTTATGTACAAGGAAAATTCGTGCCATCCAAAAATAGTGCTAGGTAAAGAAGTGCCATATCTGTCATATTGCAATTATTTTATTATAATAGAAGTTTAATCTTCGAGCATGTGCGGGAGGATAAGCAGGCGTGTGAGTTACATATGATAACAAACAGTCGGTTGTTCGCCGTAGAAAGAATAGTGTGAGACAAAAACAGACAGAAAATGGTCTGCTTTGTCGGCATAACAGGAAGGCTCAGAGATCATTTGATCAGTGATGCAAACAGTCATGCCATCTCACCATAGTCTTAGAGAATACCAAGTTCGTGTCTTTTGATATCAAGTTTATCAGGCAAGGCTACGAGAACGCGAGTAGAATCGCGAGGCCTGCCGAACGATTCTACGTGCGTTCTTGAAGCTGAGCCTGATATCAAAAGACACGAACCTGGTATTCTATTTATCAGATTATCCCCTTATAACTCATGAAATTGGCAAATTGGCAAAGCACAATTATCAATTGTCCTCAGTGCGTCCCAACATTCCGTCGCGGAATATAATCAGTCATTATATTTACTATTAGCTGATATTTCTTAATGTAATTTTTCCAAATTTTCCAGTAATAATAAAATTTTAGCCATTTTTTCTGGTAGTCCAGTTCATTCATGAAAGCGCAAAGTCACGTTGACGTGATAAAGCTCACTTGTCCTGAGATAGCATCTTTATCAGGTCAATGTGTTACAATGCAACATATATAGGGGGGCGGGGATAACTGATAATTCACTTTACACGAAATGAAGAATGCTAGAGGAAGCTCTGCCATCAGACCCCAAACAGGTGGTCCAGTCTGTACATTTATATAATCTGTGATTTCAGATTTGCTTAAGATCCTTGTCTCATGACGGGGATCATCTAACTTTAAATATGCAGGTTGAACTCTCTTACTATCCCCCGCATGCTTCGAAGTTTGAGGTACATTTAAATATTTGTCGTGGTGAAGGTCTACTTTTGAAAAGTAGATTAATGCTTCGAATTCCTCACATATGTGCTGGCATTACATATAGGAGTTTACAAAATCAAGGGACCCCTTATGTCTTTGGTATAAAAATGTATCTTTGTCAAAATGGAAACATTGTTTTCAATGGTATTCAAAACTGTAGCTCATTGAGCACATGCACAGGGGATTTGTACGCAGTAAATCACATTACGATAACACACCCGTACGACATAGTGCATTTTTCACATCTCAAAAAATGTCTACTAATCTGATGAAAAACCGTGATATTTTTCTTATAAATGCTCAAAACATAGGTTGTGGGTGCTCGTTAGAACCGCCTCAGTGAGGCGGTTCTAACGAGTACCCACAACCTATGTCTTGGAACAGAAATAAGAAAAATAATGTTTACCCCCGTAAACCCCAGTTTTCTCTATATAAAGTGGGGTTTAGGGGGGTGTTCATTTCACGGACTTGTTCACGTGATGAATTTGTGCTGTCTCTCTTATTGTAGTGGCTCCTTAAGGAACGAACATACTCCTTCAAGGAGCACGTTCTTTCCTTTAAGAGTAAACGCCTTTAGAACGTGATGATAGGGACGTTTCCTAGAATTTCCGTTTTCTGTGTGTCAGTTACCCCGTAAAAGTTCACATGATTATGGCAAGCTCTTAACCCTTGTTCTGCCGAATCAGAATATATTCCCAGCAGGCACATGACGTAATTGTGACGTCGCAACGTTAGTCCTACGTCATGACGTTTAAGCAACGTCACATCAACGTCGGTGCAACGTGACGTTTCACCGACGTTGGTTTGACGTTGCTCTAGCGACGTGTGCCTGCTGGAATTGTAAATCCGGGTCAGATGGCTCTGACCTGGATCTTAGATGTTTGTCAATCAGTTTTGGGGGATTTTCCATGAATAAAATATATCAAGGAATTTGATTGATTGATTGATCTTCAAAATCAGTGCAGCGAACGTAATTTATGCAGCAGAACAAGAGTTGATAATATGTATAACACAGAAGAACTGATCTTAAGGGAAACCCCATTTTTGCATAATTTTTGAAGTGTTGTTATAGAACCATGATACTGTAAATTTGGGCCTGTTGTTAACCTTTACCACACTCTAGGCGAATTCAGCAGACAACAAATTGTTGACATTTTTCTTATTTTTCACAGAAAACAGGATTTGACATCTCATGCAAATTGTCTCCCGTTTTCTGGGAAAATTAGAAAAATATTTTAGAATGTCGTCTGCTGCGGAGAATACCCAGCATGCAGAGGGTTAATAGTTATTAGAGATGCTGCCTATCAGGAAGGTAGTTCCTTAGGCATATTAACCTTCATCCTGCTGAATGAATTAACCAACCATTCCGTTTTCGGACTATCAACCAATCAAATCGCTTGATATAATGTCTTCATTAAATTCACAAACTGATTGACAGTGTAGTTCCAGATTCAGAAGTCATCTGATCTTGATCCACACTGTTTGCAAAGGTACCCAGCAGACACACGTCGCTAGGGCAACGTCAAATCAACGTCGGTGCAACGTCATGGACGTAGATGTGACGTTGCATAAGCGTCATGACGTTCCAATGACGTTGATGTGACGTCACAATTACGTCATGCGTCTGCTGGGAAGTTGTTTCTTCTTCAGCAGGATAAGGGTTAAGTCAGGTAGTAAAGTGTACACGAAATGCTAAAACAAGTGAAAACTAGGAAAACACAATCCGATTAACTAAACACCACGAAAACGCCTTTATAATTCTCATCCCTTGAAACCAACTTTTATATAGTTAAAGCGAGAGGTAAACCTTATTTTTTTTTCATCTGCTCTTAAATATAGATTGTGGGTACTCGTTAGAACCGTCTCAATGAGACAGTCCTCACGTTTACCTACAGTGTATATTTTGGACAGAATAAGAAAACTGTCACAATTTTTCATCTTTAAACATTCGTTTTTTGAGCGTGAAAATTTACAATGTATTTGTATAAGCGTGTTTTTGTAATGACAATGTAGCGTTATAGTGTACATCCTGGTAAATTCAGTTTACACAGTAAAATGCCAGTAAAATGAACTGAAGTAAATTGAGGTGCACGTGATGCTACGCTTTCAGCCTATTTTAAATAGGCATCTCATTCGTTTTAGCTATTTCCAGTGTACAGAGTGGTCTCTAGCACACATCTGCCATTTGATGCTGCATGACGTGAAAACGATAAAACTGAGAAAAGTAATGCGAAGATGTTAACAAATGTAAAGTAAAATACAATCATCCAAATTTGCAATATCTTATTGGAAACCAGGGTTGTTATTACACTGTAAATACTATATAAGGTTTTCAGGTGTATAAAAGAGTTTGTTTCATGCGGCTTGTACCCTTTGTATAATTGTACCATAACCCATGACGTATATATAGTAAGACTTCTTTGCTCGGTGCTTGTATATATGCTTAAATAGCTGTATTGCCTAGTTGTCTAGCCGAAATACAGAATATCTACAATATGAGATATATTACATAGTTTGTTTTGCAAACGAACGGTCTCAGAATTCCATACGGATACCCTAAGTTCTACTGTTAACTTATGCAGACAGAAAACAGTGTGCATGCCTAAGCTGGTCTTCGACTTCTTCATTCACATTTTTTAGGTTTTTCAATATCCCGGTCCATTTGTTAGGGTCAAGACATTGGTAACGAGCTTCAGAAATAATTATATTCCATTTTTTATATTTCAAAATAAGGTTCAAAAAGGAGATGGAATAGATAAAGAAACAGAAATGCTGTAACCATAAGCCAGGTCTCAAGCAGAACGTGAGAATAATCTACTCTTTTCCCTGTCAGGCTGCTGAGTAGCTACCCAGTAAGCATTCTACATAAATCTACAGCGGGCCGTTAGCGGCCCGTCAGGGTAGCTGACGGGCCGCTAACGGCCCGCTGTAGATTTATGTAGAATGCTAGCAGGGTATAGACATGAACCCTCAGTATTCAGAAAGCTATGGTTAGTCTTCGACTTGTTCACCATGATTATTTTACCATGTTTTTAGTAATCTAGGTGAAACTGGAATGCCTCTTGAAACCTATTTTGAAATATATGGTTGGAACTTTGTCGTTTGCACTATAAATTATGCTTAGGAAGTGTTCAACTATTAGTTTTAGTTTGACCATTTTATGCATGGTGGTGAATTAAAACAAACGTAGCCCCAAGGAGAAACATGTTCGAAAGTGTAACCTTGTTTCTTTTAATGTTTTGTGTTCATAAAATATCTTGGTATTCCAAAATATGAAATCGAGATATGATGTGTTGGAAAGTTTACTTCATCCACAAGAAAAATACAGGAATAGATAAGGGACGAAATTATTCAGTAATTAAATAGTTATGATTTAAGCTATTCATTCGTTGAGATATGCATGTAAGAATGTGCTTTCCTTGTTAGTTTCAGTGTTGACAAATAGCAAACGTGGTTTTGACAAACCAGGAGCAGAACTATCATGAATGTTTATAAGGGCAGTCCGGCATGGTTCGGAAAAGTATGTTACTTATAATGGGGATGGACTCTTAATAATTTTTGATATTTAAATTATCAAAACAAAATTGTTCGAAAAAAAAAGAACGGGGAGTCCTACAGAAATGCAGTGAACATCTAAAGTCCACAAATAGCATAGAAATTAGATCAATCTTGATAGTATACTGCTCTTAGAAAATCGGATTGGGTACCGAAAATTGTTGAAAAACCTTTTTATTTGTAACATACTTATCAGCCATGCATATTACAATCCCAGCAGGCACACTTCGCTAGGGCAAGGTCAAAGGAACGTAGGTGCAACATGACGTTGCACCGACGTTGATGTGACGTTGCACCAACGTTGATGTTACGTCACAGTTACTGGGATCATTTGAACTGACGCATGAGAAAAGGCCTTTAGTGATCTCAAGTTTTTAAAGTCGGATGTGCAACCAAATTATAACGCTAGAGCATGGCTACCTCGGTTTCAACTATGTCTGCATGCAGCAATGGCACTTGCCAAATGGCGTTTATGGGCGCTTTTGCACAGTCTTGTCCGAGCCTTTGCTGGTTGTCTTTACATACCCTTTTCTCATGAGCTTGTTCGTTTACTTCAAAATACATTAAAATTTCTATGCCAGGTGGGCATGAAACTTTAATAGCAATCTCATTAAAATTCGTGCCATCAGAATAGGAGAAACAATATCTTGACCATAGTGCTACTTGAGAGAAAACAACATCTTTTAACCTTAGTGCTCTTAAATTATTACAAACTCTGTTGAAGGCGAACAGAGAGTATTTATTAAAGGAATATTTTTTCTGTGATGTTTATAATATTGTTTAGAAAATGCCTTTATAAATACACCTTTTGAGGCGATACAATGAAAACACAGAGGAGTTTTTGTTTATTTACAAAATATGCAAGAGGAGATCTGCATTACAATAAGTATTTTGGCAGCTTAAATTATGTTGTAATTTAAATTTATATTTTATTGTATTTTTGTCCTATGATAACTTTCACGGAAGGGAATATATATACATTTAGAACATAAATGTTTTTGAATTTTCTACCAAATTTATGAATGATAACCTTAAACATAGAGTGTGGTACACGTAAGACCCGCTTCAATTTAGATATTCAACAGTCAAAGGGTATATGGTTTTGGTAGAATATTTGAATTCATCTAGCATTGTGGACCGTGACAAACAAACCGTGACTTTGGTTAAGACTCAGATCACTCTGTGCAGCCAGTAAGACAAGACGCAGATCACTCCGCACATCAACGCAGGTTGATCAAATTATTCACTGTGCACTATAAAGGTTTAATATACCGAAGGCTAGTTGTTTCATGGTTGTGTTTCGTTCCTTTTGGTGTCTCTGCTGGGAGCTGGGGGTTAATTGTATCGATTCCTGATCATTGCCTTCACTTCTATTTTAATCATGCTGATCTTGAAGGCTGCATTCTGACAGGGTACGCAGGCTGATCTGAGTCTTTATTTATCGCACGTGCTTGAATGCTACTTTTCTCTTGTCACGTTTCATATAATCTTGAAATTTAAATTATTAGGTCCAGTTTTTCAAACTATCATTAACATATTGAGCTCGTCAGCTGTTAAAGTGTTAACTGTTTTAGTAAGTACAATACCTAATATTGTAGTGTTCTTGCTGGAAAAAAAATGTGAGTTTCTTTTTTTTCAGCTAGCACATATACTGGCATATTAGCCATATGAAACGATAAAAAAAATAATGATATAGTCACAAACCACGTCCTTAGTTTTGAACAACTGGATCCAGAATTCAGCAAAAAAATACTACATATGAGCCCTGCCAAACGAATTTGTGTCTTAGAGCATTCCGTCATGACAAATTTTAACTGCGCATGCCCAGCCATTCAGAGGGGCCAGGGATATGGCTTTCTGTCTGAAGGTTCCTTTTGATTCACTGCTTGTATGAGCGAGCAGTGAAGGTTCTGGCGAGACTGCGCGGATGCGCAGGCTCGCCTGAACCTTCGCAGCTCGCATATGCGATAAGTACCAAAATCGCTTGACGGGGCCCAGATAATGCTACGTTGAATATTTGATGTCATTTTTTACATTTTCTTCTATCTTGAAGAAATACATTGTTGGTCTTCTCTGGAGGCTTCTAGTGGTGATTTCAGAGAATATCCACAGCTGCTGGTTTATGAGATCAGTTATTTTATATCAGTTATTGAATATTCTGTTTCAACTAAATTTTAGAATTGATATGAGTAATGTGTTAGCTAGCTCAATGTAGATGAAATGAGCAAGTTATTAAATACATTTTTAAGCACACAAGGAGACAAGTGAGATATACTAGGGTGTTGACAGAGCTTTGTATATATACACTATTAAAATGCGAACTACAGAAATCATGAACTTAACATGTACACTGTATAAAATTTCAACGCTGAAAAACAAAAAGAAAATTGAAACTGTTTCCAACAGTCTAAATATGGAAAATAATTTGTATCAGGCTCTCAGAAAGTGCAATATTTATTGCATTATCATTTTAATTGTATAACTGCTCTAAGCTGTTATGGTGTATTTGAGAAAAACATCTTTGGAGATTCTTAAAATGGTGTTGTATATGAGTCTTTGTTATGCTTAAACTGTATAAGGGCAATTTTTAAAATTTGTTTAAGACTATTGATAAGCATATTTTATATTGGTTAGAATTGGCTTTTATGAATATGGTTTGTTGTTCCTCATTTCATTAATTGTATTTCATGCATGCATTTATTTTACGAATTCATTATTTTAATTCTTAAATCATTGTAATGCTAATACCGTTATCTTAATGACCAACACTGAGACATTATTTCCATATAAACTGCTTTTTTCGGCTTTTTGTCTAATTGTCTCAGAATCTCCGAAAGGGGCATGTCATTTCTGTTTTCCTTCGATGAATTGAAATGGAATTTTGATCAGTTAGTGATGTTTTCATTTGGGTTTAGTTACTTCATGGTCGTGTTTCTTTCCCATTGGTGTCTCTGACAGGAGATGTGAGGTAATTGTACCGATTCAAGATCATTGCCTTCACTTTTGATTGTAATGATTTTATCATTTGGTGACTTGCGATGGCCACGTTCTGTGTGCATGTAAGAATATGATATCGGATTTTGTTGTTGATGGGTGTTTCTAACCCGAGGAATAACAGTGCTGAGCGGAACCGAGCCGACATCTAACACAGCACACCATATTAGATCTTTTTCGTGCACAAAACCACCGAAAACTTTCATTTTACTTTATTTAACATTGTATTTTTCACGCATTATATTTATGAAGTTTGCCTGTGTTAGAACATCCGGATAAGAACAGAATTTCTATCCCAGGCTAAAACTACGGATTTCCTTATCCGTTGTGCAAGAATAACTTTTCCTTTCCATTTTCCCGTTGGGATATTTCTCGATGGTTTCATGTTTTTAGACCTCAGTCTAATGCGGAACTGATAAGAAATGATGTGTGTTTAATGCCACTTCATCATACAGCAGTTTATATTTTACTGATCATATAACGTCGTATTATTTAGACGATAACGTCATTTTATAGAGGATCTTACATGAGTGCTCATGTATTATTGAATTTATTAAACGAGTTGAGGAAAAGGGATAAAATGCGAGGCTTTGCCGAGCGTTTTATCCCTTTTCCTCAACGAGTTTAATAAATTCAGTAATACACGAGCACGAATGCAAGATTCTATTTATCATATGACATTTTAAACGCATTTTATTCAAGATTGATTACAAAAATGTCAATATTCCGCTATTAGTACACGCGACGTCGTTAAGTACGTCGTACATGTAACGTTACGGGACGTATCTAGCTAAGTTGCATATTTAGTCCACTAGTGGATTATCGAAAATATTACATGGCGTTATTACACTCTCAGACGCGACGTCAAATGATAAATAAAAATAATAAGCTGACATGTGTTATAACACCATGATAGTTACAGGCATGTAATTTCATGCTGGCTCCCGCCCATCGGGGCTTGGAGAAATAGATTGGGCTGCATGGTGCTTCCAAGCAGAGCTGAAACCTACCGCACATGAGTACTGGTAAACAGCTTAGATGGTCTTAGCCAGCCGAGGCAAAGTGGTGCGAGTCGGACCGTCCATGTATACAATTCATATTTGTTTCTTTGGGCGGCAGCGATTGAGTTGTCATTTCATCTCAATGTTGGGTAGAAGGCCTACGAAATTGGGAAGAAATGTCTCCAAAATGACCTAAGCAGTGTTGACGAGGATGTTAAACCCCAAATCGAACAAAATATGTAACGTTATGACACCGTCTGAGACAGCCCTTATGTATTCTTTCGAACTTTTGCGATAAATGCTGTATAATATTTGGATTTAAAGACTCGCCAAATAGAAGTGAAGGCAATAATCAGGATTTAACTACCCAGTACCTCCCATCAGAGACACCAAAAGGAAAGAAACGCAAACATGAAATAATTAAACCCGGATGAAAACATCACAAGCGGAAAGCCAAAAGGACAGATACTTTCTCACAAAATGGCCAAACGGCTATCCAAAATAAAAAGAAGATATAAGCAATGCATACATGCAAAAATAAACGGCGACAAAAGATCCGCATTGGAACGCTCAGTGAAAAGTATTTCACTGGGTCTTAAATATGTTTTACCTGGCCATAATCCTCGCATTTGGTTCTGACGTGGTTTAAACAAATCTTCAGTCCGCATGAAAGCATTGTAGCTCATCAGTGCTACATCTCCGAGAACATAGAAATCAATCGACTACAGAGATGAAACAATGATGAGGAATCAACAGCCGCGTTTCGTTAATTTCATATGAAATGACCGCTGTTGTAAGAGCCTCTATTTCCATAAAATCGTTTAGCCCATTTGAAAACCCAACTCCGCTCTAGTGCTCGCTAGAGGAGTGGCCACGAAAACAACATTCGTAGCTTTCTTTCTGACCCATTACGAAAGCACGCCTTTACAAATACATTGTAAATTTTACCACCAAAAAATTTAGATCTAAAATTGTGATATTTTTCTTTTTTCAGCTCAAAGTAGAGATTGTGGGTACACACAATCTATATTTTAGAGCAGAAATAAGAAAAAATATAGTTTACCCCTATAAACCCAAGTGTTACTATATAAAAGTGGGGTTCAAGGGAGTAAGAATTATATAGGCGTGTATTTTGGCGCTAACCATGAAAACCAGTTTATATCTGATAACTGGTTTTTGTTTCTCTTGTCTCATTTTTATTCAGAAATTAATTTCTGTTTGCATGGTGTATGAGTAACTTTTTGTGTTTGCTTCTCAAATATTCAGTTTGTCTTTTTTTCTTATCGAATTGAACGAAGGTCCGGACAATATCGATTAGCGAAAAACATCAGGAACATACAACCATTAGAAAATCATGTTTCGTTTAAACATTTTTATCTGTGTTTTAATGAAATGATCCGTGAATCTATGTGCCATATGTTGATAATATCCATTATGTACACAGCTTAATTTCAATTGCTGGAACACTTTTGGGGTCATGGAAAATTAATGTGTTCGAGTCAGGGTCAGTTCGAGTCATACATAGGGCAAGGTCAAGAATACTAATGAGATTAATTACTGTCGTTGTATTATATAAAAGTATGTTTGTTTGCCTCATGGATGACAATCTTAAAGAGTACACAAAACATTCTTTTTCAAGTTAAATTTAAAAAAAAAATCCCTAGGGATGTTTTGTTTAAATTTAATTAAAATATTTCTTATCTGGAGCTATGGAAAGGATTCCTTAGGGTCTCAAAAATAGGTTCGGCTATGGTTTATGAGCCTTGCCTGTACGAGTGAAGTTTCACCACTATCCGACGGTTGATTTCCTAACAGTTCGGGTAATGTTATTGTTTTACAAAGTTTAGCGTAAAAGTGTAAACTTAAGCATCGTATTCGGGTAAGCTCATCACATTTATAAGATAGTCACCTTCCCTTTGACAGATTAGACTCTGCGCCCGCCTGTAGCGCCGGAGTCATTGTTAATCCTGTGCATAGATGGGACGTGGAAGCTTCATGCAGGCAGCCTGATCGGACTGCGCAGATAATCAAGCTAATTTAATACGTTGCTGGTCGTCCATGCTAAACGTTTCCTAGAAACGCGGTTCATTTTAATTCTGCCACATAAAGAGGGCCTGTAATTGTAAATAAAAGTACTGACAGCACATCTTTGAGAGTAGGCTGTTATAATGGTCCTGAACTTGGTCTATCCGATACTTGCAGCTCCTTAATTTTTATGTTTCCGCTTATAAACGGATATATTCCGTGCCCCAAATTGGCAAACAATTAAATTTTTGGCCAGACGCTGCAGGGGTTTGCTTAAGGTAAAGAAATGGATGAAAAAAAGGAAATGAAGACAATGGTGGCAATGATCAGGAATCTATACCATTATATATTGGGAGGGGGGGGTGGTAAACCGATAGGTTTTCTTTTAAAAATGGTTGCTTCTAGAGCCGTGAATTTAATAAGCTTTCTTTTTAAGTATAATTGAAAGCAAGCGTCCATATATCAATATATTTCGGCGGTTTAGGCTTTCAGTATCTGTGTTTCCAGTATATCGTACCAGATTAAAAATTCTGAAGGTGTGAACTTCGAAAGGTTGTGACAGAGTCTATGCATAAATTTTCATGCAATTCAAGATATCATTTAATTTCAGGAGATTTTGGCAATTATAGGCAAATTCAGCTTTTCATGAATAGAAAATAGATCCCAGGACTTTTAATCCATTTAGTACCAGAAACCCCAAAACGGGTACCTTGGCAAACAGTGGAGGCTCAGATCAGGGCCTCAACTGTTTGCTAAAAGTTCAGTCATTTTCCAAATAAATTTTGATGAAAACACAACCTGACACCTTTAAATTTTGAAATGGACTCCTGCTGTATATAAGGTGGACGATTCCATTTGATACAAAGCAGGTTAATCTATGAGTTATTAACCACATGAGTATAATTTAGTGCTTTTAGATCTTACCAACATTTAAAAGAAGGTTAAAATTGAACTGTATGCACCAGTCAGCCATTATTTTTATCTGGATTTAAATATGATGACAAGAACTCATGCTGCTCGAACATACTTCATCTTTTTGGTACATGAATGCATGTACTTTACTGTTATATTCATTCATTTCAAGTGTGACTCATTTAATTCTAAGATTTTTTATACTTTCACCTGGCATATTGGTGCTTATGAATACTGAAGGTATATGTTTTTGTTTTGGTTTTTCAAAATGTTCATTTTGTACTGAAATTTATGTTTTGATATTCCAGAGGATTTGTTAAAAGTATTTTGCTGTGAAGGAAATTTCTTTTTTTGTTTCGCCTCACCATGTCACACAGGACTTAATGGTGAAAAAAAATAAGAAAATACTTTGAAAATCGAACAATACTTTTTTTGACAAAACCTCTGATAGTTGTAAATTGAACCATGTGCCATCTATAGACACAAATGAATTCTTCGTGCCATATTTTATCACTTTTGGGTTTGATTATGGTTTCAAGTAAAACATTCGGGCCCAATTATTCAAAGCACTGTTAGCTCAGAGAAATAGTTTGTAATGCAATGTTTAAATGTTCTAGCACGTGCAACGTCTGATAGATTGATATGTTTTACCAAACATAGAAGCTTACTTAGCGGATCAAATAATACAAATTTTCTAAGATTAACTAATTTATACATTGCCTTTGAATAAGTGGGCCCTGTACTATAAGCATTGCTGAAGTGTATATATTCTTAATGCTATTTTATGCATAATTGCTGTCACTTCAGGATTTCACCTGTATTTTAGATCTGTATATCAGGAATTTTGTTAGATTTCCGGAGTTACTGATAACTATTGTCACTGTTAGATTTATTTTGCTATTCAAATGCATAATGGTAGTATCTGTAGATGAGTGTGTTTACTTGGTGCAGGAAAATTACCTCAGTACTGATTAACACTGTCAAAACTCTTATTTTACTGCAACCAAAACGCTCCGCTGAAATATCTACTGTTAACCCTTGTCCTGCTAATCCCGGATATGCCTTATCTTTGAAACAATGTAGATCCAGATCATGATCTACATTGTTTGCCATTCAAATTGTGAATTTGTTGCAATAATTTGCATCAAGTAATCTGATTGGTTGATAATCGGTAGTGGGTGTGGCATATATGAATATTCAGCAGGACAAGGGTTAAAGAAGAATTACCTCCACTACCACGAACATTCACAGCAGACTTATTGACAAAAGAATATGTGTAGCAACAACAACTCAAAATAAGATATTAGAAACTGCAAAGGAACAACCACCTTGGGAGAATCAGCAGAACTACTGCTGGTGGGGTTGGAGGTCGATTCCGGAGTTACCGTGCCTACAGCATCATGGCACTTATCATATGTTTGACAAAATATTATACGCCAGGGAGCTGCACATCACGAAAACACGCCTTTATAATTTTGACCCCCTTGAACCACACTTTTATACAGTAAAACTAGGGTTTACAGGGGTAAACATATTTTTCTTATTTCTGCTCTAAATATAGATTGTAGATACTCGTTAGAACGCCTCGATGAGGCGGTTCTAACGAGTGCCACAATCTATATTCTGAGCAGACATAAGAAAAAATATCACAATTGTTTATCTTAAAATCTTTTTTTTTTGTGGTTATGTTTACAATGTATTTGTAAAGGCGTGTTTACTTAATGAAAACCATTAAAGACAGTCCTAGTTGGTATTGAGATTTTTTCTGTTACTAATACCTATGCCGTGCTTATATACAGTCGAGCTTCAATGGTTCGAACACTTTGGGAGTAAGGCAGTTTGTGCTAGATAATGGTTGTTGGAGTCACTGAGAGTATTAAGTGTCATGGGACATAATGTGGAAAATTCTCTTTTCAATTAGAAAATAAAAATATGCTACATCTCATTAATAAGGCGATTCTAATGAGTACCGGTATACACAATATACATATTCAAGATGAAAATAAAAAGCATACGAAAATTACCTCTGATTATTTTTAAGATGGATCTATGGAAATACAGTAAAATTCCACTATTAAGATCAGCTAAATTTAAGACTTATTCTGTTTTAAAAGCATATTTAAAGGTTTTAGTTTTTCTATCTTTGTGTTTTCTACATACAATGTCCTCTTATAGGATACCACCTTTGGGACTGCTCAAAAGTGGTCTTAATATAGGAGTGTTACTGAAGTACCCTAGGGACTCCAGAATGAGGTCATATCAGTTATGGTAAATGACCACCAGTGTTCGAATCATTGTAGTGTAACTGTAGATGATATTTTATTTTGTTACTGTTTCTTTTTTCCCCATTTTTTGTGTGTGGATGAATGTGCTATCACATTATTTGATGTATTCTGCTGGTTAATAAAGACATGAACTTCATGAATATAAGCTGATTCATAACTGAGTATCGGAATTAGACTTAACATGACTATTTAATAAACTTTCCAAAAATTAATCCGTACTTTTACTTGACAGCTATTTAACAGATTAAGTATAACATTTAAACGCTGCAAGCATGGTTTGCATGCGTGGAAAATGTTATGGCGTGTAGGATTATCGCAGCGTTGCCTCATTGACGTTGAAATAACGTCATCAATTTCCGCAGATTAATGGGAGTTTCAATTACATTCTGTGCGGTACCCCGGTGATTATGAGGCAGCTCTGAATTAATCATATGATAATTATTTCTTATTAACCGGCTGTTTACGTCATTGCTACTTTAGTGCCATATGATTTGACATCAGATTTATTTTTTACATTTTTGTTTTAAACACAGAGAGTGTGATTTCTTCAGTAATATGAATAGCGGAATTTATATGAGTGGTCATTTTAACCCTTCTCTTGCTGAATATTCATTTAAGCCACACCCATTTCTGTCTATCAACCAATCAAATTACTTGATGTAATTCATTGCTACAAATTCATAAACTGAATGCCAAACAGTGTAGATCCTGATCAGATGGCTTCTTCAGAAGCCATCTGATCTGGATCTCCACTGTTTGCAAAGACAGGGTTGTCTTGAACAGCAAGATAAGGATTAAATGAAATTTATAAAAGAAACTTTGCGACAGAAATGCATGTGTTTCATGCATTTCACCTTTCATGCACTTTAAATGACTGTGTGTGAGGTCGTGTTCATCATATGACAAGTTTTCTATCACCAGTTCCACATAGAAAACGAGTTTCTTCGACGAAATTCATAAAAATGTCAATTCCTATCGTTTCGATTCATAACTCAAAATGATATGTACCGCGTGACCATAACATTTCTTATTATGACGTTGTGTTACTGATAGGCATTAGTCATTATGATGAACACGTTTATCTCATAATGTCGCTTTTATCTTGTGGACAACGTCTTGTCATAAAAATCATATGACCACACTTGTAATAACACGAGGTAACTGGCGCGTAACGTCAAGACGCCATCCCTGATAACAGAATATTACACTCATGGTCATTCATTTCATTTGAAATTTATGAAAAGGGCCTTAGACGAAGGCTCGTTTCATAAATTTCATATGAAATGACCACATATGAAATGACAAATCGTGTAAGATTTACTCTGTTTATTATAATAGTTATAAATATTAAATCATTGAACATTAACATCCGAGGAGCAATCGAGCTGATTGTCACTCGATATCAGTACACAGTCTTAATAGTGCTGGCTTACTCGTTTACCGTAAGGTAACACAGGATATAATGGCGTCTTAACAGTCATGGCGTCACGTACAAAATTTCTTAGGCACTCGCACATATTCTGATAAAATACCTATTAAGATAATGGCGCAAAGTATTTATAGCTATGTAATAAAAGGTTAATTGCACTGATATTGGAGAATATTTTCCCTCGTTAGGATATCGAAGGAAACTCGCATGTTTGAATCCTTCCATATCCCAACTCGGTATGAGTGTAATAACCCTATATTATATGACTTTGTTCCTTAACATTCTAATGTTAAGTCTCGGTACAAGTTGTACCATGTCAAAATTATAGATAACCATTAACGTTTTATTGACGGTGCTTAAAATAAGAGTTTTGACTTGTTCACATATTGTTGATGAGAAGCAGAATTGCAAAGAAAAGAACATCGGTATTCATCGAACATTTCTTTTAACAAATGTCAACTAATTAATCTGATTTGAAATATTATTTAGACTTCAACCTATTGCATAGTCTTCAGTTTACAGTAAGAAGTATAATAGAAGTATTTTAATCACATTTGTTTTGACATTTATTGTGCATTCTGTTTTTACTAACAACCTTTGAACAAATTTTAAGAAACTATCTTTGTTGCAATGTTCATCTTACCTAAAACATTAAAAATTAACTCGATTTGAGCCATGTTTTGAGAAACATTGTTTTGTGCCAACAACTGAGGTGCAGATCAGCATGGACAGTCTACACAGCATATTATTGTTCGCTGTTAGGATAATAGAAAACCACTTTTTTGTGTAATTAGCTAGAAAATTAAATGCTGGGATAACAGGATACCACTTATTTATGTAATTATTTAAGACAATACAATGCTGGGATAATAGAAAACCACTTCTTTATGTAATTATCTTAGAAAATTAAATTCTTGGATAACAGAATACTTATTTATGTCATTATCTAAGACAATACAAAGCTGGGATAATAGAAAACCACTTCTTTATGTAATTATATTAGATAATATAATGCTGGAATAACAGAATACCACTTATTTAAGTAATTATCTAAGATAATTCAATGCTAGGATAAGAGAAAACCACATCTTTATGTCATTATCTTAGATAATACAATGCTGGGATAACAGAATCCCACTTATATAAGTTATTATCTAAGATAATACAATGCTGGGATAATAGAAAACCACTACTTTATGTTAGTATCTTAAATAAGTGGTATCCCTTTATCCCAGCACTGTATTATCTAAGTAATTATATAAGATAATCCAATGCTGGGATAATAGAAAACCACTACTTAATGTAATTTTCTTAGATAATACAATGCTGTGATAACAGAAGTCCACTTATTTATGTAATTATCTAAGATAATACAATACTGGAATAGTAGAAAACCACTTCTTAATGTAATTATCTTAGATAATACAATGCTTGGATAACAGAATACCACTTATTTAAGTAATTATCTGAGATAATGCAATGCTGGGATAATAGAAAACCACTTCTTATGTAATTGTCTTAAATAATACAATGCTTGGATAACAGGATACCACTTATTTAAGTAATAATCTAAGATATTACAATGCTGGAATAACAGAATACCACTTTTTATGTAATTATCTTAGAAAGTACAATGCTTGGATAACAAAATATCACTAAATTAAGTAATTATCTAAGATAATACTATGCTGGGAGGGTAGAAAATCCCTTCTTTATGTAATTATCTCAGATAATACAATGCTGGGATAACAGAATACCACTTATTTAAGTACTTATCTAATATAATACCATGCTGGGATAATAGAAAACCATTACTTTATGCAATTATCTTAGATACTACAATGCTTGGATAACAGAATACCACTTATTTAAGTAATTATCTAAGATAAAACAATCTAGGATAATAGAAAACCACTTCTTTATGTTAGTATCTTAGATAATACAATGCTGGGATAACAGAATACCATATATTTAAGTAATTATCAAAGATAATACAATGCTGGGATAAGAGAAAAACACTACTTTATGTAATTTTCTTAGATAATACAATGCTGGGATAACAGAGTACCACTTATTTAAGTAATTATCTAAATGCTATAATACTGGGATAATAGAATGCCACTTATTTATTCAATTATCAAAGATGATACAATGCCTGGATACTAGAATACCACTTATGTATTTATCTTAGACAAGACAATGCTGGGATAATAGAATACCACTTATTTAAGTAATTTTCAAAGATAATAGAATGTTTGGACAATGGAAAACAATTATCTAAATAATTATCTTAGATAAAACTATGCTGGGACAATAGAATACCACTTGTTTATGTAGTTATCAAAGATACTGTATTAATGGGATAATGGAATTCCACGTATTTGTGTAACTATCTTAGATAATACAATACTGGGTTAATAGAATACCAATTATTTATGTAATTATCAAAGATTATACAATACTGAGATAACAGAAAACCACTTATTTGAGTAATTATCAAAGATAATACAATGCTGGGATAATAAAATACGAATGATTTAAATTATTATGAAATATAATGCAATACTGGGATTATAGAATACTACTTATTTAAGCAATTATCAAAGATAATAAAATGCTAAGATAATATAATACTGCTTATTTTTGTATTTATCAAAGATAATACAACCTTGGGATAAAAGGATACCACTTATTTATGTATTTATCAAAGAAAATACAATGCTGGGGTAATAGAATATTACCTATTTGTGTGATTATCTAAGATAATAAAATGCTGGGATAAAAGAATATCACTTATTTTGTAATTGTCTAAGGTAATACAATGTTTGGATAATAGAATACCTAGTATTTATGTTATTATCTTAAGATGATTAAATGCTGGGACCTTAGCATACCACTTGTTTATGTAATTATCTTAGATAAGACAATGCTGGGATCATAGCATACCACTTATTTATGTAATTATCTTAGATAAGACAATGCTGGGATCATGGCATACCACTTATTTATGTACTTATCTTAGATAATACATTGCTGGGATCCAATGCTGGGATCATAGCATACCACTTCATCATCATCATCATCATCAACGGATTTTTTATTAACGTGCAGGTACAGGGGCAACGTCCACATAAGTGGGCCCCCCTCCAGGTAGCTGGCTTGCTGCACGCATGGCAGATCTTACACCAGATCTCCAGGCCTGTCTATCATGAGGATCGATAGCAGAGAGATTCCATTCTCTGCAATCTCTTTCTGTTAGCTGCTTATTTATGACATTATCTTGGAAAATTACATAAATAAGCTTTATGCTATTATCCCAGTAGCGAACACTAGCTCTTAACTGAGTTCAAGACTCTTGTAAATCTGTGCAGTATAGCAGGCTGGTTTATGTCTTACCTATGTAAACCCAAAGACATGTTTTCTCACGATGTGGCTCATTTAACATCACTTTGTAGAGTTCATAGTAAAGTTCTGTCTGTCTCCGAAGGATTATTGTTTTCATTGGGGATTGCGTAATGCATCTGATCTTGCAAAGACCTCTCTCTACCTTTATTTATTTATGAAGAGTGCATCGAATGCACTGACATTTAGTTGAGCTTCTTTGTATTTAAAATGTCTGTGTATCTGTATGGCGGTACCAAGTACATGTAAATTGAATAAATATTTTGTCCTTAAAATCAGTGTATTTGTGTTATTTTTGCTCGTGCAGTACATTTAGTACTTTGGTTTTAATATAGACCAGTCAGATGCTGCGTCATAAATGGAAGAATCAAGCGATATAAAATTCCCATCAGTCGCACGTGGGGTGTTCAAAAACTTTTGCTAACCCATGTAAGCATTTGCCTGTATTAACCCATTTTGTACCAGAAACCCAAAATGGGTACCTTGGCAAACAGTGCAGGCCCAGATCAGACGCCGCAGAACGCGGCGTCTGATCGGGGCCTACACTGTTTGCAAAACGTTAAGCCATTTTCCGGACTAAATTTTGAAGAAAACACACCCTGACACCCGCAAGACCTGCCATATATAAGTCGGAAGATTCCATTTGGTACAAAAAGGGTTAAACAATATAAAAATGATGACTGATCATCCCTTTTTGTTTATGTCGATGTTTTACGTCCCCATCAACACAACACTATTTAGGTAATTCTGGAAACGTTGCTTCTGATTTTGTGGGGCTTTTTACTCGACATTGAGATGAAATGACATTTCAGGCCCTACCACTTAAAGAAACCGCTAGGGTATAAGGAATGGTCCGTCCAACTCCCACCACTTTTCCTGGGCAGACCGAGGCTTATACCTAAGCGGTTTACCAGTACTCCAGATCGGTCGGTTTCAGTGTTTCGCGTAAGCACCAAGCAGCTCAACTGTTTTTCTAAGCCCCGACAGACGGAGGCAATTGATCATCACTACATATTGTGTATGTATATGCTGTAAAATTCCTATATTAACCTTTTTTTGTACCAAATGGAATCTTCCTTCATGTAGATAGCGCGAGTGCATTTCAAAATTTAGGGGTGTCAGGTTGTTTTTTCTTCAAAATTGATGAGGAAAATGGCTGAACTTTTAGCAAACAGTGGAGACCCTGATCAGACGCCGCCTTCTGCGGCGTCTGATCTGGGCCTGCACTGTTTGCCAGAGTACCCGTTTTGGGGTTTCTGGTACTAAATGGGTTAAGACCACATTTGGGACTTTTCAAAAGGGGTATTTTGAACAGTCCGAAAGGTTGTCCATAACCAGAGGTCAATGTTTTCATAAAAAAGAAAGAAAGAATATCTGTTTCCCCCAAATTAGCTTTTTTAATTCAGAATAAGTCTTAATTTTAGGTGGTCTTAACAGCGGAATTTCACTGTATATTTATTACATATTCAGCAGTGATTTACTGAGATTTGACGTCTTAATTTTTGGGCCACATTGCTCGTGATGTCGGACAGTGACCCTCCGGACGGCAAGTTTTTCTATCCACATCTCACACCCATGTGAGATTCTTATAAGGTCTTGATGATGACATTTTGCTTACGTTTGCTTCACATATAGATAATAGATTGCTAATACTCTTGGGACTCGTTCTACCAAGGACCCCGCATCTATGTTTGTCGCAGATACAAGACAACATACGCACGCGCACGCACGCACACACATTATGCGAAAATGTTAATGTGATGCCAGAATAGAATACCAAATAATAGTGCAACTGCACCAGAATCGCGTTTTTTGTCAACCCAAAGCTAATAACGGGCGGATAAGTGCTAACTCTTGATCATTAGGTCTCTCACCGCTGTGGCGTCTAGCCTGACTCGGGTCACATGTGACGCCAAGTTCTACAACGGAAGGTCTGGTTGTTTTTTCTTCGGGTATTCCGGTTTACGCCCAGCTCTGCTTAACGATCGACTCGATATGAGTGAAATAATTTTGAAAGGCCCATAAAACCAAAACCAAGAAAAAAAAAAGAAGCTAACAATACTACAACAGGATTCATTTGTGTTTTCCACGTGATTATAACAGACCGCTTGCAAATTGTAGGTTTTATCAATAGCCCCAAAGTAACTAACAACAGAAGCTTCCCGCATCCAGGTGCCAAAACCAGGTAAGGCTATTAATATCCGCGCTAGTGCATAAGCGCTGTGTAAAAATAAAATCTGGACATGGCTCGAGTCTGGGTTATTGGCAAAAAGTGTAGACCCAGATCAGTGGCGTCTTATCAGGGTCTACACTTTTTGCTTTAAAGAAGTACTGGAAATTAAGGGTTAAACGAAACAGTTTTGGTCTCAGTTCAGGACTATTTTCCCAGCCTACACTCAGAGACAACCGACCCACCAGTTCTCTAAGTGCTTTGGTTTGTCTTGTTAACCCATATATGCCGGGGACGTTGACAAACGGTGTAGACCCGGATCAGACGCCACAGAAAGCGGCGTCTGATTATGGTCTACAATGTTTGCATGAATTACATGAACTCACTGGTCAAACGAAACAGTGTACCGGTTTTTATAGGGATCAGCATTCATTTTTTATCACAAAGCGCGGAAGAAACTATGTTTTATTATGGTGCGGAAGAGTGTGCCGAGTGACGTAATAAAAAGCTGACAATGTATGACGTCACACGTAGATTCCTTGACGTTAGACGGTGTAACGTCACTTTCTCTACCGAAAACGTTGCAAAAGGACAACAAGACGACCACGATGGTCCTAATTTGCTCACTTGAGCTAAGAAATATATATGTTGGTCCCAGGGTGTGATAATTTTTGGCCCCAGGTCTATAATTTGAACAATCTCGGTAGACCCCGGCGCGGGGGCATTTTTTGCACCAAGGCTATAATTTGAACAATCTTGGTAAAGGTCCACTAGATGAAGCTTCATACCAAATATGAAAGACCTGGGCCTTCTGGTATCAGACAAGAAGATTTTTAAAGGTTTTCCCTATATAAGCCTACGTAAAACCAGTGGGCCCCGGCGCGGGGGCATTTTTGGCCCAAGGGCTATAATTTTAACAAGCTTGGTAGAGGTTCATTAGATGAAGCTTCATATCAAATATCAAAGACCTGGGCCTTCTGGTTTCAGACAAGAAGATTTTTACAGGTTTTCTCATATAAGCCTGTGTAAACACCGTGGGCCCCAGCGCAGGGGCATTTTGGCCCCATGGCTATAATTTGAACAATCTTGGTAGAGGTCCACTAGATGAAGCTTCATGCCAAATATCAAAGATCTGGGCCTTCTGGTTTCAGACAAGAAGATTTTTAAATGTTTTTTTCTTATTTACTCTTTTTCGTTGCCATGACAACCAGAATTCAATATGGAATGAAATTTCTATGAAGAACTTTGAGAGAGGACCACCCAAAGATCATTTCTGCAAAGTCTGGTCAAAATCTGTACAGTGGTTTATGAGGAGATGTCGTTTAGAGAAATTGTGGACGGACGGGTGGACGACGACGGACGGTGAGCGATCAAAGTAGCTCCCCGGGAGCCTTCGGCTCAGATGAGCTAAAATGCATGTGTTTCAGTCACTAATTTCTGCGGTATTTCTTTTAACAATGGCGAAAAGTTGTTAGAATTTGAAGGAAACAACAACACTATTGCAGATTTTCAGCGTGTTAGAATCGAAAAAAAAAGATCTGCTCTAGTCTGTGATTTATGCCACTTACACAGTGACCCTCTGACGTGATCATTTCCCGGACGCTAAGGTTACGTCCCTCAACGTTACGTAAACAAAGCAATGCCCATCTTGCGATATCAAAATGCACAGGGTATAGGTATATAGCACACTTGTACTGCCTCTCGGTATAAGTCGGCTTTTATAGCGACGCGGTGGAGTGTTGACCTGTCGCTCCGGCGGACCGGGTTCGATCCCCGCCCGGAAAGGTGATATGACTTTTTTCACCTGTTACATTTGGCGCCCACCGTAAATAATCCACTTGTTCATTAGAACTCCTTGACATGTTTCTCAGACTCCCAGAAATCCATGACAAATTTCAATGTGGAAGGGGAGAATGGTATAGGTATATAACACACTTGTACTGCCTTGCGATACAAGCCGTCTTTTATAGCGACGCGGTAGAATGTAAAATGGCATGTCGATCAGGCGGACCGGGTTCGATCCCCGGCCGGGTAAAGGTGATAGGATTTTTTTCACTCGTTACAAAATGTTCAAACTCTGTATTCAAACAGCACGTGAATTTAATGATGTGCCCATGGGTTTTGTTGTTTGAGCGCGGCTTCTGGTCCATTCAATAATAGCTTCAAACGGCTATGTTCATAGGATTTTATGCAAGAAACAGAGGATATTTGATTTTTTTTGTTCAATGTAAGATCGATTTTTATTTCACCGAGTGAACACCGAATTATTTTCACGAGTGGCGAAGCCACGAGTGAAAATACTTGTTTTGGTGTTCCTGAGTGAAATAAAAATTGATCTTACACTGAAATAAAAAATATATAAAATTCTGTGTTTCTTTCATGCTTTAAATTGAACTTTGTAACGCAATGTCAAACCGCCAGCCATAATCACAGAGAACAAACATTTTCCAGGGCGATTTCGCGTCGATTTAGAGGTGTTCAGCGAGGTTACTGGGTATAATATTGGGTGTAAACTTGGAAAACAGCTTGGAATACACCATTATCAAATGGTTCTCTTGTAATTTGCATTTAAATACTACCTGCAGTTGCTAAGCTTGTCTGGCGTCGTGTGCATTATTTGCGTTGCGTAGGTGCTAAAAGTGACGTCATCAACGATCTGATGACGTGAAAACGTGCGTGACGTAATTTCTGACACCCATTTATAACGTTTAGCTAATCAGAAAGTATATGCTATGTTTCAATGTTTGAAACAGTGACAATATCAATTTCGATTTCACTGAGAAATCTCTATATTTCATTGAAGAGGTTTTACGTCCCGCGAACACTCTTTGTGTAATTTTGATGACGTTGCTTCCGATTTTGTTGGACATGTACCCGGCACTGAGATGAAATGACATCGCATGCCCTACCGTCCAAAGAAACCGCTAGGGTTTAAGGGACTCTTACCACTTCTGATCTTCTAAGCGATTTATCAGTACTCAAGTTCGGTCAGTTTCAGCTCTGCACCATGCAGCCTAAACTATTCAGTCTTCAAGCCCCGATTGGCGGGGGCGCAACAGTCTACCGGTAAGTCAAGCTTCAGGATTTTTTTCCAGCAGACACCACCCAGCAGGCACACGTCGCTAGGGCAACGAAAAATTAACGTCGGTTCAAAGTCACGACGTTGCACCGACGTTGATGTGACGTTGCATAAACGTCAAGACGTTGCACCGAATTACGTCATGTGCTTGCAGGGCAGTGCTATCAGTGCTTTGATGCTTTTTCGTCTCGGAGCAAATCGGCTAGTCGGAGTTTAGAATTTTTTGCTGAATAAACTAAAGACCTTGCCAAGTTCTGCAAAAACCTGTACGTATAATGATGTTTCCAGAGAAAAATTAGCCGCTAATCTCAGAAACTTATCATTCCAGTGTAATTTGCAACAGTGTTGTGTAACTCGAGGTTTCTTAGCCGTTACCACTTTCTGGGCTAACGCAGCAGACGACAAGTTGTTAATCTTTTTTCTTATTTTTTTTCCAGAAAGCAGGACTTGACATATCATGCAAATTGTCTCCAATGGAGACAATTTGCACGAAATGTCAAAATCTGTTTTCTGGGAAAAATAAGAAAATATTTCATAATGTCGTCTGCTTAAAATACCCAGCATGCAGAGCGTTAGATTGTTATGGAACGAAAATCTAATGAATGGATTTCTAAGCTTCGATATCACTTCAGTTTGATACACAAGTTTGCATTTCATGTGAAATTTATTAAACGAGCATTCGGCGAGATTGACAAATTTCATATGAACCGATCACGAGTGTAAGATTCTGTTTATCATTCATTGATTGTAAGTCGGATTTATTGTCGACACATGACGTTGCAAGCTAAACGACAGCGATGTTACTGTCAAGTTCAACATCGTCGGTCGGCTCGACCCAAAAATGTGCAGCCAAACGTGAGTGGCATTTCAAGTCTGTTTGGCTACAAAACTATAAATTCAACTTGAATAGTTAAACACTTCTACTGAGCTTTTCCAAGTAGAAATCTCTTTCAGATGAAAGTTACCAAAAACAGTAAGAGTTATTTTTTTTTTCTTTTTTGTACATCAATCATGCAGTAAGGATATGCTACATTCGGTTTTCTTCTTTTACATATAAATAAAAGAACATAAACCTAGAATCCCAGTAAGCATTCTACATAAATCTACAGCGGGCCGTTAGCGGCCCGTCAGGGTAGCTGACGGGCCGCTAACGGCCCGCTGTAGATTTATGTAGAATGCTAGCAGGGATATAGGTGTTGTAAAATTATACTATGAGCCTGGACCCCTAATAGTTGAGGTTGGACCCCTGTTTTTTTTTACAACTGCGTCCACTGGACCCCTAAAATTTTAAACCAATGTAAAACCCTGATGTTACATAATAAAAAGAGGTTCATGTTTTTGTATAACTGAATTTATAAAATGAGTTGAGGAAAAAGGATAAAAAGCGAGGCTTTCCCGAGCATTTTATGCCTTTTCCTCGACAGGTTTAATAAATTCAATAACACATGAGCTCGAATGCAAGATTCTATTTACCATATGACATTTAAAACAGAAATGAAGATCGACAGTTACCTCACATTTCCCATCCAAGGGCCTCCATGGCCTAGTGGATAAGAGCGCTTACTCTTAATTATTAGGTCTCTCACCGCTGTGGGTTCTGCAACGGAAGGTCAGGTGGTTTTTCTCCGGGTACTCCGGTTTTTGCCAACCTCTGATTAACGATCGGCTCGATATGACTGAAATAATCTTGAAAGGGTCGTAAAACAACAACAAACAAAGAACAGAGAAAAATACACCAAAGGGAAAGAAGCACAAAAAACAACTTCACCATAATGAAAATATATCAAAGACAGGTTCTTTGGCACAACATGGCCAAACCCTACCCTACCCTACCATACTTCAACCCAGCCCACCCCACTCTACCCTACCCTACATTTGACCATTACTCAAACCGGCATCGGTAGCTCTGTCGGATGCGCGTCTGACTGGCGATCAAGAGGACGCGGATTCGATACCTGCCGGGTTTCGGCAACATTCTTTCGTGGAAATTGATCATGAAATCTTTTCTACGGTCATTCTCTCCCTTCCGCTGATTCAAGAAGTGCAGTGGTCAGTTTCTGGCGAAATAATGTGCACTGTATTGGTTAACCGCTTACGTATAAGCTTGCCCAGGAAAAGTGTGGATAGGTAAACTGACCGGCTCAAAAATGACCTAAAATAGTGTTGACTGGGCCGTTAAACTCCAAAGCAAACAAACAAAACCATTACTCAGTGTACATATTTCCTGGATTCGCATGATGAAAACCTACATAGTGAGCCCCGCCAAGCGAATTTGTGTCTTCGAGCATTCCGTCATGACAAATTTTAACTGCGCATGCTCAGCCATTCAGGGGGGCCAGGGAATTGGCTTCTGTCTGAAGGTTCCTCTTGATTCACTGCTTGTATGAGCGAGCAGCGAAGGTTCTGGCGAGACTGCGCGGATGCGCAGGCTCGCCTGAACCTTCGCTTCTCGCATAGGCGATAAGTACCAAAATCGCTTGACGGGGCCCATAGTAATCATGTAATTACGGTAGGGACTTTTAACATGCACAGGGGATGATTCTTCTTGCACTGGGGGCCTGATCCGAAGGACGGTGCACTTCATTTTTTGCATACAGGAAAAACAGTGTGGACCCAGATCAGACTGTTCCCAGATCTTGGTCCGCACTGCAACAATGACCTTTAAAGTAACCAGCAGACGCCAAAGCAGACGACAATTGTCGTGATTGGAAGTTTATGTGTTAATGAGTGCGTTAAGCTAACATGGTTCTGAAAAACTAGGTCCTGATGTCGATATCATGCATTCTTGCGTCTTATTTACTTGTAAAACAATCGACAAAAAATATACCTCAGACCGTCCATGCATATAAGCCCATAAGTTTCATTGAGTGGCAGGGATTTAAATGTGATTTCATCTCAATGTCGGATAAAGGTCCCACAAAAATGGAAGCGACCTCTCCAAAATGACCTAAATAGTGTTGACGGGGACGTTAAACATAAAACAAACAAACCTATCGGCGCGCTTTTGACATATTCAGTCCTTTCAAATACCGTTAACACTGCGCTTGGATGTTTTATAATACCCCTTTAAATATGTGTTTTTGTGTGTTTTTTTGGTGAGGGGGGGGGGGGGGTGGGGTATGGCCCTTCCAAGATTATTTCACTTATTTCGAGCCTATTGTTAATCAGAGGTGGCCGAAAACCGGAGTACCCGGAGAAAAACCACCTGACCTTCGTGTGCAGTACTTGCCATCACGAAAACACGTCTATATATTTTTGACCCCCTTGAACCCCACTTTTATATAGTAAACTGGGGTTTCCGGGGGTATACCTTATTTTTCTTACTTCTGCTCTAAAAATCTATATTTTGAGCAGAAATAAGAAAAATATCACATTTTTTCATCTTAAAATTTTCATTTTTTTCGGCCGGATAAAAGTGGCAATGTAATTGTATATGCGTGTTTGCGTAATGCCACCATTAAATATGGCTATAAGGAAGTGGGAAAGAAGCAAAACAGTTTTTGAAATGAATTTTGAGGCTACAAGGGTCGGTCAAAAAGTTAACAAAATAGGCTTATTAGCTAAGCGCAACACATATATCCAGACTGTGCAACATCTCACTAATTTAAACATATCAAGTCTACATGCTCATCATACATGGCCATCAAGCAATAATTGAAGACCAAGGGCATAAAATCACGTTGTGCTGCTATTTGCGAACTTAATCACCCACCTTAAAGTCCAGGTCTGTGTCCTCTGCGTAGGCCAGGGCTGTGTCTACACTATTTGCTATTGTTCCAATTTTGGGACGCCAGGTCCCCAGTGATTATTATGTGTTTAGAAATTTGATTTCCTGATGGCTGCTACAGAGGCCATGGTTTGAGGGCCAAGCCGAGGCTTCTAATCTTTATTGCATAATTCTATTTTAACGCTCTGCATGCTGGGTAATTTATCAGACGACATTTTGAAGTATATTTCTTATTTTTCCCAGAAAACAGGATTTAATAATTCCTGCAAATAGTCTCCGAAATTGCAAAACCTGTTTTCTGGGGAAAAAATAAGAAAAATACAAACAACATGTCGTCTGCTGATTTAGCCCAGAGAGTGGTTATGGTTAAAAGAACAGCAAACGTAGGCATTGAGGTAAATGGATACAGCATATTGAAAATAACAGTACAATTCAGGGTCTACTCGTGCAATATATATCTCGTTCTTTTTACTTTTTGATCACCACATACGATACAATAGCTTCTGGAACAAGACGACATGCTCAGGAAAGAAAGAAGAAAAATGACTTTTGTACGGTAAATTGATGCTTGAGCACAAATACTCGAGCCAGTCTAACCTTGTTAAAACGCGAGAAAATCTTTCCTGGAAAATTAAAGTATAAGATATACAATTAATAAAACCTGTAAAGGGCAGGTTTTTGATAGATTAAAACTTAACTATCTGTATCAATCGGAGGCTGCATTAATTTAGTTCAAACTAAACTTGATAAGACGAGCATCTTGACGAGGTTAAGAGAAATTTTTCTTCATTTTCGACCAGATCGTTATTGACATGGCGTCAACTTCAGCTTACGCAGATCTGATAATGCCTACATGGTCACAAATTTAAGTCTAAGATAACCGCTGCAATGTGAAATTATTCCACGTTCCTTGGCTAATTGAATCACTGGATTTCAACTTCAAGATTAGGCAGGAGATTCAAATCAATTCTACCAGTCGAACAAAAAACAAGCTTGAAAATAAAGAATGGCCGTGCATTGGAATCTCCAAAGACTGATTTCTGACAAAAATGACACGGTTTGGGAAGTTTGTCAATCTAATTGTCAAAATTAGAAGAAACGAAGCCAAGAAAATATTTCTTCAATTAGATCTAATGAAATTTCTTCTTTCTGTAGGTTTTTGGTGTCTCTGATGGCTGTAAAGGTCACGTGGTGTCACGTGATGCTGACAGATAGATGAAAAACCAAGAGCCGTTCGATTTTGACTTTGTTTCCGCTGTCAAGGATTTATCCTAAAATGACTGATTCTGCTTATCAAAAGTTAATAAATCCTTGAGCTTTCATTAAGGGAGGGCAAATAATATTTAATGTTATTATATAGGCCTACCTACTGCTGTCTACTACCAGTTTTCCGACACAAATACAGAATCGCGTTTTCCGATCCTTCCAGGTGTATCGTGAGATTATTGATCCCGTGAGATTCTTCAGTCACACCGGAAGCGGCTGAATCCCTCACGGAGGGGTGTGAGAGAATTCAGCCGTGAGAAGTGTAATACTATATAACTCTATAAAAGACTTGGGCATCGAAACTCTCTAAAGTTTACTAAATGGTGTGTTTGTTTTGTTTGTTTGTGTTGGCGTTTAACAGCTCAGTCAACACTATTTAGGTCTTTTTGAGCAGGTCAGTTTACTTATCTACACTACCTGGACAGGCTTATATATAAGCGGTTAACCAGTACAGTGTACATTCTTTCGTCAGAGACTGACAACTGCCCTTCTTGAATCAGTGGAAGGGGGAGAATTGCCGTTGAAAAGATTTCATGATCAATCTCCACGAAAGAATGTTGCCCTACAAAATCCTCAGACTTCATACTGATGCCTCAAAATCGTTCCGATGTCACCTAGGTAACCATGGCTAGGTGTGTGTGTGTGTGTGTGTGTGTGAATTCGGGTTTAACGTCGCTTTCAACAATTTTTCAGTCATATCACGACGGTGTCTGGTTGCGACAGGGAGCTCAATGCTCACGTTTATAGTGCTGCCTCACTGAGGTATCATGTCCCAGACACATTACATGATACCACACCCAGTCACATTATCCTGACACTGGATCGACCAGTCCTAGCTCTACCCCGTAAATCTGAGTGCCAAGCGAGGAGCAGCTAGTACCATTTTTAACGACTTTGGTATGTCGCGGCCTGGGATCGAACCCTAGACCTCCCGTTCCCCGGAGCGGACACTCTACCAACTGAGCTATCGGGGCCGGTAAATGGCTAGGTAGTTGAGGCCTTGTTGAGATAACCATTCATTTTTTTTTTTGTGATGTACGCGTTAATTCCCTTGATTATCAGCACAGCTGAGAATGGTCGGGTCCGTATAAGTCCGGTATCGGTCTATTTCTTTGGGTGTTGTATCGGAGTCTTGAATTCCTATAGAGTGTTGTTTCGGAGTCTTGGTGAATTCTTAGAGTGTTGTTTTAAAGTCTGAATTCTAAGTGTGTTGTCTCGAAATTTTGATGACTTTCTTAGGTTGTTGTTGTATATCTGTAAGGCATTTTTTCGCTGCCTATAAACTCAGGTTGTTGTTTTGGAGTCTTAGTGAATTCTTAGGGTGTTGTCTCGGAGTCTTGACGAATTGTTAGGGTGTTGTCTCGAAATTTTGATGAATTCTTAGGTTGTTATTTTCAACGGAGTCTTAGTGAATTCTTAGGGTGTTGTCTCGGAGTCTTGACGAATTGTTAGGGTGTTGTCTCGGAGTCTTGATGAATTCTTAGGGTGTTGTTTCGGAGTCTTGTCGAATTCTTAGGGTGTTATTTTGGAGTCTTGGTGAATTTTTAGGGTGTTGTCTCGGAGTGTTGACGAATTGTTATGGTGTTGTCTCGGAGTCATGACGAAATGTTAGGGTGTTGTCTCGGAGTCTTGATGAATTCTTAGGGTGTTGTTTCGGAGTCTTGTCGAATTCTTAGGGTGTTGTTTTGGAGTCTTGATGAATTCTGAGGTTGTTGTTTCGGAGTCTTGTCGAATTCTTAGGGTGTTGTTTTGGAGTCTTGGTGAATTATTAGGGTGTTGTTTAGGAGTCTTGACGAATTCTTTGTGTGTTGTCTACGAGTCTTGGTGAATTCTTAGTGTGTTGTTTCGGAGTCTTGACAAATTCTTAGTGTGTTGTCTCGGAGTCTTGATGAATTCTTAGGGTGTTGTTTCGGAGTCTTGGTGAATTCTTAGGGTGTTGTTTCGGAATCTTGGTGAATTCTCAGAGTGTTGTTTCAGTGTCTTGGTGAATTCTTAGGGTATTGTTTTGGAGTCTTGGTGAATGTTTTGGATGTTGTTTCGAAGTCTTGATGAATTCTTAGGGCGTTGTTTTGGAGTCTTGATGAATTCTTAGAGTGTTGAGTCGGAGTGTTGATGAATTCTTAGGGTGCTGTCCCGAAGCCTTGATGAATTCTTTGGATGTTGTTTCAAAGTCTTGCCTATTCTCAGGGTGTTGTCTCGAAGTCTTGATGAATTCTAAGGATGTTGTTTCGGAGCCTTGATGAATTCTTAGGGTTTTGGTTCGGAGTCTTGTAGAATTCTTAGGGCTTGATGAATTCTTTGGGTGTTGTCTCGGAGTCTTGACGAATTCTTAGGGTGTTATTTCGAAGTCTTGGCGAATTCTAAAGGTGTTGTCTCGAAGTCTTGACAAATTCTTAGGATGTTGTCTCGGAGACTTGATGGATTCTTAGGGTGTTGTTTCGGAGTCTTGACGAATTCTTAGCGTGTTGTCTCGGAGTCTTGATGAATTCTTAGGGTGTTGTCTCCGAGTCTTGACAAATTCTTAGCGTGTTGTCTCGGAGTCTTGGTGAATTCTTAGCATGCTGTTTCGGAGTCTTGATGAATTCTAAGGGTGTTGGTTCGGAGTCTTGAAGAATTTTTAGCGTGTTGTCTCGGAGTCTTGATGAATTCTTAGGGTGTTGTTCCGGAGTCATGACGAATTCTTAGCGTGTTGTTTTGTGTGGTCTTGACGGATTCTTATGGTGTTGTTTCGGAGTCTTGGTGAATAATTAGGGTGTTGTTTCGGAGTCTTGACGAATTCTTATTGTGTTGTTTTGGCTCTTGAAGAATTCTTAGGGCGTTGTCTCGAAGTTTTGATGAATTCTTAAGAGTGTCATCTCAGAGTCTTGGTGAATTATTAGGGTGTTGTTTCGGAGTCTTGACGAATTCTTATGGCGTTGTTTTGGACTCATGAAGAATTCTTAGGGCGTTGTCTCGAAGTCTTGATGAATTCTTAGGGTGTTGTCTCGGAGTCTTGACGAGGGTGTCGTCACGGAGCCTTGACAAACTCTTAGGGTGTTGTGTCGTAGTCTTGGCAAAATACAAGGGTGTTGTCAAGGAGTCTCGACAATTTTTAAGGTGGTGTAACGGTGTCTTGACGTTTTCTACATGTGGTGGAACGGTGTCTTGATGTATTCTGCTGGAAGTGTAACCGTGTCTTAACGTATTAAACAGGTGATGTAACGGTCATGGTATTTTGATGCATTGTACAGGTGTTGTAACGTGTCTTTTTGGAGTGCTATGTTGCAGCGGTAAAACATCGGATTTGAGATTGAGTGATAGCCGGTTCGATCCCCGCGATCGTCACATGTTGTTTTCTTGGGCAAGTGACTTTATTCACGTTTCTTAGTACTGGTTTCAATCAAGGAAGGGGATGAAAAGTAAGTAAGTAAAGACTTTATTTTATGAGGGTAACTCAGTTGGACTTGCAAATCTTCACAGAGGCCTCAAATAAACATTTACAGATTAATAATACAGTGGCAATTAATAAACAAAGTACAACATCCCAAAACAATGAAAACAATATTTAAAATGCCATTTAAGAGGGCCACATGCAAGATCAGTACTAGTTTACTTAATGTTTTACCCTCTATAAATAAAGTCAATTATTATTATAATAATAATAATTGTTATTATTATTATACAGGTGGTGAAGCGGTGTGTTCACTTATTCTACAGGTGATGTAGCAGTGTGTTCACGTATTCTACAGGTGATGTAACGGTGTTTTGACGTATTTAACAGGTAGTTTAACGGTGTCTGGACGATTTCTTCAGGTGGTGTAACGGTGTTTTGTTGTATTCTACAAGTGGTGTAATGGTGTATTGACGTATTTTGCAGGTGGTGTAATGGTGTATTGATATATTCTACGGGTAGTGTAATGGTGTATTGACGTATTATACAGATGGTGCAACGGTGTTTGACGTATTCTACAGCTGGTGTAATCTTGTATTGCCGTACTCTACATGTGGTGTAACAGTGTCTTGACGTATTCTTCAGGTGGTGTAATCTTGTATTGACGTATTCTACATGTGGCGTAATGGTGTCTTGGCGAATTCTACAGGTGGTTTAACGGTATTCTGACGTAGTCTATAGGTTGTTTAACTAGGTTTTGATGTTTTCTACATGTGGTGTAACGGTGTCTTTAACGAATTTCACATGTGATGTAATGGTGTTTTGACGTATTCTACAGGTGGTGTGACGGTGTCTTGACATATTCCACAGGTAGTGTAACGACGTCTTGACGAATTTTACAGGCGTCTCGAAGTCTTGAAGAATTCTACAGTTGTTGTAACGGTGTCTTTGCGAATTCTACATGTGGTGTAACGGTGTCATGACGAATTCCACAGGTGGTGTAACGGTGTCTTGACGAATTCTACAGGCGTCACGAAGTCCTGAAGAATTCTACAGGTTGTGTAACGGTGTCTTTACGAATTCTACAGGTGGTGAAACTGTGTCTTGACAAATTCTACATGTGCTGTAACAGTGTCTTGACGAATTACACAGGTGGTGTATAAGTGTCTTTACGAATTCTTTCGATGGTGTAACGGTGCCGGCAACATTCTTTCGTGGAGATTGATCATGAAATCTTTTCTACGGTCATTTTCTCCCTTCCGCTAATTCAAGAAGGGCAGTTGTCAGTTTCTGACGAAGGAATGTGCACTGTACTTACTGGTTAACTGCTTACGTATATGCCTGCCAAGGATAAGTGTTGATAGGTAAACTGACCGGCTCAAAAATGGCCTAAAATAGTGTTGACTGGGCCGTCAAACTTCAATACAAACACACAAACATGAGTTGTAACGGTGTCTTGACGAATTACACAGGTGGTGTAACGGTGTTTTGACAAATTATACAGGCGTCACGAAGTCTTGAAGAATTCTACAGGTGGAGTAACGGTGTCTTTACGAATTCTATAGGCGTCATGAAAAATGGAAGTTAAGGCAATTATCAAGAATCAATACAGTTTCACCTAATATCTCCCACCCAAGACACCAAAGAGAAAGAACCGCCAACGACTTCACAGTAATTAAGCCAAAAGGACAGTTTCTTCTCCACAAAATAGCCAAACGGCTATCGAAAACAAAAAAGATGTTTGTTTTTTTTACTTTTGTTGTTTTGTTTTGGTTTTTCGACCATTTAAAAATTATTTCATTTATTTCGAGAATTCTGACCTTCCGCTGCAAAAAGATATAAGCAGCACACACTTGCAAAAATAAACAATGACAATAGTAAACCACAACAGAAACATTGACATTGAAACATTATTGACTATTTTTCGGAACATTTACTTGGGGATGGGGGTGAAGGTGGGGTGGGGTGGGGTGGGGGGGGGGGTGAGGCTTAAAATCCTCGCCCTTGGTTCTGTCTTGGTTTAGACAAACAAATTGTTCAGCATTACGATATGTGACATAGTGCATTTTTCACATCTCGAAAATGGCTACTTTTCTGATGAAAATTCGTGATATTTTGCTTATAAATACTGCAAACATAGGTTGTGGGTGCTCGTTAGAACCGCCTCATCGAGGCGGTTCTAACGAGTACCCACAACCTATGTCTTGGAGCAAAAATAAGAAAAATAATGTTTACCCCCTTAAACCCCACTTTTCTCTACATAAAGTGGGGTTTAGAGGGGTGTTCGTTTCACGGACTTGTTAACGTGAGGCTACGCGTGAAGGATTTCTACCTCATCTGTGCAACATCTCCGAGAACATAAAAGTAAAAAGGTTACAGAGATAACTCGACAGCATGAAATACCAACAGATGGCCTACGAATTCTACAGCTTTGTGGAATTCTACAGGCGTCATGAAGTTTTGAAGAGTTGTAAAAAATATTTCCTGGTGTCTTGACGAATTATACACACATGTTGTAATGTATTCTATAGGTCGTACAGCGCTGTCTTGACGAATTCTACAGGCATCACGAGGTCTTGAAGAATTCCACACGTGGTATATTGTTGTCTTGAAAATTCTACAAGCGACACGAGGTCTTGAAAAATTCTACAATTGGTTTTCTGGTGTCTTGACGAATTGTACAGGTGTCACAATGTCTTTTAGAATTCTACAGGTGGTATAACGGTGTCTTCGCGAATTGTACAGGCTCGCGAAGCCTTAAAGATTCTACAGGTGGTTGCCAGTTAAAGACAGAGATATTCATAGATACCTCGACAGCATGAAATACCAACAGTTGGTACCTAGGAATTCTACAGCTTGTATAACGGTGGTTTGTGGAATTCTACAGGCGTCATGAAGCCTTGAAGAGTTGTAAAAATTATTGCCTGGTGTCTTGACGAATTATACACACATGTTGTGATGTATTCTATAGGTCGTACAACGGTGTCTTGACGAATTCTACAGGCGTCATGAGGTCTTGAAGAATTCCACACGTGGTATATCGTTGTCTTGACGAATTCTACAAACGACACGAGGTCTTGAAAAATTCTACAATTGGTTTTCTGGTGTCTTGACGAATTGTACAGGTGTCACGAGGTCTTATAGAATTCTACAGGTGGTATAACGGTGTCTTCGCGAATTGTACAGGCTCACGAAGCCTTGAAGAATTCTACAGGTGGCAAAACTGTGTCTTGGCGAATTCTACAGGCGTCACGAGGTTTTGAAGAATTCTGCTAGTGGTATAATCGTGTATTTGCGAATTGAACAGGCGTCATGATGTCTTGAAGATTTCTACACGTGGTATATCGGTGTCTTGACGAATTCTACAGGCGTCACGCGGTCTTGAAGAATTCTACAATTGGTTTCCTGGTGTCCTGACGAATTGTACAGGTGCCACGAGGTCTTACAGAATTCTACAGATAGTATAACGATGTCTTGGCGAATTGTACGGGCTCTTGTAGAATTCTACAGGTGGTATAACGGTGGCTTGGCGAATGGTATAGGCGTCACGAGGTCTTGAAGAATTTACACGTGGTATATCGATGTCTTGACGTCACGAGGTCTTGAAGAATTCTACAATTGGTTTCCTGGTGTTTTGACGAATTGTACACGTGTCACGAGGTCTTGACGAATTCTACAGGTTGTATAACGGTGTCTTGGCGAAAGGTACAGGCGCACGATGTCTTGATGAATTCTACAGGTGATATAAATGTGTCTTGGCGAACTGCATAGGCGTCTCGAGGTCTTTAAGACTTTTTCAGGTGATATAACGGTGTCTTGAAGAATTCTACAGGCCTGAAGAGGTCCTGAAGAATTCTACAGGTGGTATAAGAGTAAACTGGCGAATTGTAAAGGCGTCACGTAATGAATCTGCCTCACGCCACCCAGGTGTAAATGGGTAGCAGTGGTGTAATAGTCACTGCCTCTCTCGCGCGCGCGTGAAAACATCCGGAATGAGTGTTCGAGAGCGATTATATAAGCTTGAAGCTTTCATCGCAATCGAACTAAAATAAATTAGTATAAACTAAAGGCGTCACGGGGTTTTGAAGAATTCTACAGGTGGTACAACTGTGTCTTTGCGAATTGAACAGGCGTCAAGAAGTCTTAAAGAATTCTACATAGAAGCCTCCAAGGTGTAGTGGTCAAGCTACTTGAACGCCTTGTAAACCGGAGATAGTGGGTTCGATTCCGGACTTCTCCCGACGTTCGGATGAGTCTTCAAACAGAGGTCCCGTCTCCATATGTCCTTACTTGTTGGTTGGACGTAAAACGCAAACACACTCACACACACAAAGAATTCTACAGGTGGTTTAACGGTGTCATTGTAAGTTGTAAAGTCTCACAAAGTCCTAAAGAATTCTACAGGTGGTGAAATGGTGTTCTGACGAATTTTGCAGGCGTCATGAAGTCTCGAAGATTCTACAGGCTGTGTATTCTTATTTTGGTGTCGTGGATTCTTTACGAATTCTACATGTTGTGTCACGGAGTCTTGGTGAATTTCAAGAGGTGCCAAAGAGTCTTGAAAATTCCACAGTTAGTGCCGTGATGCCTTGACAAATTTTTAAGGTTTTGTCAAGTACTCTAGACGAGTTCTTAAGAGTCTTGTGATGGAGTCTTGACGAATTCTCCAGGTGGTGTCACGAGGTCTTTACGAATTCTATGGCGGTGCTACGGTCTTCTTATCAATTCTACGGTTGTCATGGAGTCTTTACGAGCTCTACATGTTATTTAACGGTGTCTTAACAAATTCCTTCAGATGGTGTCATGGAGACTTGACAAATTCTACAGTAAGTGACGGAGTCTGGGCTAAAAGAGTCACGGAGTCTTCTACGGATTCTACTAGTGTCTGAGTTTTGACTAATTCTTTAGGATGTGTCACGGAGTTTTGACGAATTCTCTAACCATGAAGTCTTTGCGGATTCTACAAGTGGTGCTACTCAGTTAATGCGGTTTCTATTGGAGGTGTTACAACATAATTGAGCCCCGCCACGCGAATTTGTGTCTTCGATCATTCCGTCATGACAAATTTTAACTGCGCATGCCCAGTCATTCAGAGGGGCCAGGGATATGGCTTTCTGTCTGAAGGTTCCTCTTGATTCACTGCTTGTATGGGCGAGCAGCGAAGGTTCTGGCGAGACCGCGCGGATGCGCGGGCTCGCCTGAACCTTCGCTGCTCGCATAGGCGATCAGTACCAAAATCGCTTGACGGGGCCCATATGGTGTCATGGAGTTTTATCAAATCCTAACAGAGTTGTCACGGAGTACTGGCAAATTGCAAATGTTATACGTCAGACTGCATGCATGGTAGTTAACCCAATCACGGTTGACAACGTTGCTTCCCTCTTTAACTACACGCCGGTGGGTTAGGCCTCAGATTCTATGACGGTTCCAGCGTAAAGGCTTACTGAGTAGATAGAATTTAATTTTATGTAATGTTGGTTGGTGCCTGATGCTCTGTCTCTGGTCGGACCCATTGGAGTCTTACTGTTGGTTTCCTTTTGCTCCAGCATTTCAGTGGTTTTTTGCTGTCGAGTCCTCACCTTTGTTTCATCTCTGTGGTTGTTTGACTTTTGCATTCTCGGAGATGCTACACTGATGAGTTAGGAAGCCTTCATTCGGACTGAAAAATTATTTGTCTAAATCGCGACGGAAGCAAGGCCGGAATTTGACCATTCCAATGCGGTTCTTCTGTCGCGGTTTATTTTTGTTATGGTTTGTCTTTGAATGTGTGTGTATCGCTTTTATCATTTTGTTTTGGATAGCCAATTGGCCATATTGTGGGGACAGTAACATTCCTTTTGGCTTTCCGCTATTGGTGTTTCCATTAGGGGTTTGTGTCTCTTTCCCTTTTGTGTCTCTGATGGGAGGTGTGGGTTAATTGTATCGATTCCTGATCATTGCCTTCACTTCTATTTTCTGTTTAACAAAATTCTAATCTAAAGGCAGCCATTAAGCTGACGTAATGTAAATCTTGGAGCTAATCAAGATTCCATTTCCATTGTACAGTTAAACATATTGACTGGTTATCAAGTCTTACCTGGCGTTAAGCAGCATTCATTACGTAACATTCAATGTCTGGGCCGAAGATCACTGACTTTACATTTGGAACTAGACCAAAACATTGCGGTTCACTTCAGACAGCCAGCAGGATCTGGGATCAGCAGGAACGAATTCTGCAGTGTTTATGAACATACCAATGATAAGTAAAGAGAGAAAACTGGATTAATATGGCTAAAAGCTTCCATCAAATGGCAATAGCAGACACCCGATACAGGCGCATACAACATGTAGTCAACATCTCAAAGTCGATTTGACGTTGCTTAAACGTCACTTGTCTTGTGGGATGGAAGCCTTGTTCATGTGTTCGTTTGAATTGAGGTTTAACGTTCCCGTAAACACTATTTAGCTCATTTTGGAGATGCTGATCCAATTTTGTGGAACTTTTACCAGACATTGAAATGAAACCAAAAATGCTTAAATGCACTCACACCACTTTGCCTGGGCAGCCTTAGTCCTTCAATTATAAAACGGTTTACCAGTACTCATGTATGGTCAGTCGGAAACACCGTGCAGTCCATTCTATTTCTTAAAGCCCCGATGGCCGGGGCAAAGTGGGATGGAAGCAGTTATGATTGAGAATCCATTTGTCAGCCTCGATAGCGCAGTGGTTAGCGCGTTCGACTTATGATCGAAAGGTTGTGCGTTCGAATCCGCCACCGGTATCGAGGTGTGTCCTTGGGCAAGACACGTTATGACACTGCCCCACTCCACCCAGGTGTAAATGGGTAGCAGTGGTGTAAAAGCCACTGCCTCTCTCTCGCGCGCGCGTGAAAACACCCGGAATGAGTGTTCGAGAGCGATTCAATAAGCTTGAAGCTTTCATCGCAATCGAACTAAAATAAATTAGTATAAACTAATCCATTTAATATAATCTGTTCGATATCGTAGATAACAACAACAACCACAGAAACAACAATTTAAATATTAATAATAATTAACAATAATATAAAAATAAGAACAAATATGCCAGATCAGGCGAAATATACCTTATAGCCTCGACCCAAAGTAAAGATTCAGATCGGCCTGCACATATGTGCAGTCACACCAATGTCTTGCTGTAACCTGTGTGCAAGAGATTGTGTAATGAAAGAATAAGCTGGCTGATCTGAGTCATCCTCAGTGCACGTCGGAAGACATAGTTTTGCTGGGCACAAGTTTAAAATAAGCAAATCAGTGAAATTTCACTATTAAGGGGAATGGATACACCTGGCAGATTTTCCCGCCATTTTTCACTACGGGCGCACCAACCCATGATTTACAAATGGATTGAGGCAGTCTTGGACTTGCTGGGTCGAGTTTTATCAACCGTAAGAGGAGTATCTATGGAACCTGATTTGGTTCTTCACTGGAAACATGGGTTGGGCTTGGCAAACAGTGAAGACCCAGACCAGAAGCCACAGAATCAAGGCCTAATTCGCGACGGAAGTAAGGGCGAGGATTGGGGCCGCGTAAGAATCGATTTAAGCCACCTCGCCCTTCCCCCCCCCCTCCCCCCCCCCCCCGCACACACACTGCAGTGGAATTCGTTCCACTGATCGTACCAAGGCGGTTCTTCTGTCGCGTTTTATTTTTGTTATGGTTTGTATTTGTGTGTGTTTTTGTTTTGGATAGCCAATTGGCCAGTTTGTGGTAAAATGACTCCTTTTGGCTTTCCGCTATTGGTGCGTCCATTAAGGTAAGTAATTTCATGTTTGTTTTTCTTTCCCTTTGGTGTCTCTGATGGGAGGTGTGGGTTAATTGTATCGATTCCCGATCATTGCCTTCACTTCTATTCTACACTGTTTGCATAAAATACAGGAATTTGAGGCTTATTAAAACTACGTTTAAATTATTCGTAATCTCGCCGTTACTCGTACAATCGTGGCGGCCACGACAATTACGATTCAAGCCACCGTGGACTAAACGGAATTGACGTCAGACGACGCTGGGGACGGAATGGGCAAAAGGGCCAAATTTTTAAACTGTCAAACAAATTGCCATGGCAGCCACAGCCTAATCGGGATGAATGCAACAAAACGTGACTGTAGGTAATGGGTCGTAACAAAACTTGCAGGTGGTTGGAAGCATGTGTATTACCCGGCATCTCACGGTCCTTTCAAGTTTTATTACGTTCTGTCGCATTTAGCGCGTGTTTGGTCACGGTTTTTACGGATGCTAGGCGTTATGCCCTAGGGTGCAAGGAAGCCGTTTCGTCGCGTTCAGACATGGTGCATTCCGACGTGCTACAGTTTATGTGTCCGGCGCACAACGACGTGTTGCATTCAACTTCGATCTGACACGGCACTCGCGTTCTTCAATCAACGCATCCCGACGTGAGGCGGTTTATGGATCCGGCGCGCAATGGCGTGTTGCGTTCTACTTAGATCTGACATGACACGCGCGTTCTGGGAAGGGAGTTTATAAAAGTCTGACCCGGAAGGAGTTGTTTATTGAGTGCTGGGTGGCTTTCTGATTGCAATATGTTTTCCCGTTCAGAGCTTCCACTACATTAGGCACATTCCACTTGTCTACAAACTTTCCTCTCATCGGACGTCAAAGGAACTGTTGCAGTCTTTCACGATGGCCTTGCAAACTTCTGGTACCACATGGCAGATGGCTGCTTTACTACACTGGAACGCATAAGAGACTGTCTTGTAATTGTTCCCAGAGGCCAGATGTCTCAGAGTCACTGAGAGCTTCAGTCCAGGTGGTAGGGCAGAGCGAACCGTATGTCTTGACTTTCGACCGGCTTTACAACCAAAAAGCTCTGGACAGTTGTGAAACAGTTGTGAAAGGCGTTGGAATCTTCGGTGCGAAGATCTCGGATGAGAAATGCTGCGTTCCGTCTTCTGATAGCCATTCGCGCTCATACATGGATCTTGGCTTTCAGATCCGTCTTTTTCCTGTATGGCGTAGTCTGGCCTCCCCTCTCTGCATTTGCTGCTGGTCCTTTTCTTGCTGACGCAAAGACTGTGTGTATGCACTCGGCATACTTGCAAAAACAAATTCCTTTTCATCTTCGGAATTCTTGATGCTGACTCATCGAAGTCTCAGGAAACAAAGATTGCTGCTGCTAGGGAAGCTTTTTTTACACCGTGGGCACAACGTGCCCAAAGCTGTCCGGCGACCAAGTTTCATCCGTAGAAAAGACTTGACAGAACGTGTAAAAAACATGTCAGACCTTGATCACAACGTCAGAAATGTGAGAGACCCGATCAGAACGTGACGAACCGGGAGGGAACGTACTAGCATCCGTGGTAGACCGCGGGTCCAACACCTGTATTCCTTGGAGCCTCCGTGACTTAACAGCGCATTTCCCGGATGCCGTGACAAACCGTGTGAAAATTTAGGAAGACGTAACAAAACCTGAATAGTGGGAAAGAATCGTCAAAATCCCAGGCAACGTGGCCACCGGGAGCATAAAGTAAAAACCTAGCATTAACTGAAACAGTCTAAGTCCCCGTTCAGGACCATTTTACCAGGGTATACACCCAAAGACAATCGACCCACCATTGTTGTCAGGTTCTTTAATTTCGCTAGATGCCACTGGGTGGTCTGTGATCTATGAGGTTTTTCCAGGGCACCTAATTGCTTTTCTAGAGAACAGAGGTTGGCCTCGGGGCTAGGTGAGCGTTCTGTCAGAAACTGGTCTCTTACCCTGACAAACTTTAAAAAACACGACTTTTTCACTATCTACCTGTTTCCAAATACAAATGTATGTTTTATGAATACCAGTAAAATGTAAAAATTATTTTCTAACATCTATGCAGGAGGCCAATTTGTACCAGAGTGCTCAAAGAAAATGTAGTTGTGGCAGAAATATGCATGTCTATAACGAATGCAACTAATTATGCATAAATGTCAGAGATCGCTTAACAATGTATCCTCCTCCATCACAGGGACCACTCAAAAAGGAATGAATCTTCTCCCTTGGATGCAAATTTTCTTTAAGAGCGGCCCCATTTTTTATTTCTAGATTTTTGTTTGGTTTGACTTCACTTTTTCTTGCTACGCCACTGCTTTTCCTCAGTAATGGCCTGCGTCTGTACAAGCAAGACATCTATCTGTAAGGCAAGAAGTTGATAGCTTTTACATTCGTTGTTGGAGACAGTGCGTTTCACGGGTTTTAGTGCTGCAATTTTGCTGCTTGCCTGGTGGAGAAAGTGAGTTTCATGGCTTCTAGTGTTTGGTTTTCGTTACTTACCGTTTAGAAATATGGGGGTTTCACAGCTTGCCAGTTGGGGATAGACAGGTTTCATGGCTTCTAGTGCTTTGATGTTGCTGCTTGCCTGTTGAAGATAGGGAGGTTCTATGGCTTCTAGCGCTTAAGTTTCGCTACTGCCTGTTGAGATAGAGGGGTTTCTTGGCTTCTAATGCTTCATTTTTGCTGCTACCTGTTGAGATAAGGGAGGTTTCTTGGCTTCTAGTGCTTCAATTTTGCTGTTTGCCTGTTGAAGATAGGGAGGTTCCATGGCTTCTAGCGCTTCAGTTTCGCTGCTGCCTGTTGAAAAAGAGGGGTTTCTTGGCTTCTAATGCTTCATTTTTGCTGCTGCCTGTAAAGATAAGGGAGGTTTCTTGGCTTCTAGTGCTTCATTTTTGCTGCTGCCTGTTGAGATAAGGGAGGTTTCTTGGCTTCTAATGCTTCATTTTTGCTGCTGCCTGTTGAGATAAGGGAGGTTTCTTGGCTTCTAATGCTTCATTTTTGCTGCTGCCTGTTGAGATAAGGGAGGTTTCTTGGCTTCTAGTGCTTCATTTTTGCTGCTGCCTGTTGAGATAAGGGAGGTTTCTTGGCTTCTAATGCTTCATTTTTGCTGCTGCCTGTTGAGATAAGGGAGGTTTCTTGGCTTCTAGTGCTTCATTTTTGCTGCTGCCTGTTGAGATAAGGGAGGTTTCTTGGCTTCTAATGCTTCATTTTTGCTGCTGCCTGTTGAGATAAGGGAGGTTTCTTGGCTTCTAATGCTTCATTTTTGCTGCTGCCTGGTGAGATAAGGGAGGTTTCTTGGCTTCTAGTGCTTCATTTTTTCTGCTGCCTGTTGAGACAGGGAGGTTTCTTGGCTTCTAGTGCTTCATTTTCGCTGCTGCCTGTTGAGATAAGGGAGGTTTCTTGGCTTCTAGTGCTTCATTTTTGCTGCTGCCTGTTGAGATAAGGGAGGTTTCTTGGTTTCTAGTGCTTCATTTTTGCTGCTGCCTGTTGAGACAGGGAGGTTTCTTGGCTTCTAGTGCTTCATTTTTGCTGCTGCCTGTTGAGATAAGGGAGGTTTCTTGGCTTCTAGTGCTTCATTTTTGCTGCTGCCTGTTGAGACAGGGAGGTTTCTTGGCTTCTAGTGCTTCATTTTTGCTGCTGCCTGTTGAGATAAGGGAGGTTTCTTGGCTTCTAGTGCTTCATTTTTGCTGCTGCCTGTTGAGATAAGGGAGGTTTCTTGGCTTCTAGTGCTTCATTTTTGCTGCTGCCTGTTGAGATAAGGGAGGTTTCTTGGTTTCTAGTGCTTCATTTTTGCTGCTGCCTGTTGAGACAGGGAGGTTTCTTGGCTTCTAGTGCTTCATTTTTGCTGCTGCCTGCTGAGATAAGGGAGGTTTCTTGGCTTCTAGTGCTTCATTTTTGCTGCTGCCTGTTGAGACAGGGAGGTTTCTTGGCTTCTAGTGCTTCATTTTTGCTGCTGCTTGTTGAGATAAGAGAGGTTTCTTGGCTTCTGGTGCTTCATTTTTGCTGCTTGCACGATTACACAGAGGTTTCATGGCTTCTAGTGCTTTGATTTTGCTGATTGCCTGATGGAGAGTTTCGTGGTTTTAGTGCTTTTTTTCGCAGTTTGTCTGTTGGAGATATGGAGGTATTATGGTTTCTAAGCTTTGATTTCATTGCTTTCCTGTTAAAGACAGAAAGTTTTTTTTTGGGGATTCAAAATAGAAGTGGAGGCAATGATCAGGAATCGATACAATTAACCCGCAGCTCCCATTAGAGACACCAAAGGGAAAGAAACACAAACATGAAACAACAGACCCTAATGGAAACATCAATAGCGGAAACCCAAATTGACAGTTACTTTCCCACAAATAGCCAACAGGCTATTGGCCAATAGGCTATTTTCAAGTGGTTCATTTATTTTCTCTGATTGCCAGTTAGAGATAGGGAGGTTTCGTGGCTTTTAGTGTTTTTGCGCTGCTGCCTGTTAGAGACATGGAAGTGCCATGGCTTCTACTGTTTGGCTGTTGGAAATTGGGAGATTTCATGGTTTCTAGTACTTCATAATCACAATTTGACTGTTAGAGTTAGGCAGGTTCTATGGCTTCTGGTGCTTCATCTCACAGTTTGCCTGTTGAAGGGAGGTTTTTTTGCTTCTATTGCTTCGTTTCCACTGCTGGCCTTTTGGAGATAGGTAGGTTTAATGGTTTTTAGTGCTTCGTAGTCGCTGCTTGCCTTTTGGAGATAGGACGGGATCATGGCATCTTGTGCTTCATTTGGCGGATTTTATGGCTTCTAGTGCTTCATTTTCGCTGCTTGCATTTTGGAGATAGAAGGTATCATAATTTCTAGTAAGTCATTGTTGCTGCTAGCCTTTTATTTTCGGGATAGGGAGGTTTCATGGCTTCTTGTGTTTCGTTTTTGGGGTTTACCTGTTGAAGATAGGGAAAATTCAAGGCTTCTGCTCCTTTATCGCTGCTTGCCTTTTAGAGATAGGGAAGTTTCATGGCTTTGTTTTTCTCAGTATGCCTGTTGGAGATGGGGAGGTTTCATTGTTTCATGGCTTGTAGTGCTTCATTTTCGCAGTTTACCGTTTTGGAGATATTGATGTTTCAGGGCTTCTAGTGTTTCCTTTTAGCTGCTTGCCTGTTGGAGGTTTTGATGTTTCAGGGCTTCTAGTGCTTCCTTTATGTTGCTTGCCTTTTGAAGAGAGGGGTGTTTTAGGGCTTCTAGCGCTTCCTTGTCGCAGGGAGGTCTCATGGCTTCTAGTGCTTCCTTGTTGCAGTTTTCCTGTTGGATATAGGGAGGTTTTATGGCTTCTAGTGCTTCATTTTGTTAGTTTTCCTGTTGGAGATAAGGAGGTTTCATGACTTATAGTGCTTCATTTTGTTAGTTTTCCTGTCGGAGATAGCGAGGTTTCATGGCTTCTAGTGCTTCATTTTGTTAGTTTTCCTGTTGGAGATGGGAAGATTTCATGGCACTAGAGCTTCATTTTGTTAGTTTTCCTGTTGGAGATAGGGAGGTTTCATGACTTCTAGTGCTTCATTTTGTTAGTTTTCCTGTTGGAGATAGGGAGGTTTCGGGGGCTTCTAGTGCTTCATTTTGTTAGTTTTCCTGTTGGAGATAGGGAGGTTTCATGGCTTCTAGTGCTTCATTTTGTTACTTTTCCTGTTGGAGATAGGGAGGTTTCATGACTTCTAGTGCTTCATTTTGTTAGTTTTTCCTGTTGGAGATAGGGAGGTTTCATGACTTCTAGTGCTTCATTTTGTTAGTTTTCCTGTTGGAGATAGGGGGTTTCACGACTTCTAGTGCTTCATTTTGTTAGTTTTCCTGTTGGAGATGGGAAGATTTCATGGCTTCTAGAGCTTCGTCTTTGAAGTTTGTTCAAGATAGGGAGGTTTCATGGCTTCTAGAGCTTTGTTTTTTCAGTTTGTTGGAGATAGGAGGTTTCATGGCTTCTATTGAAAATTAGAGAGATAATGTTGGTTGGTGCCTGATGCTCTGTCTCTGGTCGGGCTCATCGGAGTCTAACTGTTGGTTTTCTTTTGCTCCAGCATTTCAGTGGTTTCTTGCTGTCGAGTCCTCACCGTTGTCTCACCTCTGTGGTTCTTTGATTTTTGTGTTCACGGAGATGTTGCACTGATGAGTTAGGAGGCCTTCATGCGGACTGAACAAATTATTTGTCTAAATCGCGACGGAAGTAAGGGCGAGGATTGTGGCCACGTAAAATCGATTTAAGCCCCCCAGTGGAAATCTTCCACTGACCGTTCCAAGGCGGCTCTTCTGTGGCGATTTATTTATGTTGTTGTTTGTTACTTACTGTGTGTATCACTTGTGTCTTTTGGTTTTGGATGGCCATATGGCCATTTTGTGGGAAAGTAACTGTCCTTATGGCCTTCCTTTGTTTAGGTTTCCATTATGGTCTGGTCGCTTAATGTTTGTATTTCTTTCCCTTTGGTGTCTTTTATGGGTGGAGTAAGTTAATTGTATCAATTCCTGATCTTTGTTTTACTTCTACTTCTAGTGCTTCATTTTGGCAGTTTGCCTGTTGGAGATAGGGAGGTTTCAGGGCTTCTAGTGCTTCATTTTGTCAGTTTGCCTGTTGGAGATAGGGAGGTTTCAGGGCTTCTAGTGCTTCATTTTATCAGTTTGCCTGTTGGAGGTAGGGAGGTTTCAGGGCTTCTAGTGCTTCGTTTTTGCAGTTATTCTGTTGAAGACAGGGAGGTTTCATGGCTTCTAGTGCTTCATTTTGTCATTCCTGTTGGAGATATAGGGAAGCTTCATGGCTTCTAGTACTTTGTTTTTGCATTTTGTCTGTACGAGATAGGGAGGTTTCATGGCTTCTGCAGTTTTTTAGCTCCACTGGCCGAAGGCCAGCGGGGCTATTGTCATGGCCCTGTGTCCGTCGTGCGTCCGTGCGTTAACTTTTTTTAAACATCTTCTCCTCCTAAACTACTAGGCCAATTGTAACCAAACTTCACAGGAATGTTCCTTACATAGTCCTCTTCTAAATTCCTTCAAAGAATTTTGTTACACCCAGAACTCTGGTTGCCATGGCAACAAAACCACAAAAAATTAAAAATCTTTTCCTCCAAAACCACCTGTTGGATTTTATTTTTATTTTGCATGACTGTTCCTTGGGTTGACCTCTTTCAGATTCCTTGAAGAAATTTTGATCCGACAAAAAACATGGCCGCCATGGGCGGGGCTTATTTTCCCTATTTAACATATAGTGTAATGCTAAAACATCTTCTCCTCCTAAACTATTGGGCCCATTGTAACCAAACTTCACAGGAATGTTTCTTACTTAGTCCTCTTCTAAATTCATTCAAAGAATTTTGTTAAACCCAGAACTCTGGTTGCCATGGCAACAAAACCACACAAAAAAATCAAAATCTTTAAAAATCTTCTCCTCCAAAACCACCTGTTGGATTTCATTTTTATTTTGCATGAATGTTCCTTGGGTGGACCTCTTTCAGATTCCTGGAAGAAATTTTGATCCGACAAAAAATATGGCCGCCATGGGTGGGGCTTATTTTCCCTTTTAACATATAGTGTAATGCTAAAACATCTTTTCCTCCTAAACTACTGGGCCAATTGTAACCAAACTTTACAGGAATGTTCCTTACTTAGTCCTCTTCTAAATTCCTTCAAAGAATTTTGTTACACCCAGAACTCTGGTTGCCATGGCAACAAAACCACACAAAAAATTAAAAATCTTTAAAAATCTTCTCCTCCGAACCCACCTGTTGGATTTCTTTATGCCCTCGCACAACATAGTTGTGAGGGGGGATATAGCATTTGTCCTGTACGTACGTACGTACTTTTGTCATCGCTCTAGCGCCACGTACGTACATACTTTTGTCATCGCTCTAGCGCCACGTACGTACGTACGTACTTTTGTCAACGCTCTAGCGCCAACATTTCTTGACCAATTTAAATATAACTTCACAAGAACGTTCCTTACGACAATATCTGGAGCAAGATCCACTTTCAAGGTCATGACCTCAATGTCAAGGTCACTCTGGCTATTTTTTGAAAAACTTTGTCATGGCTCTAGCGCCTACATTTCTCCCCCAATTTCAATATAACTTCAAACAAATGATCCTTATAAAAATATCTCGAGCGAGTTTGACTTTCAAGGTCATGACCTCAAGGTCAAGGTCACTGTGGCTATTTTTAGAAAAACATTGTCATCGCTCTAGCGCTTACATTTCTTCACCAATTTCAATATAACTTCACACAAATGATCCTAATAAAAATATCTCGAGCGAGTTCCACTTTCAACGTCATGGCTTCAAGGTCAAGGTCACAGTGGCTATTTTTAGAAAAACTTTGTCATCGCTCTAGCTCCTACATTTCTTCACTGATTTCAATATAACTTCACACAAATGTTCCTTATGACAATATCTTGAGCGAGTTGGACTTTCAAGGTCATGACCTCAAGGTCAAGGTCACTGTGGCTATTTTTAGAAAAACTTTTTCATCGCTCTAGCGCCTACATTTCTTCACCAATTTCAATATAACTTCACACAAATGTTCCTTATAAAAATATCTCTAGCGAGTTCGACTTTCCAACTCATGGCCTCAAGGTCAAGGTCACTGTGGCTATTTTTAGAAAAAACTTTGTCATCGCTCTATCGCCTATATTTCTTCACTGATTTCAATATAACTTCACACAAATGTTCCTAATGACAATATCTCAAGCGGGTTCGACTATCAAGGTCAAGGTCACAGTGGCTATTTTTAGAAAAACTTTGTCATCGCTCTAGCACTTACATTTCTTCACCAATTTCAATATATATTCATACAAATGTTCCTTATGACAATATCTCTAGCGAGTTCCACTTTCAAGGTCAAGGTCACTGTGTCTATTTTAAGAAAAACTTCGTCATCCCTCTAGCGCTTACATTTCTTCATCGATTTCAATATAACTTCACACAAATGTTCCTTATGACAATATCTCGCCATTTCGACTTTCAAGGTCAAGGTCACTATGGCTATTTTTAGAAAACTTTTTTATCGCTCTAGCGCCTACATTTCTTCACTGATTTCAATATAACTTCACACAAATGTTGCTTATGACAATACCTCAAACGAGTTCGACTATCAAGGTCAAGGTCACTGTGGCTATTTTTAGAAAAACTTTGTCATTGCTCTAGCGCTTACATTTTTTTCACCAATTTCAATATTACTTCACACAAATGTTCCTTATAACAATATCTCTAGTGAGTTCCACATTCAAGGTCACTGTGGCTATTTTTAGAAAAACTTTGTGATGGCTCTAGCGCTTACATTTCTTCTCCCATTTCAATATAACTTCACACAAATGTTCCTTATGACAATACCTCGAACGAGTTTGACTTTCAAGGTCAAGGTCACTGTGGCTATTTTTAGAAAAACTTTGTCATTGCTCTAGTGCTTACATTTTTTCACCAATTTCAATATAACTTCACACAAATGTTCCTTATGACAATATCTCGAGCTATTTAGACTTTCAAGTTCAAGGTCACTGTGGCTATTTTTAGAAAAACTTTGTCATCGCTCTAGCGCCTACATTTAATGATGGATTGTAATAGAACTTCACACAAATGTTTCTTATGATAATATCTCGACTTACTTCGACTTTCAAGGTCATGACCTCAAAGTCAAGGTCACTGTGGCTATCTTTAGAAAAACTTCTGTCATCGCTCTACCGCCTACATTTATTAACAGATTTTAATATAACTTCACACAAAAGATGCTTATGATAATATCTTGAGCAAGATCTACTTTCTTGGTCATGGCCTCAAGTCAAGGTCACTATGGCTATTTTTAGAGAAACGTCATCACTCTAGAATGTACATTTATTGGAGGATTTTTAAACAAACTTTACACAAATGTTGCCTATGATAATATCTCAAGCAAGTTGGACTTTTGCCATTTCAGTGTTTTCCACACACAAAGGGGATTGGTATCACATGCGATGCCTTGTTTTTATTTTGCATGAATGTTCCTTGGGTGGACCTCTTTTAGATTCCTTGAAGAAATTTTGATCCGACAAAAAACATGGCCGCCATGGGCGGGGCTTATTTTCACTATTTAACATATAATGTAATGCTAAAAAATCTTCTTCTGCAAAAGTACTTGTGGGATTTCATTGTAATTTGCATGAATTGTCCTTGGGTGGACTGTTGTCAGATTCCTTGAAAAAAATTTGATCTTACAAAAAAACATGGCCGCCATGGGCGAGGCTTATTTTCACTATATAACATATAGTGTAATGCTGAAAATATTTTCTGCAAAAGTTCTTGTTTTATTTCATAGTTATTTGGCATGCATGTTCCTTGGGTGGACCTCTGTCAGATTCCTTGAAGAAATTTTGATCCGACAAAAAACATGGCTGCAGTGGGCGGGGTTTATTTTCACTATATAACATGTAGTGTAATGTTAAAAAAGTCTTCTCTTCTTCAAAAGTTCTTGTTTATTTATTTATTTATTTTTTTAAAAGTACCTTCCTGTATCTGAATTAATCTCCTCCAATTTTGCTGACTATCACATATCTATAGAGGTCCACCTACAAATTGTCATTCTAAAATTCAAAACATCAGAAATTTCACTTGCCCATCACACTGGTGATAGAACTGATGTTTTCAACACAAACTCTATTTATACGACTTGATGTTTAAAAATAATTCCAAATTCTGAGGGAGATTGATTTATTAGACCTAATTATACTACAGTGTCAACATTTCTCCATATCCCTGAGGGTTAAAATGGCTTAGTTGAAAAGGGAGGCATACCGAATCCGACGGAGGAAAGGAAAAAATAAAGAAATAAAAACATAAATCTGTTCATTTTTTTGCTCCACTGGCCAAAGACCGGCGGGTCTTATGTATTATGTTATGGCCCTGTGTCTGTTGTGCGTCTGTGCAGTTGTGCATCCGTGCCTTAACTTTTTTCTTTAAACATTTCCTCCTTAACTACTTGGTCGATTGTAACCAAACTTCACAGGAATGTTTCTCACATAGTCCTCTTCTGAATTCCTTCAAAGAATTTTGTTACATGCAGAACAAAATGGCATCGAAACCCCCCAAAAAAATATTTAAAAATCTTCTCCTCCAAAACTGCTCAATGGATTTTATTCTTATTTTGCATGAATGTTCCTTGGGTGGACCTCTGTCAGATTCCTTGAAGAAATTCGGATCAGACAAAAAACATGGCCACCATGGCCATGCCCCACATGACTGCCATGGCCATGCCCCTTGGCTCATTAGCTTTCAAAGACTTATATGGGGAAAAGTTTTAAAAACCTTCTCCTCCAAAACCGCTCAACTTAATGGATTTCATTCTTACTTTGCATGAATGTTCCTTGGGTGGACCTCTGTCAGATTCCTTGAAGCAATTTTGATCAGACAAAAAACATGGCCGCCATGGACACGCCCATTGGCTAATTAGCTTCCATAGACTCATAAAGGGATCTTTTTTTTTTTTTAATCTTCCCCTTCAAAACCGCTAAATGGATTTCGTTCTTAATTTTCATGAATGTTCCTTGTGTCTACCATTGTCAGATTCATTGAAGAAATTTTGATCAGACAAAAAACATGGCCGGCATGGCCACCACCTTTGGCTCATTAGCTTCCATAGACCAATAAACAGAAAAACTTCTTCTCTGAAACCATAAAGCCTAAAGCTAAGACATTTACAGTAAAACCTGTCTTAGTGGCCACCTCTATTAAGCAAGCAACCTGTCTTAAGCAAGCAGGCATTCAGTTCCCAAGAAAGGCAGATGTGTTAAATTTCACCTGTATTAAGCAAGAACCTGTCTTAAGCAAGCATATTTTGACTATCCCTTAGGCACTTGCTTAATACAGGTTGAACTGTAGTATGTAGCAAAGTTATGTGGTCACCTACTAAGTCCTGCGAACTATGACTCTTGAGTCCAAATTGGCAACGCCCCGGTGCTTAGTAGCTCCCATAGACTAATAATGACAAAATCTTGAAACTTTTCTCCTCTGAAACCATAAGGCCAAGAGCTTAGTATGTAGCAACTTGAAGAATTCAACTGCATAAATCCTGCCAACTATGCCCCTGGGGTCCAAATTGGCCACACCTTGAGGTCCATAAGCTCCCATAGAATTATACTTGGAAAAACTGACAAAAATCTTCTCTGAAACCATCAGTGCCCAGAGCTTAGATATTAAGTTTGCAGCAACGTCAAGTGGTCACTCAAATAAATCCTGCCAACAATGCCCCTGGGGTAAAAAAATTGGTCACGCCCAAAGGCATATTAGTTCCCATAGACTTATAATAGGAAAAACTTAAAAAAAGTCTTCTTCTCTGAAACCATAAGGCCCAGAGCTTTAGATATTTAGAACGGAGCAATGCCAAATGGTCACTCACATAAATCCTGCCAACCATAGCTCTGGGGTCCAAAAAATATAGAATGGACATTCCTTGGGTGGATCACTTGTTTCTTTTTTACCCATTGCATGCGGGAAAACCCTAAATGGGTACCTTGGCAAACAGTGCTGGCCCAGATCAGACCCCACAGAACACCATGTCTGATCAGGGCCTGCACTATTTGCTAACAGAATTTTCCATCAAAAATAGAAAAAAATAGGCCTGACACCCCTTATATGACAAAAGGACTGGTCCAACATATAGCAATAGAAGAGTCCACTAGTATACAATTGGTTAATGTAATAAATATGACAATTGTCTGAAGTTAGCCGGTGGAGCGACAGGCCCTCTTGGGCCTCTTGTTTGTTGGAGATAGGAAAATTTCATGTCTTCTAGTGCATTGTTTTGGCAGTTGTCTGTTGGAGATGGGGGGGGGGGGTTTCGTGGCTTCTAGTGCTTCATTTTCGCTGCTGTCTGTTGAGATAGGGGGGTTTCATGGCCTCTAGTGCTTCATTTTTGCTGCTGCCTTTTGAGATAGGGAGGTTTCATGGCTTATAGGGAGGTTGCATGGCTTCTTGTGCTTCATTTTAGTTGCTGCCTGTTTTGAGCTTCATTTTCATTGCTTCCGGTTGAGACCAGGGTGGTTACGTGGCTTCTAGAGCTTCATTTTTGCTGATGCCTGTTTAGAAAGGGAGGTTTCATGGCTTCTAGTGCTCTATTTTCATTGCTTCCTGTTGAGACCAGGGAGTTTTCAAGGCTTCTGAAACTTCATTTTTGCAGTTTGCCTGTTTGAGACAGGTTGGTTGATAGGTCTATTGATGCTTCCTTTTCCCTGCATGTTGAAGAAGGGGGTGTTTCAGGGCTTCTAGTGCTTCATTTTTTTAGTTTTCCTGTTAGAGATAGGGAGGTTTCATGGCTTCTAATGCTTCCTTTTCGCTGCTTGCCTGTTGAAGATGGGGATGTTTCATGGCTTCTTGTGCTTTATTTTGGCAGATAGGCAGGATTAATAGCTTCTAGAGCTTCCTTTTGGCAGTTTGCCTGTTGGAGATAGAGGTTCCATGGGTTCTATGGCTTCATCTTGTCAGTTTTCCTGATGGAGATAGAGGTTTCATAGATTCTAGAGCTTCCGTTTGGCAGTTTGGCTGTTGAGATAAAGAGGTTTCATGTTATCTAGAGTTTGTTTTGTCAGTTTCCTGTTGGAGATAGGGAAGTTTCATAGCTTCTACAGGTTCCTTTTTGGCAGTTTGCCTGTTGGAGATAGAGATTTCATGACTTCTAGTGCTTTGTTTTGTCAGTTTTCCTGTAAGAGATAGGGAAGTTCCATAGCTTCTAGAGGTTCCTTTTGGCAGTTTGCCTGTTGGAGATAAAGAGGTTTCATGACTTCTAGTGCTTTGTTTTGTCAGTTTTCCTGTTGGAGATAGGGAGGTTTCATAGCTTCTAGAGGTTCCTTTTCGGCAGTTTGCCTGTTGGAGAAAAGAGGTTTCATGGCTTCTAGTGCTTTGTTTTGTCAGTTTTCCTTTTGGTGATTGGGAAGTTTCATAGCTTCTAGAGGTTCCTTTTGGCAGTTTGCCTGTTGGAGAAAAGAGGTTTCATGGCTTCTAGTGCTTTGTTTTGTCAGTTTTCCTGTTGGAGATAGGGAGGTTTCATAGCTTCTAGAGGTTCCTTTTCGGCAGTTTGCCTGTTGGAGAAAAGAGGTTTCATGGCTTCTAGTGCTTTGTTTTGTCAGTTTTCCTGTTGGAGATAGGGAGGTTTCATAGCTTCTAGAGGTTCCTTTTCGGCAGTTTGCCTGTTGGAGAAAAGAGGTTTCATGGCTTCTAGTGCTTTGTTTTGTCAGTTTTCCTTTTGGTGATTGGGAAGTTTCATAGCTTCTAGAGGTTCCTTTTGGCAGTTTGCCTGTTGAGATAAAAGAGTTTCCATGGCTTCTAGTGCTTTGTCTGTTTTTCTGTTGAACAATATGGAGGTCTCAGGTTTCTAGAGGTTCCTTTTGGCAGTTTGCCTGTGAGAGATAGAGATTTCATAGCTTCTAGTGCTTTGTATTGTCAGTTTTCCTAGGGAAGATTCATAGCTTCTAGAGGTTCCTTTTGGCAGTTTGCCAGTTGGAGTAAGAGGTTTCATGACTTCAAGTGCTTTGTTTGGTCAGTTTTTCTGTTGGAGATAGGGAATTTTCATAGCGTCTAGTGCTTTCTTTTGGCAGCTTGTCTGTTGGAGATAGGGAGGTTACATGTCTTCTAATGCTTCCTTTTCTCGGCTTAAGATAGGTATGTTTCAGGGCTTCTAGTGCTTCCTTTTGGCAGTTTGCCTGTTGGAGATACGGAGTTTTCATGGCTTCTTATGCTTCCTTTTCGCTCCTTGTCTGTTGAAGATAGGTATGTTTCAGGGCTTCTAGTGCTTCCTTTTGGCAGTTTGCCTGTTGGAGATACGGAGTTTTCATGGCTTCTTATGCTTCCTTTTCGCTCCTTGTCTGTTGAAGATAGGTATGTTTCAGGGCTTCTAGTGCTTCCTTTTGGCAGTTTGCCTGTTGGAGATACGGAGTTTTCATGGCTTCTTATGCTTCCTTTTCGCTCCTTGTCTGTTGAAGATAGGTATGTTTCAGGACTTCTAGTGCTTCCTTTTGGCAGTTTGCCTGTTGGAGATACAGAGTTTTCATGGCTTCTTATGCTTCCTTTTCGCTCCTTGTCTGTTGAAGATAGGTATGTTTCAGGGCTTCTAGTGCTTCCTTTTGGCAGTTTGCCTGTTGGAGATACGGAGTTTTCATGGCTTCTTATGCTTCCTTTTCGCTCCTTGTCTGTTGAAGATAGGTATGTTTCAGGGCTTCTAGTGCTTCCTTTTGGCAGTTTGCCTGTTGGAGATACGGAGTTTTCATGGCTTCTTATGCTTCCTTTTCGCTCCTTGTCTGTTGAAGATAGGTATGTTTCAGGACTTCTAGTGCTTCCTTTTGGCAGTTTGCCTGTTGGAGATACAGAGTTTTCATGGCTTCTTATGCTTCCTTTTCGCTCCTTGTCTGTTGAAGATAGGTATGTTTCAGGGCTTCTAGTGCTTCCTTTTGGCAGTTTGCCTGTTGGAGATACAGAGTTTTCATGGCTTCTTATGCTTCCTTTTCGCTCCTTGTCTGTTGAAGTTAGGTATGTTTCAGGACTTCTAGTGCTTCCTTTTGGCAGTTTGCCTGTTGGAGATACGGAGTTTTCATGGCTTCTTATGCTTCCTTTTCGCTCCTTGTCTGTTTAAGATAGGTATGTTTCAGGGCTTCTAGTGCTTCCTTTTGGCAGTTTGCCTGTTGGAGATACAGAGTTTTCATGGCTTCTCTTGCTTTTTGTTGATTGCCTTTTGAGGAGAATGAATACACCACCAATGTTTATGCCATGATTTTTAGAAGGTAGAAAACTCTTTACATCTTCCTGTTTGCTTTCTGAAACAGGGGGCAAGTCTAACCCCTAATGCTGTTGAACACAACAACCCCTACCTTTGCAGACAGTGTAAATCCAGATCATATGGCTTCTGAAGAAGCCATCTGACCAGGATCTACACTGTTTGTTATGCAACTTGTGAACTAAATGAATAAATTATATCAAGCAATTTGACTGGTTGACACCCAGACATGGGTATGGCAAAATTAATTTATTCAGCAGGATCAGGGTTAAAGTAAAGGATTAAAAGTTAACTCTTGAAGCCCCAAGCAAAGTTTTCTATTTTTCAGAGAAAATCAAGCTTTGACATTTCACTTGAATTGGATACAAGGGCAGAACAAAATTTCTGTGTAAATTAATAAGAAATAGAAATGATTTCAGAAAAAAACATTTGAACACAATTCATGATTTCATTTAGGAGAAGGGTGCAGACAACACGCTTTTTGTTTTTTTTCCCCAATATTGCCAGTTTTTTTTAGAGTCTGTGACCTTGAAAATGAGGCCAAAGATGGCCAAAGTCTAATACATTTTTGGTAGGTGGTAATGATTTATTGTACATTTGACCAAACTTAACAAGTTCATGACATAGGGGTGTAAGCAAGCAAAATTTATGTTTTTGCAAGCTTGTGACCTACAAAATAAGGTCATCACCAGAATGAAATTAGACCATTGTAAAGTTGCAATTATATTTTGTACCAAGATCCACTAAAACTGCAGACAAGCTATTTTTAATGTAGACCAAACCTGACAGTTTTTTCGGAGCCTGCGACCTCGAAAATGAGGACAAGGTCACCAAAATCTAATCAAATATTTTCTAGATTGTAATGACATATTATACCATGTTTGACTAAATTTTATTGATTCCTTAATGGGCAGACCTTTTTCTGCCAAAAATGGATGGTTTTCTGGAGCCTGTGGTCAAGGTCACAATAATCAAATCAAAACTAATCACATATTTGGTAGCTGGTAATGATATAATGTATAGTAGTCGCAGATAAGATTGACTAGGTGGAGCTCTCGTTTGTACCTGCCTTAGGAACATTCCATTAATAAAGAGGTAAACCAAGACACCCGATTGTGTGAATTCAACTGTAACACAAGCATAGCTGTCGCATATATGACCATTTTGTCCGCTTGTAGAAAGCGTGCAAAAGGCATTCTACCGAATCTTCTGGTGGACTCATCGAATGTGACATATATTGACAACATCTGAATAGCTCCGCCTAGTCAATCTTATCTGCGACTACTATACCGTGTTTGATTAAATTTCATTTACTCCTTAATGGGCAGGAAAGCCTTTTTCATGATTTTAACTATTTTGGTAGGGAGTCACCTGGGCAAATTTACAGCACTTGCAAAAGTTGCACACATTTTTTTCTGTAAAAATATTAGTATATTTGCTATATTTAATGATCAAAGCTTTAATGATTTGTTAACTTACGGCATTGTTAGTTTTGAACAACTTGCCCCTGGAGTTTCTCAGTTTGTAGTTATAAGACTCAATCCACATTATTCAGGTCATGTAGAACTTGTCAATTTACCTAGCAGGCCTATACATAAGCGCTTTACCAGTACAGGGCACATTATTTTGACAAAAACTGACATCTGCCCTTCTTAAATCGGCATAAAAGGAGATTACCTGAAAGTATCTCATAATCCATCTTGCCTGACCAGACAGGGATCCAATAGTCAGAGTACTAGACACCAGTCCTGGGCATGCATCGAAGGCTGGCTCTGGGTTTTCAGAAAGTCAAAAAATAAATAAAAATAAAACACTCACACTCTAGCCGGGATAAAAATCAGATGACAACTTATACCATTTTCATTATGCCCCCGCCATTCGAAGAATGGTGGAAAGGGCATATAGGGTTGCCCCTGCCCGTCCATCCGTCCGAAAATTAAACGCAGCCAATAACTTCCTTATTTCTTGATGGATTTTAAAATTACTCGGCAGAAATGTTAACCATCATGAGACGATGTGTCACGTGCAAAACCCAGGTCTGTACCTCCAAGGTCAAGGTCATACTTAGAGGTCAAAGGTCAAACAAGAGTTGTCAGAAGACAACATAGCTCGCCTTTGGGGGCCTAAGATGGATGAGGGCAAGTTATCAAAATTTTTTCTTCTGTAAAAAAGCCCAACAGACTGCAGCAAATGAAAGCGAACCAAAAAGGACCCCTAATCATCCTGTTTTCAAGCCTTTCCACTGTAAAAAAAAAGGTGAAAAAGAAATCTATATTTAATAAAAACTAGAAAAAGTGTCCATAGGACACGGATGCCCCCGCCAAATGCCATTCATAAAAATATTACAAATGTACTTCAAATCAATCATAAAATATATGCATCAAGGGCAGATAATCCAAAAAACAAAAATGCAAGAGTTGTCTACATTGTTCATGACACATCGTCTCAGTGTGATGAATGCACCTGTGAAGTTTCATGAATATATTCCATACGGTTTAGGAGTTATGGCCCGGGAGGGGATAATTAAATTTTTTTTAAGTCTGTGACCTTGACCTTGAGCTCATGGGCATGGGTGGGGGTATTGCTGAATAAAATGGACAGGTATCTAACATGATACCAAATATCAACTCAATCCATCGCACGATTTGGAAAATATCAACTCTTAAAATATCTAATTAAAAATTTCTAAGTCTGTGACCTTGACCTTGAAGCCATAGGCATGAGTGGGGGTATTGCCAAATAAACATTTGGACCTGTATCTATCATCATAGCATACATAAGCCAAATCCATAATATAGTTTGGAAAATTTGAGCTCTTTAAAATCTTTCACATTAAAATTGTCTAAGTCTGTGACCTTGACCTTGAGGTCATAGGCATGGGTGGCGGTATTGCTGAATAAAACACTGTACCTATATCTATCATCATATGAAACAAAGCCATCATAAAAGTTCAGGTTCTACCAGGTACAAATACCTTAACTGGAGTCTTTAACATGGAAAATTTCTAAGTCCATGACCTTGACCTTGAGGCCATGGGCATGGGTGGGGGTACCGCTGAATAAAACTTTGGACCTATATCTATCATCATACCAATTATGAAGCAATTCACCAAATGGTTTGGAAAATATGAGTTCTAAAATGTTCAAGTCTACTTGTTACAAAAACCTTAACCTGAGTCTTTAACATCGAAAATGTCTAAGTCTGTGACCTTGACCTTGAGGTCACAGGCATGGGTGGGGGTATTGCTTAATAAAACTTTGGACCTATATCTATCATCATACCAAAGATGAACCCGTTCCATCATATGGTTAGGAAAATATGAGTTCAAAAAGTTCAGGCTCTACCTGTTACAAAAACTTTAACCTGAGGTTACAGGATCACGTACGTACGTATGTACGTACGTACGTACACACACACGTACAGATGGACGTACACATGTACGCACTTACGCACGTACGGAAAACCGAAAAACTATATGCCCCCGGCATCATATGATGCGGGGGCATAAAAATTCTTCAAACTTCCAAGTAATAATAAGGCATTACAGACGATACAAATCCCCTCGTGCAAGACAAATTAAAAAAAGCCTAGCCTAGCATTTGTGTAAAAATACATTATATCCATCAATAAATGTAGGTACTTAAGAGTGATGACAAAGTTTTTCTAAAAATTGCCACAGTGACCTTGACTTTGAGCCCCAGGCCCTGAAAGTTGAGCTGACTCGAGATATTATCATACCCAACATTTGTATGAAGTTATCTTTAATTCCATCAATAAATGTGGGCACTAGAGCAATGATAAAGTTTTTCTAAAAAATAGCCACAGTGACCTTGACCTTCAGCCCCTGACCCGGAAAGTCAAAGTCACTCAAGATATCATCATACCAAACATTTGTGTCAAGTTATATTTAAATCCATCAATAAATGAAGGCGCAAGAGCGATGACAAAGTTTTTCTAAAAATAGTCACAGTGACCTTGACCTTCAGCCCCAGACCCTGAAAGTCGAATTCGCTCGAGATAAAGTTATATTAAAATCCATCCATAAATATAGGCACTAGAGTGATCACAAAGTTTTTTCTAAAAATTGCCACAGTGACCTTGACCTTCAGCCCCAGACCCTGAAAGTCGAACTCGCTCGAGATATCATCATTCCCAACATTTGTGTAAAGTTTTATTAACATCCATCCATAAATGTAGGCACGAGAGTGATCACAAAGTTTTTCTAAAAATAGCCACAGTGACCTTGACCTTCAGCCTCGGACCTGAAAGTCAGTCACTTGAAATATCATCATACCCAATATTTGTGTGAAGTTATATTAAAATCCATCCATAAATAAAGGCGTAAGAGCGATGAAAAAGACTTTCTAGAAATAGACATAGTGACCTTGACCTTCAGCCCCAGACCCTGAAAGTCGAACCCGCTCGAGATATCATCATACCCAACATTTGTGTGAAGTTATATTCAAATCCATCAATAAATGTAGGCACTGGAGCGATCATAAAGTTTTTTTGAAAAATAGCCACAGTGACCTTGACCTTCAGCCCCAGACCCTGAAAGTCGAACTTGCTAGAGATATCATCATACCCAACATTTGTGTGAAGTTATATTAAAATCCATCAATAAATTAAGGTGCAAGAGTGATGACAATGTTTTTCTAAAAATAGCCATGGTGACCTTGACCCCGTGACCATAAAAGTAGTGACCTTAACCTCAAGCGCCGGACCCTGAAAGTCAAAGTCACTCGAGATATCATTATACTCAACATTTGAGTGAAGTGATATTAAAATCCATCAATAAATGAAGGCGCTAGAGTGATGACAATATTTTCTAAAACAAGAGGGCCATGATGGCCCTGGATCGCTCACCTGATCCATAGGGTATCAAGTGGGCCCCTGGGAGAGCCATTATTGGCCCAGGCTATAATATGAAATCGGGCCAAAGGGCTAGGAGGAGATGTTGCTTAAAGGTATTTCTATTTTTAGCTCTGGTGGCCATTTTGTTCAGCGGAGCAGAACCATTTTATCAGTTTCGGTATAGGGTCACCCAAGAAACATTTCAGTGAAATTATTTTGAAATCGGGCCAAAGGGCTAGGAGGAGATATCGTTTAAAGGTTTTTCTATTTTTAGCTCTGGCGGCCATTTTGTTCACCGGAGCGGAACCATTTTAGCAATTTCTGTAAAGGGTCATCCAAGGAACATTTCAGTGAAATAATTTTGAAATCAGGCCAAAGGGCTAGGAGGAGATGTCGTTTAAAGGTTTTTCTATTTTTAGCTCTGGCGGCCTTTTTTTTCAGCGGAGTGGAACCATTTTAGCAATTTTGGTAGAGGGTCATCCAAGGAACATTTCTGTGAAATTATTTTGAAATCAGACCAAAGGGCTAGGAGGAGATGTCGTTTAAAGGTTTTTCTATTTTTAGCTCTTGCGGCCATTTTGTTCAGCGGAGGGGAACCATTTTAGCAATTTTGGTAGAGGGTCATCCAAGGAACATTTCTGTGAAATTATTTTGAACTCGGGCCAAAGGGCTAGGAGGAGATGTCGTTTAAACGTTTTTCTATTTTTAGCTCTGGCGGCCATTTTGTTCAGCGGAGCGGAACCATTTTAGCAATTTTGGTAGAGGGTCATCCAAGGAACATTTCTGTGAAATAATTTTGAAATCAGGCCAAAGGGCTAGGAGGAGATGTCGTTTAAAGGTTTTTCTATTTTTAGCTCTGGCGGCCATTTTGTTCAGCGGAGTGGAACCATTTTAGCAATTTTGGTAGAGGGTCATCCAAGGAACATTTCTGTGAAATTATTTTGAAATCAGACCAAAGGGCTAGGAGGAGGTGTCGTTTAAAGGTTTTTCTATTTTTAGCTCTTGCGGCCATTTTGTTCAGCGGAGCGGAACCATTTTAGCAATTTCGGTAGAGGGTCATCCAAGAAACATTTCAGTGAAATTATTTTGAAATCGGGCCAAAGGGCTAGGAGGAGATGTCGTTTAAAGGTTTTTCTATTTTTTAGCTCTGGCGGCCATTTTGTTCAGTGGAGCGGAACCATTTTAGCAATTTCGTTAGAGGGTCATCCAAGGAACATTTCTGTGAAATTATTTTGAAGTCGGGCAAAAGGGCTAGGAGGAGATGTCGTTTAAAGGTTTTTCTATTTTTAGCTCTGGCGGCCATTTTGTTCAGCGGAGCGGAACCATTTTAGCAATTTTGGTAGAGGGTCATCCAAGGAACATTTCTATTAAATTATTTTGAAATCGGGCCAAGGGGCTAGGAGGAGATGTCGTTTAAAGGTTTTTCTATTTTTAGCTCTGGCGGCCATTTTGTTCTGCGGAGCGGAACCATTTTAGCAATTTTGGTAGAGGGTCACCCAAGGAACATTTCTATGAAAGTATTTTGAAATCCATTCACTGGTTTAGGAGGAGATGTCATTTAAGTGAATTGTTGACGACGCACGACGCACGCCGGACAAAAGGCGATCACAATAGCTCACCTTGAGCACTTCGTGCTCAGGTGAGCTAAAAAGCCACAGTGACCTTGACCTTGAGCCCCAGACCCGCTATGTTTTTAAAAAGAAAAAAAAAAAAGAAAAAAGAAAAAGAAACGAAAAAAAAAAAAAAATATGCCTCCCCCAGGATTTGAACTCACTCAGCTTGCAGGTGTGTGTGTGTGTGTGTGAATTCGGGTTTAACGTCGCTTTCAACAATTTTTCAGTCATATCACGACGGTGTCTGGTTGCGACAGGGAGCTCAATGCTCACTTTTATAGTGCTGCCTCACTGAAGTATCATGTCCCAGACACATTACATGATACCCCACCCAGTCACATTATCCTGACACTGGATCGACCAGTCCTAGCTCTACCCCGTAAATCTGAGTGCCAAACGAGGAGCAGCTAGTACCATTTTTAACGACTTTGGTATGTCGCGGCCCGGGATCGAACCCGTGACCTCCCGTTCCCGGAGCGGACACTCTACCAACTGAGCTATCGGGGCCGGTCTCAGCTTGCAGGTAAACTTTAACACAGGAAAATAAGGGAGGTAATACAGAGGAAAATATTAACTTCTCAAAAAGTCCAAATTAAGCCAAAAAACCTGAAAAATGAAGTACAATGATAATGTTAAATATTGTTTTTTACCAATTGTTAATTACATATTCAAAATAAACTTGTAAAACATCACATATAAGAGCTTGCAGGTAAACTTTAACCAAATGCTGACACCGACACTGACGCCGGACGCCCGGGGGTATAGCAATAGCTCCCCCTTACTTTCGTAAGGCGAGCTAAAAAGGGGTCCGAAACTTAAACACAGTCAATAACTTTCTTATTTCTGGATGGATTTTGAAAATACTTTGTAGAAATGTTAACCATCATGAGACGTTGTGTCAGATGCAAACCCAGATCCGTACCTCCAAGGTCATACATGTACTTAGAGGTCAAAGGTAAAAAAAAAAATGGTCCGAAACTTAAACGCAGTCATTAACTTTCTTATCTCTGGATGAATTTTGAAATAACTTGGCAGAAATGATGGCCATCATGAGACAATCTGCCTCACACAAAACCAAGGTCCTTACCTCCAAGGTCAAGGTCATACTTAGAGGTCAAATGTGAAACAAGAGGGCCCAGAGGGCCCTGGTTCGCTCACCTGATCCAATGTATAACAAGTGGGCCCCGGGCAGGATCAATTTTGGCCCCAGGGCTATAATTTGAACAATCTTGGTAGAGGTCCATAAGATGAAGCTTCATATCGAATATGAAAGACCTGGGCTTTCTGGTTTCAGAGAAGAAGATTTTAAAGGTTTACCCTGCATATAGAAGTCTATGTAAAACAAGATTTTCCCTATACAAGTCTATGTTAAACCAAAGGGCCCCGGAGCAGGGTCCCAGAGCTATAATTTGAACAATCTTGATAAAGGTCATCAAGACAAAGCTTCATAACAAATATCAAAGACCTAAGCCTTGTGTTTCAGAGAAGATGATTTTTAAAGATTTTCCCTATATAAGTCTATGTAAAACCAAAGGGCCACATGGCCGAGGCATTTTTGGTCTCAGGGCTATAATTTGAACAATCTTTATAGAGGTCCACTAGCTGAAGCTTCATAACAAATATCGAAGACCTAAGCCTTGTGGTTTCAAAGAAGAAGATTTTTCAAGATTTTCCCTATATACGTCTATGTAAAACCAAAGGGCCCCGGAGCGGGGGCATTTTTGGCCCCAGGGCTATAATTTGAACAATCTTGGTAAAGGTCCACAAGATGAAGCTTCATACCAAATATCAAAGACCTGGGCCTTGCAGTTTCAGAGAAGAAGATTTTTCAAGATTTTCGCTATATAAGCCTATGTAAAACAAAAGGGCCCTGGTGCGGGGGCATTTTTGGCCCCAGCACTATAATTTGAATAATCTTAGTAGGGGTCCACTAGATGAAGCTTCATACCAAATATCAAAGACCTGGGCCTTGCGGTTTCAGAGAAGAAGATTTTTCAAGATTTTCCCTATATAAGCCCATGTAAAACCAAAGGGCCCCCCTGTGGGGGGCATTTTAAGCTCCAGCACTATAATTTGAACAATCTTGGTAGGGGTCCACTAGATGAAGCTTCATACCAAATATCAAAGACCTGGACCTTGCGGTTTCAGAGAAGAAGATTTTTAAAGATTTTCCCTATATAAGCCTATGTAAAACAAAAGGGCCCTGGTGCGGAGGCATTTTTGGTCCCAGCACTATAATTTGAACAATCTTGGTAGGGGTCCACTAGATGAAGCTTCATACCAAATATCAAAGACCTGGGCCTTGCGGTTTCAGAGAAGAAGATTTTTCAAGATTTTCCCTATATAAGCCTGTGTAAAACCAAAGGGCCCCCGTGCGGGGGCATTTTTAGCTCCAGCACTATAATTTGAACAATCTTGGTAGGGGTCCACTAGATGAAGCTTCATACCAAATATCAAAGACCTGGGCCTTGCGGTTACAGAGAAGAAGATTTTTAAAGATTTTCCCTATATAAGCCCATGTAAAACCAAAAGGCCCCCCTGCGGGGGCATTTTTGGCCCCAGCACTATAATTTGAACAATCTTGGTAGGGGTCCACTAGATGAAGCTTCATACCAAATATCAAAGACCTGGGCCTTGCGGTTTCTGAGAAGAAGATTTTTTAAGTTTGCGGTGAAAAAAAATCTATTTTTGGCTACTGTGACCTATATGTGCAACGGACCGGAACCATTTGAACAACTTTGAAAGGGGACCACCTAAGGATCATTCCTGTGAAGTTTGGTCAAAATACGATCAGTGGTTTAGGAGGAGATGTCGTTTGAAGAAAAGTTTACGGACGCACGCATGCACGGACGGACGCACGCACGGATGGACGACGGACAAAAAGTGATCCCAAAAGCTCACCTTGTCACTACGTGACAGGTGAGCTAAAAAGGGTTCAAAACTTAACATGGTCAATAACTTTCTATGGATGAATAGGAACATAGACATAATTTCAGGCAGGGGCATCCGTGTCCTATGGACACATTTCTAGTTTCAAAAATTCATCACGAGAGGGAAACTAAATGCTCCTTGATAGACAAATTGCAATCATAGTAATGATTCTAAGTACTGGGGCAGACAGGCCTGAGCAAACAGTGAAGACCCAGATCAGACAGCTGCTGAAGGGGCAGTCTGATCAGGATCTACACTGTTTGCCATTCCAACTGCAATTTTCGGACTCCTTGCTTGATCATAACACAAATGTTAAAATTTTAGGAGAATTAGAGCAAATCCTCAGGGTGTCCAAGTTTCTAGGATTTTTTACGGAAAACTCTGATAAAGCTGCACAGTCAACATATCTCTAGACAAAGAGTAACAAGGGTAACTGGGTTATTTTTTTTCTTTCCCCATTAAAACATATGTTGTGTGTGTTTGAGTTTTACGTACCACCAACAGTGAAGGTCATACGGAGATGGGACCTTGGTTTTAGACTCGTCCGAAAGTCTGGAAAGCCCGGATCAAACCCACGACCCCTGGTTTACCAGGTGAGTAGCAAAACCACTACACCACAGAGGCTTTTTAAACATATGTTGTGTTAACTTGACATAACGGCATTGACAAGGTGACTATAATAAGTATCCACAACATATGCTTCTGAGGAGAGAGAGGAAAATCATTATGGTAACAAATCTGTGCAACATACTTCATTTTTCATATCTCAAGGCGGCTCATTTTTCTGATGAAAATCTTATTTATACATGTACTTAAAATATATGTTTGGTTGCTCTTAAGAACCGCATCATTGAGAATGAGTACTCACAATCTATTGTCTTGGATCAGGAATAAGAAAAATACTGTATTCCCCTGTAAACCCCATTTTTTTTCTCTATACAAAGTAGAGTTGACTGGGGTGTTCATTACGTGTATTATCCATGTTAATCCTACTTACTGTAAAAATCCTAAAAATTCGGACACCTTGAGGACTTGCTGTAACTCTCCTAAAATTTTAACAAATTTATTTCACGATCCAGCAAGGAGTCCAAAAGGTGTAGACGGAATGGCAAACAGTGTTGACCTTGATCAGACTGCCCCTTCAGGAGCAGTCTTATCTGGGTCTACCTGTTTGCTTAAGCCTGTCTGTCCAAATACTTAAGAACATTACAGTATCTAGAGATACATTACAGTATCTAGAGATATGAGTCAAGAGTCTAACAAAATTATGAAATGAAGGAATGGGGGACACAAAATTCACATATGTGGAGTTTACCTTGTCTTGCTGAATATTTAAATATGCCACACTCACTACTGATTATCAACCAATCAGATTACTTGATGCAAATTATTGCAACAAATTCACAATCTGAATGATAATGAAGATCCTGATCAGATGGCTTCTTCAGGAGCCATCTGATCGGGATCTACATTGTTTGAAAGATAAGACATACCCAGGCTCAGCAGGACAAGGGTTAAGATAATATATATACATACTAAAACCTCTTTATTGTCGGGGCTTTATTTGTTTGCTTGTTTGTTTGATTTGAGGTTTGACGTCCCTGTCAACACTGTATAGGTCATTTTGGAGACGTTGCTTCCAATTTTGTGGGATATTTACCCTACATCCAGATGAAATGACATCTCAAGCCCTGTCGCATAATGAAACCATCAGGGTTTATAAGCATGGACGGACCGACTCGCACTGCTTTGCCTAGGCAGTCATAAATCCTCTAAGTGGTTTACTAGGACTTGTGTACGTTTTGTTGGGGCTGATGCCAATGTTGATGCAAATGGATGAAATGGCGGAAAAACCAGACTCCTGAAACGTGTCATGTTAAAAGCAGGTGTGACATAAAGGAAGGAAATTTACAGTTTTGCACAAGTGTAATTTATTACTGAATTGAAGAAAATATCATAGTGTTATCCATCATGGCAGCCTGGACAAATGTTATTTAGTAAATGGTATGAATTATGAAATGATATAATGATAAATATATTTGTATTTAAGTAGGTTAACCCATTTTCTACTGAATGGGATCTTTCCACCTCACACAGGAGTAGTCCATTTCAGAATCTAGGGGTGTCATTTTTTTCTATATTTATTTAGAAACAGGTTGGCTTTCTGGAAACAGTGAAGGCCCTGATCAGATGCCGCATTCTGCGGCATCTGATCTGGGCCTGCACTGTCTGCCAATGACCCTGAGTTTTGGGTTTCCCTGATAAAATGGGTTAATAATGACATGGTAGGCCACACACTGAAATTATTCTATATGTTACAGGCCAATACAATAACAATGATCAAATTAATAGAGGATCATACATGAGTAGTCATTCCTTATGAAATTTATGAAACGAGCCTTTGGCAAGTTTCATAAATTTCATATGAAATGACCATGAGTGCAAGAATCTGTTTATCATACAATGATTTTAAATCAGATTTTAACACTGATGAAACACAGGATTGTCAGGGATGATGTCATGACGTTATGAAAGTAACTGTGTTATTACACATGTGGTTATATGATTTTTATGACTAAATAACAGCAATTTTATGTGATAAATCATGTTTGCCAAGCGTCCAACACATGAGCATCATCACAAGAAAACATATCTTTGAGCTGTGCGACCAGTTAACCCTTATCTTGCTGTTCACGACAACCCCTCTCTTTGCAAACAGTGTAGATCCAGATCAGATGGCTTCTGAAGAAGCCATCTGATCAGGATCTTCACTGTTTGACATTCAATTTATGAAATTGTAGGAATAAATTACATCAAGTAATCTGATTGGTTCAAAGTCAGAAATGGGTGTGGCAAAACTGAATATTCAGCAAGAGAAGGGTTAAGACACAAACCAGTCTGCTCACCTACACAGACTAGCAAGAGTCTTGAAAATTTAGATTTTGAAACTAGAGATATTATCCAATCACTGAACATCAAGGAGCGATTAGACTGTACAGATGTACAGTCTAATCTACACCTTGTTGCTGGCAAATGGCAAAAACAGGATTTCTCATGATGTGGCTCAAATGGGTGTGTGTGAATTCGGGTTTAATGTCGCTTTCAACAATTTTTCAGTCATATCACGACTGCTCAATGCTCACTTTTATAGTGCTGCCTCACTGAAGTATTACATTACATAATACCACACCCAGTCACATTATCCTGACACTGGGTTGACCAGTCCTAGCTCTACCCCGTAATTCTGAGTGACAAGCGGGGAGCAGCTAGTACCATTCTTAACGACTTTGGTATGTCGCGACCCGGGATCGAACCCGTGACCTCCCGTTCCCCGGAGCGGACACTCTACCGAGCTATCGGGGCCGGCTCAAATGGGACATTGGCAAATAGTGTAGACCCCGATCAGATGTGCCGGTATTCAGCATCTGATCTGTTTTGAGATTAACATCCCGACAACAGCTAAGGTCATTTGGCAACTGGACCTTGGTTTAAAGACTCATCCAAAAGTCTGGAGAAGCTCGGAATCGAACCTGAAACCCCAGGGGCCAGTTGTTCAAAACTAACGACATCGTTAGTTAACGTATCGTTAACACTTTGATCATTTATTATGGTAAATATGCTAATATTTTTGCTGAAAAAATGTGAGCAGCTTTTGCATTGGCAAAAGCTGCTCACATTTTTTTCAGCAAAAATACCAAAATTTTAGACATTAAACTTGCTTGAACAGTTAACAATATGACTACTAACGAGCTCGTTAAGCTAACGAGGCTTTGAACAACTGGGCCCAGGTCTTTAAGACGAGTTGCTTAACAACTACACAATGGAAGCTTGTAGTGTCTGGTTTCGGTCTACTCTGATTATGGTTCAAGGGGCACTTGTTTCAAACTAATAAACTCAATAGTTAACATCTTGTTAAAGATTTCATCATTTAATATGGCAAGTGTGCTAATATTTTTGCTGAAAAAAAAAATGTGAAGCTGTAAAAGCTACTCACATTTTATCAGTAAAAATAGCACTGTGTTAGATATTGTACTAATGGAGGATCTTACATGAGTGTTCATGTATTATTGAATTTATTAAACTCGTTGAGGAAAAGGGATAAAATGCGAGGCTGTGCCGAGCATTTTATCCTTTTTCCTCAACGAGTTTAATAAATTCAATAATACATGAGCGTGAATGCAAGATTCTATTTATCAAATGACATTTAAAACACATTTTATTCACGATTGTTTACAAAAATGTCAATTTTCCACCGTTAGTAAACGCGATGTCGTTAAGAACGTACATGTAACGTTACGGGACATATCTATAGGCCGTGGGCCAGATATGGTTTACCTCCCCCCCCAGGGGGATTTTTGTAGACCATATTTTTCTGAAAGCCTGGTGTCTTGCAAGGATTTTGCAACATGTTAGCCCTCTGGCAATGGCAGCGTTACCGTGTAACATCCTGTTATATATGTTACCCCTCAAAACTTTTGATAAATTAAGAAAATTGTAAGACTTCCGAAAAGTGCAAAAGATAAAGAAGAATTTCCAATTTGGTTATTTGATCGAAGTAAGCTATCACTGCGCCACAGATAGGGACCTTTGAAACCAAAACTGGTCGCCCCTGGTGTAACGTATGTCACCTTTTTTCATTAAACCCTATATATTTCATAAAATAGTCTAATATAGTTTTACCTAATTTTTTTCGTAAAAAATTGTATTCCCTATTTTGTTATAGTATTCAAGGCCTTTTAATGACCTTTTCAAAACTGCAAACATTATGTTTCTATCTTATATACTTATTGAGTTATTGAATGTTGAACACGGGAACCCCCTATTTCACAATTTTCATCATATGACCATTATGCCATCATTCATTGAACCATGTATTGAAATAAAGCACTTCATATACAGCGCACACATGTTTATTGTAAAAACTTTAATAGACATTATCAGTTTTAAAAGTTTTGAATGAATTGCTCAGCTTTTAATGTCTCATTATGTCACGTATGTAACATAAGGTAGAAAGGTCTTTAATAATGAGTGATATTTAGGCTCAGAAAGGTTTTTCCACCATTTTGATTATCTTAAATCAAATATTGATAAAAAGTATTAGATTAGTGAAAGGAATTTTAAGTTTCACATTCAGTTGCCAAATATATGGCGGAGAAAGTAACGTAGTTCAACTAAATGTATTATTACATGAGTCAATCTCCTATGTAACACAGGATACAGTATAAAATCTTAACATAATTGTTAATATAATTGTTCAGCTGCTTGTATGTCCTATCACCAAGTAGGAAATAAATAAAGCTTACTGTGGACTTCCAACCATCATAAGTTTCAATGTTTTTGCATACATGTGTTAAAAAATCCTTTTAGTAACATGACATACTTTATTTGAATGATAGCATATTTGGTAACTTTCCTGAAAGCTTAAGTTTAAAACCAAACTCTAATACCATTCACTGCAGTATGAATGTTCTTATTTGTTTCACTGCTTAACTGTTAACAGCATAAAGACTGAAACATCACGTACATAACATAACATCATACAAATCTTAAAATTATTGTCAAGTCACTTTTTGCTCCAAATGAGGTATCACACTATATTCTCATGTGACTGGAATAAGTATGGAATAAGTTTAATCATCGCCTCATAATAGTCTGACAGAAAATGGTTGATATCTCTGTCTACCTGAAACTAGCATTCAAAAGTATTTGAAGCTAAGTCATTATTCTTTACACATCTGGATGAGGTCACCTTGTCAACATTGAACATTTTTTAATATTCAAGATGGTGTCCAATATGTCCATCAAATAGAATACTTAAAAATAAACTAAACTTACAGCCCTGAACGCGATGCCTTTTCTTATTTGAAGGAATCTGTAAAATTCCTGCTGGTACAGAAATGGACTGCCCCATCTTTGAGATATTTTCTCCGCATTTTCTCCGTAAAATAATTTAAAAACTAAACACACATAATCACAACCAAACTTTGAAAACCATTAAGTGTATCAGTCCAAAACAGGGTTAAATACTTCTTATGTTTTATTTGATATTTTCAATTACTTTCAGAACAATTTTATACCTTAAGCTTATGTTTTCTCTACATTGCAGATAAATGGTACCGTATATAACATACATGTTTTACAGAATACCTGTTTAAAAATAACAAAGTCACATAATTCCTTACAGACAGTAATCTTAAAGGGTAATAAGACTACATTTATTTACTTTAATAGACTAGAATCAGCAGATATTTAAGGACAAGTCTGGAGATCTGGTGTGAGATCTGGCATGCTTACAGCAAGCCAGCTACCTGGAAGGGGGCCAACTCGTGTGAATTTTACCCCTTTACTTGCATGTTAATCAAAAATCAGATGTTGATTATGATGATGATATCTTGTAGCAGAATCTATATATTTAGTAGCATTTTTATGCATTATCTAACATTTATGTGACTTAGAAATTGATATATACGAATACTTTTGTAGTATGTAAATTGTACCATGTAGCACATTCATTGACTTTGCATGGTACTTTATAGTTTCAACTTTGCGACATACATATGTGCATGTATTATATGCTTTAGTCATGCTGATAATGGATTGTTTCAGACATAAGAATATTCACAATCTTTGAAACAACATAATGCTAAATTTTATACCAGATTTGGATTCTGGTATATTCTGTCATGATATGACTGACACTTCTTTTTAAGCAATGTTACATATGTTACCATTTTCACAGACAAGAAGTGAATGTATTTTATGCCAATGAATGTTTAATTTCAAGTGCTCTTTCTGTATAATAATAGATATGCCAAGTTTCTAGCAATACCAATATGCTCCAAAGTATTGGTTATTATTAAGCACATGTGTACATGTGTGCTGTTTTGGTACAAACACATACGGCTATATTATCTTAGCAAAGACTATCATTGCCCGATGTTTGTTTATCAACATGGATCAAAACCTGCTAGTTTAATAGGAAAATTGGTCTGACAAGACCTGTAAGACTGCTGCTTATATGTATCAGTAACAAAAGCAACACACTCTGCCCTTGGTAACAAGTTAAATAAAGATTTCGAAGGTTTCTGTAAGGTAACAGGAATAGCCGTTAACCTCAGTAGTATGGCATTACCCAATGATATGTGCAGCATTGGATGGCCAATCGCTATGTTCAGTAATAGATTTGTCAATTGAGAAATGCAGAAGTGTGGACTTGGCAGGTTTGGTGGGCATGCCGTCAGCAGTTGCAAGCGACCATGGAACAGGTCACAAGGCGAACGGCAATGTCAACTTAAGGTCAACATTATGTCCAATAGAAAAATGGACAAGCTGTCTAAAGATATTTCTTACAGCTATGATCTGGCTTATTTTGTTTTGTGTGCTGGTGAATTTCCTCTTGGTCCTGCAAGTTGAAAAAGTTTTTAGCTTGTTACGCTTGATGGTTTGTAAAAGCCAATAGACCTTTGAACTAAACGCGAGTTGATGGAGTCTTCCCTAAAACAATGTTACATACGTTACCATGCTCACGGCTTTTATAACAGTCTTCCATAGACTTCCTGCCAATACATATGAGCCTTAAACAGATCCTTAGTTATGTCAGGCTTAGTAAAACACCCAAATGCAAACAGTACAGTTCATTGTCTTCAACACTGGAACTAAAAGGGTTGATGTAGCCAAACATCGCCTCGTTCTCATTTCACATCATGCTCTTTACTTTTAATCTGAGCAGGTCGCAAGTTTTCTTGTTGTTTTTACTGTCTATTACGTCAGGGCTCATTTCAGTGCATTGAAGAGTTGTTTCAACATACTGAGCTCTCACGTGTCGAGAAATACACCATCTTTAGTACGCGACGTAATTCCTGCTGACGCCCTAAAAGCCTACTTGATACTTGGCATGGCGTTTATTGTTTGTTCAACACAAGGACCATTCTGACAGTAGTTATTATAAATGTTCCTGTGCGCATGCTTAGTCCCTAAGAAGGATCTTTAGCTGAAGGCTATCTATTTTTATGTGAGCAAACAGCCAAGGTTCTGGCAAGACTTCGCAGATGTGCAGGTTAGCCTGGAATTTTGTTGTTTGCGTATTTGATAACGGGTTGTTTTCCGACGAAATATTGGCTAAATATATGCAGCTAAATATTGGCGCATAGGCGCTTGCACTTGTTAACAAGTCTATGCAGTAATAATGTTATTGCTCAGGATTGTAAAATATACACATTTAAAAACGTAGATGCCTTATTTCTGCTCCATACATTGACTTTGTATGCTTTGTATGCTTCAACAATCTACAAAGGTGATTGCAAATCAGTACTCTTTGGAACTGCTACAACAAAAAAGACTGTAATGGGTACCAGCAATCTATTTGAAAGACCACATCTTAGCAATTGTGTAAGTGACCATGATAAGGAATTTAAATTCATTTAAGTAGCAGCCTTACAAGTAAGACTTAAGTCTTACATGTGTAGACAGTAATCGCAATACTGATAATTTAAATACTTGGTAACGTATATAACGGTAATAAACAAAAGCATTTACAACCTGAGTATTTAAAATAGGTGTCTGTGATATAAGAAGTACATTTACCTGTGCAGGCATGCAAATAAGTACAAAAAGGGCCATGTTGTACACATAATCAGGAATATTTAATGCTATTTTGAGGGTAACGTACTTAACATGGATGTTACACATTAACGCTGCCACTCTCAGAGGGCTAACATGTTTCATTTTGTGGCTTATATAATGTACTATTAGAAAATCATAGTGTACAAAAATCCCCCTGGGGGGGGGAGGGGGGTCTATTGCCAGCTCAAGGCCTACTAGCTAATTTGCATATTTAATCCACTAGTGGATTATCGAAAATATTACATGACGTTATTACACTCTCAGACGCGACGTCATATGATAAATTAGAATATGTAATATTTTGACCACTAACATGCTCATTAAACTAACAATGCTTTGAAGAACAGGACCATGGACTTTAATGGTGAGTATTGCATCCAAAATGAAATTAACAAGTCACCCCTAAAAACTATTATGGCATTAAAGTATTACACCCGTGAGACATAGAGCATTTTTCACATCTCTGAAATGGCTACTTTTCTGGTGAAAATCTGTGACATTTTTCTTAGCTATACTGCAAACTGAGTTTGTGGGAGCTCGTTAGAACCACATCACTGAGGTGGTTATAACGAGTACCAACACCCTATGTCTTAGACCAAAAATAAGAAAAATAATGCATACCCCTTTAAACCCCAGTTTTCTCCGTAGAAAGTAGGATTAAAGGGCATGTTCATTTCACGGACTCGTTAACATGATGGACCTGCCCTAAGCTATTAACCCATATATGACAATGGAATCTTCCAACTAATAAGTTTGGAGAGGTCCATTTCCAATTATAAGGGTGTCAGGTTTGTTTTTTGTGGTAAGTTTTATAAAAGGTATAGACCCAGATTAGATACTGCATTCTATGGCTTTTGTTCTGGATCTGCTCTGTATGTCAATGTCCCAAAAAAAGGACAGACCGGGTTAATACTCATAATGTTCACTTCCAATTAAAACATTATGAAAGCACGCCTATCTAAATATATTGTAAATTTTACCACCGAAAAAACTAAATTTTTTGATAATTTTCCTATTTCTGCTCAAAATAAGAAAAACTAGACAAAAGTGCCCAGTGGGGCACGTATACCCCCGGCCAGTGCCATCACCTCAACTGAAACTAGTCATACTGATCATGTTTGCAAAATTTCAAGTTTCTATGTACAGTAGTTATTGAGAAATCTTTGACACAAAATAAAAATATACACTATTAAACAGCAAGAACTACAAAGGGAAATAACTCTAAAAGGCCTGACCCCTTGGCCCTTATTTTCTTTCCCACAATACAAGTAGTCATACTGATCATGTGTGCAAAATTTCAAGTTTCTATGTGAAGCAGTTCCTGAGATATCTTTGACACAAAATAATTGTTTACGGACACACAGACAGACAGACGGAAAAGACAAAAACTATATACCCCCATTGCATACTTCGTATAATAAGGGTTCCTCTGTAAACACCACATTTATTATATAAAAGTATGGTCAAGGAGTCAAAATTATATAGGCGTGTTTTCATGATAGAAATGAAGGTTATATTTTAACATTCATTGAAGTATGAATACTACTGGGTCAAATTATCCTTGTGACATGGTGTTGTTCATATTTCAATGAATGTTCAATGAATAAACTTCATTCCTTGTACATAGAGGATCTTACCGGAGTGCTCATGTATTATTGAATTTATTAAACGAGTTGAGGAAAATGGATAAAATGCGAGGCTATGCAGAGCATTTTATCCCTTTTCTTCAACTTAATAAATTCAATAATACATTAGCACGAATGCAAGATTCTATTTATCATATGACATTTTATAACGCATTTTATTAACGTTTGTTTACAAAAATGTCAATATTCCGCCATTAGTCAACAGGACGTCGTTAAGGACGTCGTACATGTAATGTTATGGGACGTATCTACCTAATTTGCATATTTAATCCACTAGTGGATTATCGAAAATAATTCATGGCGTTATTACTCTCTCAGACGCAACGTCATATGATAAATGTATTTACATAATTTTTCGTCTATTATTTCTTTAGGATATAGTTAGTGCAATTGACATGAGACTGACCTTTATGCAAGGAATAAATTAGTCAGAGTTATCGCCTAATAGGTCGGTTTTCGTTAACTTCTCGTGAAGTTTTGGCATCTCGTGAATTGCGACCCATTTACCTACCTCTATGTATTGAATGACAATATCGACCTCTTCAGAAACGGCGAAGATAAATATATGCATTCAGTCGGGTGCGAAATAATGGTAATAGAGGTTGCCCGTCTCATGTCAAATTGCATTAGCTATCCCGTGAGATACAGTGCATTCTTTCATATCACCAAAATGGCTACTATTGCGATGAAAAGTTATGATATTTTTCTTATTTATACTCCAAACATAGGTTGTGGGTGCTCGTTAGAACTGCCTCACTGAGGCAGTTCTAACAAATACCCACAACCTATGTCTTAGAGCTAATGTATACCCCTGTAAACCCCAGTTTTCTCTATATAAAGTAAGGGGTTCAGGGGGTGTTCATTTCATGGATTTGTAAACATGATGTGTCAAAATATTTCTGGTTTGAGGGCTAAAATAGAACAAGAAAACAATTGCAGTTTTCCTGTTAACAGTGTCACTGATGTCAAAATATTACTCTTATCCAATCATATTGGAGAGAACAATGTTTTAATTTGACTTCACAATGATCATGTGATGTCAATAAGTACTGTAAAAATTCCGAAGAAATTCAGAAAACTTGAGGAAAGTGTTTCAGAACTAGAATTATCACCAAAAAGTTCTTCGGATACAGTGGAACTTCCATGAATGTTCATCTCTCAACAATAGCCAACTCCCTATCACAACCAGGTTTTAATTTTACTAAAATTATAAAATAACGGTGGTCATCTCCATACAACAGGCAATGTTGTACCTTCTCAGTGGTGGCTGTTGTAGACAGGTTGCTCTGTAATTTCCTTGCAAAATTTCCTTAATCCAGGACTAAGGTGAATTAATATGCAATATTTACATTTCTAGTACAAAGTCTAAAGCAAACCTATAGAAAACAATTGCGTTCATACTTCCATGAAGGCATCGAATCACATGATTTTCAGTGACGTTAAGTGACGTCATTCTAAACCATTGTTCTCTACGGGCGTTGGTGGGGTCAACTCTCTTCTGCTCTTTGTAGAAAAACAGCGTGCAAATGTTTTTCAGCTTTAAAAGTTTGCCCTACAAGCATTTTTTTTGCCTAGTGATGCGGGGCGAATAATGTAAATATAAAAAATAAACTTAATTTTTCTGCTTTTCATGAAAGCATGAACGACCTTGGGTCACTAGCAACATTCGGGGTTCATTTACTTTGCATGTGACCAACTGCATTCATACTTCTATGAACTGCAGAAAAAAAAATTTCATTTCTTAAATAAATCTTGGAATAAGATGACTGGATGTCTTCAAGGGAAGTTCCTTGCCGTCCGACTGAATCTCGTTCACAACTTAATCTGAGAAATATCTTTAGGTCACATTGTTTACAGAAATTAAGGATAGATCTACATAGTTCAGGCAAATGAATACACCAGGGAAATTTTTCAGCCACTTTTGCAAGGGAAACAACTTTTGTGACTCAACATATTTTTTATCTCCCTTTATCTCATAAGGAGTTTACAGGAAATGGAAAGAATTTGCTCCCAAGGAGCAAATTCTTTCCATTTCCTGTAGATCCCTATTGACAAAGACTGAAAATCAATTTCAGAAAGATCCTTGAAGGATCAAAACTGGGCAACAAGTAAACAAACAGCAATAACACTATCCATAAGGACAATCAGCATGACGTCACTTCCACTGAGGTCCGCCATTTTCGAAGGTGCAAACAAAGGTTTTCTGCTATATGACTTTACCAAATGTGCACAAGAAATATTTTACATCCGTCTCAAACCTCTGATAAAGACTTACTCTATATTGTTCTGTATATTTCCTTTTATTTCTGATATAATTGTCAATAAAAAAAACAGACACATTTTGCTTTTAAAACTGTTTAAAAATGATCAAATTTTAGCGATAAAAACCGAACCTTTCACCTCCACCAAACGAGAAAAATGGCGGGAAAGATAACCGTTCTTTGTTTCTTTTTACCGGAGAGTTCCCTGCCGACTTTCCTTATTGTGGGTTGTTTACTATCCATTGTGGGTTGTTTACTATCCATTGTGGGTTGTTTGCCATCCATTGTGGATAATTTACTAATGTCCTTCTTGCTTATCCCTTAACTTTAAAGCGTTGTGTCACTTGTAGGCACACCCACTCCACGGAAAATTGTCAAAACTTCTAATGACGGGACCTATATGCACAGATAGAAGACAGATTTTATCTGCAAACACACATCTTTATATAAAACTGTTCATAATAACACAGTTTGGGATATAACAATTTAGAGAATGATTCCAAAAATGAATAGATTGTATAGAAAACTGACCATAAATTATTCTTTTTCCTACAAAATCTATACATTTTTATTTGGATTAACACAGCTGTTAAACTAACATGGTTTCTACTTTGTTTGGACCCCAACAATAGTGTTATAAGAGATTGTTGTGTACTGTTCATTGTTCATGACATCATCTTCTGGAAGACGTTTGGCTGGTAGGAAATGTTCAGTATGACACAAGTTTTACTTTGGGTGACCGTGACCTTGATCTTGAACTTGATGAGTACCTGAAAATAGAATGAAGGTGATGGTCAATTTTAATAACAGTCTGCCTTGATACAGATATAAATGAAACAGCAGCTGTTGCAGCACCAAGATGAGCTATTGAACTGTAAGTTTTATAGCACCATGCAAAATTCCAGAGCAGACAGCATTCTAAATGTTTGGTTATTTTTCAGAGAAAATAAGGCTTGACATTGCATGTGCATCATCTTCCAACAGATGATTCACATGCAATGTCAAGCCTCATTTTCTCTGAAAAATAACCAAACAATTTTATTTGTTTAAACTGTCAAGGTTTTAATCCCCGTTAACACTATTTGATCACTCTGGAGACACTGCTTCCAAATTTTGTGCGACTTTTACCCGTTATTGAGATGAAATGACTTCTCAAGCCCTATGCCCAACGAAACCAATAGGGTTTATATGCAGGGACGGTCTGACTAACACCACTTTGCCTGGGCAGGCTTAGATCATCTAAGCTGTTTACCAGTACTTTCATGTGCTCTCAGTTTCAGCTCTGTGTGGAAGCACCATTCAGCCCAATCTATTTCTCCATGCCCCAGGGCTCTATTTGGGTACCTAGTGTTGACTGGGCTGTTGTGTTGAATGGGCCGTTTAACTACAAACAAGAAACAAACTGTATATAAGTGTCCTTCCCAGTCTAAAATGGATAAATTAGTACATCCTGTGAACAAAATGACAGCTGTCAATTATAAAGTCCTTGAAAATTACAAAAATCTTCTGATTTGTTTCACATTTGTGTGGTCCAAAACATTGTAGATGGCATGTCGTCTGTCAACAAAAAAAACAAAACAACCCTATCTTGGGTTGTAGACAAAACATTAAACTTATTTTGCTGTACAGGGAAAAATCTGACTTTATGAAAGTTTTAACGGTGATAATTATAGACTATATTTTTAGCTCTGGCAGCCATTTTATTCATTTTTCTCAAGCAGCCAACAGAACCAATCATGCCCTGGACCTCTTCTGCACTTGTGAGTTAAAAATCCACCCACTGCTGTACCTACATGTACATAAGACAAACTTAAAAGCGCTGGCATTTAATACTGGCCGTCCCCAGGCTGTACATGTACTTTTGTTGCAGTTTTATTAAGTTTATGTTTGTTGCTGTTAAATTTTTAAATACGGTAATTTCATTTTAACACTTCTGTTTTGTCAAATGATTTAGTTCAGTAAAGGTGATCGAGTTGCCACCTGTTTGGTAAAGAGTTCCTAACTCAGCTTGTCAACAGAGATTTTGTTGTTTGTTAACCCTTGTCCTGCTGAATATTCATATATGCCACACCCACTACCGATTATCAACCAATTAGATTACTTGATGCAAATTATTGCAACAAATTCACAATCTGAATGGTAAACAATGTAGATCCTGATCAGATGGCTTCGTTAGAAGCCATCTGATCTGGATCTTCATTGCTTGGAAAATAAGGCATATCCGGGCTCAGCAGGACAAGGGTTAATATTGTTTGTCCAACTTTCCCTTTCATGTGTGGGATAGGTTTTGGGTTCCAATTCAACCAGTTCCTGTAGTATCTTTACTCATTTGATTAGTTTCTTTTATAATAACTTCTTGTACTATTAAGAAACTGAGTAGATCCAGATCAAACATTACGATAACACACCCATGTGAGATAGTGTGTTCTTTCCTACCGCCACAATGATTACATTTCTGAAGAAAATATGTGATATTTTCTTATTTATACTCTAAAGATAGGTTGTGGGTGCTTGTTTGAATTGCCTCAATGACCTACATCTTGGAGCAGAAATAAGAAAACTAATGTATACCCCTGTAAACTCCAGTCTTCTCTATATAAAGTGGGGTAGAGAGGGGTGTTCATTTCACAGACTTGTTAACATGATGGCCACAGTCTACACTGCATTACGTAAACACGCCTATACAAATACATTGTCACATTTATCGCCGAAAAAATGAAAAGTTTATGATGAAAAATTGTGATATTTTTCTTATTTCTGCTCAAAATACAGATTGTGGACACTCGTTAGAACCGCCTCATCGAGGCGGCGATGAGGCGGTTCTAACGAGTACCCACAATCTATATTTTCGAGCAGAAATAAGAAAAATAAGGTATACCCCCAGAAACCCCAGTTTTACCACATAAAAGTGGGGTTCAAGGGGGTCAAAACTATATAAGCATGTTTTCGTGATGGTTTGCCAATGTTCCATTTTTGAGAGGCTGGGCAATCACAATCAAATAAAAACTGAATAAAAATATTTTAAGTAACTAAATATTTAAGTAATAAATTATAAGACTGACATATTTCTGATGAAACAGTGATATCTAAATGCACTCACATCATTAAATTTTAAAAAAAAATGCAGAAAAGATGGGTGTTAGCCTAAATTTTTGCCATACTCATTACCGTGTTTACTTTAAAAGTTGAGAGCTGAGATTCTGGCACCATTTACTACATGGGGGGGTGGGGGGTGGGGGGGTGGGGGTTGGTTTTACAGCCCTTTCAAGATTATTTCACTCATATCAAGTTGATCGTTAATCAGGTGGGCGAAAACCGGAGTACCCTGAGAAAAACCACCTCGCTGTTGCAGAGCTTGGCGTCTCACATGTGACCCGAGCGAGGCTAGAACCCACAGCGTTGAGAGACCTAATGTTTATGAGTCAGCACTCTGATCCACTAGGCCATGGAGGCCAGTTTACTACTTTTGTGTGCGGTGAAACGCTTAACAAATATGTTAGCAATTTTGAATGGCATCAATTTGCAGAAAAAAGCATTGAACATGCTTGTTTTATCATTTGGTATTTTTGTAGCTTCAATAGACATTACGGTAACATACCCGTGCGACATAGTGCATTTTTTCACATCTCCAAATGGCTACTTTTCTGATGAAAGTCTGTGATATTTTTTGTTAATTTTACTCCAAACATAGGTTGTGGGTACTCCTTAGAACTGCCTCAACCTATGTCTCGGTGCAGATAAAATCAAAATAATGTATACCCCCGTAACCCCAATTTTCTCTATATAAAAAGGGGTTTAAGGGGGTGTTTATTTCACAGTCTTGTTAACATAATGTTACAAACCATTCAACCATCAATGTCATACGTAACCAGATGTCATGTACTGCACTGGACTGTCAAATTTTACTCTTTTTCATTATGATTTCGTTTGTTTTGCCCACTCACCACTATTAAGAAGAATCAGAACACCTTCAGGGGAGGCAACTCCTGCAAAAGTATTCTTGTCTCCCGTGTCGATAGGGGGTCAACTCTTTAAGGAAAGAATTTGCTTCTCAGTAAATTTTTTCCTTCGAGAGTAGACCCCTTTTTCAGTGGCAGGGCTTATAGAAAAGCGAAAAGGAAGTCCTGAAAGTTGTCTCCCTTTGAAAAATCGTGGGGGGGGGGGGGGGGGGGGGAAATCTGCCAGGCGTATCCATTCTCCTTAAGGCCATGTCAAGTCAGTTTACCAAGCCACACTTTTCCTGGGCAGGCTTTATCATAGTTTAGTCCTCTTGGATCACTGATTCCAAAATATATCTGTCGGTCACTGATCAATGATGAAGCCAAATTGGCAAAACTAGCTAGTTTGGCCCAGAAAAACCCGCACACCCTACAATTTTCAGTTCTGTTGTGTATTCCATACTGGTTAAATATGTTCTAAAATGGAAATCCCTTAAAACATGGACTGATTGGTTGATTGTTTTGGGTTTAACGACACATCAACCCCTGTGGGTCATTTTGTGTTGTCTCCCACAGAAAGGGAGAAAAGAGATAGAAGAGGTAGGAGTGGAGATGAAAGTGAGGGACCAGAAAGCGGACAAGAGCACCGCATGCGGGTGCCAACGCTCGTCTGCAGTTTCTTTTAGAAAACCAAAGTTCTAAGTCAAACAAGAGCAATCAAATTGCAAGATGGAGTTATAAAACTTGTAGGGAATGTAGCTCTTGTGATGGTGAGTATGTGTATGAAGTTTCATGAAGGTAGGCCAAATACTTTTGGAAATATGGTCAAGGTTAAGGTTTTCGGTTAAATTTTCGAAAAATAGGTCAAAGTTCAAAGGTCAAGGTCACAGATCAAAAAGTGTGGTATCACTGAAAAGGTCTTGTCCCAAGGAACATTCATGTGAAGTTTGAAGGCTCTGTTGTGAATAGTATTAAAATGAGAGCAAAAAATGTGTTTCAGAAAAAAATTGGAAAAGGGGAGATAATTCAGCCAAAATCAACAATGTTGTTATGGTCCTTGGTCAAAATGTAGCTCTTGTGATGATGAGTGTGTGTATGAAGTTTCATGAGGCTAGGTCTAATACTTTTTAAGTTATAGCCAAGGTTAAGTTTTTTTGGAACGACGCAGGACGACAACGCAGACGCCGGAGTGATGACAATAGCTCGAAAGTTTTTTTTTTCAAAAACAGACGAGCTAAAAATGACCGGAAGTGTAGAAACTGAAGAAACAATAACACTCACCCTCTATCCTTACCTACTGCAAGGACAGCAGGCCTGCCAATATCAGTCACAGATATTTTCGTCTCCTCTTCAACCTTTTCTATCTCATTTCTCCCTTTCTCTGGGAGAAGACACAAAAATGTGTGACATGTCGTTAAACCCCAATCAATCAATCCATATGCATGTTTCCAAGGCATTACCATTTTAGAACATATTTAACCAGTACAGTACACCCTGTTTTGCCACTATTCTAGAATCAGTGGAATGGAGAGAATGGCCTTGGGGAAACATTTCATGATCAGTATCCACCAAGATTGAAGCTACTACCGCCTGGTCAACAGTCAGATGCACCATCCAACTGAGTCATTGGGATTATCATCTTCTGTTTCTCTAGTAAATGCTTATCCCATTTCAGACTGGAAACCCTTAAAGGGGTACCTTGGCAAACAGTGCAGGCCCAGATGAGACGCCCCACTGTTTGCTAAAGTTCAGCCATTTTCCTAATTAATTTTGAAGAAAACACAACCTGACATCCCTAAATTTTGAAATGGACTCCTGCTATATACTAGAGAAAGCGACCAGTGGGTCACGTATACCCCCGGCCAGTGCCACCCTCTGATATATCTTTCAAGCTTGTAAGTAATATGAATGAAGAAGACAAGAAGCTATAAGAATCTATAAAAGCGCTTGTAAAAGCTAAACCAAACATAAAATTTCTAAATGGACCAAGGGAGTGAGGGAACAAAGTTAATGAAGCAGCAGGGTGGGGTATGCATCAATGAAATCTTTGGACTGGTATGCAACAATGATGCAAGTATCAATTGAATTTTTCTTAGAGTTTAGAACATACAGGCATCTATAAACTTTGTCATAAAACTTTAACCAAATGTAAAATTTGTAAGCCTGTGACCTTGAGGTCAAGGTCATCATGGGTGGGGGGCAGGGACATGCATCACGAAATCGTTTATCAAACATGAAGAGAATCTAACATGTGGTTACAGAGATATCAGCAATGAAAATGGTTGAACACAAAACTTTGACGTAAAAGTAGATGAACAGACAGAAGGCCCACCCAGGGGCTTAGATATTCCATATGAAAGGTCATGGTATAGAGATATACTTTACCAAACATGAAGAGAATCTAACATGTGGTTACAGAGATATCAGCAATGAAAAAGGTTTAATACAAAACTTTGACGTAAAAGTAGATGAACAGACAGATGGACAGACACACAGCCCACCCAAGGGTTTGACCCAGGGGCTTAGATATTCCATATGAAAGGTAATGCTATAACTTATAAGAGATATCCTTTACAAAACATTAAGAGAATCTAACATGTGGTTACAGAGATATAACCTGTCAAAAAGGTTTAATGCAAATCTTTGACGTAAAGGATGACGAAGGGTGGGACAGACGGAAGTACAAATGAACGAACGAAAGAAAGGACAAACGAACCAACGAACGGACGGAAAGACGAAAACTATATACCCCCTGACATACTTTGTATGCCGGGGGTATAATAAGGAGGAAGATTCCAGTTGGTACAAAAAGGGTCACACATCACCCTCCACTACAAGGATCACTAACAATAATCTGCACTCTCAAACCAGGACAAAAAATACGAGTATTAACCCATTGTATGCTGGAAACCCCTAAAGGGTTACCTTGGTAAACAGTGCAGGCCCAGATCAGACGCCGCAGAACGCGGCGTCTGATCAGAGCCTGCACTATTTGCTAACAGAATTTTCCATGAAAAATAGGATAAAAATGAAAAAATAGGCCCGACAACCCTTTTATGACAAATGGACTTGTCCAACATATAGCAATGGAAGAGTCCACTAGTATACAATGGGTTAATTGCATGCTACCAAGCAGAAAATGCATCTTTCCCATTTATCATTTTGCATGAGAGTGAAAAGGTGTAAAATGATCTTTTAATTTTAATCTATTTTGTTTTGAATGTTCCCAGACAGTATCAATACATGGCATCTGTAGAAATCAACCAGGAAAAAAAAAGGCCCTTGTGATTTTTCTACTTTGATGAAATGCAAAACTACCATAGTTTCTCTTGCTACCATATTGGACAGACATGACAGAGCAAACAGTGTAGCTGAATCCGGCCCGCACACTAGTACTGGTAACCGCTTAGAGGATCTAAACCTGTCCAGGAACCAGGGTGCTAGGCGGACCGTCCATGCTAATAAACCCTATTGGTTTCACTGGGCGACAGGGCTTGAAATGTCATTTAATCTCAATGTCTGGTAAAAGTCCCACAAAATTGGAAGCAACGTCTCCAAAATGACCTTTACAGTGTTGACGGGGACGTTAAACCTCAAATCAAACAAAAACAAAAATCTTTTTGTTTGGTTGGTTTTACAGCCATTTCAAGATTATTTCATTTGAGCTGATCGATAATCAGAGGTGGGCGAAAACCGGAGTACCCAGATGTGGGGATGCAAAGTCACTGAATCATAAATCTAGGTCAAGGTCAAACTTGGATGCCTGCATAAAAGTTGTTACTCCTAGATGCAAGCTTGTACCAAGTATCATCAATGAAGCACTTATGGTTCTAGAGAAATGGACTCTTACATTAGAGTTTAAGTTAGGGTGGTCGCAATAATTCACAAAGTCAGTGAACCATGAAATGTAGGTCAAGGTGAGATATAGATGCTTGCATTGAAGTTGCTATTCCTAGATGCAAGCTTGTACAAAGTACTTGCTATTCCTAGATGCAAGCTTGTACAAAGTACCATTAATGAAGCTCTCATAGTTACCGAGAAATGGACTCTTACATTGGGGTGAAAGTTAGGGTGGTCGCAATAATTCACGAAGTCAGTGGACCATGAAATACAGGTCTAGATCAGATATGGATGCTTGCATTGAAGTTGCTATTCCTAGATGCAAGCTTGTACCATGTATCATTGATGAAGCTCTTATAGTTCTCGAGAAATGGACTCTTACATTATGGTGCAAGTTAGGGTAGTCGCAATAATTCACGAAGTCAATGAACCATGAAATGTGGATCACGGTGAGATATAGATGTTTGCATTGAAGTTGCTATTCCTAGATGCAAGCTTGTACCAAGTAACATTAATGAAGCCCTTATAGTAAAATGGACTCTTACATTAGAGTGAAAGTTAGGGTGGTCGCAATAATTCACAAAGTCAGTGAATCATTAAATGTAGGTCAAAGTCAGATATGGATGTTTGCATTGAAGTTGCTATTCTTAGATGCAAGTTTGTACCAAGTATCACTAATGAAGCCCTTATAGTTCTTGAGAAATGGCCTCTTACATTGGGGTGAAAGTTAGGGTGGTCGCAAATGTTGACGGCTTGACGTACGAACAGAAAAATCAACTCCTGTCGTGCCATGCTTAAAGCAGGCAAAAACACCTGACCTTTTGTTTCAGAACTTGATGCCTCACATGTGACCCAAGCCAGGCACATGCCACAGTGGTGAGAGATCCAACGATTAACCCATTGTATGCCGGAAACCCCTAAAGGGGAACCTTGGCAAACAGTGCAGGCCCAGATCAGACGCTTCAGAACACGGTGTCTGATCAGGGCCTGCACTATTTGCTAACAGTATTTTCCATCAAAAAAAGAATAAAAATGAAAAATTAGACCTAACACCCCTTATTTGACAAATGGACTTGTCCAACATACAGCAGTGGAAGAGTTCATAAGCAGAGTTAGCCCACTTACCCACTAGGCCATGGAGGCCCATTCAGAAATGGGTGTAGCTAAATTAATTTATTCAGCTGGACAAGAGTTAAGCCAACCAGTTAACCAATCACACTTTTACTGCCTCATCTTACAGTCCTTCTAAGCAGTTAACCAGTAATGGACAACTGCCCTTCTTGAACTTGCTGTAGAAGGGACAGAATAACTAGTAGTTCATGTCACGGACCTGTAAACATTCACATGATGAAATATTCTCTGTAGTAACTACAGAGAATATATCATCATGTGAACGTAAACAGGTCCGTGACATGAACACCCCACGTAAGCCCCAATTTATACAGAGAAAACTGGGGTTTAAGGGGTGTACATTGTTTTTCTTATTTCTGCTCCAAGACATATAGGTTGTGGGTACTCCTTAGACCACCTCATTGAGATGTTCTAATGAGCACCAACAACCTATCTTTGCAGTAGAATTAAGGAAAATAGATTTTCTTCAGAAATGTAGCCATTTTGGTGATGTGCAAAAATGCAGTCTAAAGGGTGTGTTATTTTAATGTCATGATCAATCTCCATGAAAACAAGGTCAAGGTCAGAAGGTAAAAAATTATGGTACAAATGTCAGGGTCAAAAATTATGGTAACTCTTGAAAGGTCTTGTGACAAGGAATGCACATGTGAAATATGAAAGCCCTATCAGTTACCATTCAAAAGATATGCCCAATGTTCATGTTTCTGCGAACAGTTTTTGTTTGTTTTCCTAAAATTTTTACTAATTTGTTTCATGGTCCAGCAAGGAGTCCAAAAGGTGCAGACGGAATGGAAAACAGTGAAGATCCTTCAGGAGCTGTCTGATCTGGGTCTTCACTGTTTGCTTGGCCTGTCTGTCCCAATACCCAGCATCTTTATAGTAGTTTAATGGCCCAGCCAACACCATTTAGGTCATATTGAGCCAGTCAGTTTATCTAACCACACTTTTCCAGGATAGGTTTATAAATAAGTGTGTATATTTTTGGCCAGACACTGACATTCACTGACTATAGAAAGGGTTTCATAATCAATGTTCGATAAAGAATGTTGCGGGACATGGTTTGGGGAATTTAGGCGTGTCTCATTGTATCTTTAACATAATTCCTGTACACTGATCAAACAGTAAAGATCCTGATCAGATGCTGTATTTTGTGTCTACACACTGACATTTCTGAGATGATGGCAAAAATCATCATCTTCAACAGATTTTTGATTAACGTGCAGGTACAGGGGCAACGTCCATATAAGTGGCCCCCCTTCCAGGCAGCTGGTTTGCTGCACCCATGGCAGATCTTACGCCAGATCTCCACACTTGTCTATCATGAGGATCGATAGCAGAGAGCTTCCATTTTCTGCAATCTCTTTTTGTCAGCTGCTTCCAGGTCATCCTCCTACCTGTATGTCACAGGCAGTCTTGACTGCACCATTGGAGCGTTTCACATGTCCATACCAGCGGAGCCTTCTCTCTTTCATGATGAGGTCCAGGTCCTCAATGCCAAGACGCTCAAGTAACTCACTGGACCTGATGGTGACAGCATCCTGTGGCTTGACATTGCAGATCTGTCTGATCTGGGCCTGTCTGTCATTTCGCTGAAGACGTTTGAGGTTTGGCTTTGTCAATAGCCATGTCTCACTGGCATGGCGCATTGCGCTCCGCACACAAGAGCTGTACACACGGCCATGTGTCTTGAACGAGAGGTGGCGGGAAGAGAGAACAGGTAGCAACTCCTTGAATTGTTATTGCATAAATATGATAATCAATTGTAAACCGGTGTACTTTTCCATTGCTAAATGTTAGGTATATTTTTTTTTCATTTTTAATATATTTTTGATGGAAAATCCTGTTAGCAAATATTGTAGACCTTTATCAGATACAGAGAAATTCGGCTATTGAGACCACCTTAAATTAAGACTAATACTGCATTGAAAAGCTTATCTAGTAGGCTGCACTTATTCTTCCTTTGTGTTTTCTGCATACAGTGTCCTCTGTTCAGAGATCACCTTTGGGACTGTTCAAAAGTGGTCTTAAAGACCACCTTTGGGACTGTTCAAAAGTGGTCTTAAAGACCACTTTTGAACAGTCCCAAAGGTGGTCTTAATGAACTGCATTATGCAGCACCTGATCTGGGTTTTCTACTGTTTGCGTATGACCCTTTTACCGGTTTTCTGTAAGAATGGGATAAAATGACAGTGTGCTGACAAAACATGACATCATAGGTGGACATTTACTCCAAATTTAACTTGATCTTGCAGCAGTTTTTTGTCCGATGTGACAGAAATGGTTTTTATGGCCTTGTGTGAAATGGACATGAACAGTAACTTATTGTCTCTGTCTTGACAAGGTGCAAGGTTAAAACGTATCTATCAAAAACTAGGTCGATCAAAAAACTTAGTTTTGTGGAGATAAGAAAATTATGACTCAAAAAGACATAATTTCAGCGCCGAAAGCTTTTTCCACCCAATTACGACATTAACAATGGCACCTGATGCAGTATTCTTGATTTGTTTGTTTGTTTGATTTGAGGTTTAATGTCCCCGTCAACACTGTAAAGGTCATTTTGAAGACGTTGCTTCCAATTTTGTGGGACTTTTACCCGACATTGAAATGACATCTCAAGCCCTGTCGCCCAATGAAACCAATAGGGTTTATAAGCATGGACAGTCCGCCTCGCACCGCGGTTCCTGGACAGGCTTAGATCCTCTAAGCGGTTTACCAGTAGTCGTGTGTGGGTCGGATTTAGCTCTGCGTGGAAGCATCGTGCAGCCCATGTATTTCTTCAAGCCCCTATGGGCGGGGGCCGAGGCTTGTGTTGGGGTTTAATGACATGTCAACCTATGAGGGTCATTTTGTGTCATGTCCCAGAAAACACTTCCATTTATTTTCCTCTTTCTTCTTTGCCCCTGACTTTCATCTCTATTACCTCTTCTGTCTCTCTCTATTTCTGGGATATCCATTACGTAAACACCCCTATACAAATACATTGCCACCTTTATCGCCGAAAAAATGAAAAATTTATGATGAAAAATTGTGATATTTTTCTTATTTCTGCTCAAAATATGGATTGTGGGCACTTGTTAGAACCGCCTCTTCGAGGCGGTTCTAACGAGTACCCACAATCTATATTTTAGAGCAGAAATAAGAAAAATAAGGTATACCCCCGGAAACCCCAGTTTTACTATACAAAAGTGGGGTCCAAGGGGGTCAAAATTATATAGGAGTGTTTTCGTGATGACATGTCAAGATCAAGATCAAAGGTCAAAAGTTTTCTTATGAGTGGGAAGCCCTTGTCACAAGCAACCTACATGCCAAATATGAAAGCTCTATAAATTTATGACCAAATTAATTTTTTTCATTGAAGTAGGTCATCGGTCAAGGCCAAGGTCAAAATTTTTTGTATGAGGGGCAAGTCCTTGTCATAAGGAATCTTTGTGCCAGATATGAAGGTCATAAGGAATCTTTGTGCCAGATATGAAGGCTCTATCTTAAACAGTTCAAAAGTAAAGACCAATGTTAAATTTTTCTTCAAAGTAGGTCACAGGTCAAGGTCAAGATTACTGTTCTCTTTTTTTTTTCAATGAGTGGGAAGCCCTTGTCACAAGGAACCTACATGCCAAATATAAAGGCTGTAACTCAAACAGTTCAAAAGTTACGATATACGTTAATTTTTTTTCATTAAAGTGGGTCACAGGTCAAGGTCAAGAACACAGGTCAAAATGTTTTGTTCGAGTCGGAAGCCCTTGTAACAAGGAACCTACATGCCAAACTCAAAGGGTTCAGTGATATGACCAATGTCAATTTTTTCTTTGAAGTAGGTCAAAGGTCAAGGTCAGAGGTCAATTTTTTGTATGAATGGGAAGCCCTTGTCACAAGGAACCAACATGCCGAATATGAATGCTCTATCTTAAATGGTTCAAAAGTTATGACCAATGTTAAAGTTGTCCAACAAAAAAACCAACAAAAAGACAAGGCAAATAAAAAATGTACCCGCTATTGCAACCTGGGACATAAAAAGGTAAACTAAGTCACCAGATTATGTGAATTAGACTGTATCGCAAACTATGGTCTGTTTGCAAAAAAGCATGCATAAGGCACTCTAATGAAACTTCGTATGGACTCAGCGAATTTGACATATATTGACAACATATGAACAAGAGGCTCAATGAGCCTAAACCCCTCACCTGAGGAACTTAAGTTTTAACAATTCACAGACTTGACTACTAAATCTGCTAATAGAATCCAGCCCATTGACACTTACAGGATATAAGTTATCATTATTGCATTGCATTCCAAGTTTGAGACTTCTAGCTTCTATAGTTCCTGAGAAATCTTTGACGAAAATTTATCATTGGTCAAAATGGAGAGAAAGAAGAATGAAAGAACAGATGAACAAATAAGCTGAGAAAGCCCAATGTCTCTTACACAAAATAAGTCATCATTATTCTATTGAATACCAAATTTGATGCTTCTAGCTTTTATAGTTCCTGAGAAATCTTTGATTAAAAATTTAACATTGGTCTATTATCTCTATATGGAGAGAAAGAAGAATGAAGGAACAAATGAACCAGACTAGCTCCAAAACCTAATGCAGCCTTTCCCCTTGCCCAATGGTGCTACACATAAAATTTAAACAAGATTGGTCGACTGCCTTCTGAGATATGCTTCATTGAAAGTGTGGACGACGGATGAACGGACGGCAGACGACGGACTCCGGAGCCTTGGTATACTATCAGCTCACTGGAGCCTTTGGCTCAGGTGAGCTAAAAATTCAAGTCGCTATTTCTGTCACAACATTTTCCCTACGTTAAGTCTATGGGCAAATTTTTTTGTCTCTCAAGGTCACGTAACTCCGAGGTCAATATTCCGATTCGGCCCAAAATCGAACTTAACCGAGATTTTATGCCTGTCCTCTTTACCTGCAAGTTTGAAGCTGATATGAATAAAAATAAAGTTGCTATCGTGGTCACAACATATTTTTTTATGCTCAGGGGCAGGTAACTCCAAGGCAAATATTCCGATTCGGCCCAAAATCGAACTTAACCGAGATTTTATGTCTGTCCTCGTTACCTGCAAGTTTGAAGCTGATCTGAAAAAAATTCAAGTCGCTATCGTAGTTACAACATTTTCCCTAATTAAGTCTATGGGCAAATTTTTTGTCGCTCAAGGTCACGTAACTCCGAGGTCAATATTCCGATTCGGCCCAAAATTGAACTTAACCGAGATTTTATGCCTGTCCTCGTTACCTGCAAGTTTGAAGCTGATATGAATAAAAATAAAGTTGCTATCATGGTCACAACGTATTTTTTTATGCTCAGGGGCAGGTAACTCCAAGGCAAATAATCCGATTCGGCCCAAAATCGAACTTAACCGAGATTTTATGTCTGTCCTCGTTACCTGCAAGTTTGAAGCTGATCTGAAAAAAATTCAAGTCGCTATCGTAGTCACAACATTTTCCCTATGTAAAGTCTATGGGCAAATTTTTTGTGGCTCAAGGTCATGTAACTCCGAGGTCAATATTCTGATTCGAACTTAACTGAGATTTTATGCCTGTCCACGTTACCTGCAAGTTTGAAGCTGATCTGAATAAAAATAAAGTTGCTATCGTGGTCACAACGTATTTTTTTATGCTCAAGGGCAGGTAACTCCAAGGCAAATAATCCGATTCGGCCCAAAATCTAACTTAACCGAGATTTTATGTCTGTCCTCGTTACCTGCAAGTTTGAAGCTGATCTGAAAAAAATTCAAGTCACTATCGTAGTCACAACATTTTCCCTATGTTAAGTCTATGGGCAAATTTTTTGTCGCTCAAGGTCACGTAACTCCGAGGTCAATATTCCGATTCTGCCCAAAATCGAACTTAACCGAGATTTTATGCCTGTCCTTATTATCTGCAAGAATGAAGTCGATCAGAAAAAAATTGACGGAGCTAGAGTGATGACAAGCTTTTTCTTATGTTAAGTCTATGGGAGCTATATGTTGCCATGGTAACCAGAGTTCCACTCAGATCTACATGAAAACCTTATGCAGTCTTTCCACTTGCCCAATAATGGTACACATGAAATTTGATCAAAGTCGGCCAAGTAGTCTTCAAGATATACATTTTTGAAATTCACATTAACCCTTATGCAAAAATGCACAAGGGCAGGTAACTCCTAAGTGTATGATCCGATTCTGCCAATTATCGAACTTGACCGAGATTTCATGGCTGTGCTGGTTATCTGTAAGAATGAAGCCAATCCGAACAAAATTGAAGCAGCTTCAGTGATGACAACATTTTCCCCATGTTGTCGATAGGCAATTTTTCGGGCGCTCAAGGGGACGTAACTCTTGAGTGAATTATCTGATTCGGCCCAAAATCGAACTTGACCGAGATTTTATGCCTGTACTGGTTATCTGCAAGAATGAAGTCGATCAGAAAAAAATTGACGGAGCTAGAGTGATGACAAGCTTTTTCCTATGTGAAGTCTATGGGAGCTAGATGTTGCCATGGCAACCAGAGTTCCACTCAGATCTGCCTGAAAACCTAATGAAGCCTTTCCACTTGCCCAATAATGCGACACATGAAATTTGATCAAAGTTGGCCAAGTAGTCTTTAAGATATACATTTTTGAAATTCCCATTAACCCTAATGCAAAAACACACAAGGGCAGGTCTCTCCTAAGTGAATGATCCGATTCTGCCAGTTATCGAACTTGACCGAGATTTCACGGCTGTGCTGGTTATCTGCAAGAATAAAGCCAATCTGAAAATAATTGAAGCAGCTACGGTGATGACAACATTCTCCCCATGTTAAGTCAATAGGCAATTTTTTCAACGCTCAAGGGCATGTAACTCCTGAGTGAATAATCCGATTCAGCCCAAAATCGAACTTGATCGAGATTTCATGCCTGTCCTCGTTATCTGCAAGAATGAAGTCGATCAGAAAAAAATTAACGGAGCTAGAGTGACGACAAGCTTTTTCCTATGTTAAGCCTATGGGAGCTCTTTGTTGATGTGGCAACCAGAGTTCTCATCCGATCTGCACGAAAACCTAATACAGCCTTTCCCCCTACCTGATGATGGTTCATATGAAATTTGATCAAGGCCGGCCCACTGGTTCCAGAGATATACTTCGTTGAAAGTGTGGACAACGGACGACGGACGCCGGCTCGTGGTATACTAATACCTCACATGAGTCTTCGGCTCAGGTGAGCTAACAACCCCATCCTGCCAACTTATCTGCATCTACTGCAATTGGTGTCAGCCCCCGCCCATCAGGGCGTGAAGAAATAGACTGGCTGCATGATGCTTCCACACAGAGCTGAACTAGAAAGAAAAGGTCACTCAGGATCCAAGAATGCAGCCGCCTCAAGTCACCTATAGAAAGTGACACAGAGGCACACACAAAAACAGATGAAACAAACCAACGGCACAAAGCCAAATAACAAACAAGACACTGCAAAAGAACGACCGCCTGAGCCGACCGCACATGAGTACTAAACTGCTATGTGGTGCGAGTCAGACCGTTCATGCATGTAAACCCTATTGGTTTCATTGGGTGGCAGGGCTTCAGATGTCATTTCATCTCAAAGTCCCACAAAATTGGAAGCAACATCTCCAAAATGACCTATATAGTGTTGACGGGAACGGTAAACCTCAAATCAAATCAACAAAAAAACTGCAATTGGTGTCAAATAGCACTGATGTGTGCTTATTAAAGCACGACTTATAATTATAGTCCTTACAGTAAATGTAAAATAAAAAATGACACCATAAAACCTGTAGTTATTTAATATATTCACAATCTGTATTATTTATTGGCACCTAATTATACTTTTTTTAGTCAAAAGTAAGCATACCTGCCAACTTTTCAAATTTTTCATGGAGGAGATTCTGCATGTCCCGGCATTTTTTCATGGAATAAAGCGCAGTGAATATTTTCCCCAAAATTTCCATGGGGGAGATTTTTTTCAAACTAGTAGACACACTCCAGTTCACTAGTACAATCGGAAAAATTGCATGTTTACATTTTATGTATTATCCAATAAATCACTGGTATAATACTTAAGCTTCAATAATTAACAGTATTTGCAATAACTAAAGATTGTCTGAATATATGATCTGTCTGAAATTAGGTTCTTTTACTCAGAAACAGTTTTCATACAATTACAAGGAGTGCTTAATGTCTGACTAAAGACACATCCAAAGTCTACATCAGACAAGGTCAAAGATCATTAGCCTCGTTTTATCTGGTGGGCAAAAAAACTTCCGGTTCCATACTCTACCGTTGATGTAGCACGAATAATTTTCTGTAATAACCTTTGTTAAATCGTCTTTCATCAAAACTGTTTGCAACACACCATTTTTGACATTAAACTGTTTCTTTTTCGTATAAAATTGGATAGAAAATATACATGCTTTAATCTTATTTCCATTCATTAAATAAAACGCATCAACTACGTTTTGGCATGATGGTGGGTAGTTTTATAACGCTTTTTAGGCAACAAAATGTGCGATAAAATGTCAGAAGAGACTGGTTATATATCATTTATTACTTCAAAAACACAAACTGACAAGGATCAGTAAATTTTTGGGAGAAGAAATGAGTTTAATCACACGATAAATATTTGTTTTTCTGATTGACACAGTACGGCAACAGTCATGTTTTGCCAACCAGATAAAAGAGTACCTCGACAGGGGAGATAATTGGCGCATGCGTAGTGAAATGTAAAAAAGGTCACGTGTCAAAACATTGGATCGGTCTATAACAGCCTTTATTTTGCAAAACAATTGTTTCTGAAGTGTTAGAACACTCATAACCAAATAACAATACAATTCTTAGTTTGAGAGATGAAAACTACGATTTTCGTAGTCACGAAAATATGTGACATTGCTCATTCATAGGTAAATATTTACTTACATTACATCTGGGAGAGATTAAATAATTGTTCAAACATACTTACATGAAAAGATCAGCAAAGGGCATCCCTGTTCATGCTCATACAGATAGAAAACTGTTGGCAACTTGCATTTGTTTGTGGGTTCTGGATAATCTATCATTGGGTTAAAAATAGTCAATACAGCTAAAAATATACTCAGGGTTTTTCCATCTCGAAAATAGATAGTGAAGAAATCCAAGATATTCCAAATGACTATCCACAAACAATATGGCTGATAAAAATACCAAGCGTGAGGAGGTGGAAAAATCGTGATTTTTGCCTTATTTTCGCAACACGATCCTGAGGTCAAAATACATGGAAAAATCGTGAAACTCACTCCTAATGGGTGAAAGTTGGCAGGTCTGAGTAAGTAATTTATGTGATTAAGTCACTTTTCAGCTTGTTTTATGCTCTTAAAAGGTATCATAATGGCTAATAATAACACAGATGAACAAGCCTTTTAACAAGACTCATTGCAGGACAGGGCAGCTTGCCTTCCACCCTGACAAAAAAAAAAAAAACAAAACAAAAAAAACCCATCTCTTTCAAAATTATTTTATACCTCTTATCAATAATGGTCTGCTCTTAACTCTTATCCTGCTGAATGAAATAGTTAAGCCACACCCCTGCCTGACTGTCAACCAATCAAAATACTTCATTCATTCAAACTTGCAAACTAACTGACAAATAGTGTAGATCCTGATCAGATGGCTTCATCAGAAGCCATCTGATCTGGATCTTCACTGTTTGCAAAGGTAGGTGTTTTCATGTTCAGAGGGATAAGGGTTTAACGCAAGAATTTGCTCCTGATTGCAGACCCCTTTCTACTGGGACATCAGTTCACAGGCAAGCAAACAGGAAGAAACAATAGTTGTTTCCCTTGTTTAGAGTAACAGACAGTATTTCATCTGCATCCATTCTCCTCAACTACTTATGATTACAAATGACCCCTGTCATTCGAAAACCTGTTTTTGACATCTGCAAACATCAAGGGTGCAGTCCGAGCAATATCTTAACCGCCGAAAAACTACATATGAAAATGTCATTTGCTTATGTAGTCTGCTGCATCTTCTAAGAAACTTTATTAACATATTTTCGCACACAGGTAAACAGTGTGGACACAGATGGAGCAGTCTGATCTGGGTCCACACTGTTTGCGAGAATGACTTTTAAAATTAACCAGCAGACGACAAAGCAGATGACAATTGTCGTGATTGGCATTTTATGGGTTAAGTGTCTGCTGCTTGGATAGTATCTCTAGGTTCAGACGACAAAGCAGATGACAACTGTCGTGACTGGTGTTCTGCTGTAGTTTCAGACTACAAAGCAGACGGCAACTGTCGTGATTGGTGTTCTGCTGCTTGGAATGTAACTCTCCTTTCAATATCCAAGAATTTCAAAACTTTTGATAATCTGTGTAGCTGAGCTGGCCAGTTTTTGTCTTTCCTGGACACAAATCCTGAAGTGAGATTTTCTTATGATGGGGCTGGTATGTAAATTAGGTATTTTGGGCCAATAATCAAACTCGATGACATTTGGTGTGGGTCAGCTATTCTGGTTTAATAGATCGGTATATCTTAACCTCCCTTGCCCGCAGGCATCCGTAAGTGACTAGCTGATTATATCGCAAAGTGTCCAATCATGCACGCTAAATATGCTCATAAAATACCACAGGATGGCGACAGTGTGATGTACGAGCGGATATTATTATAGAAAAATATGACACAGTTACCTCAACCATTACGTTTGTTGTCTGTCTAACTTTGTTTAAATTTGTAACAGTGGTCAGATTTATCATTACGTCAATTACTGCCCACTATGAACTAACCCTTGTCAAAGATGACACATCACTAACGTATAAAGGAAACCGTCCAAACATAACCCGGACATGTTTTTTTTTTAAATTTTCTTTCTTTTTGTGGCAGACAATTCACATGTAATGTCAAGTAGAAGTAATGTTTGTATTGGAGTTTTACAGCCCAGTCAACACTATTTAGGTCATTTTTGAGCCGGTCAGTTTACCTATCAACCCTTTCCTGGGCAGGCTTATACGTAAGCGGTTAACCAGTACAGTGTACACTCTTTCGCCAGAAACTGACAACTGCCCTTCTTGAATCAGCAAAAGGGAGAGAATGACCGTAGAAAAGATTTCATGATCAATCTCCACGAAAGAATGTTGCCGACCCCGGCGGGAGTCGAACCCGCATCCTCCTGATCACCAGTCAGATGCGCATCCGACCGAGCCACTGAGGCTGGCTTAAGTAGAAGTAAAACAAAGATCAGGAATCGATATAATTAACTTACTCCACGCATCAAAGACACCGAAGGGAAAGAAAGACAAACATGAAGCGACCAGACGATAATGGAAACCTAAACAAAGGAAGGCCATAAGGACAGTTACTTTCCCACAAAAAGGCCAAATGGCCATCCAAAATAAAAAGACATAAGTGATATACACAGTAAGTAACAAACAACAACATAAATAAACCACCACAGAAGAACCGCCTTGGAACTGTCAGTGGAAAGAATTCCACTGGGGGGCTTAAATCGATTTTACATGGCCATAATCCTCGCCCTTACCTCTGAAAAATATTTTGAAAACAAGAGCACCACATGCAGGTGCCAACGCTCGTCTGCAGTTTCTTTTAGAAAACCAAAGTTCTAAGTCAAACAAGAGCAATCAAATTGCAAGATGGAGTTATAAAACTTGTAGGGAATGTAGCTCTTGTGATGGTGAGTATGTGTATGAAGTTTCATGAAGGTAGGCCAAATACTTTTGGAAATATGGTCAAGGTTAAGGTTTTCGAAAAATAGGTCAAAGTTCAAAGGTCAAGGTCACAGATCAAAAAGTGTGGTATCACTGAAAAGGTCTTGTCCCAAGGAACATTCATGTGAAGTCTGAAGGCTCTGTTGTGAATAGTATTAAAATGAAAGCAAAAAATGTGTTTCAGAAAAAAATTGGAAAAGGGGAGATAATTCAGCCAAAATCAACAATGTTGTTATGGTCCTTGGTCAAAATGTAGCTCTTGCGATGATGAGTGTGTGTATGAAGTTTCATGAGGCTAGGTCTAATACTTTTTAAGTTATAGCCAAGTTTAAGTTTTTTTGGAACGACGACGCCAGACGACAACGCAGACGCCGGAGTGATGACAATAGCTCGAAAGTTTTTTTTCAAAAAACAGACGAGCTAAAAATCAGATTGTTTATTGCTCCAGGATTTTATGTGGCAGTAGAAGGCTCAAAAGAGAGAATAGACTTCAAACATTTTCCCCCCTTTTAACCCCTTAGGTGCTTAGGAAAATTCTAATGCAGAAAATAATTTATTTTTAACTGTTTTTTTTTGAGATATTGCCTTGAGATTTCACGTGAGTTGTCTGTTGTAACGTCAACCTTTTTTTTCTCTAAAAAATAAGAAACAAGAATTCCACAGAAGGACTTTTTTGTGCCTTTGATTGTAATTCTTGAGAAATGGGATTGAGCATTTTGGCCAACACAAATATTGATGGACTGACAAATGGATGGATGAATGAATGGGCAGAAAGCCAGACCCCTAAATCTTGCCATGCTTAAAACCGACACAACAAAAATATATTATGTAACAAGAGCATCGCATGCAGGTGCCAACGCACGGCTGCAAAAATTCTAAGTCGAAAAAGGGGCATAACTGTGCCAAAAATATTTTGAGGGTTACCTCACCTATTGGTATGAGTTCTCCTTTTCATAATGAACAACTAGTCAGAGTTTCAAGTAAATACGTTCAGTGATGACAGAGATATTACAAAATGTCCAAGTTTTTGCATGACGATGCAGACGACAACACAGTCAACACCAGAGCTATAACAATACCTCGTTGTTTTCTTCGAAAACAGCTGAGCCAAAAATGTTGCCTGCTACAGTTGACAAAGCAATATAAGCCCAGTTTCTATATTTTCCTAACCCTTTACCACTCAGGGATTTTGTGAATTTTTCTGATTTTCACAGTGTTACACCTGACAGCAACTTCAACTAGCCATTGCTTCATAATGGATGGTCTGTTTTACACCAAACTTGGTATGAATGTTCATTGGGCAGTAGCCTTTCAAATGCAACATTTCATGACTTGATCATTGTTGTCGTGGTAAAGAGGGGGCATCTCAAAATTGGCAAAAAGTGTGTTTTCACATGAATTTTTGACCACATTTTAATCTTCACACAGCTGTCAAGGCAACAATTAAGGTGTTTGGCACTGGCCATTTTCACTGTTTGCAGCATGTTTTATCAGCATCAATTTTCAGGCATTTTTGACCCCAGACACCCTCAGATATAAATTTTAGCGGCCGGTTGGGCCATACACCCAAAAATTTCGGGATGTGAGGGGGCGTTGCCCCCTTCAACCCCCCCCCCCCCAGAATATTTTTAGTGGGGAGGCGCGGGAAAAATAAGGTCACTTTTTTGCCCAACAAATCCTAAAGCAAACATAACTATCCAGGGGTAGAAATGCAGATTTTAGGTGCTTCTGGGGCTTAAAAAGGGGGGGGGGGGGGTGCAGACACGTAAAAACACGTATCTGAGTGGTAAAGGGTTAATCCTAAGGAGCAAATTATTTCCTTTTTAGAGCAGACCATGTTGAAAAGGGAGAGAAAATTTTCAAAACAATTGCCTCCCCTGGGTGCCATATCAATTCGCCTCAACTTGACTGCCTCACATTATTTTTTTTGTCTTTTCACACTTAATCCCTAAAATGCCAAGAAAAAATACATCCCAAAATGTTATCTGTTTATGCGGTCTGCTGTATAGTCTTGCAAATATTTCAAAACATATTTTTGCATACTGGCAAACAGAGTGGACCCAATTCAAACTGCTCCTAGAGGAGCAGTCTGATCTGGATCAAGTCTGTTGGCAACAATAACTTTAAACTCTTACCCTGCTGTTCACGACAACCCTTTTTTTTGCAAACAGTGTAGATCCAGATCAGATGGCTTCTGAAGAAGCCATCTGATCAGGATCTACAGTTTGGCATTTAGTTTATGAATATGTAGGAATTAATAACATCAAGCAATCTGATTGGTTCAAAGTCAGAAATGGGTGTGGCTAAACTGAATATTCAGCAAGAGAAGGGTTAAAATGCCAAGAAAAATGCATCCCAAAATGTTATCTGTTTATGCATTCTGCTGCATAGTCTTGTAAACTTTTCAAACATATTTTTGCATACAGGCAAACAGAATGGATTCAGATCAAACTGCTCCAGTTTGATCTGGGTCAAGTCTTTTTGCAACTAGAAATGTGTCAATACAACACAAATGCCCCCGCCCAGGGGCCTACCCCCCCCCCCCCCCCCCCCCAAACCAACACACAAAAACAACAAATAACTATCAACATACCAAATAGGAACTCAATTCATCAAATGGTTCGGAAAATATGAGCTCTTACAAACGTTTACATTAAACATTTCTAAGTCTGCAACCTTGACCTTTTGATCATGGGGCAGGGGAGGGGTTAAGGCTGAATGAAACTTTTGACCTGTATCTATCATCATTCCAGATATGTACCAAATCGATCGCATGGTTCCGGAAATATGAACTGTCAAAAAATATAATATAAAAAATTTCTATGTCTGTGAACTTGACCTTGAGGTAAGGGGTGGGGGTATGGCTCAATGAAACTATGGACCTGCAACTATTGTCATACCAAACATGAAGCAAATCCAATATAAAGTTTGGAAAATATAAGCTATTAACATACTTAAATTCGAAAATTTCTATGTCTGCGACCTTGACCTTGAAGTCATAGGCATGGGTAGGGGTATTACTGAATTAAACTTTGGACCTGCATCTATCATCAAACCAAATATGAACCAAATGAATCATAAAAGTTCAAGTTCATCGTGGTACAAATACCTTAACCTGATTCTTAAACATTAAAAATTTTCTAACTCTGTGACCTTGACCTTGAGGTCATGGGTGGGGGTATTGCTGAATAAACCTTTGGACCTATATGTATCATCATACCGAATATGAACCAAATTCATTACAGGGTTTGGAAAATATGAGCTCAAGTTCTACCTTGTACAAATACCTTAACCTGGGTCTTAAACATTTAAAATTTCAAAGTCCATGACCTTGACCTTGAGGTCATGGGTAGGTTGGGGGTATTGCTGGATAAAACTTTGGACCCATACCTATCATCATACTAAATATAAACCACATCCATTGCATGGTTTGAAAAATATGAGCTCAAGTTCTACCTGGACCAAAAACCTTAGGTTAACCTGAGTCTTAAACATTAAAAATTTCTAAGTCTGTGACCTTGACCTTGAGACCATTGGTAGGTGTGGGGGTATTGCTGGATAAAACTTTGGACCCATATCTATCATCATACTAAATATAAACCACATCCATTGCATGGTTTGAAAAATATGAGCTCAAGTTCTACCCTGACCAAAAACCTTAACCTGAGTCTAACAGGATTACGTACGTACGTTCACACTTTCGTACATTCGGACGCACATACGCACGGATGGAAAACCGAAAAACTATATGCCCACGGCGTCATACGATGCAGGGGCATAAAAATAACTTTTAAAATTACCAGCAGATGACAATGCAGATGACAGTTGTTGTGACTAGCATGTTAAGAGTTAAACACCTTTCACACATGGTTAAACAAGAAACATCAAGATTGTAAAATGGTCACCATTTTATGCATGTGTCATTAGATCATAAATATTTGCATTAATTTTTTGACACACATGGCTAGAAAACATTACCACTTAAAAGATGAGAAAGGCTGTGTCATGCATTCATTACAAAATACCTGGAGAAATATTGTATTTAATTTTTGATCATTAAAGAAGATAAAATATAAACACATTTAGATGCAACTTCACAGCACATTTTTATATTTGTTCTTTAACCCTTAACAATCAGGACTATTGCATTTTTTATTTTTCAGGTGAAAATCAACCATGTGTAAAACTTCAAGTGACTCATCTGCTGGAGCCCATTCACTAACAATTCTCTGTCAAATAAGAATGTTAGCTGCCACATGATTTTCCTTGATGCTTAAAGGGTGAGAGCCAATTTGCAAGAATTCCATGGAATGAAGAGCTTCATGAATAAAAGAATTCCATGGACTGGTAACATTACAACAAAAGTTCCATGGAGTGAAAACAAGAATTCCAAGGAATGACAATGAGATGTATATGCAATGACAACAAGAATTCCATGGACTGGCAATGTACAGGCAATGATTCCATAGAAAGAAAAGAATTCCATAGGATAACAGCAAAAATTTCACAGGGTTACAAGAATCCTGTATAATGATATTCCAAAGAATGAGAAGAGTTCCATGGAATGAGAAGTCTTTCAAGGAATGAAAAAAATTCCACAGAATGAAAACCTTAGTTCCATGAAAATAAAAATAAGCATGGAATGACAAGGATTCTAGGGAATGACAAGAATTTCAAAGAATGAAAATTTCATTGAATGTAAAGAATTCCATACCATAACCGCAACATGGTCACAGAATGACAAGCATTCCATACTATGGCAATGAGAGTTCCATGGAATAACAAGAATCCCATACAGTGACAACAAGTATTGCCTGGAATGACAAAAATTCCAAGGAATTACAGAAATAGTTATGTGGAATGACACCTGCCACAGGCTTGCAAAGCATGTAGATGATTCCTAAATGAGCTGCAACAGAGCCATGGAATGACAAGCATGCCATACAATGACAACTAATTCCATGGGATGACAAGACTTTCATGGAATAACAAGTCTGTGACCTTGACCTTGAGGTCATGGGTGGGGGTATTGCTGAATAAACCTTTGGACCTACATGTATCATCATACCGAATATGAACCAAATTCATTACACAGTTTGGGAAATATGTGTTTCGCTAAAGTCACAGACAGCAAAACCATGTAGATCCTGATGAGATGGCTCATAATGGTGGGGTGGGGGGGGGGATTGTATTTCCTTGAATATTTAACTTTCTTAAAATCAGTAGTTCCCTAAGAAACCTACACCGGTAGCTATGCAGCCATGAAGTTCCAGATAGGATGACTCATAACAAACTGGCTCATTAGGACCTACACTATTTGTCATAGTGACTAACCCCTTGTCACAAGAATAGACATGTCCAAATTTCCGCCCCCGCCCATCGGGGCTTGATGAAATAGATGGGCTGCATGATGCTTCCAGGCAGAGCTAAAACCGTCCGCACACTAGTACTGGTAAACAGCTTAGAGGACCTCAGCCTGTCCAGGAACCGCAGTGCGAGGCAGACCGTCCATACTTATAAACCCTATTGATTTCATTGGGCAACAGGGTTTGAGATGTCATTTCATCTTAATGTTGGGTAAAATTCCCACAAAATTGGAAGCAACGTCTCCAAATTTACCTATACTGTGTTGACAGGGACGTTAAACCTCAAATTAAACAAACAAACAAACAAACAAACATGTCCAGATTTGAAGCTGGAAAAGTCTACTAGAGAAACTGGGGGTGAAAGAGCACAAACAACTGATTTCTTTCACGGTACAGCATTATTCAATGAATAATTTCAGGAAATTCTATTATCCGACTGAATATCAACTACTGACCACTATCAGCCTGATCAGCTCCAACCTGTTACTAACAGGCTGACATACAAATCTGAAGTAATCACAGCTTCAGGCTAGGAGATGTACTGATGATAATTCTGGGATAATATGGGGATAACTGTACCGAAAATTGTCATTTGGGGAGGTAAATCGGAGGTTTTACGGTCGGAAATTTCGTTTTACGGCGACGCGTTAGCGGAGCCGTAAAACGTAATTTGCGACCGTAAAACCGACGATTTACCTCCCCAAATGACAATTTTCAATACAGTTATCCCCATTCTAATGCATTTTTTCGGTTGTTAAGCTATAAATTGTACTGTTTTTCACAAGGCGGTAAGCGCGATGAGCTGCGTAAAACCAAATGTCAGCCAATGAAAGGCGACGTTACGTGATGACGTCGTGTTTCCGACAGTATATCGCAGAATATACTGTCGCAAATTTCTGACGTTATCCAATCAGACGTCGCGTTACATACGCAAGTGCATTAGAATGTTTCTTATATCTCCCTAAAAGCAAATGTTGTGGATAATTGTACCCACAACATTTGTTTCTAAGCAGAAATAAGGAAAATTATCCCTTAGTCAGCCCTGTTACTCCTCATTTAAAAATCTGGGGTGAGTTGTTCAAAGCATCGTTAGCTTAACAAGCTCATCAGTGGTCATTTTGTTAACTGTTCTAGCAAGTTGAATATGTAAAACTTTGGTATTTTTGCTGAAAAAATGTGAGCAGCTTTTGCATCCGCAAAAGCTGCTCACATTTTTTTAGCAAAAATATTAGCATATTTGCCATATTTAATGATCAAAGTTTTAACGATATGTTAACTAACAATGTCGTTAGTTTTGAACAACTGGCCCCTGGAGTTATGATGTGGACTGATGCATGATGTGATAAGAAAATTGCCATGTGCTATTCTCTGTGTAACATCTTGCAATCTGGACATAACAGGATAGCCCTGAAGCAAGAAAGCTCTAAGTTGAAAAATACGACCTCTCAAACAAACAGGCTTTTACACTAGTTTCTACTTTCCTTAGGGAGCCCCCACTCATTGGGGCTTGGAGAAATAGATTGGGCTGCATGGTGCTTCTACACAAAGCTGAAACAGACCGCTCAAGAGTACTGGTCAACGGTTTAGAAGGTCTGAGCCTGCCCAGGCAAAGTGGTGCGAGTTGGACCATCCCTGAGTATAGGCCCTATTGGTTTGTTTAGGTCAGTAATTCTTAAGATGTCATTTGTCATCTCAGTGTCGGATATAATTCCCATAAAATTGGAAGCAAATTGTGTCTAAAATGACTTAAATGGTGTTGACAGGGACGTTTGTTTGATTTGAGGTTAAACGTCCCAGTCAACACTGTACAGGTCATTTTTGAGACGTTGCTTCCAATTTTGTGGGACTTTTACCCGACATTGAGATGAACTGACATCTCAAGCCCTGACAGGGACGTAAAACCTCATTTCAAACAAACATACAAAACTATCCTTAGAGTGTTTGTTTGGAGTTGTACGACCCAGTGAACACTATCAAGGTCATATTAAACCAGTCGGTGAACCTAACCACACATTTCTTGGACAGACTTTCAGCTAAATATAGAGAACAACTGACTAGTGCCATTCGTGAATCATCAAAAGGGACAGAACAACCATAAGAAACTTTTTCTTCTTCCTTAAGATAAGAAATTTTACTTTTCAGAAAAAACAAGGTGTGACATTTCATATGAATTGTCTTCAGCAGATGATTCTTATGTAATGTCAAGCCTTACTTTCCCTGAAATATGATTTAACCCTTGTCCTGCTGAATATTTATATATGCCACACCCACTACCGATTATCAACCAATCAGATTACTTGATGCAAATTATTGCAACAAGTTCATAATCTGAATGACAAACAATGTAGATCCTGACGAAGCCATCTGATCTGGATCTACATTGTTTCAAAGATAAGGCATATCCGGAATTAGCAGGACAAGGGTTAAAAAAAAATAAAATTACCATCTGCACTAAAATTTTCTGTGCTGCTTTAAGAGTTACCATTAAGGTCAATCTAGATCCAAGGGAAATAACTAGGAAATTGAAATTACTCTTGAAAGACAGGGTAGCTTCCCTGCTAAAACCAAAAATTTTCAACACCTTGTCTGTATTTGTTTGTTTGATTTGAGGTTTAACCTCTCTGTCAACACTGTACAGGTCATTTTGGAGATGTTGCTTCCAATTTTGTGGGACTTTTACCCGAAACTGAGATGAAATGACATCTCAAGCCCTGTTGCCACTGAAACCAATAGGGTTTATAAGCATGGACGGTCCAAATTGTGTGCATTGCTTTGGCTGGTGAGGTTTAGATCCTCTAAGCAGTTTACCAGTACTCGTGTGGGGTCGGTTTCAGCTCTGCGTGGAAGCATCATGCAGCCCATCTATTTCTTCAAGCCCCGATGGGTGGGGGCTGACCTTGTCTGTAAGGTCACAAGAAGGTAATAGGGTTAGCACTGAATAAAAATCTAAATTTTGAATACTTTGGAGTTTAACAGCCCAGTCAACAGTATTAAGATTAGTTTACAGGGTTACAGCTGAGCCAGTCAGTTTACAGGATTACAGACTGGCTAATATATTTCCAGAGAGAGCTAGGCCCCTAAATAAAATTTTTTGTGACCCAGCCAAAAACTTAGGTGCACAGATTTTTAATCCATCAAGACGACTGGAACGCAATCCACCACTATGGTAGAATTTGTCTTGCCCTCTACTTGTGGTATTCCCTTGTGACATTCTCTTATACTGACTGCTCTCTGCTTCTTTCATTTCAACTGCATTCGAAATGCCAATAACATTATGCCTGTTTCAAAAAGGCCAGTTAGACACCACCAAATTTTGACAGTGGCAGAAATTGGCTTTGTTTTTTGGTTAAAATAAAATGCAAATCACAAGGAACACTGCAACATAGCTAGAACATAGTGCCGGCTTTGTGGAAACATGCTTCCACGCAATGTAAACAGCACTTATCAAACAGATGCTTAATGTCGACATTCAGTCTTAAGCAGGCTGAAATGAGTCTTTGCTGGTTGCACAATTCCAAGTTTTATTTCTGGTTTTATCATAAGCTGTCTCATTTCTTATTAATGAGCCGGGGATCAGCATTTCCTACATGTTACATGTGCGCCCGGTGAAGAATCAGATCCGCCTATGCCTCCGTATAGTCTAACCGGAGACTTCTCTTGCTGCATGGAGGAGCATTGGGCTCTTTGCTAACCTTAGAGCACAATGAATACTCTGATCAGACTGCGCGGATGCACAGGCTGATCGGAGTCTCCGTTGGGCGCATATGTCTTATTGTAGTGTTTGTCGTGCGCTGGCTCATTTATGTCCTTGCTCATTATTATCAAAAGTATCTCAAATCTTCCTGTGTTTATGAAATTCACAAGGTTTTCTCTTTAGGGGAGATAATTTGAATTAAAAATCAAGAATACCGCAAAAGGATATGTGGTGCTACAAATTCACCAAACTATGAAATCTAGGTCAATGTCAAACCTGGATGCTTGCATAAAATGTGCCATTACTAGATGTTAACTTGTACCAAGTATCATCAATGACGCACTTTAAATATAATAGTGCTTGAGAAATAAACTTAAACATTGGGGTAAAGGCTAGGGTTAAGTCTAACTGTTGGTTTTCTTCTGTTCCAGCATTTCAGTGGTTTGTTGCTGTTCAGTCTTCACCATAATTTCATCTCTGTGGTTGTTTGATTTTTGTGTTCTCAGAGATGTTGCACTGATGAGTTAGGAAGCCTACATGCGGACTGTACAAATTATTTGTCTAAATCGCGATCTCTCTCTGTCCTTTTGGTTCTCTGTTACTGATGTTTCCATTAGGGTCTAGTTATTTAATGTTTGTGTTTCTTTTGTATCAATTCCTGATCATTGCCTTCACTTCTATTTTGATGCAATAAATCACAGACTCGGTGAACCACAAAATGTAGGTCAAGGTCAAATAGATGCAAGTTTGTACCAATTATCATTAATAAAGCTCTTATGGTTTTTTGAGGGATGAACCTGAATATTTCTTAAGCTCACAAAGTCAACTACAATGCAGTTGACAGCACGCCATTGCAAATCCCCATGCTTTCTATACAGGGGCTAAGTACCAATTAACAACATGTATTTGCAATTGAATTTGACTGACATGTGACCTTTTGACCTCTCTCCTAGGGCCCCAATCTGACCCCAGGATCAAAGTTTTACTTGTATCATACTCTAGTAATCACCCCCTTTGATTTGATATGGCTCATGACTATGTTCTGAAAAACTTAAATTTTGACCTTTTGGCCCCTCCCAAGGGCCCCAATCTGACCCCAAAGTCTAAATTTTACTTGCATTATATTCTACTAATCATGCCACATGACCATGCTCCGAAAAACTTTAATTTCTTGACAAACGGACAGATCGACGAATGGAGGGACGATTGGAATCCTATATGGCACCATGCTAATAGCATTATAGCACACATGACAAAAATCACCCAACGTATTGTTACACAGGATGCAGAGACTCTGATCAGATGAAAATGTGTGTGTGTGTTTGAGTTTACATTCCACCAACAACTAAGGACATATGAAGATGGGACCTTTATTTAAATATGTTCTGTAAAAGGGTTATCCTTTGGAAGAAAGGAATACACCACAGAACTGGAAAATATGAAGTGTACATGTTTTCTGGGCCAGAGTAGCTAGTTTTGGTCAATTAGGCCTCATTAGTGACCCTAAAATATTTTCAAAATTCCACAACTGAATCAATGATCCCAATGGACAAGAAAATATAAACTACTTTATAATGTAGGACAGGGAGATGTTTTACCGCCACCACACATTCCCAGACACCAGTTGTAGTGATGTCATAAAAGGGTTATCCTTTGAAAGCAAGGAATACACCACAGAACTGGAAAATAAAATATGAAGTGTACAAATTTTCTTGGCCAGACTAGCTAGTTTCGGCCAATTAGGCCTCATCTGAAAGTCTGGAGAAGCCCGGAATTGAACCCAGTTTTATGAGGCGAGTAGCTTAACCACTGCACCAAGGAAGCTTCTGAATGAAAGAATATAAAGTTAGGCTTCCTTGACTATAAGCAATGTAGAGGAAGCCTATAAATTATGTAAGGACCCTTGTTATACCATTTTTCCTCACATTTTACTGTTACAAAGCATTTGCCACTGTAAGGAGTAGTATAATAGGCAATGAAGGGCTTTTTTTCCTTAAAAACATAAAGAAGCAAATGTTGTGAACATTTGTTACAACTGCCTAAATGATTAGAGACATAAGGGACTCAATTTTATTAATTTCAGCGCTCTGAACCACTAGGTCACAGAATCCTGTATTAGCTAATATCACTTTTAAACTTTACTCATATCATATTTTTGCCACTGTACCTATTATATATTCTACTTGCTATTACACTTTGACCACTTGAGAGTTTGTTCAGCTAAAGATGCTTTAACCCTTATCTTGCTGTTCACGACAACCCCCATCTTTGCAAACAGTGTAGATCCAGATCAGATGGCTTCTGAAGAAGCCATCTGATCAGGATCTACACTGTTTGGCGTTCAGTTTATGAATTTGTAGCAATAAATTACATCAAGTAATTTGATTGGTTGCTAGACAGAAATGGGTGTGGCTTAAATGAATATTCAGCAAGAGAAGGGTTAAGTTGATATCTTTGGACATGTTTTTCTGGAGACTCATAACCAACTTGTATGAAAAATTAACACTTAACCCTTCTCTTGCTGAACATTCTGTTTAGCCACACCCATTTCTGACTTTGAACCAATCAGATTACTTGATGTAATTTATTGCTACAAATTCATAAACTGAATGCCAAACAGTGTAGATCCTGATCAGATGGCTTCTTCAGAAGCCATCTGATCTGGATCTTCACTGTTTGCAAAGGTAGGGGTTGTCATGAACAGCAGTATAAGGCTTCTTCAGAAGCCATCTGATCTGGATCTTCACTGTTTGCAAAGATAGGGGTTGTCGTGAACAGCAAGATAAGGGTTAAGATGCCACGAAAAATGCATCTGAAAATGTTGACTGTTTATGCCATCTGCTGCATATTTATGTAAACTTTTAAAATATATTTTTGGATGTAGACAAACTGTGGACCCTGATCAGACTGCTCCTCTAGTCTGATCTGGGTGTACATTGTTTGCAGCAATGACTTTTAAAGTAACCAGCAGACAACAAAGCAGATGACAGCTGTCAAGTCAGAATAAAACCTTCTCTGTCTGTGTGTAGATGCTTTCAGCCAATGGCTGTAAATGAAGTGCCCAATGAAGTTTCTGGTGAGTGTTTGAGTTTTACGTCCCACCAACAGCTAAGGTCATATGGAGACGGGACCTCGGTTTAAAGACTCATCCGAAAGTCTGGAGAAGCCCGGGATCAATCCTGCGACCCCTGGTTTACAAGGCGAGTAGCGTAACCACTGCACCACGGAAGCTTCTAATGAAGTCTCTGGTGAGATTGTGCAGGGTTAACATGTCCAAAATCATTTTTGCTTGCTGCAGAGGACAAAATCAAAATTTGTGTAACCAGCAAAGACACAGCTCAATCCTGATTGCATGAAACCGTTTACAGCTTCAGAATGATTAATCTTTACCAGTCTATTCAGCAGATGACAAGTTGTTGATATTTTTCGTATTTAAAAAAAAAAAAAAAAAACAGGACTTAACATCTCATACAAATTGTCTCTATGGAATGTCAAATCCTATTTTTTCTGGAAAATAAGAAAAATATTTCAAAATGTCTGCTGAAGAAAACAAAATACCCAGCATGGAGAGGGTTAACCCTTATCTTGCTGTTCATGACAACCCCTATCTTTGCAAACAGTGTAGATCCAGATCAGATGGCTTCTGAAGAAGCCATCTGATCAGGATCTACACTGTTTGGCATTCAGTTTATGAATTTGTAGCAATAAATTACATCAAGTAATTTGATTGGTTGATAGACAGAAATGGGTGTGGCTTAAATGAATATTCAGCAAGATAAGGGTTACGAGGAGTCAACAAAAACACTTGTTATATATTGTCCTTGCTGGCTGCACAAGGCTTACTGTAGGTTTTCTTATGGTTAATACAATTCTCCATAAAAATGTATGCTGTGGATAATCATGAAAGTTCTCTTATGAAGGAGTACTCTCAACCTAATATTAGTTGGAAGCTTCAAAGCTGAGAGATACAAGACACCTTCACCTTACTACACCATCACCTCCAGAATGAAATTCAATCAATTTCTCACCTTTTTTCTCCTCTTCTTGAAGTTTCTGTCCTCGATGATTTTGAAACGTCCCTCCACTGACCATTACCAATTCTTTCTTTCTTGGGAGTCACATCATCTTTATATTTTCTCACTGAACTACTAGTGTCCTCCTTTTCTCCTTTACTTTTCCGCTTATCGTCCTCTTTTGTACTCTTTCTATGGCTATCAGCATCTTTGTCTCTTTCCCGTTTCTTTGAGCTGTCCTCGTCCTTTGTTTTTCTCTTTGGGCTGTCTTCTCTGTTAGAGCCACTATCATCACTGCTGTCTCCAAGTTTCAAGGAGGGATTATCTTCACTGTCTTTATGTCGTTTCTCTCGCTCTCGTCGTCTCATCTCCATCGTTCTTTGGCGTAACTCTTCTTCTCTGTCCTGGTTACAGAAATAGAATACAGTGTCCAGTCATTCAAAACAATATGGAGTCCAGTGACAGTCAAAACTATGTTATTAGTTGACATATTGTTAAAATTTTGTTCATTTATTACGACAAACACACTTGTATTTTAGCACAGAGAGGCAGTTGTCTGAAAGCATATTTTTACCTGGCATTGGTGGTATCATAATTGCAAATGGTTAATGAAACCTGCATCTAAAAATGTTGTCTGTTTATGTTGTCTGCTGCATCTTATTGTAACCATTTCAAACATATTTTTGCATACAAGCAAACAGTGTGGACCCAGATGAGACTGCTCCTAGAGGAGCAGTCTCATCTGGGTCCACACTGTTTGCAACACATACTTTTGAAAGTAACCGGCAAACATCAGACGACAATTGTTGTGATTGGCATCTTAGGGATTAAAATATACATGCAATCACCATAGCTCCAGATTATGATAAGAGGATTTTTTTTCTTGTTTTGGTTCTAAGGCGCTTTCATGATTATTTGAGCCCCGCCAAGCGAATTTGTGTCTTCGAGCATTCCGTCATGACAAATTTTAACTGCGCATGCCCAGCCATTCAGAGGGGCCAGGGATATGGCTTTCTCTCTGAAGGTTCCTCTTGACTCACTGCTTGTATGAGCGAGCAGCAAAGGTTCTGGGGAGACTGCGCGGATGCGCAGGCTCGCCAGAACCTTTGCTGCTCGCATAGGTGATAAGTACCAAAATCGCTTGACTGGGCCCATTTAACTTATTTCGCGCTGATCATTAATCAGATGTGGGCGTAAACCTTCGTACCTGGGGAAAACCACCTGACTTTGTGCTGCAGAACTTTGCCTCTAACATGTGAATGCAGTGAGAATGGAACCCACAGCTGCGGAAGACCTAATGACTGTGAAATCGCACTCAAGATAAGTAGTGATAAGATAACTGTAGGATATTTTTAAACAGGCTTTTGCCAATTTAGCAGACCAAGGGAGACAACTCACCATTTTCTCCTGTTCCAGTTTTTCATGCTTCATCTGGTAAGCTTTCTTGTCAGCCTTATCTGAAAAATAAATTCCAATACAAGTTACATGTATTCTGAATGAATACAGCACTAAGGGAGGGAGGTCTTCTGGTCCAGTTACTTCCATTTCCATTGCTGCTCTACTATTGGTCATAAAAAGATTTTTTTCTGCCACCTTTTGGTTTACTTCTCTGTAAATCCCTTCTGATCTGATTTTGATTGATTGATTGATTGATTTGAGGTTTAATGTCCCCCTCAACACTGTATAGGTCATTTTGGAGACGTTGCTTCCAATTTTGTGGGACTTTTACCCGACATTGAGATGAAATGACATCTCAAGCCCTGTCGCCCAATGAAACCAATAGGGTTTATAAGCATGGATGGCCCGACTCGCACCCCTTTGCCATTTCAGGCTTAGATCCTCTAAGCAGTTTACCAGTACTCATGTGCGGTTGGTTTCAGCTCTGCGTGGAAGCATCATGCAGCCCATCTATTTCTTCAAGCCCCGATGGGCGGGGGCGTCCTTCTAATCTGAAAAAGTCTTTAAAATATCTGCACAGTCTGAACAGCATCTTAGTCTTCACTGCTCAGACAGTTTTTTGGTCTTGGTTTTACGGCCCTTTCAATATTATTTCACTCATATCAAGTCAATTATTAATCAGAGGTTGACGAAAACACGAGTTTTGTTTGTTTGATTTGAGGTTTAACGTCCCCGTCAACACTGTAAAGGTCATTTTGGAGACGTTGCTTCCAATTTTGTGGGACTTTTACCCGACATTGAGATGAAATGACATCTCAAGCCCTGTCGCCCAATGAAACCAAAAGGGTTTATTAGCATGGACGGTCCGTCTCGCCCCGCGGTTCCTGGACAGGCTTAGATCCTCTAAGTGGTTTACTAGTACTTGTGTGGGGGCCGGATCCAGCTCTGCGTGGAAGCATCATGCAGCCCATATATTTCTTCAAGCCCCTATGGGCGGGGGCCGAACGAAAACACAAGTACCCGGAGAAAAACCACCAGACCCTTTTTTCCAGAAATTGGCTCAAACCACAGTGGTGAGAGACCTAATGATAAAGAGTCAGCATTCTTCTCCATTAAGCCACGGAGGCATGTAACTGCTCAGATAGTAAAATACAGTGAAATTCCGCTATTAAGACCACCTAAAATTAAGACTCGTTCAGCTTTAAAAAGCTTATTTTGAAGGGTGCACTTAATATCTCTGAGTTTACTGCCCATAGTGTCCTCTGGTCATGAACCACCTTTGGGACTGTTCAAAAGTGGTCTTTAAGACCAATTTTGAACAGTTCCAAAGGTGGTCTTAATATAGGAATTTTACTGTACCTCTAAGTTCTATATCCAAAAATTAAAAACTCTTGTTAGTCTGTGTAGCGGAGCAGAACAGTTTGTCTCGGTTATAAAACCATTTTTTTTTCATGCTCAACTTACTTTAGCATGAAATTTGTTCTCCTCATAAAATTTAAAATGCCAAAAAATAGTTGGTATTTTAACATTTATGAGCAGGATAAATGACACTTTGATGATCTGAGCTGGAAAATCACTTCATTAGTTTGTATTCGAAATTTTATAACCATTACACATAATATGCTCACTTGGGTAGAGCATGAAAAGTTTTATTACCTCCGGGCTCGGCCCAGAGGTTATAAAACTGTTTTAATGCTCAAATCAGCTGAGCATGAAATTTGTAATGCTCAAAACTATTAAATTCAACAAATCAGATATTTTTCCTGCTCAGATCAGCACAGAATATTATTTATCCTGCTCAAATTTTTAAAATGCCAACATAAAGACCAGTTTTCTCATAACAGATCTCATATCTGAAGATGGTCCGTTGTTTGTTTGTTTGTTTCAGTTGAGTTTTTACGTCCCTGTCAACACTATTAATGTCATTTTGTGGAGACGCTGCTTCCGATTTTGTGGGACTTTTATCCGACACTGAGATGAAATGACATCTCAAGCCATACCACCCATAGACACTGCTATGGTTTATCGGAAGAACTGACTCGCATCACTTTTCCTGGGCAGGCTTAGATGTAAGAAGTTTAAAAGTACTCAAAAAGTTTGGTTGGTTTAAGCTCTGCACAGAAACACAATGCAGCCCAATCTATTTCTCCAAGCCCCAATTGTTAGCTTACTGAGCTCTGTAGTGGTCAAAAGTAAATACAAAAGGAAAGAGATTGGTATTTTCTCTGGAAAGATGTGAAATTTAGCAATGCAAAATTTACTGTTTTTTTTTTTTTTTTTTATTTTTCAGTAAAAATTTTAGCATATTTGCTACTATATGACCAAAGTTTTAACCTTTAACCTGCTGAATATTTAACTTAGCCACACCTTTTTTTGATTTTCAGCCAATCAGATTACATGATATAATGAGTTCGTTCAAATTCACAATCTGAATGACAAACAGTGTAGATCCTGATCAGATGGCTTCTTCAGAAGCCATCTGATCTGGATCTACACTGTTTGCAAAGATAGGGCTTGTCGCCTACAGCAGGGTAAAGGTTAACCTGCACTAATGATACAGTTAGCTATGAAATATCGCGCTGAGAAATACTCATAGCTCGCTGAGAAATACTCATAGCTCGCTGAGAAATACTCATAGCTCGCTGAGAAATACTCACATTGTTTAGACAGTGCTATCTGCATTTTCCTTTTAAGCTTCTCTCTTGCTGTTAATGTCGGCTGAAAGAAATATAAATAGGACTCCTTCTAAGCTGGATGACTAAAACACTGAGGCCCTAATTGGACTTGGGGCCAGTCTACGTACACCCTTTGTAGTTAGAAATACTGGTCAATTGAGCAAATTACTGTAAAACACTTACATTTGGCGTCAGCAAATTTGTTTTTTTTTTAATGAGTGGACCTTTTGGCAGATTTATATTTTGATGGATTTTTGATTTCTGTAATAATAATAATTTTTCGATCTTTAGTGGCATTTTTTTTTTATTTTGGTTTTTTTTTTATCTCTTGAACACGAAAAGTGCCAAAACAGAATGACCACCAAATGTGAGTGTTTACAGTATATGCTATTGACCCTTGGGTGCTATGCAACTGAAAATGTCGTCTGTTTTTGTCGTCTGCTGCTTATTCTTGCACGCTTTTCAAACAGATCTTTGCATATAGGCAAACAGTGTGGACCCTAATCAGACTGCTCCAGAAGGAGCAGTCTGATCTAGGTCCACACTGTTTGCAAAATTGACTTTTATAAGTTACCAGCAGACAACAAAGCAGATGACAATTGTTGTGACAGGCATCTTATGAGTTAAGGAAGTTTAACGGTATTTCTTGTGTTTGAAACTTTGAAATGATATCTGTCATATAGCTCCAAATAAGCTGATTTTTTTCATGCGAAAAGTACTGATATTTTTCTTATTTTTGCATGGAAACGTAAGTTATGGGTGCTCATTAGAAGCATCTCGAGGAGGCAGAAGCGCCTCTATAAGGCACTTCTAATGAGTACCCACAATGTATATTTTCATGCAGAAATAAAATAATACATGGATACCCCCTCTTATCTGGGCCTATGTTGTCATAAGTCCAAACATAAACAAAATCCGCTTATCACTGAAAAATGCTAGGCTTTAACCTATTTTATAAGAGCTGGAAAATTCTTCCAAATTTCACTCATCCTGCATGGCCAAGGGCATGCACATTTCATAGGGACTAGACAAAATTTTCACTCTTCCACCAATATTTTTACTTGTCATGGCAAGTGGAAGAGTGGAATTTTCCAGCCCTGTTTGGAAACCCCAAAACTGGACACTAGCGAACAGTGCAGACCCAGATCAAGTATTTTCAAAATGTTTTTCTAAATCCTTTTTTTTAATAACTCATTCCAGAGTATTCTAGAGTATGCCCTGGCATTTGACCTGCTTCTTGGAAACACATGTTTCAAGAAACGTGACAGTCATCTTATCACATACAAGTCAGGAAGCGCAGCGACGCAGATAGATTTCATCCTTTACCGCAGGACAATGCGCAAACTTGTCACAGATGTGAAAGTGATCCCTGGAGAGGAAGTAGCCCTGCAACATCAGCTACTCATATGCGACATGAGGATTGATGTGCCACCAAAACCCAAGTGCAAGTTCACCCCCAGACTAAAAGTTTGGAAGCTGAAAGAATCTCAGACAAGAAATCATTTCCAGGAGGTTTTCAGCCAGCATGTGAGTGCTTCGGCAGGTGTAGCAGATGCTACCACTGAGGATATATGGAACAGCATCAAGACCGGTCTGCTCAAGACAACTGAAGAGGTGTGTGGCACAACTCGGCCCCACCGCTGGCGTCGCGAAACCTGGTGGTGGAATGAGGATGTTAATAAGGTCATTGCAGCCAAGCGACAAGCCTTTAAAGCTTGGAAGACTGGTAAGGGCACCCGTGCATCATATCTTGCGGCCAAACGCATAGCCAGACGTGAGGTGCACCATGCTCGCCAAGAGGCTGAGAAGGAGATCTACAAGAATATTGACCCTAAGTCCTCAGAAGTATACCGCCTTGCTAACCAGATGAGAAGAGAGAATGCCGATGTTGTAGGTGACAAACCAGTAAAGAATGATGCAGGGGAGATGTCAATGAGTGAAGACTCAAAGCAGAGGGCCTGGTTAGACCACTACCAAAGGCTACTCAATGTTGAGTTTGACTGGGACCCAGACCACCTGTCTGATGAACCACCAGTGGAACGGCCACCCATCCCAATCACTATTGATATGGTTAAGAAGGCTATCTCTCAGATGAAGACTGGCAAAGCACCGGGTCCCTCTGGCATAGTGGTGGAGATGATAAGAGCTGCAGGTGATGCGGGTGCCTCGATGATCCGCGACCTTGCAGCTGCAATCATCCGTGATGGGAAGGTACCCTCTGACTGGGAACAGAGTTTCATTGTCTGTCTCTACAAGGGCAAGGGCGATGCATTGGAACGGGGCAACTACCGTGGTCTCAAGCTGACAGAACAGGTCATGAAAGTCCTGGAGAGGATTGTGGATGGCCTCATTAGGCAGTTGGTGTCCATCGACGATTCCCAGTTTGGCTTTGTCCCAGGAAGAGGCACAACAGATGCAATTTTTGTTGTCCGACAGCTGCAAGAGAAGTATCTCTACATGGCTTTTGTAGACCTGGAGAAGGCATTTGATCGAGTGCCTCGGAAAGTCCTCTGGTGGGCACTAAGAAAACTTGGAGTGGACGAGTGGATTGTGAAACTGGTCCAAGGGATGTACGCTAATGCTCGAAGCCGTGTCCGCGTTGGTGATGGTTACAGTGAAGAATTCGAGGTGAAGGTGGGTGTTCATCAAGGCTCTGTTCTCAGCCCACTGCTTTTCATCATTGTGCTTGAAGCCTTGTCAAGCGAGTTCCGCTCTGGAGTCCCCTGGGAGGACCTGTATGCTGATGACCTTGTCATCATAGCTGAATCCCTTGAGGAATGTGTCAGGAGGCTCTTAACTTGGAAAGACGCAATGGAGGCGAAAGGGCTGAGAGTGAATGCAGGAAAGACAAAGATCATGATCTGTGGTACAGGTCTGGACCTCTTGCAGAGTACAGGCCAGTTCCCATGCGCTGTATGTCGCACTGGAGTGGGCAGCAACAGTATCTTTTGTAATGGCTGCAAGTTCTGGGTGCACAAGAAATGCAGTGGGCTCAAACGCTTGATAGAGGACCCTGATTACAGGTGTACACGGTGCCAAGGAACCTTAGATGGCAGACCACAGAGGGAAGTCCAAGCCGGATCCGACAAGCTGGAGGTTGTAGCTTCCTTCTGCTACCTAGGTGATATGCTCTCAGCAGCGGGTGGTTGCGACCTTTCAACTACAACACGTGTGAAAACAGCCTGGAAGAAATTCAAGGAGTTGCTACCAGTTCTCTCTTCCCGCCACCTCTCGTTCAAGACACGTGGCCGTGTGTATAGCTCTTGTGTGCGAAGCGCAATGCTCCATGCCAGTGAGATATGGCCATTGACAAAGCCAAACCTCCAACGTCTACAGCGAAATGACAGGGCAATGATCAGACAGATCTGCAATGTCAAGCCACAGGACACTGTCACCATCAGGTCCAGTGAGTTACTTGAGTGTCTTGGCATTGAGGACCTGGAACTCATCCTGAAAGAGAGAAGACTTCGCTGGTATGGACATGTGGAATGCTCCAACGGTGCAGTCAAGACTGCCTGTGACATACAGGTAAGTGGAAAGCGGGGGCCAGGAAGGCCCAAGATGACCTGGAAGCAGCTGACAGAAAGAGATTGCAGAGAATGGAAGCTCTCTGCTATCGATCCTCATGATAGACAAGCCTGGAGATCTGGTGTAAGATCTGCCATGCGTGCAGCAAGCCAGCTACCTGGAAGGGGGCCCACTTATGTATGTGGACATTGCCCCTATACCTGCACGTTAATCAAAAATCCGTTGATGATGATGATGATGATGATTCCAATATCCAATATTTTAACCCATAAGATGCCAATCACATCAATTATCATCTGCTGCTTAACAGCGAAAGTCATTTCTGCAAACATTGTGGACCCAGACCTGCACCTTCTGGTTTCAGAAGAAGATTTTTTATTTTTAATTCATTTTTATTTTTTTTTTTTTACTTTATTTATTTTTATTTTCAATTTTCAGTTTAAAAATCTATTTTTTGCTCCTGTGACCTAGATGTGCAACAGAACAACTTTGAAAGAGGACCAACTGATCAGGGTCCACACTGTTCGCGTGTATGCAATAATAGTTTTAGGAAGTTTGCAAGAAGCAGCAGCAGACAATATAAGCAGACAACATTTTCCAATGAAGATTTTCTTGGTATCTTATAAGGGTTTATGAGCTGCACCAAGCATAAAAGGGGTCTTCAAGATCAGACACTTTGTTGTGAATTATATGGATGTACATTAACAAAGCTTTTCCTTGCTGTCTTTTGTTTGTTTGCTTGTTTGTTTAAATTGAGGTTAAACATCCTCATCAACACTTTTTATGTCATTTTGGAGAAGTTACTTCCAATTTTGTGGGACTTTTACCCAACACTGAGATGAAATGACAATGAAACCAACAGGATTTATATGCATGGATGGTCCAACTCGTGCGACTGTGCCCGAGCAGGCTTAGACCCTCTAAGTGGTTTTCAAGAACTCATGAGCAGTCGGTTTCAGCTCTGCGTGGGAGCACCTTGCAGCCCAATCTATTTCTCTAAGCCGTAATGGGTGGGGGCCAGAAGGTTGTACACTAACCAGGTTTACAGGCCAGTATGAGACTTGGCTGAGCACACATGTTGGAAGGCCCCAATTTGCTTGATGTGGCCAATATATATGGCATAATTTCTGTTCAGGACAAAGTATCAAAGCAGGTACCCCCACCCCCACAAACCAAAAGGAATAACATATTTGCATACGACAGTGTGACTGCTGTTGTAGCTGTTCTTTTCTTACACGTCATACAAGGTTATTTCAGAGTTATGTCTGTGTTGGAAATTCTTACGTTACCTCGTCTAGCTTAAGCTAGCTAAAAGCTGTAGATTTCATTAGTTCTAATTCTAGTGTACTGTTTATGGCCCACTTATTCAAAGCATCCGTAGCTTAATGAGCTCATTAGTGGTCAAATTGTTAAATGTTATATGTTAATGATCCTAAGTATTATGACTGATAAGCCTAAGCAAACAGTGCAGACCCAGGAGCAGTCTGATCATGGTCTACACTGTTTGCCAGTCTGTCTGCACCTTTTTGGATCATGAAACAAATTCCTTAAAATTTTAGGAGAATTACAGTAAATCCTCATGGTGTCCAATCTTTTAGTGTTTTTACGGTACTCACATTTTTCTTGAGCATAAATATCAGCATACTTGGCATATCAACCCTCATCTTGCTGAATATTCATTTAAGCCACACCAATTTCTGTCTATCAACCAATCAAATTACTTGATGTAATTTATTGCTACAAATTCATAAACCGAATGCCAAACAGTGTAGATCCTGATTCTTCAGAAGCCATCTGATCTGGATCTACACTGTTTGCAAAGATAGGGGTTGTCGTGAACAGCAAGATAAGGGTTCTAACACAGGGAGCCTATATAGGCAATGGAAAATAACTGTGTTTTATTCTACAACAAATCAAGGCAAGGAAGAGCGTGAGGTGTGACGTCATTAAAACTGCCAATTTATGACATCACTAGTCGATTTCCTTGACGTTGGACGGTGTAACGTCATTTTCTCACATCAAAAATGATAGAAAAGGATATAAATGCATGTGTTTCAGTTGATAATTTCAGCGGGATTTCTTCTAACAATGGCGAAAAGTTGTGAGATTTTGAAGGAAATAACAGCATTATTGCCGACTTTCAGCCTGTTAGAATCGAAATAGATCAGCTCGTTTGTGATTTGTTGAATAATAAATCACACGTTTGTTGGTCAGTTGTAGGTAGACAAATCACGCAAGCTACGCGCTCTTCATTTGATCTACTTTACAACTGACCTCCAAACTGTGATTCTGTTGGTCAGTTGTAGGTAGACAAATCACGCATGCTGCGCCCTCTTGATTTGATCTACTTTACAATTGACCTCCAAATTGTGATTTATTACTCAACAAATCACAGTTAGAGCTGATCTATTACTTAATTAAACAATGTCATTGGTTTTGAACAACTGGGTACATAGTACAGATGTATAATTCTTTGCCTCTTTGCGCTCTGCATGCTGGATATTTTTTCAGCAGACAACATTTTGGAAAACAGGATTTGAAATCCCATGCAAAATGTGTCCATGATATGTCAAATCCTGTTTGCCGGAAAAAAATAAGGAAAATATGAATAATTTACCGTCTGCTGAATTAGCCTAGAGAGTGGTATAGGTTAATTTAATGGCATTGGAACAGCACTGGTCCAAGTTTGTCGTTCTAGAGGGCAATTACATCGAAAAAGAAGAGATCGATCCCATCCAGAAGTAAGTTAGGCTGGTTATTTATTGACCCCCCCCCCCCCATATATAAATGAGTGCAATGGAAGAACAAGATCTTTTATGTGCTTTTATGTCAGATAGGGATTTTCAAACCTTGGGATAACTGACAGATTGGAACCTCAGAAAAGCCCTGGTTCTGTTCTAGCAGTCGTCCTTAGGGATAAAAACCCCTATCTGACATAAATCCCCACAAAATATCCTTATAGACTTTTTGTATAAGCCAGCTACATGTGACAAAATTCAACCTGAACCAAAGTTATTGTAAAGTAATGCTATGGAATACAGTTTTCATTCATGTTTTATTAAGCATTAACATTTGTCAGGTTCCGAGGAGGTTGTATGAGGCTAAGTCTTGAAACATCGACTGAGGGATCTAGCAATTATTGCTGCATTGAAACAAATTATGATTGATCGCTGTTCTTGCACAACTTATGATTCCATAAGTATTTTTGTTTGAAACTATCACTAAAATCATGGAATCATCAAGGTAAACTATTCAGCATATTCAGAGTTGATGCACCTACAGTGAATGTCAAACTAACGCTGATGTAAACTGAAGTTTGCAGAAAATGCTCATTCCAGGGCAGCAATGCTATGAAAAATAAAGCAAGGTAAAAAAACAAACAAATCATGGGCCATCTTGAGGGTTTTAAAGTAAACACAGTGTTTTAAGCAGCATGTGAGTTTTATGATTTGAATATGCACTTCCAGTCTATTCTACAATGACTTCTTACAGCTAACTAGCAAAACACATCTGTGCCGCTACCATTTCCCAAAAAATTACATTTTACATTTCATGTAACAAATGAGGACAAACCTGTGATGTTATTCTTTATTTCTCCATAAATGAGCCACAGCATCAAAGGAACAATCTCAGACCTACTAGGTAAACTAAGCATCTCTCTCTCTGTCTCTCTCTCTCTGAATGCATATGGCTATAGAATTTCCAGGAAGAAGGTTTTTGATTTTTTTTTTTAAACATTAAAACTACAGGAAATGTAAGAATAATGGGCAGATAAAGCATAAGGTTCTTACTGACTTGAGTTTGACTGGAACTTTTACCCAATGACACCATACTTGACTTAGTGGACGACCTGAAACATATGAGGACAACAAAATGTAACTAGAATTTTTACCCTTTCAAGCTGTACAGTAAAACTTCTGTATTTAGACCACCTTTGGGACTGTTCAAAAGTGGTCTTTGCTTTAAGATCATCTTTAAACAGTCCCAAAGGTTTTAAAGCCACTTTTGAACAGTCTTTAAGACCACTACTGAGCAGTCCCAAAGTTGTTAACTTCACTTTTGAACGGTCATAAAGACGACTTTTGAACTGCCTTTAAGTCCAGTTTTGAACAATCCCAAAGGTGTTAAAGACCTATTTTGAAAGTCCTAAAGATCACTTTTGAACAGTCCCAAAGGTGTTAAAGACCTCTTTTGAACAGTCATAAAGACCACTTTTGAACAGTCCCAAAGGTGTTTAAGACCACTTTTGAACAGTACTTAAGATAATTTTGAACAGTCACAAAGGTGTTAAAGACCACTTCTGAAGAGCCCTTAAGACCACTTTTCAACAGTCCAAAAGGTGCTTAAGACCATTTTTGAACAGTCTTTAAGACCACTTTTGAACAGTCCAAAATTGTTAAAGACACTTTTGAACAGTCTCAAAGGCTTTTTTTTATTTGAGGACACTGGATGTAGAAAACACAAAGAAAGAATAACTGAAACCTTCTAAATAGGCTCTTGAAAGTAGAATTAGTCTTACGTTCTTTAAGAGAATAAGTATTATGTTCTTTAAGGTCTCTATCTAATGTGTATTGCAATAATGTAAGACAAGTTCTATTGACTGTTTGGAGTTGAATGACATGTCAACAACTTGTGGGTCATTTTGTGTCATCTCCCAGAGAAAGGGACAAAAGAGATAGAAAAGACAGCAGAGGAGATAAAAGTGAGAGACAGGGGAAAAGAAGAAAATGAATGGAAGTGTAGAAACAGAAGAATTAACAACAATCCATTGAGCTCTTTTCTATATGGATCACACAATCACTACATTTTAACCTTTAACCTGCTGAATATTCAATTAAGCCACACTCATTTCTGACTTTGAACCAATCAGATTACTTGATGCAGCTTATTTCTACATATTCATAAACTGAATGTCAAACTGTGTAGATCCTGATCAGATGGCTTCTTCAGAAGCCATCTGATCTGGATCTACACTGTTTGCAAAGATAGGGCTTGTCGCCTACAGCAGGGTAAAGGTTAAGGGGAATGGGTACACCTGTCATTTTGTTACAAATGAGACAATTCGTGCTACTTCCTGTTTGATTTCTTGTAATATGAGCCCTTTCTAACAATGGGATTATTCTTAAAGTGACGAATTTGCTCTTGCAACCCAAATTCTTTTTATAAGAGCAGATTCTGACTGATAAGGGTGACAAAAATATTTTGGAAAGAGTTAAATCCCCTAAAGAGTGTATACATTACCATTAATGTAAGGGGGCAGTTTACATAGCCCCAGATCAGAGGGGGTATCCACAAATTATTTTTGTCTGCACAAAAACCTACGTTGTGGGTACTCAATAGAAGCGCCTCACAGAGTACCCAGAACATATATTTTCGTGTGAGAAAAATATTTGTATTTTTTCGGATGAAAAAAGTGCCCTTTCAGGAGTTATGCAGAAAAACTCAGGGGTTGTTATTTGCTCCTATGTAAACCTAGCCATGTCTGAAAAAAAAAAAGAGTCCACTCTTCAAAGAAAGATATTGCCTGTCAAAAATTAGGCTTTCCTTATATGTTTATATACTAGTACACTGACCAATTTCAAATCGTAAAGGTTTTAATATTATGTTAATCAATGCCTTTGTCAGCTTTCAATAACTGCAACTGCATCTGTAAAGGGCTTATTGTATCAAAAAATTAATTCACCTAATAGGATGGAACTAGAAAATCCTCCATAGAATAAAATGTGTATAACACAGCATATTCCTTCATAGTTCTAAAACTGACACTTTTCTCAGGAAAACATTTGCTCCATTTCTTATTTCTGCCGCAAACATTGATTGTGGATACTCATTAGAAGCACCTCAGTGAGTCATTGCTAAAAAGTACCCACAATCCATGTTTTTGAGCAAGATTAATAGAGTAATGCATATCCATGTAAACCCCAGTTTTCTATAAATAAAGTGGGGTTTACAAAAGGCTGTTCACTACAACATGGACTTGTAAATAGGATGTACAGTAAAATTTCTGCTAATTAAAACCACCAAAAATTGAGACTAATTCTGCTTTAAAAAGCTTATTCAGAGAGTTTCAATATTTTTTGTGTTTTCTTCATGCAGTTTCCTCTGATCAGAGACCACCTTTGGGACTGTTCAAAAGTGGTCTTTAAGACCATTTTTGAACAGTCCCAGAGGTGGTCTTAATATAGGAATTTTACTGTATGTATCAATACATAAAAACTGTACGAGTCCTTACTTTTGCTGGTTACTCCATGTTGTGGATCTTCGGTACTGAGATCTCTCCTCACGATCTGATTCACTTGACTTTGATGACAAACTCTCCCGTCTGTAACGTCTTATTGGTCGCCTGTCCTGAGACCTAAAACAAAATGAAAATATCCATTTAACCCTTAAGCTGTTTAGAAAACTGCATCAGGGCCTGACAAATCAAAAAATTTTCCACTTGCCCATCGGGCAAGTAAAATATTTTTGCACTTGCCCAGCTCAAAATCCTACTTGCCCAAGATTTTTGAACTCAAAGTGGGGGGGGGGGGGGGGGGGGGGGTGGGGGGGGGGTGGGGGGAGGATAATGGTGACGATGATGACAACCAACATTTATAAATATAATCCACTGTTTCTATCTAGTTTTAAGCACAACAACTTTCCATTAGGGTCTAGTTATTTCATGTTTGTGTTTCCCTTTGGTGTCTCTGATGGGAGCTGTGGATTAATTGTATCCATTCCTGATCATTGCCTTCACTTCTATTTAATTCCCCCAGTGCGGTAATACGGTAGAAAATACTGAAGTTGTCACGGTCAATAACGGTACTTTTTCAAGTTAAGCTGACATGTCATAACACCATAACCGATTAGCAATTTAAGATACGGTTATATAAACTCATTTAGCTTGACATGCATCATTAACACGAGCTGCAGCCGATATACTCAATAGATCAGAAGTGTCAGGGCAGCGAGATAAAAGATTAAAAGAAAGCAGTTTAGTTTACAATTTAATGATCCAACCACGAGACAAGGACCCCCTCCATCCAAAAAAAAGAACTTTCATACAAGCACATTCAATGCAAACCTCAAAGTTTTCCGCCATCCAAATCGCTGCCCACAAACCACCGCTACCATTTTTCTGCACGCGATCGGTAAAAGATGTCATCCGACGCCAGCAACTCCACACGTGTTTAATGTCATTGTTTTATTTTAATGGGGTGTATCTATTTCATAAAAAATGTTTGGAACTGTAAAAAATATTTTCTCGATAGCTAAACGGTTGTGAATAGAGGTGGATAGAAAACAGCACTTTGCCAGCTCCCGAATTATCCCCAGAAGCTCTGTGTCAATAACCAACAACAGCGTTAGACTTTTCCCGCCAAGCATCTGCTATTTGGCGCCAAAACATAACCATTCACGAGATAGTAGAATAGTCCGCTTTTATTATGCATACATCTACCGTTAGATGTAGCTAATTGTCTCAGGAGCGATTAAATCATTTTCACATTGATTGTGGATTAAATTTTATGATTGGGGGATAAATGCAAAGAAGAAATATAACTTGACCATATTTTCAAACCTTGTTCAAGTTGGCTTATCGATAGGGCCGTACACCGGAAATGAAAGATACGCACCGCAGGGCAATCATGTTTAATTGGCAACTGTATGACAGGGATTAACAATAGTGTCATAATTGAACTGTTATAAATACACAGATGGTTTGTTCCTGAATTGTTGATGCAGCAATTATTGTGACTGACTTACTGGTCTAGTTTTACGGTATTTAAGGACTCAAAAGACTGACAGTTGCAGACAATATTTTGCACTTGCCCGCCCGGGCGTCGTAATGGCAAAGTGCACTTGCCCAGCGCGATTTCGGACGTGTCCTGGGTGGCCGGGCAATGGATTTCTCAGCCCCTGACTGCATCTTAAAATGTCTGTTTATGTTGTCTGTTGAAACTTCATGCAAAAATTTTAAACATATTTTTGCAAACAGGCAAACAGTGTGGTCCCTGATCAGACTAGTCTGATCTGGGAACACACTGTTAGCAAAAGCAAAAATGACTTAAAGTAACCTACAGATGCAAAAAGCAGACAACGTTTGTTGTGATTGGTATCTTATTGGTCAAAATGAATATACACATCTTGCAAATTTTTCTGCCTGTTAAAAGAGGAGACAACTTATGCTGCTCCCAATTTACTTTACCGTAGCTCGGCAAGTTGTACGTTGGACTGGTCATCAGGAGGATTCTGTTAGTGTATTCATTTCCCTAAGTTTGTAAGTTGGGCCTGGAGAATGAACCACATCATTTCCAAGTATAAAGTGAATCCAGCATGGGTTTGGTTCTTAAAATGATATTTTTAATGTAAAATTAATTTTAATTAATAATATACCTACCCATCACTACAATTATAGCCTTTTCACCAGACGCAGGTCTGGGTCAGTCTGACAAAAAAAAATCTAGCCAGAAATGCCACCGGCATGTCCCTTTTCCCGTGACCTCCCCAGCGTCGAGTCCTGATTGGTCGCTGATGTCACATGACCTATCAGACCAATAGGCAGACGATACAGGTCACGTAACCGCGATTTTCGCGCCGAGAGGTCATTATTTCTTTCAGGAAAACAAATATTTCAGGCGGGGCTGGGAGGCGGGACATGCCGTTGTAGTGATGGGTAGGTATATTAATTTTACATTAAAAATATCATTTTAATATCAAATATAACTACCCATCACTACTATTATAGCCTGAATTCAAAGCAAGTGGAGGGTTGGATGAAAAATAAAGTTATACATACCTAACTCCTCCAACCTTGGTTGTTTATACCCCTTTTAAAACCATCCAATGATGGTAACGTAAGGGAGTATCCACCATGACTGCAAGGGATCCAAATCCAAAAATCACAAGTGGAGAAGATAAATGGACAGGAACCGGAGTCAAAATAGAAGGTTCACACCTATTCAAACAGGCTAACAAACAACCAAGGAAAATAAAATCCCAAAATAAGTGCTGCTCATAATAGATTGAGAAGCTACTAAACTACCCAAGGAATGAGTACCACTACGAATGGGAACCAAGCTCCTTAGGTGAAGGGATGAAAAGTAGCGTTGGAACATCCATTTGCTGTAAGAAAAACATTCTGAAGAAAAAACGGAGTTCCAATATGCCCAAAATGTAGAAGGTTATAACCTCATACTGTATTCTGGAATGATAATAGGGCAGAAGTGAAATTAGCATATACTGGTAAAAGCTTTATCACTTTACAAATCCACTTTGCAATCAAGTATGGTTAGAAATATATCCAAAACCCCTTGATTGGAAAGAAAAAATTCTCATGATAATCTCGAAACGTTTTAAACGTTCTAATGTATACAAAAAATTCACATTAGCCTACGATCCACGAATCCTGGAAATGACAGGACAAATAATAGTTTCAGACAAGGTGATTTATAGCCTGACAAAAATAGGTTGAATGAGAAGCGAAAAAGAAGTCATTGTTCTTCTCATACCTGAAAACAACCCTCTGCAATTGGCAAAGCATGACTATAACTTCTACGAACTGAAGCCAATGTCAAATGAAATACAGCTTGACTATCAAATGAACAAAAGAAGCTGAATTCAACGGATCGTAAGGTGGTCTAGAAAAGACCACAACACTCATGCAAGATTCCATTTGGATTCAAAGTCCTGGAAACCTGTCGGCATAGTGAAAAACCCCTTTAATAAGCTGGTGATGGTAGGGTTTAAAGAAAATGTGTGAAGCCGACTAAAATTTTAACGTGTTTGAGATTACTGATCCTACACCAACTAGAAAATATCTTCCATCTTCCAGAGTAAAACTTGAGAGTGGAGATCTTTCTATATTTGAAGATACACTCGGCAGAGAAACCAGAAAAGTGTCTACCTCTGGTTTGATTCCTGACAACATCTGGATGTGTAAGTAAAGCATTTCTGGATTGAAATGGAATGCTTGACCCACACCTTTTAGATATTAGATCTGGAACTACTGGAAGACGGGTTGCAAGTCTTGAAGAGTAATGAGTCACTCCCTGATAAGTAGAAAAAACTACACTTTGGTCATTTGTCTGGAGTAACAATAATGAAACTGTTCCTCAGTTTGGAGCTATGAAGAACTGATAAACCAAGGAAATTTGTCTGAAGTTTCAGAATGTTTATACACATATACATATATACATAGCCCGGCCTAATATAGGCCCCACGTTCCCTGAACAACTAATCCCTGAGGTTCGGAGTGGGAAACCAACCTGAAAGGCTGGCATGCGAAAAAACAAATAGGGAATAGTCTCTAAAAGAGGAGACCCCATTTGATACTGAGGGATTCATAAATCGTAGAGAGCAATCTTGATAATGGAATTTATTGCTCCTATAGACCGTATGATATTTCCAGTGATAATATTAGCAAAAAAAAACTGGAAAGGTCTAAGATGAGATTGTCCAGGGAAACTGGATCCAATTACTAAGTTTCTAAAAATGGGAAACAAACCCCTGACATAAATCGAAAGTTTTTCGGGGCGTGAAAAAATGGAGAAGTATCTTTGAGGTAGAATCAATTTCAACTTCTCGATAAAGTGTATGAAATCTAAATTCACAACCTGTACACGTTAGGACAAGGTATGATAAACAGTATCTGGAAAAATGATGACAAAACCCATCATCGGAACACTACACGAGATTGGGGCCTAATTCTATGATGAGAGCTGCTTAATTAATTTCTATTAAGTTGGTGAACAGGGAAAACATTGATCCATTGACAAATCCAACAAAGGAAAGGCAACGGACTGATACACAAAAATTCCATCCAAGGTGAAACGAAGGTATTTGCGTAATGACCTATGGATGGAGATGTGAAGGTTAGCGACTTTTAAAACTACGGAAATCGTCCCCGAATTTGGGAAATTTGACCTGACTAATCGAGGACGAAGTTTCCATTTTGAAATGATCGACTCGCATCATCTTGTTAAGTGTGAGAAGTCGATGATGAGTTGATTTTCCTATTTTCTTCTTTTCTTTTCATTGATCCGTTGACAAATCCAACAAAGGAAAGGCAACGGACTGATACACAAAATTCCATCCACGGTGAAACGAAGGTATTTGCGTAAAGACCTATGGATGGAGATGTGAAGGTAAGCGTCCTTTAAAACTATGGAAATCGTCCCCGAATTTGGGAGAATTGACCTGACTAATCGAGGACGAAGTTCCAATTTTGAAATGATCGACTCGCATCATCTGTGTTAAGTGTGAGAAGTCGATGATGAGTCGATTTTCCCATTTTCTTCTCGACCAGAAAGATCCGCCTGTAGAAGCCTGGGGAAGGAGAACTTTTTCTACTTACACGGCTTTCTTTTGGAGAAGAACCCTTCCTCTTCCAATAAAAAAAATTCTTTTCTTGATACTATTTACCAGAAATAGTATTTGCATGTGAGAAAGAGAAAGGATTCCTAACGAACGCAATCCAGTAACCCTTTCTCAAAACTCATAAAACTCAAAATATATTTGATAACAGAAGCCACGGCTTGATAGAACTGAAATAGCTAGGCTCCTACTGGAAGAAGATGAAGAGGAGGGGAAGGAAGAAAGTCATTTGTTAGACTTGTGTCTTCCTCTATTGGGAGATTTCGTTCCAGTCCGACCTCTGGAACGAAAGGACCGTGTACCCTGATCTGAGAATGATCTACTAGTAGATGGGGACTGATTGAGATCTTCTAGTCGAGGGTGATAAGCACTTAAAAAGTCATCGGAAGTAGTCGAAGAGCGTCTCTTGGTTGCGGTACCCGTACTTGATACGCTCTCCGAAGACTTCAAAAAAGACGAGTGCCCACGGTCTTTAAGCTTGATTCTGAAAACGTTGAGAAGACATGGTCCGCTTATAGTTTTAGAATCAAGAGGCGCTGAGGCTCTAAGTTTTCATTTACTATGCTCAGTAAAAACTGAACCAGTTATCAAGAGCAGAGTTGCGCCAAACATGCAACATGGTGGTAGACAGCCATGGCATATAAAAAACAAGAGTTGTCAGAAGACAACATAGCTTGCCTTTGGGGGCCTAAGATGGATGAGGGCAAGTTATCAAAAAAAATTTCTTCTGTAAAACAGCCCAATAGACTGCAGCAAATGAAAGAGAACCAAAATGTATCCCTAATCATCCTGTTTTCAAGCCTTTCTACTGCAAAAAAAAAAAAAAAAGGAAAAAGAAATCTATATTTGATAAAAAAAAAAATTCTTCAAACTACCAAGTAATAACAAGGCATCACAGACGATACGGATCCCCTCGAGCAAGACAAATTAAAAAAAAATCTAGCCTAGCATTTGTGTAAAATTAAATTATATCCATCAATAAATGTAGGTACTTAAGAGTGATGACAAAGATTTTCTAAAAATAGCCACAGTGACCTTGACTTTGAGCCCCAGACCCTGAAAGTTGAACTTCATACCCAACATTTGTATGAAGATATCTTAAAATCCATCAATTAATCTGGACACTAGAGCAATGATCAAGTTTTTTTAAAAAATAGCCACAGTGACCTTGACCTTCAGCCCCTGACCCGGAAAGTCAAAGTCACTCAAGATATTATCATACCAAACATTTGTGTCAAGGTATATTAAAATCCATCAATAAATGAAGGCGCAAGAGCGATGACAAAGTTTTTCTAAAAATAGCACAGTGACCTTGACCTTCAGCCCCAGACCCTGAAAGTCGAACTAGCTCAAGATATCATCATTGCCAACATTTTTGTGAAGTTATATTAAAATCCATCCATAAATGAAGGCACTAGAGCGATCACAAAGTTTTTTCTAAAAATAGCCACGGTGACCTTGACCTTCAGCCCCGGAACCTGAAAGTCGAACTTGCTAGAGATATCATCATACCCAACATTTGTGTGAAGTTATATTAAAATCCATCAATAAATTAAGGTGCAAGAACGATGACAATGTTTTTTCTAAAAATAGCCACAGTGACCTTGACCCCGTGACCCTGAAAGTAGTGACCTTGACCCCGTGACCCTGAAAGTAGTGACCTTGACCTTAGGCCCCAGACCCTGAAAGTCAAAGTCACTCGAGATATCATTATACCAAACATTTCAGTGAAGTTATATTAAAATCCATCAATAAATGAAGGCGCTAGAGCAATGACAATGTTTTTCTGAAAAATAGCCACAGTGACCTTGACCTTGAGCCCCAGACCCCGCTATGTTTTTAAAAAGAAAAAAAAAACAAAAAAAAAACGTTCCTCCCCCGGGATTTGAACTCACGCAGCTTGCAGGTAAACTTTAACACAGAGAAGTAAGGGAGGTAATACAGAGGAAAATATTAACTTCTCAAAAAGTCCAATTTAAGCCAAAAAACCTGTAAAATGAAGTACAATGATAATGTTAAATATTGTTTTTTTAGAAATTATTAATTATATATTCAAAATAAAGTTGTAAAACATCATATATAAGAGCTTGCAGGTAAACTTTAACCAAATGCGGACGCCGACGCTGACGCCGACGCCGGACGCCCGGGGGTATGGCAATAGCTCCCCCTTACTTTCGTAAGGCGAGCTAATGACCGGGAAATAAACAAAAGCATTAGAATAGCAGCTATATGGTCGGAATGCTCTTGTTTGAAGGCAAAGTGGGTAGAATTAGAATACCAGTCATAATGAGAACCCACTTAACAATAGTCCTGGTAAGAAGCTCCAATGTTAGAGCGTCGAAACAGGAAGTAATGCCAATTTCCCTGATGTCATATATACAGAGACTGAATCTGGGTCGAATTTTGGAAGACTCTAAATATGTCCTTCTCATAATCGCTAATTAGTAAGGACGAAAAAAGATCAACCTCTGAGTATTGATATATCCCCAGAGGATAAATCACTAGGCCCAGATTCAGCTCTAGGGGCAAAACACTTGAGGCTCAATTAAACTTCCCCAGTGTTAGGCCCTTTATTGTGTATAGTGCACTGAACATGCGAAATTGCCGAATCAAAATTGAGCATTCAAGGAGGCGTGAGATGGCAATGACCGTATTACAAACATCGTAATATTGTCCCGCCCTAGATGACTTCAGAACGGGTAACAGATTAAGTAATCTGCGATGAATTTATGCATCTAATAAAAAGGACCTAAAACGATCAAGGCCGAATCGACCCAAGGCCGAAACGACCCACCGAAATAGGCCGAAACGACCCAGGTGCAAATTCGGGTCGAAAACGACCCAGGCCGAAACGACTCAGTACCGAAACGTCCCGGATTCACTTGCAATAGTTACGGTATTGCAATAAACAATGCCCAAATCTGTATGTTTTACAAGAGAAAACAATCCAATTTAATGATTATGATAACAAAAATTTATCATAATAAGAGGAAAGAAGCATATGACCAAGGTAAACTAAGTACCGAAGGTCAGGAAAGGTTACCCGATAAAAACCGGGATCGGAACTGTACCAAAATTCGTATGTAACATGGATTCGGCAAAAAATTTGGGCATAGGTTCCCCGCACCCCGGAGTCCCCGCAATTATGAGCAGGGTCTCTACGGGGCGGTCGACGAACCTATCCTAGTCAACCCAGGCCCAAATGGGAGGAGGGGACATAGACTGGCTCATCTTGATTCGGCAATGGTGACTCACACGAATTGGATGGATTCTGTTTAGAAGATACTATAGAAAGGCCACAAAGGGACCTGAATATTATCCATCTGCATCGTGGGATTTATAAGTGCTAAACGAAGACGGGTCTTGCACATGTTCAAAACTAAATTAATGCTGAGAATTTTTATACAGCGATACAACGTCTTCCGATACCGGAAGTGGAAGGAACATGCACAAAACCCGTCCTCTTTTCTGGCCATTTAAGTTTCCACAACGCCGACTTCTATTAAAACATTACCAGGAATAATATAAGCGTATAAAACGGGCCTCCGTGGCCTAGTGGATAAGAGCGCTGACTCTTAGTCATTAGGTCTCTCACCGCCGTAGGTTCGAGCCTCGCTCGGGCCACGTGTGAGACGCCAAGTTCTGCAACGGAAGGTCAGGTGGTTTTTCTCCGGGTACTCCGGTTTTCGCCCACCTCTGATTAACGATCGGCTCGATATGAGTGAAATAATCTTGAAAGGGCCGTAAAACCCAAACCAAAAAAAAAAAAAAAAAAAAAAAAAAAAAAAAAAATATAAGCGTATACCCTGGCACATAACATGAAAAGAAGTGTGGTGCTTATCAAAAACCAAAAACGGTTGATCACATGATAAACAAAACTTCCAAGTGAAAATTCAAAATGGCGGACAACCACTACACATGTAATGTCCGCAGAAACACACGAAATAAAGTCTCTAAGAATTTCGGAATAAACAATAAGCTTAAAAAGCCTAAGTACATTGTGGTAACTCAAGGTAAGTGCAAAATCAAAAATGAATAAAACACTTATCCGTTTATTCATTCTTCCATGGAATGTAGTTTGTCATCCTATCCCAAGTAAGTCTGAAAAAATAATGACCTCTCGGCGCGAAAATCGCGGTCACGTGACCTGTATCGTCTGCCTATTGGTCTGATAGGTCATGTGACATCAGCGACCAATCAGGACTCGACGCTGGGGAGGTCACGGGAAAAGGGACATGCCGGTGGCATTTCTGGCTAGATTTTTTTTTGTCAGACTGACCCAGACCTGCGTCTGGTGAAAAGGCTATAATTGTAGTGATGGGTAGTTATATTTGATATTAAAAACTTTTTGGTATCAAGTAAATTTTCAAGATTTTGTAAATGCCGACACCAACACCCAAAATACTGGGGGGTAGTGCAATGGTTTTTCCATTACTGTTCTTGTGGAGGTGAGCTACAAAATGTACCCTTATTGGGAACATGAGTTCAACTCTTCAGTTTCTAGCCTAATCATTAGCTTAACCCTTGTCCTGCTGAATATTTAAATATGCCACACCCACTACCGATTATCAACCAATCAGATTACTTGATGCAAATTATTACAACAAATTCACAACCTGAATGACAACAATGTAGATCCTGATCAGATGGCTTCTTCAGAAGCCATCTGATCTGGATCTACATTGTTTCAAAGAAAAGGCATATCCGGGTTCAGCAGGACAAGGGTTAAGGCATCTGCAAGGTTTCCTTTCTTCCATTTTTTTTTTCTTTTTTTTTTTTGAGAAAATATGAACACCATACAAGTTATAAATGGAATCTGGATCCATTTACCCTGGCTGCTTATTAAAGCGGAGATGTCATTTGAAATTCTGTTTGTCAACATTGCCACCTCCTAGAATTAATGACGCAATAAAGGAGTAGGTTTTGTGTTGAGACAATTTCTTGATTTTTTGTTTCTGGGCCTATTCCTGTAGAAAGTTTTGGGCACTAATAGAAATATGTAGGTCATTGCATAAGTTGTTGTTCGACCTGTACACATAACGCATATTCCTTGGACTTAGTTTTAATACCTTTGAAAAGCTGGTGCAAATATAGTGCTATAAATATCTTTATGTACATTCCTCCACCAGCAAGTCTGAATGTCTCAGACAAATGTAAACAATGTTATGTTTGTGTTATGTGCTTGTGATACTGTGCCTCAAATGTTATGGACCATTTTTCTCATATGCTACCTGTGAATGATCTGGGAGTTTGATACAATAAAAGTTATGTTGTGTTGTGTGTTCTGTTCTGAGTTGTACAATTGCTCTGCCTATATGTTTGTACAAGTGAACTAAAATGCCTAAACATAGTATTTAACCGTTATCCTGCTGAACACAACCAACTTTTATCTTTGCAAACAGTATAGATCCAGATCAGATGGCAGAAGCCATCTGAGTAGGATCTAAACTGTTTGTCATTCAGTTTGCGAATTTATATGAATACAATATATGAAATAATTTGTTTGGTTGTTACTGACAGGCAGATTGACTGATCAAGCTTTTTTCCTGCCTGAAAGGCCTGATTCTGCAGCCATAGTCATTTTAAACAGAAAAATTAAAGCCTGAAATCAACAAAAATTAAGGTCTAAAAGCCTGAAATCCTGCAAATGCCTGAACAAGAGGGCCATAATGGTTCTGAATAACTCACCTGATCCTTATTGTTGAAATTAAATAGTAAGTAATATAATGTGAAGTCAATGGTTTGAGCAGTTTTGTTGGCAGTGACCCAAGAAACATTTCTGGGAAATGATTTCAAATATTTAGGAGCGGAAGTCATCTTAAGGGTTGTGTATTTTTTTAGTACTGGTGATTACTATGTTCAATGGAGTATAAGTATTTTGAGTAACTTTGTCAGAGGATCACCCATGAAATTATTTCTTTTGAAAGTGAAGTCTTTCAAAAGTTCCCATTGACAATACAGAGCTGACTTGTATGTCACTATCTGTGCACATTGTGGTGACAAGGAGGGTCAGGTCCTAGTGCACTATACAGAGATGAACCGGCTCAGTCTAACTGGTGCTGGGGGGGGGGGGGGGGGGGGATTTTCAAAGAAGCATAACTCTTATAATATTTGGAGGACTGCAGCCTCAAAACAATATGCACTGCTCCACAACTAGGAGTTAGTCGGAAACTAATAGTTTTAAAACATTTTCAATTAACTCTGTCAATATTTGGTGGACTGCAACCTCGAAAACAATACGATGTGCTGCTCCACATCTATAAAGTTTGCTTGATCTGATGCAATCCATAGGAGTTAGCTGGAAATGAAATATTTACAGAAATTTTCAAAGGACCATAACTGCATTGATATTTGGTGGACTGTAACCTCGAAGCAATATGCACTGCACTACATCATGGTCTATCTATATATCTAGTTTCAGCTTGACTGGATGAAAATTGTAGAAACAAAATGTTTACCAAAATTTTCAAAGGGGCATAAGTCATAGCATTAGGAGTTCGCATCAGGTCATTTTGGAGACATCGCTTCCAATATTGTGGGACTTTTACCAGACATTGAGATGAAATGACTTCTCAAGCCCTGTTGCCCAATGAAACCAATAGGATTTTTAAACATGGAGGGGCCAACCTGGGCAGGATTAGTTCCTCTAAGCGGTTTACCAGTACTTGTGTGCGGTCGGATTTCAGCTCTGCGTGGAAGCATCATGCAGCCCATCTATTTCTTCAAGCCCCGATAGACGGGGGCCCTTGACCGAATGTAAATTGTAGGAGTAAGCTGGAAAAGAAATGTTTACAGAAATTTTCAAAGTGGCATAACTTTGTTAATATTTGGTGGACCCTAACCTCCAAAGAATATGCACTGCCCCACATCATGGTCTAGCTATATATCAAAATTCAGCTTGACTGGCTGTAAAATGTAGGAGGAGTTATCCGGAAATGAAAAGTTTGCAGACAGATGGACACACAGACACCAAGGGGCTTAACATGATACGACTTTATCAAACTGCAAATAAAACTAACCGAGACCTTGATCTTGAACTAGATCTAGATGACTTTGACCTTGAACTTGACCTGGAAGATGATCTTGAGGAACGTGAACGGGATCTTGAAGAGGAGTATCGTCTTCTTGACCTTGAATCAGACCTGGATCTAGAAGGACTTTTCCACGACCTGTCCCGTCTTTCCCTGGACCGTCGATCTCTTGACTGCCTGTCTCTGGACCTTGACCTCCTTTCCCTTGACCGTCTATCCCATGAACGTCTCTGTCTTGATCTATCTCTTGAATACCTGTCTCTAGACCACCTATCTCCTGACCTTTTACCACGTGACCTTGATCTGGTCCGAGACCTTGACCTTGATCTTCTGTTCCTGTGGTATTTATCTTTACGTCTGGGAGACTCTGGACTGGTAGACTTGTTCAACTTTCGAAGATTTTCAAGTCTTTCAGACCGCCTGGAAAGAAAGTGAAGATAATCTTCTAAAATCTTGGAATCCATGTTCTGAACAGTGAAAAATGTTTTATATGGCATTTAATGTGCCAAACTCAGTTCAACTTCTTGTTTATAGTCATCAAAATAAAAATTATGAAGATACAAACATGTTTGGTAAGACTTATACTACCGTATTTACGGTAGTGTTTGGACAGATAGGCCTGAGCAATAAGTGTATACTCAGATGAGCTGCCACTTATCACGGCCTACACTGTTTATCACTCATCGAACAATTTTTAGACACAACATCAGTATTAAAATTGTATTTGTTGAAATTTTAGAAGTATTGTAGAGAGATGAGGTTTCCAAATATTTAGGGTAAATACTGTGAAATCTTTCCATCCATCCACTTTCATTTAGTGGTATTCTTTCATTTCCTATGTTAAACAGATGGGCTGCATGATGCTTCCACGCAGAGCTGAATCCGACCCGCACACGAGTACTGGTAATCCGCTTAAGAGGATCTAAGACTGCCCAGGCAAAGCAGTGCGAGTGTCGGACCATCCATGCTTATAAACCCTATTGGTTTCATTGGGCGACAGGGCTTGAGATGTCATTTCGTCTCAATGTTGGTTAAAAGTCCCACAAAATTGGAATCAACGTCTCCAAAATCACCTTTATCGTGTTGACGGGGAGTTAAACCTCAAATCAAACAAATCATTTCCTTTGTACCAAAGACTAGAAATAAGTTGAGAATTCACAGAATTCATTTTATAAGGGACTATTTGTGTGACACAGCCTATCTGATTTAATCCTTATCCTGCTGAACACTACAACCACTAACTTTGCAAACAGTGCAGATGCAGATCAGATGGCTCCTTAAGAAGCCATCTGATTAGGATTTACACTGTGTAGATTCTGATCAGATGACTTCTGAAGAATCCATCTCATCAGGATCTACACTGTCTGTCATGCAGTTTGTGAATTTGAATGAATACATTATATGAACAAATTTGATTAGTGGATAGTCAGAAATGGGTGTGGTTATATTAATTTATTCAGCAGAAAATAGTTAAGTTGTGAGCCAACTTTCAGTCATACAATATAATCTGAAGATCAAACATTATACAAAATTGTTTGTCAAATGACAGGACAATATTTCCTGTCATCCTATCCCTTTAATGGTTTCAACTGATGTTTTAATTTTAACTGGATTGGTGATGTCCTCTTTTGTTTTTTGTTGTTTTATGTATCTATCCCATTTCAGTACAACTTCAGATGGTAACAGGCAAAAGAATAATCCATGAGCCAGTTGTTCAAAACTTACAATGTTGTTAGTTAATGTATCGTTCAAACTTTGATCATTTAATATGGCAAATATGCTAATATTTTTGCTGAAAAAATGTGAGCAGCTTTTTTGAAAAAAAATGTGAGCAGCTTGTGCAAATGCAAAAGCTGCCACATTTTTTCAGCAAAATACCAAAATTTTAGATATTGAACTCGCTAGAACAGTTAACAATATGACCACTAACAAGCTCGTTAACCGCCCCCGCCCATTGGGGCTTGAAGAAATATATGGGCTGCAAGATGCTTCCTCACAGAGCTGAATCACACGAGTTCTGGTAAACAGCTTAGAGGATCTAAGCCTGCCCAGGCAAAGCGGTGTGAGTGTTGGACCGTCCATGCTTATAAACCCTATTGGTTTCATTGGGCGAGAGGGCTTGAGATGTCATTTCATCTCAATGTCAGGTAAAAGTCCCACAAAATTGGAAGCAACGTCTCCAAAATGACCTTTACAGTGTTGACGGGGACGTTATACCTCAAATCAATCAATCAATCAAAACAAGCTTGTTAAGCTAACGAGGCTTTGAAAAACTGGGCCCTTATCTTTTGCCCAGACCCTTTTACCTCAAAATGAAGACGTAAGAAGTACAATTAGTCAAACTTCAATAGTGTGAATACCTTTGTTGCTGTGTTAAGGTTTTGTGTCCCAGTCAACACTATAAGGTCAATGAAAACCTTAGGGACAAAAACCTTAAATTGCATTATGCTACAATCAGGCAATGGTATCTGTTAATCTTGACATGGTTGAAATGTCTGTGAATTGAAGATGAATACATACATGAGCCAAAACTTGACAAAATGGCCCTTCCCACCTGTCACAGAAGAAGGCTAAGGCCTTTACTTTTTCCCAAGTGACAAAAGTTCTGATCAAAAACCAGTGCCAGGAATCTGCCAGAAACAGTGACTTTGTTCCATAGCTGAAGATAAGGAGAAGTATTGGAAATAATTTGGGGACATTAATCTTTTTCTTGTTTTGCCATTAAAAATATGTTTTTCGTACTTCTTAGAGGCAATTCTAACAAAATCTTCCAATATGTTTCTCACAAGAAACAGGAATTCCAATGAAGGCTATGTCCGGCTTGTGTTTGTCATTCTTGAGAAATGGACATCAACAATTTTGGCTGACCCTTAATACAATGTAAATACTTTATAGCACAAACTACACTGACCAACAGAATGAGTCACCACAGGTAGCTCTCTAACACTGAAAATGCCATTGAGCTATTTTTAGTAAGCTTGGCTCAAGGAGGTTTGCTGAGCTTGTGCTATAAAGTATAAATCGCGATAGGCAATGTCCTGTCGCTGATTGTAGTTCTTGATAAATGGACTTTAACATATGGGCTGAAGCTAGGGTTTAAGCAAATGCTGATAAATTGACAAATGGATTCACAGCCTGGCAAACAGGTGGAAAATCAGACTTTTGTTTCGCCCCATGTTTAAACACATCACGAAAACACACCTATATAATTTTGACCCCCTAAAACCCCATTTTTTTATATAGAAAATCAGAGGTTTACAGGGGTATATATCATTTTTCTTATTTCTGTTCAAAAACATAGATTGTGGGTACTTGTTATACCCACAATCTATGTTTTGACCAGAAATATGAAAAATATCAGGATTTCTTATGTGGAAAATTTCACTTTTCAGTGGTAACATTCTCATTTTATTTGAATAGGTGTGTTTACATTAACGAGGCATGACTGTAAGAAAAATTTTCCCATAATTATCCTTGTTTCTCTGCCTTATCTGCAGTTATCTATGTACATGTGGGAAATAAGGCCATTTTCTCATATGCTCATATTTCTTGCTTACATGTAATTTTAAATTTTTCAGTTTATGTCAATTTTTTTTCTGGATTCATAATTCACATCAGTGACTATAAAGTTAGCACCAAAATCTGTACTATGGAGAATGATTTTTTTTATTTTTTTCTTTCATTCAGGCTATCCCACTCCAAAGGGCCACATCATGAAAATAAAATGTTAACACCGACCATGTGACTGGCTGCTTGTGTTCTGAACTTGTATCTGAACTTTCCTTCAAACTTGGGCCCATCCCCGGGGGTAGGGCAGGTCCATGTACAGGCCCATCTGCAGCATTCCCAGCATCATCATCACTCTCGTTCCCACCGAAACTTGTGATGTATAGTTTCTTTCCCGACTTCTTTCGCTTTGGTGATCTTGACCTTGATCGTGATCTTGTGGGTGACCTGTTAGTATAAAATATACTCAAAATTATTGGTATGAACCTTGGTAAAGATGTAAACAGCCAGGCAACTATCTGTGCAATCTTAGTCTTTTCTTAGAAGCATTGGTCAGCAAGATCATAAAATCTGGGCCAAAATCACAATTTTTAGCACAGAAGTAACTGAACAGTAAAAACTCATTGATATTAACTGGGTCCAGTTGTTCAAAGCACAGTTAGCTTAACGAGCTCGTTAGTGGTTAATTTGTTAACTGTTCTAGTAAACACAATATCTATTATAAATACAGTGGTATATTTGCTGAAAAAATGTGAGCAGCTTTTGCATTTGCAAAAGCTGCCCACATTTTTTCTGCAAAAATATTAGCTTTTTTGATATTGTATTTACTAAAACAATTTAATGATAAAAATTTTAAAGATACATTAACTAATGACCTTGTAAGTTTTGAACAACTGTCCCCTGGTTTCCAAAAAAACATCAGGGCACACTTTTTCAAAGCTTGGTCAGGATTATAAACTCTACAGTGGTCAAAACATTAAGTCTTTTAGCAAGTACAATATGAAAATACTGTGGTATTTTTGCTGAAAAATGTAACTAGCTATTGCATATATTTTACAGCAAATATTAGATGTTTTTAGCATCTACAGTAAAACCTGTCTTAGTGGCCACCTCTATTAAGCAAGAAACCTGTCTTAAGCAAACAGGCCTTCAGTTCCCCAAACTGTGATTGTGTCAATTTCACCTGTATTAAGCAAGCACCTCTCTTAAGCAAGCACATTTTGGTCATCCCTTAGGTGCTTGCTTAATACAGGTTGGACTGTATCTATCTTTTCAAACTGCAGCAACCTCTGGCAAGTAGGCAGAAAAGTTCAAAATTTTAAAATAATGATAACAAACACCTTTGACAGCTTATAAGAACTGGGCCCAGTTTTCGAATGAGAAAAATGTGCTGGGCCAGTTGTTCAAAACTAATCATGTTGTTCGTTAATGTATCATTTAACTTTTGATCATTTAATACCGCAAAATTACTAATACTTTGGCAAAAAAAATATCATTGTATTAGATATAGTAATACTAGAACAGTTAACATTTTGGCCACTAACATGCTCGCTAAGCTAACGATGCTTTGAACAAATGGGCCCTTCTTAAATTGTAACAAACTTTCACTGAAACACACTATGCCTTAAAATTCGGACACCTTGAGGACTTGCTGTAATTTTCCTAAAATCTTATTTTTTTTCATGATCCAGCAAGGAGTCCAAAAATGCAGAAGGAATGGCAAACAGTGTAGACCCTAATCAGACTGCTCCTTCACTGGGTCTGCACTATTGTCTTAAGCCTATCTGTCCCAATACTTAGAATCATTACAGTAAACCTAGTATGACACTCACCAATATTTGAATAAAAGTTCCATCTCTATAAAAGAGCACTGATCAGATGTAGTTTGTGATCAGTGGACCATGACATATGAGTGATGACCTGACACAAGTAAATTGTTTCTTTGCTTACAGACAGGATCTTAAACGAGTAGTCATTTCGTATTTCATGAGTGAGTGAGTGCTTGATTTTTATGTCCCACCAACAGCTAAGGTCATACGGAGATGGGACCTCGGTTTAAAGACTCATTTAAAAGTCTGGAGAAGCCCGGGATCAATTCTGCGATTCCTGGTTTACAAGGCGAGTAGCGTAACCACTACACCACGGAGGCTTCTTTCATTTTTCATAAATTTAATAGTAAATGATCACTCCTGTAAGATTCTGTTTATCATGTAACTGTTTTAAATTGGATTCTATCGCCAAAGAAGTTCAAAGCAAAACATAGAGTTGTCACTGACGGCATCATGACATTACGTGCCAGTAACGATGTGCTATTACACGTGGTAATATGATTTTTATGACAAGACGTTATCCACTGAAAAACAGCGACGTTATATGATAAAATCTTTTATTACATAGCTTTAAATGGCATAAAAATTTAACGATTAGAAATGTGCGATGAAACCTGAGTAGCAACTGTGTTGGGATTTTACGACACGTCAATCCTTGTGGTCAAAAATTATATATGAGTTTTTCGTGATGTATACAGTTCAACTTCTTTATACCAGAAGCAGATAGAATAAGAAAACTCCTTATAACAATAATTTCAATGGAACAAATCCATAGTTCAAGATAAGACATATAGATGGAGAGAGTCTAATACTCAAATAAAAACATTGCTAACAAATGCATGATACCCCACCACTACAGGCCAATCACATGCATTTTTCAGGTGTTTCTAGAACAGACAACCTTAAAACTAGGACAGCCAGTATCCAAAAGCCTCAGTAGATCTGTGACAATGATTTTCTATATCTATGGTACAAAAACTACAGACAAACACAAACCATTTTTCAGATACAACTAAAGCCAGATAACTCAAGAACTTAGCCCTCACCCTACAGGATATATCATTTTTTGAAAGCAGTATATATCCAGACCAGCTGGCTTCTCAGCATATACTACAGAAATAAAGGCCAGAAACTTTTTTTCAGACACATGGAAAGCGCAGATAACTCAGCAGTAGAAGGCCCTACATTGTAGTAGCTTTAGTGCTCAACATATAAATGACATTTTCATCTGCTTGTTCCATATTGAAAGGAGCTACATATATAGAGGCAAGTAACTCATGACCTAAAATACATTTCATCAAGGTATTCCATATAGTAAAGGAGCTATGGGCCAAAAACCATTTTTATATATCAAGGGCAGATTGTGATAACGCAAGAACCAGAATTGGCAAAGAGACTGTCCTTGGCCATAATATGCTTCCTTTTGTGTTTTATACATCAAGATATTCCATAAAGCAAAAGAGGAACAGGCAAAAATCATTTTTCGCATCCATTAAGGCTAGATAGCTCAAGATCAAGGACAGTCAGACTGTCCTTGGCCACAATATGCTTCCTCTTGTGGTCAATTTATCAGTGAAAGTTCATCCATATGTTCCATTTATCAGATGGATTTTTACCATTAACAATCCCAAACCACATATCCCCAATACCAACGTTAATGCAAAATTTGAAGAAAATCTTTGGAAAATTCTCAAGTTATCGATCGGAAATGCCCAAAGGCCACTTATTAGGAGCTAACAAGGCCCATAACTCTGTCAAAGGTTAACTTAGGTAAGAAGGTCCTTTGTAACCCATTACGGCACTCCTGTTTTGACTCTTGAATGTGGCAAATTCTTTACAATGGCAAAATGGTAGTGTTGTTATAACAAGTGCTAAATGGTTATTGGTGGGTGGAGAATGGCTTGTGTATCTTACCTTTTATAAGGTTCATACTTGGGACTGTCTCTTGCAGCATAACTGGAAGAATAAAAAGTATAATGTTCAAAAACTTTCCTTTCTTTATACACAATGGACATTTCTAACATCTCCCAGGCTTAATTGTTCAGTTTATGGTTTGGAGTTTTATGGCACAGCCAACACTATTTAGGCCATGTTGAGCTGTCAGTTTACCTAACCACATCTCCCCATGGCAGGCTAACCAGCACAGCACACATTCTTTCAGAAGAAATGAACAACCTTTACCACTCTGTAGGCTAATTTAGCAGATGATAAATTGATAATATTTTCCTTATTTCTCCCAGTAAACAGGATTTGACAATTCATGCAAATTGTCTCCTTTGCATGAAATGTCAAACCAAGGAGACAATTTGCATGAAATGTCAAACCCTGTTACTGGGAAAATAAGAACAAGATGTGTTTGTGAAACACTGATGCCCCCAGACAGTGCACGTTAAATATGAAAGCAGCATCACTAAGCAGTCGAAAGGTATGGCCAATGTTCAAGTCTTAAACAAGAGCTGTCACTGTAAGTGACCAATACCCTCCTGTGGGAGCCAATTTTTATCCCGGTTTAAAGTTTTTTGTGATGGACAGAGAGAACAAACAGACAGACAGGGCAAAACTATATGCCCCCGAGAATCTCTCCGGGCGTGGGGGGGGGCCATAAAAAGTATGTCAAGGTTACAAGGTAAAAATGGGATCGTTGGAAAGGTCTTGTGACATAGAATGCACATGTGAAATATGAAAGCCCTATCACTTACCAATCAAAATTTATGGCCAATGTTAAAATTTTTAAAAAGTAGGTCAATATCAAGGTCAAGGTCACGAGGTCACAAACTATGGTCCCAATGGAAAGGTCTTGTGAAAAAGAATGCACATGTGAAATATGAAAGCCCTATCACGTACCAATCTAAAGTTATGGACTATGTTAAAGTTTTTTAAAAGTATATCAAAGGTCAAGGCCATGAGATCAAAAATTATGGTACCACTAGAAATGTCTTGTGACAAGGAATGCACATGTGAAATATGAAAGCCTTATCACTTACCAATCGAAAGTTGGGTTTGGGTTTTACGGCCCTTTCAAGATTATTTCACTCATATCAAGCCAATCGTTAATCCTAGGTGGGCGAAAACCGGAGTACCCGGAGAAAAACCACCTGACCTTCCGTTGCAGAACTTGGCGTCTCACACGTGACCCGAGCGAGGCTCGAACCCACGGCGGTGAGAGACCTAATGACTAAGAGTCAGCGCTCTTATCCATTAGGCCACGGAGGCCCGTACCAATCGAAAGTTATGGCCAATGTTAAAGTTTTTAAAAAGTAGGTCAAACATCAAGATCAAGGTCACAAGGTCAAAAATTATGGCACCACTAGAAAGGTCTTGTGACAAGAAATGCACATGTGAAATATGACAGACAAATCACTTACCAATCGAAAGTTATGGCCAATGTTAAAGTTTTTAAAAAGTAAGTGACATGTCAAGGTCGAGGTCAGGAGGTCAAAAATTATGGTACTACTGGAAAGGTCTTGAGACCAGGAATGCATGTCTGAAATATGAAAGACATATCAGTTATCATTCAAAAGTTATGGCCAATGTTTAAGTTTTTGTGAATGTTGAAGTTTTTAAAAAAGAAGTAGGTCAAATGTCAAGGTCACGAGGTAAAAAATTATGGTATCACTGGAAAGGTCTTGTTACATGGAATAGACATGTGAAATATGAAAGTCCTATCACTAACCAATCAAAAGTTATGGCCAATGTTAAAGTTTTTAAAAAGGCAGTCAAAAGTCAAGGTCAAGAGGTCAAAAACTATGGTCCCAATGGAAAGGTCTTGTGATAAGAAATGCACATGTGAAATATGAAAGCCCTATCAGTTACCATTCAAAAGTTATGCCCAATATTAAGGTCTTTGCGGACAGACAGACAGACCAAAAACTATATGCCAACGAACCTTTGATTCCGGGGGCATAAAAATATTTCAAAATGTCATCTGCTGAAAAAAAAATACCCTGCATACAGTGCGTTAATCACAAAATTTCTCCTGACTTGACCCAGTTGTTCAAAGCTGAGAAAGTTATTAGTTAACATACTGCTACATCTTTGATCATTTAATATGGCAAATATGCTATTAGTTTTAAAAATGTGAGTACCTTTTGCATTTTAACCAAAGCTACTAACATTGTTTTAGCATAAATCCTGTGTGACCTTGAAAAGTAGGTCAAGGTCCCAAAATCTAATCAAGTATTTTTCTGTGTTGAACTAAATGTACCAAATTTAGTTGGCGCCCCCGCCCAAACCGACCGAACTTGAGTACTGGTAGACGTTTTGGGGCTTAGCCTGCCCAGGAAAAGTGATGCAAGTCGGACTGCTCCTTAAACCTTAGCGGTTGCTATGGGCAGTAGGGCTTGAGATGTGATTTCATCTCAGTGTCGGGTAAAAGTTCCACAAAATCGGAAGCAACGTCTCCAAAATGACCTTCTAGTGTTGACAGGGAGGTAAAACCTCAACTCAAACAAACAAACCAAATTTGGTTGAAATTCATCCATTGGTTTGGCTGATTAGTGCTGATACGTGTGACATTGAAAATTATGTCACCGTCACCAAAATCAAATCTATAGTAGGTTGCAATGATATATTGTACCAATTCTGAATATTCCATTCGGATTCAGCAGATAGGGTGCAGAGAAGCTTTTTTTGCCAAAATTTTTCAGTTTTTGAAAGCTCTAAACATTATAAATGAGGTCAAGGTCACCAAAATCTGACAACATCTTCGGTATGTTGCCACAACACATTGCACCAAGTTTGATCACAATTCATTAATCAGTTCAGGAGATCATGTACAGACAAGCCATTTTCAGCCAACATTTGACAGATTTGCCTGTGACCTGGAAAACAAGGTCAAAGCCATCAAAACCTAAACTCTGTGTTTCCCCAATCCTAGTGATGTAACCATTCAAGTTTTGGTAAGAATCCATCCATCGGTTCAGGATATAGTGCCCACACTGACACCAATGCACAGATCACCAAAGACAGTATGTCCCCATCCCCTTCTGTGGGGGAACATGACTATAGAATAGAAAAGTTTAGGTTTTTTTTCAATGAATCGAAAACCTGAATGTTCGAAAGTAATATTATTCTAACTACCTCGGAGGACTTAAAGCTCTACCGGCTAATTTCTTCTCTTTATATGCTCTTCTTTCTCGTCTTGACTTTCTGCCCTAAAATAAAAATTCAACATACAATTAATCACGAGTCCATAATTGCAATGACCGAACATGCTCAATTGATTTCATTTGCTGGGAATAATCCCATAAAGTGAGCCATCCTTTGGATTCTGCCATTAACAGGAGGTTACCTGTGCACTGAGAGTCGTCCCCTGTGCAGGTTATAGACCCCAACAGAAAATATAACATTGCTGTGTAGGCTTTCACTGTTGAAGCCTGGAGCGTATGCAATGTACACTCTCTGTGTCCATTTCAGGAAAAAAGGCATAATGAGAGATAGCAATACTCCAAGACAGTAGAGAACAGTGACTTCTTAATCGCTGCTATTCCCTGGGCTTCCCATGGCTGTTACAGCAGGGGTAAGATTCTATTGTTTGGTTATTTAACAAGAGCTACTTATATTCTGGCCGGCCTCAGTGGCTCAGTCGGATGCGCGTCTGACTGGTGATCAGGAGGACGCGGGTTCGACTCCCGCCGGGGTCGGCAACATTCTTTCGTGGAGATTGATCATGAAATCTTTTCTACGGTCATTCTCTCCCTTCCGCTGATTCAAGAAGGGCAGTTGTCAGTTTCTGGCGAAAGAATGTGCACTGTACTGGTTAACCGCTTACGTATAAGCCTGCCCAGGAAAAGTGTGGATATGTAAACTGACCGGCTCAAAAATGACCTAAATAGTGTTGACTGGGCCGTTAAACTCCAATACAAACAAACAAACAAAACTTATATTCTGTTTTAACAAAAATATCATCAAACATAACAGATAACATATCTTTCACATCTGTATTTATTAATATCATATAAACAGACAGCAATCATCTTTCAAGAAAGCAAACCAAATGTTCCTCGTATGGAGCATTTTTATATACCTGACAGTGTGCTTAAAGGCATTTATTCTTGATTATTGAGGACTATCATTTCATTACATAATATTATGTAGCCCTCAGTGCTGACTGAAGACAGGTCCTCTGTCTTCAACAGGTAAGGGGCCTCCCTGGGGAAAATCAATAATTTACTAACTGTTGACTGGAGTGTATATTTGACTTTCCCCTTGTGTACCTCAGTCAGGGGATTCAACAAGAGCTACTAATCACCCTATTAGGGACCGCCTTTGATCTGCTATAGATAATATACCACAGGGGGCAATAAAACAATTATGAACACACGGTGTGTTTTACTGTTTCAGAATAAATGCCTTTAATTGGACTACTTTTTATGACTCATTTTCATGATTAAAATGGAATGCCTTAGTATGCCACGTCCTTGTTTAGGAGAATACAATTCTTTGTTGGGCCCTTGCCCATAGGTGCTTGGAGAAGTAGATTGGGCTGCATGGTGCTTCCAGGCAGAGCTGAAACCGATTGCACTGTCAGACTGTCCCTGCATATAAACAATACTGGTTTGTTTGGATGGTAGGGCTTGTGATGTCATGTCATTTCAGTGTCCAGTAAAAGTCCAACAAAACTGGAAGCAACATCTCTAAAATGCTCTAAATAGTGTTGATGGGGACACAAAACTGGTCAGACTCGCACCACTTTGCCTGGCTTAGTCCAAGCGGTTTACCAATACTCTTGTGAGGTCAGTTTCAGCTTTGCCTGGAAGCACCATGCAGCCTGATTTTGCCATTATAATTTGTTGCCAAAAAGTAGCTAAATATAAATAGGGAATAGTATGTTCTACTAATAAAGTTGTTATAGCATCTTGCCATTGTACAGAGTATCAGTAAAAAGAGGATTGACTATATTACAGCAAATTGTGCTTTTTCCTCCTCCAGTAATTTGGCTTGTCTTAAGGCTTCCTGTTCATCTTTGTCACGTCTCAACAGTCTTATATAGTCATCCTGACCCATGCCAAATTGTACACCACACTGGTTCAACTGGGTCATCTGTTCTTTTGTTAAACAATCAACATCTAACGTGACATCTATATAAGAATAAATAAACAAATATATGAGTAAAAGTACCAGTACACACTAACAAGAGGTCCGCAATTGACCTGAATCACTCACCTCAAGTCTAGATATATTAACATTTGATTATGGTTTATTTTTAACTATATCTGCCATTTTGTGCAGTGGAGTAGAACCATTTTAGTATTTCTGGTAGAAACTGAGCCACTTGTTTCAGCCGATATGTTTGTTCAGATTTAAAAAGGCCCAGTCAACTCTATACAGTGTAATTATAGGAATATGTAAGAGTATTTTCCCTTTATATACATGTAAATAGATTGGGATTCAAAGGCTTGGGAAATGTTTATGAAAGAATTTTTTCCCTATTCTTTTCCACTGAACAAGATGGCCACCAGAGCTAAAAATATATATGAATTATAGAAAATGGAATGTGGAGCCCATCCCTCTTCTTTTGCTGTTTTAATCTTCGCCAAAGCAATCCTAGAAGTGCCCCAGTTATCTATTTACAGCTCTGTGGACTGGTGCACTAGCACACATCAGATTTTGGTGACTACATGTACAACCTGACATCTCAGTGTTTTATCATGTGTTAACAAAACATTGTCATCTGTGATGCTAATAAATCAATGCACAAATAAATCAAAGGACTACATGGTGGTAAACAAGCTATCGCTGTTAGAGTTGTCAAAGTTTTGTTGTTTTTCAGTGTCAGTGTCTGCACTTCAATTATACCTGCCACTTTAATCACCATCTTTTATCACTGACTTCTACATTAGTTTCCTTCAAACTGCATGTATTCATGCAAACACATACAGTACTGAAACCTTACTCCCTCTACCTATGAAATTCCCTTGCTCCAAATCAATCTATCTAAATCAAGATATCCACATCTTCATCATTATCATCATTACTGTTATCATCAACATCATTATCCTTTTTGTCAGCCTCTTTATATCATCTCCCCCAATCACCCCCAGTTGAAACCCCACTCTCTCCACTTACCAAGATCCAGTGTTTCCACATCTTCATCACTATCATCATCACTGTCATCATCATCACTTTTATTCGCCTCTTTATCATCCCCTGGTGTGCTGTCTTCATAAGTGAAGCCTATAGCTGCCTTTTTATCCTTCAACCTGTCATGATAACATGGAATTTAGAAGGAAAGGGTCAGAGTAAATGTTACATTAAAAGGGGAGGTTACTCCATGCCTTGCTGAACAAGATCTTGTCACGATAGATCCCTATCTTGGCAAACATTAACCCATTTAGTACCAGAAAACCCAAAACGAGTACCCTGGCAAACAGTGCTGGCATTTTGCTGCGTCTGATCAAGGCCTCCACTCTTTGCTAAAAGTTCAGTCATTTTCCAAATAAATTTTGAAGAAAACACCACCTGACACCCTAAATTTTGAAATGGACTGCTGCTATATATAAGGAGGAAGATTCCATTTGGTACTAAAAGGTATAAGATCCAGATCAGATGGCTTCTTAAGAAGCCAAGTGAGCAGAATCTACACTGTGATTCAGTTTGTTAACTCATTACGATAAAGCCTGTGAGACATGGTGCATTTTTTCACATCTCCAAAATCAGACTTTCGGATGAGTCTTCAAACCGAGGTCCCATCTCCGTATGACCTCAGCTGTTGGTGGGACGTAAATCTCAAACACTCACTCACTCACATCTCCAAAATGGCCACTTTTCTGAAGAAAATTCGCTATATTTTTCTTATTTATACCGCAAACATAGGTTGTGGGTGCTCGTTAGAACAGCTTCATTGAGGCGTTTCTAACAAGTACAGTCAAACCTGTCTTGAGAGACCACCTTTGGGAAAAACAAAAAGTGGTCTCTCAAGAAAGGTGGTCTCTTAAGGCAGGGAGGATAAATCAAGAGTTTTTTTTTTTATTTAATCACACTATGCAATTTATGACATCATTATTGAAATATATGCATTTATCTACAGAAAAGTGTTACATACTTCTAAAAGGTTATTTTAAGATGAATTAAAAAAAAAATGAATATTAATTTAAATGATAATGAGAAAACTATGAATTCAGAAGATTTTGGAAAAAAAGTTGTTTAAAAATGAAACAATTAAAAATAGATTACACAATACAAATCATGGTTGTAGTTTGCCGAGCCGCCGATACAAGTCGCAATGATAGTTTACCGAGACGGCCGTAATTCGTTCGGATTATTTTCGCGCCTATTCAAACGCTTAGTCACGTCACGCATTATGACCAAACAATCCAATTAGCGTCAATCAGTGCATGTATCAATTATAATTGGCAAACAATTAATTTTAATCCTCGCACTTGTCATAATCAGTGTCATAATTTCGGATTTTAAAAGACGACATGAAGAGAGGTAATTATTGGTACTGGCGCACCGGTTGATCTTCCGGTGTCACAGTAAACTTATTTGGTCGCACAAGGCAGGGAAATTTTACAATTTGGACAAGTTTTAAGCGGTCGTTGGTCGCGTTGGGCAGGTGGGCGCTCAGGACAGGTAATTTAACATTGAAAATCGCTCAGTAGGATTGCATGACGGTCGTTCAAGACAGGAAATCGCTTAAGACAGTTGGTCGCCCCCGCAGGTTCAACTGTACCCACAACCTATGTCTTGCAGCAGAAATGAGAAAAATAATGTATATTCCCATAGACCCCAGTTTTCTCTGTATAAAGTGGGGTGCAGAGGGGTACTTATTTCACAGACTTGTTTACATGATGTGAATGAATACGCTACATCAAGCAATTTGATGGGTCGATAGTCAGAAATGGCTGTGTCAAAATTAACTTTTTTCCGCGCACAAGGGCTAAAGCCTAAACATTTGGACAACTAAACTAAACACATTGCGTGTCTTGAATTTCAGCAATCTGATAAAATAGGAATGGATACCATATCAGTCTGCACACTAAGCATGCATCTTCTCATAGAAACAGATATGATGGGCAATTGGTGATAATTAAAGGATAATTTTGTTATTTCTCCATAAAAACCTATGTTGTGCATATTCATTTGAACCGCCTTGACAAGGCGGTTCAAATGAATATGCACAACATAAACCTTAGGTTTATATGAAGAAATAAGGAAATTATCATTCAATAATGTTTCAATGTTTGTGTATTCTCTGGGCTGCACAAAAGATGATAAGCTGACTGTCAAGACTGAGTGGTTACAGAGACTGATGTGTGTCTTTGCCAGTCCTCTTGTTTATCTGTGATACGACTCATTATGCTGGTATAGATAAATGACATGCAGTAAGTTAATACAACTCTGCTACAGAGGCATGGGTCAGTCCCTTACTCCAGCTACAGAGGCATGAGTCAGTCCCTTACTCCAGCTGCAGAGGCATGAGTCAGGACCTTACTCCAGCTACAGAGGCATGAGTCAGTCCCTTACTCCAGCTACAGAGGCATGAGTCAGTCCCTTACTCCAGCTACAGAGGCATGAGTCAGTCCCTTACTCCAGCTACAGAGGCATGAGTCAGCCCCTTACTCCAGCTACAGAGGCATGAGTCAGTCCCTTACTCCAGCTACAGAGGCATGAGTCAGTCCCTTACTCCAGCTAGAGGCATGAGTCAGTCCCTTACTCCAGCTACAGAGGCATGAGTCAGTCCCTTACTCCAGCTACAGAGGCATGGGTCAGTCCCTTACTCCAGCTACAGAGGCATGAGTCAGTCCCTTACTCCAGCCACAGAGGCATGAGTCAGTCCCTTACTCCAGCTACAGAGGCATAAGTCAGTCCCTTACTCCAGCTACAGAGGCATGAGTCAGTCCCTTACTCCAGCTAGAGGCATGAGTCAGTCCCTTACTCCAGCTACAGAGGCATGAGTCAGTCCCTTACTCCAGCTACAGAGGCATGAGTCAGTCCCTTACTCCAGCAACAGAGGCATTAGTCAGTCCCTTACTCCAGCTACAGAGGCATGAGTCAGTCCCTTACTCCAGCTAGAGGCATGAGTCAGTCCCTTACTCCAGCTACAGAGGCATGAGTCAGTCCCTTACTCCAGCTACAGAGGCATGAGTCAGTCCCTTACTCCAGCAACAGAGGCATTAGTCAGTCCCTTACTCCAGATAATGAATTTATTTTCTTTTTTCTGTTGGTTTTGGTTTTATGGCCCTTTCAAGATTATTTCACTTAATTTGAGCTAATCGTTAATCAGGTGGGTAAAAACTGGAGTGTTTCCGGAGAAAAACCACCTGACCTTCCATTGCAGAACTTGATGTCTCACATGTCTCCCAAGCAGGTCACAAACTACAGCGGTGAGAGACCTAATGATTAAGAGTCAGTGCTCTTACCCAATAGGGCACGGAGGCTCATTCCAGGTAAGGAGTATAGAAGATTATTTGGGGATAATTTCTTCTTATTCATATGCTGCGGGTACTTGTTAAAATCTTCTTAATGAGCTTCTAATGATCCCTTAATTACCCTCCATGCAGTTTATTTATTTTGCAAGCCCTGATGGGTGCAACAGTTGCTCAAAACACATAAAGGTGGTAGTTAATGGTTATGAACTTTTATCATCCACTCTGCCAAAAACAATGAATTACTGTAAAAGCTGCATATATAAACATTTCAATGTTGCTGTTGCTACTATATAAAACATTTTCTCCTTTTTTTCAGTATGGAAACTTTTATTGTGAGTACCTATATGAATCACTTAAACAAGGCAATTCTGGCATGTACCAACAACATAAAGTAGAACTTTGATGTCTTGAACACTGATGACTTGTTACCATGGATGAGTAGAACCTGTTCTTGAGCCCCTAAGGAAATCCTCTACATAAGAAATAGTCGGGGATAATTTAGGAGATTTTCATCTTTTATCTTGCAAATGTATGTTGTGTGTACTAATCAGAATTGTCTCGATGAGTCAATTCTAATGAGTACACACAGCATACATTTTATTATTGAACACCGAAAAGATGTCCAAAAGTATCTTGTTATGCATCCTGGCAGTAACCCTCAGTGGGTTTTTGAGGTGACAAGGTTTTCGAGCTATTGAAGTCTGACTATTTTCTCAGGAAAAATGAGGAAAATAATACCTAAACAATCCTAAGCATATTATTTAATCTGAAGGTATGCAGTCACAGAACAACTGCATCATAATACCTACTTGTTTTTAGGACTGGCTAATCAGAGCTGAAAAGATAATCGATTATCAGTCATGTCACTGCGATCAATAATCGATCAGTAATCGCTATGGTTTTTGTCATAATTTTACCAGTCTGGCTTTCTGTCTGAGTATGGCTCTTACCATATGTTGCAATTTACCATATGTTTATTTGAACAGACAGGCCTGAGCAAACAGTGTAGACCCATATGAGACGCCGCATAATGCGGCGTCTCATCAGGGTCTGCATTGTTTGCCACTCATTCAGCTATTTTAGGCATAACTTTGGGTAGTATATTGTACCTATCAAGTAATCGATTAAAAGCAAATCATAAATGATCATCATTTTTGTGGAATTTATCGATCAATTAATCGATTATACTATTAATCGTGTCAGCCTTACTTGTTTTTCTCATCTTCACCATCTTTATTGATAGCACCAAACTGTTCATCAAGGTACAGCTGGTGAAGAGCCTGCTCTTCTGTTACTGTAAATACAAACAAGAAAGGAGTCCAATTTTTTTAGTATTATGTCCAACCAACAACTAAGTCCATATGGAGATGGGTTCTCAGTTTAAAGACTGATTCAAAAGTCTGGAGAAGCCGCATACCAAACAAATAATCCCTGGTTTATGAGCTAGGAAGCCTCCATGCTTATCAATTTGTTATTTTGCTTGATACTGCATTGGAACAGAGGGCAAGGGTTGAAATTTCATAAACTCCAGAGTTGAAGCCCACCCCCAAGTAGTTTCACTACTGACCAACCCAAAGCGGTCATTCTTTTGCAGTGTCTTATTTGTTTATTGGCTTTGTGTCGTTGGTTCATGTTTCATCTGATGTTTTTTGTGTGCCTCTATGTCGCTTACTTTTTTTAGGTGACTTGAGATGGCTGCATTCTTTGATTGTGGCCCATCCCGAGTAGCCTTTTTCTTACTAGTTTAGATCCTCTAAGAGGTTCATCAGTAAAACTGTTCCAAAAATAAATAATGAAATAAAGATGAAACGTACATCCAGCACATTCATTTTCCACAAGTATTCTGTATCTCTCATAGTTGGCCTTCCTCTCTTCCTCTTCTTCTTCTTCTGTTAAACTGTAACAAAAACCATATGAGCCAGCGCAAGACAATACCTACAAAAAGACATGTGCGCCCATCAAAGACTCAGATCAGCCTGCACATCCATATAGTCTAACCAGAGACTTCTCTTGCTGCATGAAGGAGCATTGGGCCCTAAGCTATCCTTAGAGCGCACAACGAAGACTCTGATCAGAATGTGCAGATGCGCAGGCTAATCTGAGTCTTCGTTGGGCCCACATGTCTTATTGCAGGTTTTAACATGCACTGGCCCATATCATAAGAGAGGACAGAAAGAACCCATTAAATAGTGCAAAGGGGCTTATCTTATCCCTTATCCTGCTGAATATTCATTTTAGCCACACCCATTTCTGACTTTTAACCAATCAAATTACATTTACCTTATTTAATTTATTCCTATAAATTCATAAAGTTAATGTCAAAAAGTGTAGATCCTGATCAGATGGCTTCTTCAGAAGCCATCTGATCTGGATCTACACTGTTTGCAAAGATATGGATTGTCGAGAACAGCAAGATAAGAGTTAAGTTCTGTTTACCTGCCTCTATGATGCAAATCATAGAGAGAAAGAGGTACAGTATTTGGTGAAAATTAACCCATTCTATGGTAGTGGACTCTTCCATTGCTATATTTTGGAAAAGTCCATTTGTCATATTAGGGATGTCAGGCATATATTTTTGTTTTAATTCTATTTTTGATGGAAAATTCTGTTAGCAAATAGTGCAGGTACCTGCACTGCATACAGACCAGAAGCACCGGGAGATGTTCGAGACAGATGATGAGGCAGATTCGTCGTTTGTTTCTCTCAAAGAGACATTGAGTGATCGCCAAGGGTGTGGTGATTTTTAGGGATTCTGAGTCCTATTTTATGATCCTTTTCAGGACCCCCATATTCTCAAGAGAGATGACCTTATGATGTCTATTTTTCTATTCTATTCTATGGCTGTTGGGAAATATATGTGTACTTTCATTTTCAATCAAAATGGGGTCTAAGATAGCATTCTGTGACACTGGGAAAAAGCTTGTGCATGTTTTAGATAGGAATATCTCTTTTTCCACGGATCTTGGACTCAGAATTTAGGTGCGTGTTAAAGATGAGTGCTTGGTTTTAGGGCTGCCACGATACGCTTACCTCACGATACGATACGTATCGCGATACTTGTCTCACGATACGATACGTATCGTGATACGTTTTATGAAGGATCACTGGTTGAAAAACAAAGGTGACAGTGAAACAAAACTAAATTTAATGTAACAATAAACTTTAAAAACTTAATGTGTAAACATGTTTGTTATTGTACCGGTAGCATAGGATATATCAATTTTACAGATTTTGCATATTGTTTTAGTTTTATCCACAGACTTGACCCCATTTTGTTCTTTTTTTTCGAATCCGAAATGCTGCCAGACAACGGATTTAAACTTTGCTGGCGCATCTTCTATTTCACGAGTTTCCCTCACTCCCCGGTCGGCCATTTTCCGATTTGAATACCGCTCTTGTTACGAAAAAATCGAAAATTATTTTTTTCTTTTTGGACATAAATTTTATAAAACTGAGCCTTCTTACATCAAAAATATATAAGAAGATCGTCAAACATTATTATCCGAACTGTTTCGAAGGCAGATCTTCGCTATATTTATTTCTTTTTCTTCCACTAATTGATTTAAGCGGCCGGACATTTCGGCCCTGACATTCGAACCGAATCGTACCGAAAATTAAGAAAACAATATCGTGAATCGAACCGAAGCCCTTGAACCGCGGTGAATCGAGTTTTCGGTGAATCGTGACACCTCTACTTGGTTTACACAGGGAATTATGGTACATCAATAACATCTTATAGATTGTTAAGGAAGCTCTTACAAGTAACATGAGCTTTTAAGCAGCATGAGGGAAAGTTACCATAATGATCCTAAGTATTGGGACAGATAGGCCTAAGCAAAAAAGTGCAGACCCAGATCAGATTGCTCTTGAAGGAGTAGTCTGATCAGGGTCTTCCCTGTTTGCCAGTTTGCCATCCGCACCTTTTGGACCCCTTGCTGGATGGTGAAACAACTGTTTAAAAGTTTTGGAATAAAAAAAGGATCTCAAACTTTTAGGATTTTTAAGGTAGGGTTTGATTGAAATTTTAGATTTTGCATAACATATGGTATGTATCTAGCGATCAAGATAGAGGATCTTACATGAGTGCTCATGTATTATTGAATTTATTAAACGAGTTGAGGAAAAGGGATAAAATGCGAGGCTTCGTCGAGCATTTTATCCCTTTTCCTCAACAAGTTTAATAAATTCAATAATACATGAGCACGAATGCAAGATTCTATTTATCATATGACATTTGGAACACATTTTATTCACGATTGTTATCAAAAACGTCAATTTTCCGCCATTAATAAATGTGACGTCGTTAAGGATGTCATACATGTAAAGTTACGGGACGTATCTAGCTAATTTGCATATTTTTTAATCCACTAGTGGATTATCGAAAATATTACATGGCGTTATTACACTCTCAGACGCGACGTCATATGATAAAAGTATGTATTTAATTTTTGCCATGCCTCCTTTATAGGCGACAGGTTTTCTGTTCGGCCGATCATAAAGCCATCAACATTTGCGACAACCCAAACTTTCACCTAATGTTCAAGTCCATACAGGCATGACTTGTGTTGGTGAAAAAAAGACACCAACCCATGTAATAAGGATACTTGTTATACATAAATTATATGGTATATAAACACAGAAGAAACAGATTTCTTGTGCCAAGTTCTCACTCTTCTCAAAACATCCTCTCATTGACATGCAATATGACGAAACTTTAGGCAAAGCCACAGAGACCTGCCCTTCTTACTGGCCATGTATGCTCCTAGTCAAAGACAATACCATTGGTACTGCATTAGCTAGCCAAACAGCCAAAACAAAAATTCAGCCGAAGGCTATGTTGCATCTGTGGGAGTGCGAAATCATTGAGCAATGAAATGAAGGTCAAGGTCAAAACAGTTGCCATCCCTAGATGCAAGTTTGTAGCAAGTATCATTAATTAAGCTCTTATAGTTCTTGAGAAATGGACTTCCATAAGAATGCTAGGGTTGACGCAATACTGTTCCAGAGATGTATCCAAAAGTGTATCCTAAACACTGTAGGAACTGAAAAGATACCACAAAAGATTCTTACTGTCTAGTGTAAGTCTTCTCCTCTGGCAGTATATCTAGATGAGCTCTCACATCAAATCTGTCAATCATGTTATTAGTGTTACCTTGCCAGGGCATCCTACATAGATCAAAACATGACTAGAATTTATAAAACTGTTTTCATGCAATTAAGCTTCAAATTTGTCCTGCTCATATATAACAATTGTTGGCATTTTAATATTCATGACCAGGACAATTATATTCAACATGATAAGTTTTCATGCTTAACTAAACTAAGCTTCAAATTTGTCCTGCGCATAAATATTAAAATGCCAACAACTATTGGCATTTTAATAATTTATGAACATGACAAAAATATTTAACATGACTCGAAAATATAAAACTGATTTCATGCTCAACTCAATTGAGCTTCAAATTTTTTCTGCTCATTTTTATTAAAATGCTATCAACTGTTGGCATTTTAATATGTATGAGCAGGAAAAAAAAAATTTAAGATGACTAGAAGTTATAAAACTGTTTTCATATTCCACTCAATTAAGCTTAAAATATGTCCTGCTCATAAATATTAAAATGCTATGTATGAGCAGGTCAAACATATTTAACGTGACTAGAAATTATAAAACTATTTTCATGCTCGCCTCAATTAAGCTCATAAATATTAAAATGTCAAAGGTTGTTGCCAACAGTTAATGCCAACAACTTGGCATTTTAATATTCATGAGCAGGACAATTGTATTTAAAATGTCTAGAAGTTATAAAACTATTTTCATGCTTAACTCCATTAAGCTTCGAATTTGTTCTGCTGCTAAGATAGTTGGCATTTTAATATATATATGAGTAGGACAAATATATTCAACATGCAACAAATCTTTTTCAGTAAAGCCCAATGTCTAAATTTTGTTATTCATGAGCAACATAAACCTTATGTTCAAATGAGTCAACATGAGAGCAGTTTTATAACCTCCACAACAGTTTTGTTTGTATTGTACTTACATGAAATCATCTGTCCAGAGAATGACACCTAAATCTGACCAATCAGAATAGTTCATTAAGTAATGCTTAATGTTATGGCTTACATAAACACTGATACCTTTGCATATTTTCAGTGATATATAGAGGTATGATTGCAAGTTTCTTTTACAAACAGGTATCACGAAAGTGTTTGTCTAATGATTTACACATAGGCATAGTAATAGCTTTCTGGTGGAGGAGTCAATTTGACCACTAACAAGCTCATTTAGCTGACAATGCTTTGAACATTTGGACCCAAATTTAAAGTACAAGAGGGCCATGATGGCCCTGGATCGCTCACCTGACCCATATGATAGAGTAACAAGTGGGCCTCGGGGAGGGCCATTATTGACCCCAGGGCTACAATGTGCATAATGTTGAGGGAGGTCTAAAAAGGTGAAGCTTCATACCAAATATCAACAAAGCTTATAATTTGAACAATCTTGGCAAAGGTCCACTAGATGAAGCTACACACCAAATATCCAAGACCTGGGCCTTGGGGTTTCAGAGAAAAAGATTTTTTAAAGATATTCCCTACATTAGCCTATGTAAAACCAAATGGCCCCGGGGCGGGGGCATTTTTGGCCTCAGGGCTATAACTTAAACAATCTCGATAGAGGTCCACTAGATGAAGCTTCACACCAAATATCAAAGACCTGGGCCTTGCTGTTTCAGAGAAGAAGATTTTCAAAGATTATCTCTATATATAAAACTATGCAAAACCAAAGGGCCGCGGGGCAGGGGCTATAATTTGAACAATCTTGGTAGAGGTCCACTAGATGAAGCTCCATACCAAATATCAAAGACATGGGCCTTGTGGTTTCAGAGAAGATTTTTAAAGATTTCCCTATATAAGTCTATGAAAAACCAAAGGGTCTCGAGGTAGGGGCATTTTTGGCCCCAGGGCTATAATTTGAACAATCTTGATAGAGGTCCACTAGATGAAATTTCACACCAAATATCAAAGACCTAGGCCTTGTGGTTTCACAGAAGAAGATTTTTAAAGATATTCCCTATATAAGTCTATGTAAAACCAAAGGGCCCCCGAGACAGGGGTGTTTTTGGTCTCAGGGCTACAATTTGAACAATCTTGGTAGAAGTCCACTAGATGAAGCTTCATACCAAATATCAAAGACCTAGGTCTTCTGGTTTCAGAGAAGAATATTTTTCAAGATTTTCCCTATATATAAGTCTATGTAATACCAAAGGGCCCAAGTGGGGGCATTTTTGGCCCAAGGGCTATAATTTGAACAATCTTGGTAGGGGTCCACAAGATTAAGCTTCATACCAAATATCAAAGACCTAGCCCTTGTGGTTTCAGAGAAAAAGATTTTTCAAGATTTTCCCTAAATAAGTCTATGTAAAACCAAAGGGCCCTGGAGCGGGAGCATTTTTGTCCCCAGGGCTATAATTTGAACAATCTTAGTAGGGGTCCACTAGGTGAAGCTTCATACCAAATATCAAAGACCTGGGCCTTGTGGTTTCAGGGAAGAAGATTTTTAAAGATTTTCCCTATAGAAGCCTATGTAAAACCAAAGGGTCCCAGAGCGGGGGCATTTCTGGCCCCAGCACTATAATTTGAACAATCTTGGTAGGAGTCCACTAGGTGAAGCTTCATACTAAATATCAAAGACCTGGGCCTTGCGGTTTCAGAGAAGATTTTTAAAGATTTTCCCTATATAAGCCTATGTAAAACCAAAAGGGGGGGGGGGGGGGGGGGGGGGGGGGGGACCTGGGCCTTGTGGGGTGAAGCTTCATACCAAATATCAAAGACATGGGCCTTACAGTTTCAGGGAAGAAAATTTTTAAAGATTGTCCCTATATAAGCCCATGTAAAACCAAAGGGCCCCGGAACGGGGGCATATTTGACCCCAGCACTATAATTTGAACAATCTTGGTAGGGGTCCACTAGATGAAGCTTCATACCAAATATCAAAGACCTGGGCCGTGTGGTTTCAGAGAAGATTTTTAAAGATTTTCCCTATATACGCCAATGTAAAACCAAAGGGCCCCCTGGCGGGGGCATTTTTTGTCCCAGCATTAAAATTTGAACAATCTTGGTAGGGGTCCACTAGATGAAGCTTCAGACCAAATATCAAAGTCCTGGGCCTTGTGGTTTCAGAGAAGAAGATTTTTAAAGATTTTTTACTATATAAGCCTATGTAAAACAAAAGGGCCCCGGGGCGGGGGCATTTTTGGCCATGTATAATTTGAACAATCTTGGTAGGGGTCCACTAGATGAAGCTTCATACCACATATCAAAGACCTGGGCCTTGCGGTTTCAGACAAGAAGATTTTTAAAGATTTTCCCTATATGAGCCCATGTAAAACCAAAGGGCCCCGGGATGGGGGCATTTTTGGCCCAAGCACTATAATTTGAACAATCTTGGTAGGGGTCCCCTAGATGAAGCTTCATACCAAATAACAAAGACCTGGGTCTTACGGTTTCAGAGAAGAAGATTTTTAAAGCTCTTCCCTATATACATGTAAGCCCATGCAAAACCAAAGGGCCCCGGAGCGGGGGCATTTTTGGCCCCAGCACTATAATTTGAACAATCTCTGTAGGGGTCCACTAGATGAAGCTTCATACCAAATATCAAAGACCTGGGCCTTGTGGTTTCAGAGAAGAAGATTTTATTTTTAAAGATTTTCCTTATATAAGCCTATGTAAAACCAAAGGGCCCCGGGGCGGGGGCTTTTTTGGCCCCAGCACTATAATTTGAACAATCTTGGTAGGGGTCCACTAGATGAAGCTTCATACCAAATATCAAAGTCCTGGGCCTTGTGGTTTCAGAGAAGTTTGATCTGACCTACTGACCTACATTTGACCCGACATGACCAATATTCAAATTTGACCGAGATATTGTCATGACAATCATTCTGAGCAAGTTTAATGATGATTGGACCATAACTGTGCCCTCTAGTGTGTTCACAAGGTTTTTCTATGATTTGACCTACTGACCTACTTTTTGACCCAACATGACCCATATTCAAACTTGACTGAGATATTGTCAGGATGATTATTCTGAGCAAGTTTGATGATGATTGGACCATAACTGTGCCCTCTAGAGTGTTCACAAGGTTTTTCTATGAATTGACCTACTGACCTACTTTTTGACCCGACATGACCCATATTCGAACTTGACCGAGATATTGTCACAATGATCATTCTGAGCAAGTTTGATGATAATTGAACCATAACTGTGCCCTCTAGAGTGTTCACAAGGACTATCTATGGTTTGACCTACTGACCTACTTTTTGACCCTACATGATCCATATTCGAACCTGACCGAGATATTGTCATGATAATTATTCTGAGCAAGTTTGATGATGATTGGACCAAAACTGTGCCCTCTAGAGTGTTCACAAGGTTTTTCTATGATTTGACCTACTGACCTACTTTTTCACCCGACATGACCCATATTCGAACTTGACCGAGATATTGTCATGATGATCATTCTGAGCAAGTTTGATGATGATTGGACCAAAACTGTGGCCTCTAGTTTGTTCACAAGAAAAAGTTTACGCACGACGGACGACGGACGACGCACGACGACGCCGGACATCTTACGGTCACAAAAGCTCACCATGACCTTCGGTCAGGTGAGCTAAAAAAGCTCTTTTATACTAACATGCTCTGTGGGCTCTCAGCAGCTAAGCCTATAGCTGGATCAAGGTTGATTTTACATGGCCGCCCATATGCTCTCACAAACTGGGCTGGATCTGCTTTCTGAAATGTATCAAAGTACATGTATACATATAACCATAATGATCCAAAGTATTGGGACATATAGGCTTAAGCAAACAGTGCAGATCCAGATCAGACTGCTCCAGTCTGATCTGGGTCTGCACTATTTGCCATTCTATTTGCACCTTTTGGACTCCTTGCATGATCATGAAACAAATTTGTTAAAATTTTAGGAGAATTACAGAAAGTCCTCAAGGTGTCTAAATTTTTAGGATTTTTACGGTATTTCGTGTGAAAATGTGTTTTTGGGACATGTGCTCTATGCAAAGACACAAAGCAACCTGCATACACGCTATGTCCGAATATAGCCTTCCCTGTGTAAACCATTAATCCTTAAATTAATTATGCCACAATCAACCAATCAAATTATTTGGTATGCTTGTATAATATTAAATTTGCGAAGTAAATGATAGACAGTGAAGATCCTAATCAGATGGCTCATTCAGAAGGAGCTATACTGTTTGTTAAGGTTGGGGTGATTGTGGTTCTGTATGATCAGAAGGTTTTGTTTGTTTGTTTCTTTGTTTCATTCTAGGTTTAAGGTCCCCGTCAACACTGTAAAGGTCATTTTGGAAATGTTGCTTCCAATTTTGTGGGACTTTTACCCGACATTGAGATGAAATGACTTCTCAAGCCCTGCACCCAATGAAACTAATAGGGTTTATAAGCATGGACGGGCCGACTCACACCGCTTTGCCTGAGCAGGCCTAGATCCTCAAAGCGGATTACCAATATGTTTACTTTTTATGTCATATTAAATGATCAAAGTTTTAACCATATGTTATCTGCCAAAATCATTAGTTTGAGCAATTGGACGCAGACCTTCTGCAATCAGACATTGCAGGCATTGGCTTTTTCACATGTGTTAAGAAGAAGTAGAACTCACAAGGCCACAATAAAAGAAAAGTTAGGGAATGGAACTTACAATTTTCTCATAGAATTCTCTTCTTCTCTCAGCCCTCTTCTTGTAATCAACCATCAACCCCCGGATCTTCTTTTCTTGTCGCCTTGCTTCATGCCACATGACTGCTTCCTGGTTAGGCCTTTTCACTTAATGAAACTTCAACCTGAAGTGAGATGTTTTCTTTGCTGATTTCGTTTTGGTTTGCTTTGAGGTTTTACGTCCCCGTCAACACTATTAAGGTCATTTTGGAGACGTTGCTTCCGATTTTGTGAGACTTTTACCTGACATTGAGATGAAATGACATCCCATGTCCTACCGCCCATAGAAACTGCTAGGGTTTGAAGAGCAGTCCGACTTGCATCACTTTTCCTGGCCAGGCTTAGACTTAAGCTATTTACCATTACTCAAGTTCGGTTAGTCTCAGCTCTGTGCGGCCCGCACACTAGTACTGGTAAACCGCTTAGAGGATCTAAGCCTGTCCAGGAACCGCGGTGCAAGGTGGACTGTCCATGCTAATAAACCCTATTGGTTTCATTGGGCGACAGGGTTTGAGATGTCATCTAAATGTCGGGTAAAAGTCCCACAAAATTGGAAGCAACGTCTCTTAAATGACCATTACAGTGTTGATGGGGATGTTAAACCTCAAATCAAACAAAAAAAATCAGCTCTGTGCGAAGCACCGTGCACCCCAATCTATTTTTCCGGCCCGATGGGCGGGGGCGCTCTGATTTTGTAGTTTGCACAATATTGCAGTCAATAAAGAGAACACTCATAATAACAACATTAAAGTAAAATTCTGATATTAAGACCACCTTTGGGACTGCTCAAAAGTGGTCTTTAAGACTACTTTTGAACAGTCCCAAGGGTGGTCTTCCACTAGAGCACACTGGATGTAGAAAACATATAGAAAATATACCTGAAACCTTCTAAATATGCTTTAAAATGCATAATTTGTCTTGATTTTAGGTAAGGCTGGCATGATTAATCGATTAATCGATCAATATATTCCAGAAAAATGATTATCGTTAGTAATTTGCTAGTATTTGATTATTTGACACGTGCAATTTACTAACCAATGTTGTGCCTAAAATAGCTGGATGAGTGGCAAACAGTGCAGACCCTGATGAGACGCCACGTTCTGCGGCATCTCATCTGGGTCTACACTGTTTGCTCAGGCCAGAATGTCCAAAAATATACAGTACAGTATAACATATGGTAAGAGTCATGCTTAAGCAGAAAGCCAGATAGGTAAAATTGTGATACAATCTCCACTGATTCAGTGATTTTTTTAGGCGTGCGTCCTGCGTCCTGTACGCATAATTTCGCCACAGGATGCATAAAAATATCGTTGGCGGGTCCTGGGACGCATAAAAATTCTCGGATGAATGTACGCCGCAGACGTCCGATTTGGATTAAAACTGTTTGATAATTTATAACAGTTCAATTATGACACTGTTGTTAATCCCTGTCATGTAATTGCCACCCTGCGGTGCGTGTCGATAAGGTGTGAAAATATGGTCAAGTTATGTCTCTAGTTTGCGTTTATTCCACAATCATAAAATTTAATCCGCAATCAATGTGAAAATTATTTAATTGCTCCTAAGACGTGTTGCTACGACTATTCTACTATCTCGTGAATGGTTATGTTTTGGCGCCAAATAGCAGACGCTTGGCGATAAAAATTGAACGGTTTTAATTTGTGTTAACACATCTATATGCTGTTGTTGGTTATTGACACGGAGCTTACGGAAAGCGCTGTTTTCCACAACCGTTTTGCTATCGAGAATTTTTTTACCATTTCCAAACATTTTTTTATGAAAGAGATACGCCCGCTTAAGATAATACAATAGACACGTGTGGGATTGCTGGGGTCCGATGACGTCATTTACTAATCACGTGCAGGAAAAAACTAGCGGTGGTTGGTGGGCCGCAGTTTGGATGCCGGAATTCGATGTTCGCATTGAACTTGCTTGTTTATTTCGTTTAAAATCAGAGCTTTAGGAATAATTCTCACAAAAAATCGGGCTTGCTTAGTAATGGAGATTGTTATATTACTCATGTGTAAGTAAAATTGAGTGGACAATTATTCAATTAAACGTTATTTATGTTGAGAATTGTAAAAGGATAGAGCATAACATGAGATGCATCGTATTTTCAGCTGACATAAGTAAAAATAAAATCGTCCAAAAATAATCTGTGCGGGTTACCTGCACCCTGAACTTGGGCCTGTAATTTGAGGGAAAAAAACTGCGGGTAATACACGCCTGAATACGGTATATACACAAGTTTAAATAAAACTGAAAACGGGCAATGATCAGGAATTGCTACAACCAAGAATTCATGCATCCCAGACTACAAGACTTACTCTAGGGTGCAAAAGAAGGTTTCACCATGGGTCCTGGGTTGGATGCATGGTTTGGGTCTGGGATGCATTAGATCTGGACCCAGTGGGTCCCAGGACTCATAATGGCAAATTTGTAAAAAAATCACTGCTGATTACTAATCGATTAACGATCACAATGGCATGACTGATAATCGATTATTTTTTCAACTCTGATTAGCCAGTACTAATTTTAGGTGGTCCTAAGAGTGGAATTTTACTGTATTTCTTACCCAATATTTTGCTAGGAAAAAAGGTTTTTTTATCCTTAAGGCTCTGCATGCAGGGTATTTTTTTCAGTATGCCACATTCTGAAATATTTTTGTTATTTTCTCCAGAAAACATGATTAGACATTTCAATCAAGTTGTCTCCTACTTAAAGGTTTTTTTGACATTCCTTTAGATTGTTTCTTTCAAATAGTTGATTCCCCAATACGAGGTCATTCAATGAAGTTGTTTTGTTTGTTTGTAATTGAGTTTAATGGCCCAGTCAACACTATTTTCCTGGGAAGGCATATACTTAAGAGGTTAACCAGTACAGTGCATATTCTTTCGCCAGAAGCTCACAACTGCCCTTCTTGAATCAGCTGAAGGGAGAGAATGACCATAGAAAAGATTTCATGATCAATCTCCACGAAAAAAAAAATGTTGCCGACCCTGGCAGGTATCGAACCTGTGAACTCCTGACCTCCTTTGAGTAGAATTAGCTGGATTAAACTGTTGCACTTATTACTCAATTATCTGAAGTAGTCTGTGTGCAGCACATGCTAAATTCCCGCTAGCACCCTACCTAGTGGTGGCGTCTTTGAACTTTATATCCGACAGCACGACTCGTAGCGCATCATAAAAATACTTGACTTTATTATTTTTCGTGTCTGGCGCTAGTGAAATCGCGCCTCAAATGCATTTTTTGGTCAGTCACTCTGTCTGTCTGTCAACTGTTAGTCAAACTCTCTCTCTTTCTCTCTCTCATCTCAACAGTTATGTGACATTGAAGAGAGTTGGAGTAGGTGTCGACGGCATGATGTCGAACTAACGTTGACTCGACGCCCGCCTGTCAGTCCAACTCATCAGTTTATTTCGAGTGTCAGTATGTTTATTTGTCTGTCTAACTGTCTTTCCATTTGTCTGTTAGTCAGTCAATTTGTCTGTCTGTCTGGTTGTTTGCCTGTCCTCTGTCTGTCTGTCTCAATCACAGCCAATTTACTCAAAATGTTCAGTCAATCACTCAAATTTAACATAAATCAGTTTGTTTTAGATGATATTTATAAGCCTCAGGCTTACTTATTTTCTTGTCCTTTGGGATCATGGATTCCATTGTGGAGTTTTGAAAATACTTGAGGGTCACTGATGAGGCCTAATTGACCGAAACTAGCTAGTCTGGTCCAGAAAACATGTACACTTCATATTTTCCAGTTCTATGGTGTATTCCCTTGCTTCCAAAGGATATACCTTTTATAGTACATATTTACTGTCAGATTGTATTTGTCAGTTCGAGTGCATTTACCGTATTCGACCTATTTACTGCACATGCTCCTATAAGCGCACACCAAAGCTATTTTTGGAAAGAAAATGCACAATGCTCACGTTACAGTAACCTAGTTATTTCTCCTCCTGAAGGTGAACCCCTCAGCTGAAATTCAACTCTACAAAATAATCATCTTGGAAGCTATTTTTTCGTATTTTCTTCGAATCGAGTGTGGGCTTATTAGGAAGATTTTTCACCACGATGTTTTGATACAATTTTGAAGAAACTAAGCGCACAGTGCGGTAAATAGGTGGAATACGGTAATTGTATGTGATGTTTGCTAGAAATAAAACAGGAATTTTAAATTTATTAAAATTGCACATGTAGACAGATCGCTGAACATTTTTTAACTGCACTTCTAGACAGATCTTTATTCAAGCAACTATCTAATGTCATTTGGCGTATCACCGGTAACAATTCGGATTCTGATAGTTGGACACATTTTTTTTTTAAATTGCACAATCATGTAGATAGATTGTTGGACAAGATAGATGGATGGCTTTCGTGAATAACAGTATCTCAAGCCATTGACAAAGAGATTTTCGTCAATTAAAAACAGATCGAGGATAAATGAATTTCATTCTTTCTTTCTCAAGGCATTACTTCAATGTAAACGGGTATATTTTCTCTTAGAATGTCTGAATATTGTTAGCATTTTAATTCCACCAAAACATTTGAATAGCGATGGCCGTTTCAATTAACGGCCAGTGCTTTGTGCAAGAATAACGTCAAACGGAATTCCTAAAACCTCCTATACCCCCTCGATTTCGGAAAAATGGTTATTACAAGAAATTAAAAAATTGTAGAGAGATAAACCTTCGTGCAGTTATCAAATATGTTATTTATAATAATTTGATACCCAAGTCCTAACTGACTACAATACATATCTTAATTATAACAGGAGATGAAATATACTACTCAAAGTTTGATAGGGATCACTTTTTAATGCAAAATAATTTTTGGATAAATTAATCAGCTGAATCCAAATTTGATACATAATGATAGAAAACGTATCCTTCACAAAAACTAGTGATCAATTTTGTCAACTGGTACTAAATTCAAGCATGACAACGGCAACCGTCTTGGCACTCCCAAAATTTGCCGTAACACGAGGGATTTGGACAAATGATTTCCGAATTTTTCAGACAAACATGCATGACATCCACGGGCATAAATGACGGTACGACATCGCCAGAGCATCCTCGTAGACAGAGTCTGTATCCGATTTTGTGGAATCAGCTTTCATTCAGCAATTAATGCATCTTTGAGCTCCTGTTAAGTCCTCGGATGCACACACTGCCTATATAATTTTGACCCCTTGAACCCCAGTTTTTTATAGTAAAACTGGGGTTTACAGGGGTAAACATCAGGGCTCGAGAAAATGTCGGTTTTCCGGTTCTGAACCAATTTTGGGTTTAATGAACCGATTTTAACTGAAAAAGAAGTTTAAAAAATCGGTCCATAATTCCATAAAATTTTCAAAAAAATCAGTTCAAAAATTTTCGCTAAATCATCGTTGAAAAACAAGCTGACCGTTTGCCACTGATAATCCAAGCATGTATAAAAAAATTGCCTACAGCACAAGGTGTTAGACTGGTTCATTATCTAACTAGGTGAAAATCGGACAAGTCCATGTCGGGTTCTTTGATCTTATCGCAGCAAGATTTGACCTGTGTGTTAAAATTATCCAACCGTGAACAATGGCCTCAGGCGTTATCGGCATGCTAGCAGGGTGAGAAAATTAGGTCAATCAATGCAGGACATACGCTAGTTTGTTTACACAAGTCATTGATTTATGGCTTACTATAGAACCGGTATTTAAATATATAATTGTTTTTTTTTTCACAGGGCGCAATTTTCAATACACACCTGTCATGTCTGTTAAGACTTCCAGAGAAAATGCCTTTTTTCACCCATTCTTAAGGATATTTCTATTTAAGAAATATGCTCCATTGAAACCAATAACATAAACCATGTGTGTATTATGCCCTTGAATGAATTAAAATGAAACCGCATGACGTTATTTTCCGATCACGTGCCATCAATATCGGTTGCCGTTTGTAGACAAAGCGATTTCTTTCAGGCTTGTGTGACCGTGAAATATGTATATTCTTTAGAACTCAGTCTGGCCACGTAAAATTTTCAATGACTCTCGTTTGGCCATGTTTTGGTTTGAGAGTAAAGAAATGTTTTTCGATTTTTTAACCTGTTCAAAACAATTTTTTTTTAGAAATCCGCTCTATTAAAAACAGTGACATAAAACTGGTGTGTGTGTGTGTTACGTCTGTGACTGCATTAATGAGTATTGTGTAAAAGGAAACGGTATGACGTCATTTTCCGACCACGTGGCTGCAATCGGTCGCCATTTGTAAACAAAGCAACTTGGGCAAAATAAAGATGCGTGACATAAGAGAAATATTTTAAAGGTTTTAAAAAAGGGCAAAAAATATAGTGACCATCGAGCTGATCTTTGACTGCACCATGCCAGCGGTCGTCAGGTGCTGAGTGACCCGGATATTGGGAAAATGAAAGTAGATGAAATCTGGCATAGAAAATGAAAGTAGATGAAATCTGAACTATGTGAGCAATAATTGCTGTTTATAATCGAGATACTGGTGCTTATATTCGTTGACAAGTGTAAGAGCAATATTGGTATGTCATTTGTTACGCTAATAACACATTTTGAAATTGCAAATCACCAAGGATGTTTAAGGAAATTACCGAAACCGATCGGCAATTTCCGTAATTTTTTGGCGAAATCTGGCTGGACCGATTCGGATTCTTCAGTTTCTCGAGCCCTGGTAAACATTGTATTCTTATTTCTGCTCTAAAATATAGATTGTGGGTATTTGTTAGAACCACCTCGATGAGGCGGTCCTAAAGAGAACCCACAATCTATATTTTTAGCAGAAATAAGAAAAATGTCACAATTTTTCATCTTAAAATCGTTGTTTTTGGTGGTAAAATTTACAATGTATTTGTATAGGCGTGTTTTCGTAATGCAGGTCGGGCTGAAACAGCATGCTGTAGCATGTCCCGCGCATGCTCAATCAGATTTAAGTCCGGTGATCAGGCAGGTCAGTCCATACAAACCATTGTCTCACATTCCAGATAGGAATCAGTGACTTCGGCACGGTTTGGACGGGCATTATCGTCCATCAGAATACAGTCCTGGCCAATAACATCTGCATATGGTCTCACAAACAGATCAAGAATCTCATTACAGTATCTCACTGCCATGAACTTTCCGTTTTCAACTACGTACAAGTCAGTTTTACCGGTCACGCTTATCCCAGGCCAAACCATGGCTGATCCCTTTCCATAGTGCAGTGATTTTTTTACAAATTTTCAACTATGCGTCCTGGGACTCGCTCAACCAAAAAACTGTGCGTCCCAATCTGAAAGTATGAGCCCCAATATTTGGAGGGAAAAAAAGGAAGTACAAAAAAGATCGGTTCAGTATAAAATGCCATTATTCATGGTTAAAAATAATGCGGTCTAGTATCTATTATTTGCAATGAACAGAATCAATCCTCAACTTGTGTTGTTTACTAGCCCAAAGAAATCCTGCTAAAGTGTATGTTTTTAAGTCTATTTTCCGTAATGTTTTCTACTTTCGTTTTCGATAAATGCGCACCGCAACGTGCGTGAAATTTACTTCATGCACAATGGAGATAATATTCCAAACCATTATCGACAAACGTTTCCTCCCCTGATCATGCTGATTGGGACACCAGCTATCTAGGTTCAGGGGCTGAAAAATCCATTGCCCGGCCGCCCGGTACAAGTCTGAAATCGCGCCGGGCAGGTGCACTTTGACCTTAGGTCGGGCAAGTGCAAAAAATCGTCTACAGCTGTCAGTCTTTTGAGTCCTTAAATACAGTAAAACTAGAGTAAGTAAATCACAATAATTGTGCTGCACTGTCCTGCTTTGTAAACAATTCAGAGACAAATCGTCTGTGTATTTATAACAGTTCAATTATGACACTATTGTTAATCCCTGTCATAATTGCCAAGTAAACATGATTGCTCTGAGGTGTGTGTCTTTCATTTCTGGTGATAAGCCAACTTGAAAGAGGTGTGAAAATATGGTCAAGTTATGTCTCTAATTTGCGTTTATTCCCCAATCATATAATTTAATCCACAATCAATGTGAAAATGATTTACTCGCACCTCAGACAATTAGCTACGTCTAACGGTAGATGTATGCATTATAAAAATGGATCGTGAATGGTTATGTTTTGGCGCCAAATAGCAGACGCTCGGCTTGGCGAGAAAAGTCGAACGCTGTTGTTGGAGCTGCTGGGGATAATTCGGGGGGCTGTGCAAAGCGCTGTTTTCTATCCACCTCCATTCACAACCGTTTAGCTATCGAGAAAATATTTTTTACCGGTTCCAAACAATTTTTTAAGAACGGGATACAGCCCATTAAAATAAAACAATTGCATTTAACACGTGCGGGGTTGCGGCATCGGATGACGTCATTTGACTCAATTACCGAACACATGCAGAAAAATGGTAGAGTTGGTTTGTGGGCGGCGACTTGGATGGCAGAAAACTTTGATGTTCGCATTGAACTTGCTGGTGTGAAAGTTTGGGCTCATTTTGGATGGAGGGGATTCTAGTCTTGTGGTTGGATCATTAAATTGTACCTGTATTGATTTTTCGGTGACTCGTTGGGCAGTTGAAGGTTCAGTTAAAGTGCGGTATTTTATCACTTCCGCCGATATTTACAGCAGTGAAAACGAAAGTTGGATTTTTCGCATATGAAATATTTGCGTCCTACAGACGCACATATTTTATGATCGTGCATCCTCAGTCCTATTTGTGCGTCCTGGACGCAGGATGCAGGGGTAAAAAAAATCACTGATAGTGATCATGCTCTGCCACATTCAAGTCATTGAATCGCTCTTTAGACATCCGACACACTAGTTGACGTTTATAAGTGAAATCTAGACAGAATCTGGACTCATCAGTAAACAGTACTGGCGTCAAGTCACGAACCGTCCACCTGGTGTGAGTTCTGACAAAGTCTAACCGGTTAAGCACGTGCTGTCTCGTCAACAGAACACATACAACAGGCTTCATGGCATTAAGTCCGAACTCGTGGAGCCCGTTTCTGACAGTTTGTGTAGAAATTCTTACTCCAGTTCTGTTCCTAAGCTTGTTATGCAAGCGCGTAGTGTCCAGGAACCGTTGACGTCAAGAAAGAATCAACAAGAAACAACCCTGACGTTGAGTTGTAGCCCTTTCTCGACCACCGCCGTGTCAGTGTGGACGATGTCCGTGGGTAAGATGCCGACTCCACATTCGGGAAACCACGCTCTGAGACACATTCAGATTCCCAGCAACATGACGTTGCGAGACGCCAGATTCCAACATACCGACGCCACAATAATTTCTTCGGGGCTCAGACGTTTTCTTAATTGTCCCCTAGGCATTTTAGTGTTTCACAAATCAAATGAAATCCTATTACACTTGGTAAAAGGAACGCTGACAAGTTTGATTTGTCTGTTGGAAAGCAGTGCTACGCAAGATTTTGGGGGTGCATGAATTCATTTGCAAAGTGTGCACTTTCAGGAGTACTGAATTGCACACGAGTTTCTGCTTAAAGTATTAATCAATATCCGGAGAATAAATTCTGTAAAGAAATTTAAATTTTCAGTGCAAAACCAATCCCTATCAAACTTTGAGTAGTATATAAAATCTTCGGATCAGTATTTTTGGCTCGTCCCGGACTTGGCTTTTATACCTGACCGAATAAATGTGTCTATCTGTCCCCTTTGTCCAAGATTTTTGCCCAGCCAGCGTGAGGATACTCTTTTTGAGGAATACTATTACTGAAGATGATGATGAACTGTGCTCAACTGAGTGGTGGTAACATAGCTGTCATTTTCTCTTCTCCTATTAGTTACTCGCTCACATCTGAGCATTATTTTGTGGGTGGTAAGTACTTTTTTTTTTCTTTTTTTAAAGCAATGTGGATGAAGTGCCTTGCTTAAGGGCACAACACATTGGTCAGCGCAAGGCTCGAACCCGCAACCTCTTGATCTGCACAAATCTGATCTGCTACCACTGCACCAAAGCACTCCACACTTTCATCTCAGTCAGGTAAAAATCCCACAAATTGACAGCAATGTCGCAAAAATGACCTGTAGTGCTGAAGGGTAAGTAGACCTTGGCATTTAGGATGATATACATATACAAGAAGCCCAAATCTACCTTTACACCGGTTGTAATGGTTGGGCGGAAATTATCTGCATTTCCCACCGAGTTCTTGAATAAATCTGAAAAAGGTTGATATCAAAACATAATCTTTATTCAAGCAACTATCTCTGTGCTATTAATTATGGAAAGCATTCGATATTTTATCTGCACTTGCAGCAAAACGGCACCTTCATGCGTTTGCTTTTCGGGCCGGAAGTTTATTTTTTGACCGGTGCGTAAATTTACCGGAACGGACCTAATTACCGGAACAGATCGGATTGGACTCATTCTTTCTTCGAATACTGTCCACGACCTCGCAGGCATTTTCGGCATACACTCCAGCTTTGCAGGATGAAAGCCTACACAGTAATCATGTAATTACAGTAGGGATGTTTAACCTGCACAGGGGGTGGGGTTCTCCCTGCAGAGGGATTTATGGACATCTCGGCCCCTAACAAACTCGGCCCCTGACAAACCCGGCCCCTGACAAACTCGGCCCCTAGCAAACTCGGCCCCCATTCAACTCCGTCCCTAAAAACTCAGTCCCTAGCAGCATTTAGGTCCTAAATTACAATGTTTTTGTTTCCGAGAATGAATTTGGAAGGTGGCTAGGTAGTTTCACAGAAAGTTTGAGCATATCTATCGTTTTTAATACGAAACCTTATCCACGACAAAAGATCGCGGAAACCGATGTTGTAATTGGGACGGTGTTGGAAGCGAGTGTGGCATCACGAAAACATGCCTATATAATTTTGACCACCTGCAACCACACTTTTATATAGTAAAACTGGGATTTACAAGGGTTTATATAAATTTACTTTTTTCTTCTCAAAAACATAGATTGTTGGTTCTTGTAAGAACCGCCGCGTCGATGCCGTTTTTACAAGTACCCAAATCTGTTTGCTCAAAAACATAGATTGTTGGTACTTGTTAGAATCGCCCTGTCAATGTGGTTCTAAAAAAGTACCCAAAACCTATGTTTATAGCAGAAATAAGAAAAAATATGTTCATGTTTCATCTGAAAATTTTCATATTTGGGTGGTGAAAAATTCAATATTTTAGAATAGGCGTGTTTTTTTTTTTTTTTTTTTTTTTTTTTTGGGGGGGGGGGGGGGTGGATATTAACATTCCAGTGTAAAACTTAATGTAAACCTATAGAAAACAATATTCGCCCCCGCCCATCGGGGTTTGGAGAAATAGTTTGGGCTGCATGATGCTTCCACGCAGAGCTGAATCTGACCACACACAAGTACTGGTAAACCGCTTAGAAGGACTAAGCCTGCCCAGGCAAAGCGGTGTGAGTCGGCCCGTCCATGCTTATAAACCCTATTGGTTTCATTGGGTGGCAGGGCTTGAGATGTCATTTCATCTCAATGTTGGGTAAAAGTCCCACAAAATTGGAAGCAACGTCTCCAAAATGACCTAAATAGTGTTGATGGTGTGGTTAAACCCCAATTCAAACAAACAGAAACAAATATAAAACAATATACGTGTAGTTCATGATATACATGGTTCTCCACGATCTGATTGTGCGTTGACGACGTTCATTACGAAAACACTCCTATACAAATGCATTGTCAATTTTTTGGCCAAAAATGGAAATTTTAAGAGGAAAAATTGTGATATTTTTCTTATTTTTGTTCGAAACATAGATTACGGGGGCTAGATAGAACCGTCTCGACGGTTCTATCGAGTAATCACAATCTGTTTTTTTAGCAGATATAAGAAAAGAAATGTTTTAAGAAAGAAAATTATTTTTTTCTGCCGTTCATGAAAGTATGAATGATAGCGTAGCGCTAGCAAAGTTTATATGAACCCCTTCGGTGTTAAGTTACTTTGCAAGCGATCCGCTGCTTTAATACTTTCATGATTTGTTTTTGTTTGATTTGAGGTTTAACGTCCCCGTCAACACTGTAAAGGTCATTTTGGAGACGTTGCTTCCAATTGTGTGGGACTTTTACCCGGCATTGAGATGAAATGACATCTCAAGCCCTGCCACCCAATGAAACCGATAGGTTTATAAGCATGGACGGGCCGACTCGCACCGCTTTGCCTGGGCAGGCTTACATCCTCTAATCGGTTTACCAGTACTCGTGTGCGGGTGGGTTTCAGCTCTGCGTGGAAGCATCATGCAGTCCATATATTGCTTCAAGCCCCGACGGGCGGGGGCCGTCATACTTTCATGAACAGCAGAAAAATAAAATTCATTTCTAAAATGAACACACCAGTACCTCATGGGTTTATGTCGGGTAAAAGCACCACAAAATGGGGAGCAACTTCTCCAAAATGACATATACAATGTTGACGGGGTGTCAAACAATTAAAATCATTGGTATTAACAGAAAAAAGGCTAATGGCTGTGGAATGGTGAAACCCTGCAAATGATAATAAAAACAAAACGGTTCAATATTTGTAAGTGCGCAACAGAACAAACTACTAGTCTCTTTTAAGTGGCAGAGATGTAATTACACGCCAATCAATCTATTAGTTTATTAATTACATCAGAAGGTGAGTGACAGTGGATCCACAGCAGCGTGTCATACACTGGTTCAATCAACGGCATTAGGTTCATTTAACTCATGTGAGATGGGTTACTCATAATATCATCAAAATGAGTTCAAAAGGTAATTAGGCATATGTACATTACAAATATGTGTAATAGTTTGATAATAAGTCAATTCCAACACTAATATATACATATTCTAATTTTAGGGGGCCGAGTTTGTCAGGTGCCGAGTTTGTAGGGGCCGAGTTTGCTAGGGGCCGAGTTTTCCAGGGGCCGAGTTTGTTAGGGGCCGAGATGTCCTGTCACCTGCAGAGGGAGCCTTCAGTTAACAGACGCACTTTGTGACATTCATCCTTGCCACTGGAGCATGTTCTGACACCACAATGCTAAGGCAAAAAAGTCGGGAAGTGGTAAACTCAGATCAAAATTTGAAAACTTGAGACGAGAAATTAAAAATGACATCAAAAATCAGCATGATCAGTATGTAAATAACTTGGTAGGTGATGTAAAGGCAAATCCCAGAGATTTCTACAGATATACCAATAGCCAGAAGAAAGATAGGCAAGGTATCACACCCCTTAATAAAAGAGGAGGGAACGGGGTCGCTGAATCGGACTCTGAAAGGGCAGAGGAATTGGTTGGTCAATTCAATGATGCATTTAATAAAACTGAGTTCAACGAGGTTCCATTGACTGGGAGATCGGCCCCTTTCATGGAAAATATTGTTGTATCCTCGGCGTGAGTGATCAAGTTACTTAAAGGCTTGAACCCTTCTAAAGCTTTAGGGCCTGATGAGCTCCATCCTAGAGTCCTGAAGGAACTAGCAAATGAGTTAGGTCCAGTTTTTGCTCATCTTTTCCAACAATCTCTCGATACGGGTGAAATTCCCAAAGAATGGCTCCTAGCGAACATCTGTCCACTTTTCAAAAAAGAGGACAGGACTCTTGCTCGTAATTATCGCCCGGTGTCACTGACCTGTGTTCTATGAAAATTGCTTGAACACATAGTCTGCTCAAACATCATGGCCGACTTGGATGAACATAAACTTTTGTCAGACAGACAGCATGCATATAGGAAAAGGCATAGTTGCGAAACTCAGTTGATCACGGTTATTAATGATTGGGCAAAAATCCTGGACAAGGGGGGGGGGGGGGGGCAGGTGGACACATTTATTCCGGAGGGAAGACTCTTAAATGTATAGATTCCTTCCTTTACTACAGAAAACAGCGGGTTGTTGTTAATGGTGAATCTTCAGTATGGGCGCCAGTTTTGTCTGAAGTCCCACAAGGGACTGTTCTTGGTCCTCTATTGTTCTCCCTGTACATCAATGATATTTCCACTGACATTGACTCAAAAATAAGACTGTTCGTAGACGACTGTGTTTGTTACCGGGAAATTAGAGATACAGATCACTCACTGAAACTTCAGGCTGACATAGAAAGATTTGGATGTTGGGCCCGAAAATGGGGCATGATATTTCAGCCAGTTAATTGTAATATTATGCAGATAACAAGGAAGAGATTCGAGGGCCTTTAGCATCAGAGGCAAATGAACTAACCACTGAGCTACCATTTTTTTTCACCTGCATATTGAGTTAATCATTAAATACCATTTTTGAAAGTCCTTTGATTACTTTTTTTCTCTTTTTTCTCCGCTCACAACTGAGCATTACGAGTAGGATTTCCTGGGTGGTAATCAGTACTTTTTTAAGCAATGTGGATGAAGTGCCTTGCTCAAGGGCACAACACTTTGGCCAGCGTGAGGATCGAATCCGCAACCTCTCGATCACAAATCCGATGCGCTACCACTGCACCAAAGCGCTCCACTTGTGCAATAAATTAAGAAACTCTAACACTGTTACATTGCAGTATGACCTTTGCGACACATTTTTACTTTAGATCATTTTAGACGAGATTAATCACACTTATATCCTTTAACGAGGATTACATTTTCAGAAGTGATTTACTGAGATTTCTCAGTGAGATTTTTCAGTTCTAGGTTACATTCCTTGCTTCCAAAGGATCGCTTAAAAATTTCATTTAAACACCACTGCTTGTATTAACCCATTTCAGACCTGAAACCCCCTAAACGGGTACCCTGGCAAACAGTGCAGACCCAGATCAGACGCCGCAGAACGCGGCGTCTGATCAGGGCCTACACTGCAAAAAGTTAAGCCATTTTCGGAATAAATTTTGAAGAAAACGCAACCTGACACGCCTAAATTTTGAAATGGACTCCTGCAATATATAAGGTGGAAGATTCCATTTGGTACAAAAAGGGTTAAAGGAATGTGTGGTGGCCATAAAAAGTACCCCTGCAACTCATCAAAGTGTTCTTATGGGGTAATTGATTCCACTGTGGAATTGCAGTTTTTATTTCCAAAAGATCACCTTATCATAGAGAACCTCATGTATTTCTCCTTTAAAAGCAGGTCCGACTGCCGTAAAAAGTGTCCCTGTTCATATTATACAGTAAAATCTTGTATTAAGACCACCTTTGTGGCTTTTCAAACGTGGTCTGAAAGACCCCATTTGAATATTCCCTAAGGTGGTTTCTTACTAGAGGACAATGGGTATAGAAAAAAAAAGGAAGACTAACTGAAATCTTATAAACACACTTTAAAAGTCAGAATAATCTTATTTTCTGCTGGTCTTAATAGCAGAATCGTACTGTATTTTCAGGTTCTTTGGGTGACTTTGATTCCACAGCGGAATTTTGAATGTCTTCGGGACACTGGTGGGGACTATTGTGGTCGAAACTAGCTAGTCTGTCCCAGAAAAAAAATCTTGTACACGCCAGAATTTTCTGTTCTGCTATATGCAGTCCTTGCTTCCAAAGGATCACCTTTTCAAAGAGCATTTAACCCCACCATAGCTAATACGAAGGGTATGTGTTTCGGCCGTAAAAACTCTCCCGCCTTTCATCTTAGCGTTGGTTATATTTCGGTTCCTTCCCAGTAGGCACATGACGTAAATATGACGTCATATCGACGTCGGTACAGCGTCATGACGTTTATTCAACGTCACAGCAACGTCGGTGCAAGGTCATGACGTTGCACCGACGTTGCTTTGACATTACCCCAGCGACGTGTGCCTGCTGGGTTTGGGATAATTCATTCCGCTGTGGAATTTAACAAAAAATGAGGGTCAATGATGAGGCCTTATTGGTCTAAACTAGCTAGTCTTGTCCAGAAAAAAACTTGTACACTCCCGGTTTTTTAGTTCCGTGTTGCAGTCCTTACTTCCACATAAGATCATCTCTTCATAGAACTATATCCCAAAAGTATGTATAATGATTAGAATCACCTCAGTATTATGCAAGTCATAGGGTATATTAATATGTCTTTTCGAGACAGCGAGGCGATTCTGATGACCACACACAGCATGCGTATTTACGTTGACGTCAGCCGATCCTATTGAATATCAACAGTATAAATACACTAGAACTTCGATGGCTCGAACACCGATGACTCGTTTACCATGGATGAGTTGAACACATTCTTGAGCCCCTAGCGAAATCCTCTACATAAGAAAAAGTGGGGGATAATTAAGGAGATTTTAGTCTTTTATTTTGCAAATGTATGCTGTGTGTACTCATTAGAAACGCCTCGATGAGGCGATTCTAATGAGTACACACAGCATACATATTCATTCTAGAACACAGAAAAGTTTTCATTCTAGAACACCGAAAAGATGTCAAAAAGTATCTCGTTATGCCTGCTGACAGTAACCTCGAACTACCCCTGTCTCGAACAGATTTTCGAGGTCCCAAACGTGTTCGAGCCATTGAAGTTCGACTGTACATGCATACGTATCACCCGCGGGTTTCTATGCATTAACATTTGCCGAGGCCCGTGAAAAACCATAGGTAATCAATATATTCTTGAATAAAACCTATATTTTCACTACTGCATGCCATCTATTTATTTGAATACAAACATGTTCTAACTATTACTGGCATGAGTGGGCCTCAGTTGGATGTACGACTGACTGGTCACCAGGAGGTAGTGGGCTCGATAGTTGTCGGGTCTGCAACATTTTTCCTGGCATCACGAAAACACGCCTATATAATTTTGACACCCCAACCACCTTTAAACCCCATTATTGTATAAATATTTGCTCACAACATAGATTTTGGGTACTCGTCAGAACCGCCTCGCTGAGGCGGTGCTGAGGAGTTCCCACAGTTTATGTTTCGAGCAGAAATATGAAAAATATCAGATTGTTTTTTTTATCTGAAAATTTTCATTTTTTTATTATTATTTCTGGGAAACCTTTCAATATAAATGAATAGGCGTATTTTCGTAATGAAGATTTAATATGAAATGTCTTCTGCGGTTATTCTTTCCTGTCCGCTGATTTAAAAAGGGGTAGTTGGGCCCCCGCTCATCGGGGCTCGGGGACATAGACGGCATGGGCGGCATGGTGCTTCCACGCAGAGCTGACACTGGTCGCACATGAGTACTGGCAAAGTGGCAAAATGTTTAGAAGGTCGAAGCCTGCCCAGGCAAGTGGTGCGAGCATATGGACCCTATTGGTTTTAATTAGCGGCAGAGCTTGAGATATCATTTCATCTGGAAGCAACGTCTCCAAAACGACCTAAATAGTGTTGACGGGGACGTTTACCCTCAATTCAAACAAAAATACAAAAAGGGGTAGCTCACAGTTTCTGGCGAAAGATGTTGACTGCTTATCCCAACAGACACACGTCGCTAGGGCAACGTCAAATCAACGTTGGTGCAACGTTGATGTGACGTTGTACCAACGTTGATGTGACGTTGCATGAACGTCATGACGTCACAATTACGTCATGTGCCTGCTGGGTATATCCCTGCCAGTACAAAACAGCGGCCCAACGTCATGTCGTATCGCTATCGGTCCGACGTCGGCCCGCCACTGTTTGCTGGCTGGGATATCAGGCTACCCAGAAATTAAAGGCGTAGTTAAGTAAACTGACTGCTCGGCAAGACCTAGTGTTGAAGCTGACAGGCTGACTGGGAAATGTCTCAACCGCCATTATTTCAAATGTACAGACTCAGTTAAACACATTTATAGAATGCTTTTTTTTTCTCAAGTTGTTTCACTGCTCTAGTTGAAAAGAGGCTAGTCAGCCACAGAAGATACAGAAGTTTTCACTTGCCATAATCATAAAACACTAGTGTGCTGAAATGGCATCATCTGTTTTATAGATCTCCAAAAGTATAACATTTTTATTCTAGTTTACACATGCAGTACAGTTTGTGGGTGCTTGTTAGAACAGCCTATTTGAGACGGTTCTAACGAGTATCCCAAATATATGGTTTCTGAACAAAAACAAGGACACTGATGTACACGTCAGTAAACCCCTCTGTCCTTAGGCCTTCGCGCATCAAGGCTTGGAGAATTAGATTGGGCTGCTTGATGCTTCCACGCAGAGCTGGAACCGACCACACACGAGTACTGCCAAACAGCTTAGAGGCTCTAAGCCTGCCCAGGCAAAGTGGTGCGAGCCGGACCGTCCCTACATATATATATATAAACCCCTCTGGTTTGTTTGGGCCACAGGCTTGAGATGTCATTTCATCTCAGTGTCGGGTAAAAGCCCCACAAAATTGGAAGCAACGTCTTCAAAATGCCCTGAATAGTGTTGACGGGGACGAAAACCTCAATTAAAGCAAACAAATGTGGGCTTTACATGGTGTTCGTTACATCTCCGCCCATCGGGGCTTAGAGATATATACATGTATTGGGTTGCATGATGATCCCACTACCGGTAAACCGCTTAGAATGTTTAAACATTAAAAACAGAAACGATCAGGAACTGATACAATCAGATCCCAAATTGTTCCCAAAATATCACAAGGGAAAGACGTTGACATTTGGAGTGACGACAGTAAACAAAACGGACTTCAGCAGCTGTTTACCAAACAGTTGGTGACTCAGAATATGGGGGTGGGGGAAGAATCAGAATCATCAACGTAACAACATACAGTGAAACTTCGATAACTCGAACACAGAAAGTTCGTTTACCATGGCTATTTCGAACTAGCTCTGGAGTCCCTTGATAATATTTCCCAATGCTCCAGATATCCAGATATTTAGTATTATATGTGCATTTTTTTTCTGAATTGATCTTTAAAAGGTATGTTGTGTGTACTCAGTAGAATAGCCTCAGTGCGATTCTAATGAGTACACACAACACGGAAGATCGTGAAGATCTCCCATTATGCCTCATGTCTTGGCAGGTGTTCCGAGTTATTGAAGTTCGACTGTATATAATTAGAAAAAGAATCAGAACCACCGACACAAAACATGAAGGAACCAAAGCAAAAGCACCGACTTTGAATGATCAGTAAATATCACTGGTGGGTTTAAGTTACCTTTACGGGATCCCAACCCTCACTCTCACTTTCACTGTGGTTCAGTCAAGTATTTGTTTGCTCCGCGTGAAGGATTTTTAAGCCTGTCCAGACGTGCGAGTAGGACCGTCCCTACATATAAACCCTTTTGGTTAGTTTGGGTGGCAGTGCTTGAGATGTCATTTCATCTCAATGGCGGGTAAAAGTAGAAGTGGAGGCAATGATCAGGAATCGATACAATTAACCCACAGCTCCCATCAGGGACACCAAAGGGAAAGAAACACAAACATGAAACAACAGACACTAATGGAAACATCAACAGCGGAAAGCCAAAAGGACAGTTACTTTTACACAAAATGGCCAATAGGCTATCCAAAATTAAATAAAAAAAGCGACACAAAGACCCAAAGACAAACCATAAAAAAAAATAAACCGCGACAGAAGAACCGCCTTGGAACGGTCAATGGAAACGAATTCCACTGGGGGGCTTAAATCGATTTTACGTGGCCACAATCCTCGCCCTTACTTCCGTCGCGATTAAGACAAATAATTTGTTTAGTCCGCATGAAGGCCTCCTAACTCATCAGTGCAACATCTCCGTGAACACAAAAATGAAACAACCACAGAGATGAAACAACGGTAAGGACTCGACAGCACAAAACCACTGAAATGCTGGAGCAAAAGAAAACCAACAGCTAGACTCCGATGGGCCAGACCAGAGACAGAGCATCAGGTACCAACCAACATAAGCCTTTACGTTGGAACCGTCATAGAATCTGAGGCCTGGCCAACGGGCGTGCAATTAAAGAGGGAAGCAAAGTTGTCAACCGTGATTGGGTTAAGTACCATGCATGCAGTCTGTCGTATAAAAATGTGTAGTACCCAATCTTTTTATATCGAAGAACAATTTTACGAAATTGGGTGCTGAAGTCATTGCGGTTATATACTTTTCTGAATTCATATACTAAGTCACCATAAAACTCGGGTTCCGATAGACCTTGTTGCAGAATAAATTTAAGTCCGACATTGAATTTTGAAATTAAATCAGAATGACATCTATAAAAATTTGAAAAGGCTTTTCGTAGTTTGTGATGCCGATAACCCTGATTAAGAAGTTTAGCCGTTAACAATTTATTACGAGTGTTGAAGTCAGTTACATGACTACACACTCTAGCAAATCGAATTAATTGCGAAATAAAAACGCCATAGGATGGCGCACGAGGAACATCACCATCCAAAAAAGGAAAATTTACAATCTCAAAATCAAAATCATCGCGTTTATCATAAATTTTGCAAGAAACAAAACCATCTACAATAGATAGATGTAAATCCAAAAAACGGGGTTTCGGTATCAGAAGAATTTGCTTTATTCAACTGAAGTTCTGGGGGTAAATTTGACAAATTTTAAAAAGTCCCACAAAATTGCAAGCAACGTCCCTAAAATGACCTAAATACTGTTCACGCCTACTTGAGACATCGTTTCAAACAAACAAAAAAGCATCCCGAGGCGTTTTATTATTGCTGACAAATGTCCACTACTTTACTGATAGATGAGTAGAGTTGCAGATGGACTTCGGGAACAAAAACACCAAAACATGCAAATATATGTCCTTTTCTACAAGCCTTTGTGGTGCAGTTAAACCTCCTCATCTTGTAAACAAGGCGTCCTGAGTTCCATTCCAAGCTTCTCCACACTATCCGATGAGTCTTTAAACCCAGGTCCCGTCTCTATATGACCTTAGGTGCGTGTTGGTTAGACGTTAACACACACACACACAAGGAAAAGAAAAAGCCCATACTTGTACAAACTCCAGATGACGTGCTAAATCACGTGACCAGAAGAACCATCTGGTAACCAGTTAACAAAGAAACAGTGTCAACGTTGGTGTGTTCATACGGACTCTTAACGAAGTTTATTCATTACTCTATTGCCGCTAGTCGGACAGTTTTCTTCAGTACTTGATGCAGTACAGTTGCGGTTAGTCTGAAAGTCGTTCGGATGTGACTAGTGCAATTCAAGTGGTCATGAAAAAAAAACAAAAAAACAAAAAAAAAAAACACACACACACACACACGCCCAATGGCTCTTAGCGAACATTTGTCCACTCTTGAAAAAAGGAGATAGGGCTCTTGCCCGTAATTATCGCCCTGTGTCTCTGACTTGTGTTCTGTGCAAATTGCTTGATCATATAGTCTGCTTGAACATCATGGCCCACTTGGACGAACATAAACTTTTGTCAGACAGACAACATGCATTCAGGAGAAGGCATAGTTGTGAAACTCAGCTGAGCACAGTTATTAATGACTGGGCAAAAGCTTGGACAAAGGGGGGCAGGTGGACACATTTATTCTAGACTTTGAGAAGGCTTTTGACACCCCACCTCATGAATTTCTTAAATCTAAGTTATTTGGTTACGGAATTGGGGGGAAGACTCTCAAATGAATAGATTCCTTTCTTTGCTTCAGAAAATAGCGTGTTGTTGTTAATGGTGAATCTTCAGAGTGGGCTACAGTTCTGTCTGGAGTCCCAAAAGGGACTGTTCTTAGTTCGCTGTTGTTCTCCCGGTACATCAATGATATTTCCACTGACATTGACTCAGAAATAAGACTGTTCGCAGACGACTGTGTTTGCTTCAGGGAAATTAGAGATACAGATGACACACTGAAACTTCAGAATGACATAGATAGATTAGGATGTTGGGCCCGAAAATGGGGCATGAGATTTCAGCCAGTTAAATGCAACATTATGCAGATAACTAGGAAGAGATCTAGTAAAGTTGAGAGGGAACGGTCCTCGAGAATGTGGACTCCATTAAATACCTTGGAGTGACAATTGCACACAACTTGAGATGGAATACTCATAATAGCAACATGTGTACTAAGGCAAATAGAACACTTAGTTTCCTGAGGCGTAATCTTCATCAGTGCCCTCAGGATGTAAAAGAGGCAGCATATAAAGGAGGTATGTACGGAGATGGTTATTGGAATCAGTAACCATGCAAGTCACCATGCAATACGCATGCGCCGACTGGAGTACTGGCTCCACGTTTTGCATTTCCGGCCTGATTTCCTACTTTCGATTTACTGACGGCCTTTATTGACACCGAGTAATTTGTTCACACGAGAATATTTGGGTAATAATTAATTATCAGAATCCTCACACACTAGAATAAGATTGTGTCATATCTTAATTCTTGCATATGGTATAATTGGGGCCATAATTTGTATTTATACATCCTCTGTCAATTGAATTGTCCGCTGGAGAGAAAATTGTCCATAAATTCGTCATGGTACTAGTGCGGCAAATGTGACTGGGAAGCTCCGTGGTGACTGGTTTTTGTTTTATTTGAGGTTTAACGTCCCAGTTAACACTGTAACGGTCATTTTGGAGACGATGCTTTCATTTTGTTGGACTTTTAGTCGACATTGAGATGAAATGACATCTCAAGTTGTGTCACCCAATGAAACCAATAGGGTTTATTAGCATGGACAGTCCGCCTCGCACTGCGGTTCCTGGACAGGCTTAGATCCTCTAAGCGGTTTACCAGTACTAGTGTGCGGGCCGGATTCAGCTCTGCCTGGAAGCATCATGCAGCCCATATATTTCTTCAAGCCCGTATGGGCGGGGGCTGCCGTGGTGACTGGGAAGTATGGCAAGCCTTTTTACTATTTATTATGGAATGTAGATATCTAATTTATCATAGAAGATATATATTATATTAGATATCTTAATTATTATATTAGATATCTTATATAGCATATAAGATATCTTATATAATATATGAGACATCTTTATATCTTATTTATTATATAAGATATCTTATATAGCATATAAGATATCTTATATAATATATAAGATATCTTTATATATAAGATATCTGATATGTCATATAAGATATCGTGTATGCTTTATTAGATATCTTATTTATTATATTAGATATCTTATATAGGATATGAGATATCTAATAAAGGATATAAGATATCTTATTTACAAAATGTATAAGATAGCTTATATACTAAATAAGATAGCTAATATAGCATATGAGATATCTTTTGTAGCATATCAGATATCTTATATATTGTATAAGATATCTTATTTATTATATAAGATCTTATTTATTATACAAGATATATTATTTAAAGATGGAAATAGGATATCTTATATGATACATAAGATATCTGATATATTATATAAGATATCTTATATGTTATATTAGATATCTTATTTGGTATATTAGATATCTTATTTAGCATATCAGATATCTTATATATTCCAGTGAATAAGATATCTTAAATCCTATATCAGATATCTTATTTGATATATTAGATATCTTATACAACATATAAGATATCTTATATAATATATAAGATATCTTATTTACCTAAATATATAAGATATCTTATTTGACAAATAAGATATCTAATATATTTTACCAAAAAACATAATGAAGTCTACCCCAAACTGCCAAAAGCATATCTGGAAATGACTACCCCCATTTATGCCTAACATTCCATTACCCATTTTGTGCCAGAACCCCTTGCAAACAGTGCAGGCCCAGATCAGATCAGGGCCTACACTATTTGCAAAACGTTCAACAATTTTCAGATAACACAACCTGTCATACCTAATATTCAAAATGGACTCCTGCCATATATAAGGAGGATGATTCCATTTGGTAAAAAGGGATAAAAGGGACAAAGAAATATTGAACTAATTATGCGAAAAGTAGAGGCAGAAACCATGCTGAATATATGCACAGTCTGGTGAGAGGCTTTGTTTTTTTGTTTTTTTTTTCAAAAAACATGCAGCGAGCAGCGCTTGGCATAACTCAGAGTTTTAAGTTCAATTAAGACTTCTACTATCTGAAGAAATTTTGTAAGGGAGGATTAGTAAATTATACAAACAAAAGCAAGCTGGATTTATTATCTATATATATATCTCTCTCTCCCCCCCCCCCCCCCTCTCTCTCTCTCCCTTAAAAAAAAAAAAAAGATGTATCGCACCTGTTTGGGAAACCCACACTTCAAGAATGCATTTATAATCAATTTTCTCCAGTTCTCTGTCTGTGTAGCAGTCTTTTGTGCATATAGGTACGAGAGGGAGCGACTATTATTTGTTATTTCTTTCGAATTTACATAGATGTCTTATATGTTGATTAAGATAACTTATTTATCAAACGTATATAAGATATCATATGTTAAATAAGATATCTTATACGCTTTATATATCATATGTTAAATAAGATATCTTATACACTTTATAAGATATCTTATATGTTGAATAAGATATCTGATATACCAATTAAGATATCTTATATACCAATATAAATAAGATATCTTATATAATATATAAGATATCTGATATGTTATATAAGATATCTTAAATGCTATATTAGATATCTTATTTAGTATATTAGATATCTTATATAGCATATAAGATATCTTATATGTTTTAGTAATTAAGACAATCAGATATCTTATTTATATAAGATATCTGTGTTATATAAGATATCTTATTTAAGATATAAGATAACTTATATATCATATCAAATATCTGCATTGCTGAATTAAATAAGATATATCATATAGGATATAAGATATCTACTTTAGGATATAAGGTATCTTATATCCTATATGAGATATCTTATATAATAAATAAGATATCTTATATAATAAATAAGATATCTACATTCCATAATAAATAGTAAAATGGCTTGCCATTGTGTAGCAACGTTGCATTCATAAGCTCTTTGCGACAAACAAAGTATCCTTCAACAAATACTTACCTACCTTCATTTATGAGGTGCTGTTTTACTATTTAATTGAATTTCAAGACTTAGTTATTTGCTTGTATTGGAGTTTAAAGGCCCAGGCATCCCCATTTAGGACATTTTTGAATCGGTCAGTTAACTTATCCACACTTTTCCTGGGCAAGCTTATATGTTAGCGGTTAACTAATACAGTGCACATTCATTCACAGAAACTGACAACTGCCCTTCTTGAATCAGCAGAAGGGAGAAAATGAAAATAGAAAAGATAGGAAGGAATGTTGCCGACTCCAACAGGAATCGAACACGTGTCCTTCTGATCACCAGTCAGACCTGCATCTGACTGACCTACCAAGATATCTTTTAGTCAAATTTTAGATAACTAAGAGTAACATTTTTTATATTTGTAATTATCGATATTTTTTGATATCATAAAAAAGGTAACCAATGATATGTAAAATATATTTCTTGATATCTATAAATTTATTTTATGATATCAATTATTCCATTGCATATATAGATATCAAAAAAAAAAAATCCAATTATAGTTATCATTTCAAAGGCTGAATTATAGATATCACAATTTTCAGTAATTGATAGCAGAAAATATATTTTCGATATCAATAAATGTAATTATCGATATCCTTAAAATGTTCTTCAATATTTGATATCTATATATCGAATAAAAGATATCTATAACTGAATTATAGATATGTCTTAACATATTTTAGATATCATAAAATAATAATAGATATCTAATATTATTTTTAGATATGAATGTCAGAAAATATTTTATGGATATCAATTAATGATATTTATGATATCCTAAAATGTTCTTCTATATTTGCTATCTATATATAGAATAATAGATATCTATAATTAGAATTATAGATATCCTTAAACATATTTCAAATATCATAAAATAAATAATAGATATCTAATATTATTTATAGATAGTTAATAATAATTATTGATATCCCATATTTAATTACAGATATCTATAAATCAAATTATAAATATCATTAAAACAAATTACAGATATGTACAATTAACATTATTGATATCTATAATTATCTGTATTTTTTGATATCATAAAATGAAATCCAAGATATGTTATGTATATTTCTTGATATTAATATATTTGTTTTATGATATCAATTATTTCTTTGCATATATAAATATCTAAAATCAAATTAGAGAAATCATTTAAAAGGCTGAATTATGGATATCACAATTTTCAATAATGGATATCATAAAATACATTATTGACATCAATAAATGAAAATATTGTTATCCTGAAATGCTCTTCAATCTTTGGTATCTATATATCAAGTAAAAGATATCTACAATTGGAATTATTGATAACCCTTTACATATTATAGATATCATGAAATAAATAATAAATATCCAATATCAATAATTTTAATAATAAATGTCTATAATTTGATTTATAGATATCTATAATTTGATTTATAAATATCTACAAATTGATATATAGATGTCTGTAATAAAAATATAGGATATCAACAAATATTATTATGTATCTATAAATAATATTAGATATGTATTATTTATTTCATTTTATCCATAATGAGTTAAGGGATATCTATAATTCAAGTTATAGATATCTTTTTTTCAATATATAGATATCAAATATGGATAAACATATCAGGATATCAATAATTACATTTATTGATAACCATAATATATTTTTTGATATCCATTATTCAAATCTGTGATATCTATTATCCAGCCTTTAAATGGTATCTATAATTGGATTTTAGATATCGTTATATGTAAAGGAATAATGGATATCATTAAACAAATTTATAGACATCAAGAAATATATATTACATATCAATGATTACATTTTATGATACCAAAATATTGATAATAATGTTAATTATAATTTGATATATAGATACCTAGAGTAAAATTATAGATATCTCCCAATTGTATTAAATAGTAATTCGGCACCCCCTATTCATTTATCTTCCTAGGACTACCCCTGAATGCAAGAGTCCTGTTATTTTTCATATATATTGTGTGTGTCATATATGCTTTGCAATGTATGGTACCACTGATATTGTAAAGTAGAAGTAAAACAAAGATCAGGAATCGATACAATTAACTTACTCCACCCACCAAAGACAACAAAGGGAAAGAAACACAAACATGAAGCGACCAGACAAAAGTGGAAACCTAAACAAAGGAAGGCCATAAGGACAGTTACTTTCCCACAAAATGGCCAAATGGCCATCTAAAATTAAAAGAAACAAGTGATACACACAGTAAGTAACAAACAACAACATAAATAAACCGCCACAGAAGAACCGCCTTGGAACGATCAGTGGAAAGGATTCCACTGGGGGGGCTTTAACCGATTTTACATGGCCATAATCCTCGACCTTACCTCTGTCGCGGTATACACTAATTTTGTTTAGTCCACATGAAGGCTTCCTAACTCATCAGTGTAACAACTCCGAGAACATACAAATAAAAAAACTACAGAGATGAATTATACGACACCGTCAATCAGTATTTCATTGATAAATGATAAAACTATCAACATGACTCACACAGCTAATACCTCCATTCCTACAGCTTTAACAATGAATCTCACAGCTATCACAATGGCTCATATAACTGTCATCACGATTCACGCATCTCTAAGCGTGATTCCTACAACTATCACCTTGAGGAAAGCAGCTGTCACCACGGCACATACATCTGTCTCCGTGATTCATACAACCATCAGTATGTCTCGTACGGCTATAAGCATGACTCATACATATAGCTGTCGTCATGGGTCATTGAGCATTCACCGTGACACCTACAGCTGTCTCCAAGGTCCATACAGCTGTCGCAATGACCCATAGAGCTGCAAATATGACTAATACAGTTGTAACCATGGCTCATACAACTGTCTCCATGACTCATAAAACTATCATCATGACTCGAACTGCTGCCAGCGTGACTGATTAAGCCGTCATCATCACTCAAACAGCTATCGCCATGACGTATGCTGACAACACTATCATAGTGCTGCCAGCATAACTCATATAGCTATTATCATGGCTCTTCCAGCTGTCTCTGTGGTTCTTACAGCAATCACCACGACTCATATTGCTGCCACCATTACTAATACAGCGATTGCCATGGCCTATTCAGCTATCACCACGAATACAGCAAACATCTATCACCATGTATCCTGTAGCTATTGCATTGACTCATACAGCAATTTGATCACTCACACAGCTGTCACCATAATTCATTCAGCTATCAGGACGACATCTACAGCTATCACCAGGAATCATACAGCGCCCACAATGACTCGGATATCTTAATTTCAAATACAACTGCCACCAAGATATATTCCGTTTGCAACAGTCATACATGTATATCCTATAGCTCTCAGCATGAATTATGCGACTGTAACCATTGTTCATATACCTGTCACGACGACTCATAGGACTGTCACGATGCCTTTCAGCTGTCACCATAACTCATAGAACAGTTAACATGGCACACACAGCAGTCACCATGATCCGTACAGCTTTAACCATGACTCATAGACAGATATCAACATGCTTCATACAGCTATCGGCATGTATCATGGCTCGAACAGCTGTCGCGATGATTCATACAGCTGCATGACATGATGGCTAATACATCTGTCACAAATCACGACTCATATACAGCCATGACCATGACTACCACTACCATGATGCATACAGCTATCACCATGACTGATTTAGCTGTCACCGTGAAATATACAGGTATCACCTCGCCCCATACACATGTCATGATGACTCATACGGCTATCACTAGCACACACAACTATCATTATGACTCATACACCTGTCATCATGACTCTATCACATATCACTCCCTGTCACTTTGACTCGTTTACCCATGCTATGACTCACACAACTGTCACACTGACCAATACAGCTGTCACGATGACTCGTACTTCTGTAACCATGACTCATCATGTTGTCACGAGTTGCAGACGGCATGGCTCCTACAGCTGTGACGACGCCTCAAACAGTTGTCAGCAAACCCCATGAAGCTAATGACTACTACCATTATACAAAACCGTAAATCAAACAGCAGTCATCTTAGCTCATACGGCTGTCACGATGATGCATTCAGCTGGTACCATGGCTTATACAGTTGACACAATGACTCATAAAGCTTTCACAATTACTTATCATATAGCTATAACCGTGACTAATACAGCTATCACATCGACTAATACAGCTCTAACGAAGACTCATAACATTACTTATACAGCTATCATGATGGCTCATACAGCTGACTCATGCAGTTGTCACCATGACCTACATAGCTATAACCATACATCTGTCACCATGACGCCTATATCTATCAGCACGACTTCTGTAGCTTTTACCAAGGCTCTTATTGCTACTGTCATGACTTGTACAGCTGTTAACATGACACCTATAACTACCGCCATGACCTATACAGCTGTCATCATGACCAATATAGCTGTTAATATCACTTTTACACCTGTCATCATGACTCACACAGCTATCATCATGACTCCTACAGCTGCCACCATGACTACTACAACTGTCACCATGACTGCAACAGCTGTCAGTATGACTCATACATGTATGACGATGACTAATAAATCTATCACTAGGATTCTTATAGGTATTATTTTAAATATACTCAGAGGCAATAAAAAGTAAACAGTTTTTGATTTGGAATACCGGGTCTTATATTGCTGTCTGTCATAAAATATGCCTATGTCCGTTTTTCCCAAACGTCTAAGTTTGTAGAAGTCCAATTATTTTCCTGTTGCAGTCATCCATGATGGAGTTATTGCCCTTAATTGATAATCAATATTTCCAACAAAATCTTGTGTTGTACATGACATTCAAACTTATGCGCATCGCAAAAGTCACGTACGAACGTTCATCGATAAGACGCCATCATTACTTTGCCATTAAACCCAAACAAACAGCTTCAAACTCAATTGTAATTTCTGCCTGTTCCGGATTATCTCCCTTTCAATTAAAATCATAGTAAATGAAATGAGTCTTTTTTTTTCAAATCGTGTAAGATATTCATTTGAAACTTTCACATAATTTTTGTTTTCCTCGGCATTTTTATACTTACTCCATAGTGATGCCTCGAAAATTACTCAAAGAAAAGTTAATCACCAGTACAAACAAATCCCAAAGTAACATAAAGCATTTAATTAAAGGAAGAACGTAAAAGGCGAAAATGACATTTTCTTTGACAAAAAATGTTGCATTTTACCTTGTGTTTAATTTAAATATGGGATATATTCTTGCCAATCAGTTCCCCTTCTTTGAATCTGTTGCAGAAAAAAATCATTTATTGAATAATACTTATTCGAAACACATGTTTAAAGGGAAACTACTCAAGACAAAATATTGGATGAGAGTCCCCTGTCCATTTCAAGTGACGAAATTTCATTATCCTTTAATCAATTTTAACGGAAACTGCTGCAAATCACGCAGAAGTGGTTGTTCTTATTTATGATGCCACATATGTATGTAGAGAGGGAGACATTGGGACGCAAATCAGCGTTCAGTAACCTGTATACTTACTTTTGCCTCTCAGTATATGTTTGTAAAATATAAATGTCCCAGAAGAGCAACAGTACTATTTTAATTGAAATGTTAGAAATAACTGTGGTAATATTTACATATAATATTTACAACTTTGTGCTACTTTGGCCCATTGTAGTTTAAATAGTCTTTCTGTGCTAATTGGTTGCACATACACATGTCACTGATTTACTATGCTATTATTTCATTTATATAGTGTATGCCATGTATGCTTTGCAGTGTGTGATACCACTGATATTGCATTCAGTATTTCATTTATAAATAATAGAATTATCAAGATGACTCACACAGTTAATACCTTCATTCCTACCTAAGTCACCATGAATCCCAAAGCTATCACAATGGCTCATATAACTGTCATCATGATTCATGTATCTCTAAGCGTGATTCCTACAGCTATCACCGTGACGAAAGCAGCTGTCACCCTTGCACATACATCTGTCTCCGTGACTCTTACAGCCATAAGTATGTCTCATACAGCTATATGCATGACTCATATAGCTGCCGCCATTGGTCATTGAGCCTTCACTTGACACCTACAGCTGTCTCCAAAGCTCATACAGCTATCACAATGACCCATACAGCTGTCACAAAGTCTCTCATACACCATGTCTTCTGTAGCTATTGCAATGACTCATACAGCAATTAGGACACTCACACAACTGTCACCATAACTCATACAGTTATCACCACGACTTCTATAGCCATCACCATGAATCATACAGCGCCCACAATGTCTTGGATATCTTAATTTCATATACATCTGCCACCAAGACTTATTCCTTTTTCAACAGTCATATCTCCTATAACTATCAGCATGGATTTTAAAGCTCTAACCATTGTTCATACAGCTGTCACCATCACCTATAAGGCTGTCAACATGACTCACACAGCTTTCTTTACGACTTCTATAGCTCTCACAATCACTACTTCAGGTGTGAGCATGAATCTTACGAAGATAACCATGACACCTTGTCACCATGACTCATAGAGCTACCACCATGACTCGCATCCCTTCCACTAGGACTTATATAGCTTTCATCATGTCTAATACAGCGATCACAATAACTAATACAGCTGCCACGACGATCCATATCATGACTAATACAGCCATCACGATAAATCATACAGATGTCAACACGACACAAACAGCTATTACCATAACTCATGCAGCTATTACCATGACTCGGATATCTATCAGCACGACTTTTAAAGCTTTCACCAAGACACATATAGCTGCCACCTTTACTCATTCAGGTGTTACCTTGACTTTTATAGCTATCGTCATGACCTAAGCGACTGTAACCATGACCAATACAGCTGTTAACACTACTCATACAGCTGTCACCATGACTCACTAATCTATCATCATGACTACTGCTGTTGTCAGTATAACTACTACAGCTATCAATATGACTAATGCATTTTTAAAAATGGCTTATACGACCGTCAGTATGGCTTATACAGCTATCGCCAATGCTTACAGCTTTCACAGAGACTCTTACAACTGTCACCAAAATTCATGCAGCTCTAATCGTGATCCCGACAGCTATCACCATGACGAATACAGCTGTCACCACAGCTCGTACAGCTTTCTCCGTGACCCATACAGCCATCACTCTGTGCTCATACAGCTTAAAGCTTCGCACATATTGCTGTCGACAGGGTTCACACTGCAAACACTATGTCTAATACAGCTGTAACAATGAACCAGATGGCTACGTCTAAAGCTGTCTTCATGCCTCATACAGCTATCAGGATAACTCGAACAGCTGTCACAATCACTCATTCAGTGACCACCATGAGCCATATAGCTATCACCATCACCAATACAGCAAGCTCCAGCCCATCGGGACTTGGAGAATTAAATTAAGATGCAAAGTGTTTCCACGCATAGCTGAAACCGACCGCACTCGGGTACTAGTATACAGCATAGGTCTAAGCCTGTTCAGGCAAAGTGGTGCGAGTCGGACCGTTCATGCATATAAACCTTTTGGTTTCATAGGGCGGCAGGGCATGCGATTTCATTTCATCTCAATGTCGGTAAAGGCCCACAAAATTGAAAGCAACGTCTCGAAAATGACCTAAATAGTGTTGACGGGGACGTTAAACCTCTATTCAAACAAACAAACAAAAAACCAATACAGCTATCTCAATCACTCATACAGCTATCACCATGAGGGTTGTAGCTATTACCGTAACTCATACAGCTACGAGGGTAGGCTAAAAAGTTCTGAGCCTGACCAAGATCCAATGGTTTGTCCATGCTGAAAGTGCCTTATTTTTCAACATAGTCTCCCTTCCTGTCCACACACTTCCTCCAGCGATGCTGGAGTCCTTGGATCCCAGTGGTATAGAAGGTCTCATCTTGGTCCCTGAAAAACTCCTCCACAGTAGCTATCACCTCCTCGTCTGACCGATAATACTGCCCAGCCAACTGCGTTTTCATGTTTGGAAACAGGAAATAAACTGATGGAGCTAGATCAGGTGAATACGGAGGGTGATCGACAAGTGTGAAGCCACAGTCATGCACAGCAGCCATTGCGACAGCCGATTTCTGAGCAGGCGCATTGTCCTGATGGAACAAGACCCCTTTTGTCAATTTTCCGGGTCGTTTAGCCTTAATTGCTTTTCGCATTTGTTTTAGCAGATCTGCATAATACCCCCCATTAATTGGTCTGCCCTTTTGAATGTAATCTATGAATATTATACGCTTGGCATCCCAGAACACTGATGTCATCACCTTCCCTGCAGAGGAGACGACCTTTGCCTTCTTTGGAGGGGGTGAGCCAGGGTGCTTCCATTGCATGGATTGTCTTTTGGTCTTTGACTCAAAGTGATGAACCCAACACTCATCCTGAGTGACAAAACGGTCAAGAAAACCATCTTGGTCTGCTTCAAAAATAGCCAAGTTGGCTTGTGACAGGTTCAGTCTGGTCAGGCGTCAAAAGCCGTGGCACCCATCTGGCGGAAACCTTCGACATTCCTAACTCACTGTGTAGAATGTTCTCTACTCGTTCACGGGAGATGCCAACAGTGTAAGCTTACTGATTCACAGTTAAACGCCTGTCATCCATCACGGCCGTGTGCTCTTGGCTGATGGTTTCCTCAGTTGTTGCCGTCGTGGGTCGTCCACACCGGTCATCATCTTCAAGGCTGTCCTTGCCCATCTTAAAATTTCCTGCCCACCTTTTTACGGTTGCATACGAAGGAGCATCATTCCCTAATGTAGCAACCATATTGGTATGAATGTCCTTAGGAGCTAACCCCTTTTTATGGAGGTACTTGATGACACCACGATGCCAGATTTTGTCATTTTCTCAAAAACGTGTTAGTATCAATTTTCAAAGTCTATAATTTCTACGTTATTGCAGGTAAACTTGAACTCATTTGAGTCAAATCCAGATATAAAGGTTTGGATTTAATGAATACAAAATTTCATGGCTGTTCGATGCCTGCTTCTTGGTCAGGCTCAGAACTTCCCAGCCTACCCTCGTATTAAGATGACTCATACAGCTGTCCCTAGGACTCACACAGCTATCACCACGACATCTATAACTATCACCATGAATCATACAGCTACCACCACGATTCATACAGATATCTTAATTCACATACAACTGTCACCACGACCCATAGCGCTTTCATCAGCCATATCTCCAGTATTGTCACTATGAACCATCGCTCATACAGCTGTCCATATCAATATGACTCACATAGCTTTCCTCATGACTCCTACAGCTGCCACCATGACTTCTTCAGATGTCACCATGTCTCATACAGCGGTCGCCATGACACATACAGCTGTTATCATGACTCATACAGCTATCAGCACGACTTCTAGACGAATCATACGGCGCCCAAAATGACTCGGATATCTTAATTTCATATATAGCTGCCATCAAAACTTATTTCGTTTTCAACAGTCATATCTCCTGTAGCTATTAGCATAAATTATGCAGCTGTAACCATTGTTCATGTAGCAATCAACATCGCTTATAAGCCTGTCAACATGACTCACACGGCTTTCTTTACGACTTCTACAGCTGTCACCATGATTACTTCAGGTGTCACCATGTCACCATGGTACCCATGACACTTATAGCTGTCACCATGACTCATACAGCTATCACCATTGCTCGCATCCCTCTCACCAAGACTAATATAGCTTTTATCGTGTCTAATACAGCGATCACTATAACTAATACAGCTGCCACGACGAGTCATATAATGACTAATACAGCCATCACAATGACTCATACAGCTGTCAACATGACTCATACAGCTGCCACCACGACACATACAGCTATTACCGTAACTCATACAGCTTTTACCATGACTCTGATATCTATCAGCACGCCTTTTTAATCTTTCACTAAGACACATACATATACCGCTATTAAACATTTAGATGTCACCTTGACTTTTAAAGCTATTGCCATGACCAATACAGCTGTCACCATTTCCAATTCAGCTGTTAACATCAATCATACCATGACTCACACACCTGTCATCATGGCAAATGCTGTCTTCAGTATGACTACTACAGCTGTCAATATAATTAATACACCTTTCAAAATGGCTCATACGGCTGTCAGCATGGCTTACACAGCTATCACCATGACAACAGATTTCACCGTGACGCTTACAACTGTCACCATAATTCATGCAGCTCTAACCGTTATCACTACAGCTATCACCATTATGAATACAACTGTCATCTTGGTTCATGCAGCTATCTCCGTTACTCATACAGCCATCACTCCGTGCTCATACAGCTATAAGCATCGCTTATATTTCGTCAGGTGCCATAAAGCTTACACTATGCCTGATGCATTGAATAACATGATTGAATAACATGAGTATGCCTAAAGCTGTCTTCACGCCTCATACAGCTATCAGCATGAATCAAACAGCTGTCACAATGACTCATTTTGTGACCACCATGATCAATATAGCTATCACCATGACTAATACAGCAAGCCCCGTAAACCTCTATTCAGATCAACAAAGGAAAGACTAATACAGCTATCGCAGTCACGCATACATCTATCACCATGATTCTTGTAGCTATTACCATAACTCATACTGCTATTAAGATGACTCATACAGCTGTAACCGTGACTCACGCAGCTACCACCACGACTTCTCCAACCAACACCATGATTCATACAGTTACCAGCATGACTATAACGATATCTTAATTTCAAATACAGCCATCACCAAGACCCATAACACTTTCATCAGCCATTTTATCTCATGAACTGTCACTATGATTCGTGCAGCTGTAACCATTGGTCATACAGCTGTCCATATCAACATGATGCACACAGCTGCTGTCCTCACGACTCCTACAACTGTCACCATGACTACTTCAGGTGTCATCATGTCTCACACAGCGGTCGCCATGACACATGCAGCTGTCATCATGACGCATACAGCTATCAGCATGACTCGCATAGCTCTCACCATTGCTCACACAACTGTCCCCATGACTAATACAGCTAGCCCCATGACTTACAATGTTATCACCATGACTCATTCAGTTGTCACCACCATTAAAGCCTCCGCGGGTGTAGCGGTTAAGCTACTCGTCTTAGAAACCAGGTATCTTGGGTTCGATTTGGGCAGATCATATTTTCTTAGTGCAGATTATATTTCCTTTTCCTTTGTGATCATACGCCTTGCAAACTATATTGCTGTTTCTGAAGGTACTCAATAAAACCGAGTCTCCGATTTTCGTTCTTTTATTTGATTTGTTTCCAAAGGCAACCCTTACCTGAAAGTTACCTCACTGCAGCTGGTGTTAAGTGCCGTGTGGCGGCCGTAAAAAGTCTCCCCGTCCTTCATCATAGTGCAGATTATATTTTCTTAGCCTCTGGGATCATTGCGTTTGAAAATCGAATATCGCTTAAGCCGGTGGTAGGAGGCGTATGCAGCCTTGCAAACTATATTGCTGTGTATGAAGAGACTCAATAAAACCGAGTCTCCGATTTTCGTTCTTGTATGTGTTCTTTATTTCCAAAGGCAACCTTTCAGCTTTTTATTCTGCAGACTTTCGGATAAATCTTTAAACCGAGGTCCCGTTTCTATATGATCTTAGCTGTTGGTGGGACGAAACATGTCCCAGCACGCACGCACACACACACACAAAGCTGTCACCATGACTTAAACCGCTGCCACCGCGACGACTACAGCAATCACTACGACTGGTACATGTATGTATCACTACCACAGGGACACATTCATTTATTGTCATGGCTCTGGTAGCTATTACCAGGACTTAAAGAGCTTCCAACATTACTCCTATAGCTATTCCCATTACTCATACTGGTGTTAATTTGACTTATACAGCCATCACCACAACTCACACAGCTAGCACATTGACTCCTAAAGTTATCACCATGACTCATAAAGCTGCCACTATGATTCATACAGCTGTCCCTATGACGTATAAAGCTGTCACAAGACCAATACAGTTGTCACAATGACTATCACAAGAATCACATAGCCCAGATAACCCTGTACACTATGATTTTCTGTTCCGTGTTGTAGTCCTTGCTTCCAAAGGATTATTATATATGACTTCACCACAGCTTGTATTTAGGGAATGTGTGGCGGCCGTCAAACGTCTCCCTGCCCTTGATCATAGCGTGGGTTATATTTTCAAGTCATTTTGGATCATTGATTCCACTGCGAAAATTTGAGAATAGTTGAGGGTCACTGGCTAGGCCTAATTGTGGAAACTAGCTAGTCTGTCCCAGAAAAAAACGTGTACACTACGGGTTTCGGTTCCGTATTGGAGCCCTTGCTTCCAAAGGATTGCCCATTATATAGAACATCATACAGTTATTACCATGTATCAAATGGCTATCAAGATGTCACCCTTAGCTGCCTTCATAACTCATACAACTATCATCATGATTCATTTAGCTGTCATCATAACTCATTCAGCTATCCCCTCGAATCATATTGCTATCACGATTTCGCCTGTATTACCTTTGCACATACAGCTATCACCATGACTCATACAACTGTCAACATGACTCATGCAGTTACCACAAATACTCATGCAGCTGTTATGACCAATCTTCAAACTCTCACTATAACTCAAAAAGCCATCACCATGACTCATACAGCTTTCACCATGAATCATATTTTAGTCTTAATCTTATAATTACTCTTATAGCTATCACCATATGTTATACAGCTATCGCCATGATTCGTACTGCTGTAATTGGTTGTCATACAGCTGTCCCCATGATTCATATACCGTCGCTACCATCATGAATCATATAACTACTCTTATAGCTGCCATCTTGGCTCATACAGATATCAGCATTGCCCATGCAACTGTCAACAAGGCCATGAATCTGTAAACATTACTTATTCAAGGCGGTTCTTCTGTCGTGGTTTATTTTCGTTATGGTTTGTTTTTGGGTGTTTGTGTCGCTTATATCATTTTATTTTGGATAGCCTATTGGCTATTTTGTGGGAAAGTAACTGTCCTTTTGGCTATCCGCTATTGATGTTTCCATTAGGGTCTGTTGTTTCATGTTTGCGTTTCTTTCCCTTTGGTGTCTCTGATGGGAGTTGTAGGTTAATGGTATCGATTCCTGATCATTGCCTCGCCTTCTACATTATTATGACCAGCTAGTGCACTACATGTATCTAACAATCTTCAAGCCAAATATGCATGTTTGAGAGGTATAGATAAACACATAGTAGTTTTTCGTCACTTTTAGAATATAAAAATATGCAAGTATATAGGTATAACTTTAGCTCTATTGTGATGAATGTTACAAATTTTAAAATTTCTGTAAAATGTATAGATCTGTCCATGTTCATTATACCCCCAACTTCAAAGAAGTTGGAAGGACATATTGATTCTGCTTCGTTCGTCCGTCTGTCCGTCCGTCCGTTACGTTTTTTATGCATAACATAACCTAAGAACCTATATGCTAGGGTTTTGAAATTTCATATATGGATACCTCATAGAAAATTAGGTGACACGTATTATTTTCTCATCCCTATCAAGAGTTTGAATTTTTCTTTTTGATAAAATCTTTTCAGCAGAATATCTCAAAACCTAGAAGAGTTAGAGCCTTGAAAATTTATGAATAATTTGGTGGTGATGATTAGATGACTTCATTAACTTTTGACTAAATTCCGAAAAATACTTCATGAGTAATGACCCTTTGTTACTTTGGGTATTTGTACATTGTATGCTTTGTGATACATAGCATAACTTAAGAACCATGTATGCTAGGGCTTTGAAATGTAATATATGGATTCCTCATGGAAAATTAGGAGACACGATTTTTTTTTCTCATTCGGATTATGCCCCTTTCAAGAGTTATTGCCTTGATTTTTATTTTGATAAAATTTTGTCAGCAAAATATCTCAAAATCCATTGAAGCTAGAGCCTTGAAAGTTGGTGAATAGATTTGTGGTGATGAGTTATGATCCGTTGTCACTTTGGACATTTGTACATTGTACCTCTGTATATTTTGTGATGCATAGCATAACTTAAGAACCGTGTATGCTAGGGTTTTGAAATTTCATATATAATCTTCTCATGTAAAATTAGCAGACACGTGTTTTTTTCTCCTTATCCGGATTATGCCATTTCCAAGTGTTATTGCCCTTTGATTTTTTTTATAAAATCTTGTCAGCAAAATATCTCAAAAACTATAAGAGCTAGAGCCTTGAAAGTTGGTAAATAGATTGGTTGTGATGAGTAGATGACCTGATGAACTTTTGACTAAATTCCGAAAAAATAATTAATGAGTTATGGCCTTTTGTCACTTTGGGTATTTGTACATTGTATGTTTTGTGATGCATAGCATAGCGTAAGAAACGTGTGCCAGTGGAGTCGATAGAGTGCTGGACTACGAATCAGATTGTCGATTAAGAATCAGAGGGTCGTGAGTTCAATCGCCGTTGGAGGAATGGAAATTTGTTTTTTTTTTCTTTTCTTTTCTTTTTTTCTTCATAAACACACATAAACAGTTATCATCTCCCTCGCACAACCAAGCTGTTAGGGGTGGGGATATTGCATTTATACATGCATACCTGTGTGTGCGTGTGCATGCATGCATGTGTGCATGTATGCGTGCCTGCATATGTGAGTGCATACATGCATGTAAGTGTGCATGCTTGCATGAGTGTGTGTATGCATGCTTGCATGAGTGTATATGTGCATGCATGTGTGCTGGTATTAATGCTTGCGTGTGTGCACACTCATGTTCATGCTGTATGTATGTGTGCATGCAAGAGTGCATGCATGCATTTGTGTGTGCGCATGCAAGCGTGTGTGTGCATGCATATGTGTTTGTGCATGCATGCATGTTTGTGTGCATGTGTTTGTGCATGCATACATATGTGCATGTGTACATGTGTGCACGTTTGCATGACTCGAATCCCTCTAAAAAATGACCATTAGTATCTGTCAGTCTTTTATATTTAAATTGTGATGGAATTTTCCTTGTGTTTCAGAATCAACATCGAGGGGAAGAAGGACAGTAAAAGACGCTAAAGGCTGGAAGCATTGAAATGAATTATAATTAAGAAATGAATGAAATATTGTCTGGCAACGAAATTCAGTTGTTTTCTTGCTTACTTTCAGTTTTTTTTTGGTCATGCCTGCTTTTAACATGGCACGACTTAGGGACCTATTTTTCTGTCCATTTGTTTGTTCATCCACCAGCACACAAAATAGATGTGAAGGCAATGATCAGGAATCGACAAATTAACCCACAAAATTGGAAGCAACGTCTCCAAAATTATCTTTACAGTGTTGACGGGGACGTTAAACCTCAAATCAAACAAACAACTCATAATTTCTCCGAGGGACTTACAAATTAAATTTTGCAAGTCCCAAGACTCACCATTATTTCGAAATACTTAGTAAAACTGTGTTTTGTACAAATAATTTTGCAGTGGAACTTATAGATTGGGACATAGCGAGTTCACAGGACTCATTAGAAAAATGTAAATAGATCATCAATATGCTGATAACCAGTGCAAGTATAGTGCACATTCGTCTTTGAGAAAATGACAACGGTCTTTAGATAAGCAGAAGAGGTCGAGATGCTATAGAACATAGTTCGTGATCAAGATCACTTGCAAGAAACATCCTCAGCCTAGAGAGGATCAATCGCACGAGCTGATCATTAGCAACTTGCGCATTCAACTGAGCCACTGAGATACTTTATGGTCACAAAGCTGCTATTGAAATAAATTATGCCTATACTGTTAAAACAAACTAACAAGTCCGGGAAATGCATACCCATTTAGACCCCACTTCATATAGATGAAAGTAGGGTTGGCAAGGGCATACATTTTTACCATAATCTTATCCACAGCATAGACGTACTATGTACTCATTATACCCCCGGTATACGAGGTATGCTATGGGGTATAATGCTTTCGTCCTGCCGTTCTTCCGTCCGTCTTTCCGTCTGTCCGCACCAACAAATGGATAGTTAGGTGGCTATGTAAATGGACAGAATCAATGTAAGTCAATAGGATTTATTCCGTTAGACACCGAAATTACTTCTTTTCTGTGGCTAAAAGTAGCCACTTAAGTATCGATCCTGCCAAAAATAGCCACATAACTATCCATTTGTGAGAACGTCCGTCCGTCCATCTGTCCGCCCGATGTCCGTCCATCCTTCTTCCGTCCGTTAACATTGTGGTTAAAGTTTTGCGTCAAAGTTTCTAAGAGATTATATCTTCTGAACCCTTTGATAGATTTAGTTGATACTTACACTGAAGTTACATACTGGTCTAAAGATATCATTGATGCATGTCCTAGCCCCACAGTGACCTTGAGGTCAAGGTCAAAGACTTAAAAAATTATATTTGGTCAAAGTTTTATGACAAAGTTTATAGATGCCTGTATGTTCTAAACTCTAACACAAATTCAGTTGATACTTGCATCAATGTTGCAAACCAGTCCAAAGATTTCGTTATGTTTGTCCTTCCCCCACCCAAGGTGATCTCAAGGTCACAGACTTAGAAATTTTACATTTGTTTAAAGTTTTATGACAAAGTTTATAGATGCCTGTATGTTCTTAACTCTAAGAAAAATCCAATTTATACTTGCATCGAGTTTGCTTAGCAGTCCAAAGATTTTATTGATGCATATCCCACCCTGCTGCTTCAGTAACATTGATGCCCCCAACCCTTCAGTAACTCTGATGCCCTCACTCGGTGGTCCATTTAGAACTTTTATGTTTGGTTTAGCTCTTACAAGCACATATATAGATTCTTATAGCTTCTTGACTTCTTCATTCATATTACATACCAGCTCAAAAGCTATATTAGTGGGTGGCGCTGGCCTGGGGTATACGTGACCCACTGGTCGTTTTTTTCTAACTGCTTCGAATAGTCTGTTCTAATGAACACCATTTATCTAAATTTGAACCAGAATTAAGAAAAGTGTCACAAACTTCCATAGATGGAGAAAAATTGACAGAAAGCAGTGTAAGATGTGTGTGTTTTCACAATGGGCCCCATTGACAGAAGTACTGAATTGAAGAGCTAATGCATTTTCCAATGTTTTATAATGTCATTAAAATTGTGATTAAAGCATCAAAACTAGATGGCGCAGTCGATGGTATACCATCGCAAATACCCGATTTTTCTGTGAATAACACTAAAGATATGGCAATGTCATATTTTTTACCTTTGACCCTGGGGCCATGTTGTCGTCAAGGTCACACGAAAAGTATTCCAATATGTTCTACATTCCAATGGCTATCCAATAATCAAGTTTCGGAAGTGCAATCCCAACAGTTTAGAAGATACGATAATGTCCTACTTTCTGACTTTTGACCTTGGGGCCACGTTGGGTTCAAGGTCACAAAAAGTAACCCACTGCCATCTACATACCATGAACTATCCACATGCAAAGTTTCGAAAGTGTAACTTCAGTGGTTGCAGAGGAGATCCATTTACAAGAAACGTGACGGACGGACAGACAGACGAACGGACAGACGCTCACTCAACTCTGGTACGAAAACAATATACCCGATTTTTCTTTGAAAAAAGCGGGTATAATAACACTGATGAAATCATTCGCAAATGTAAGCAGAGAAACGTTTGATAATTAAGGCGTAATTATACCTAATTTAGTGACACAGAGGCCTTTCTGATATTTAATCTTCATCAGTGTGTCTCAACCCCAAAGTTCTGAAACCGAAACGGATGATGGACAAGATCCGGCAAACACAGCACATCCCCCTCCCAGCACACACCGACCGACGTAGCTCGTGAGACAGGTCAACTGGAGGCATCAGGCAAGAGACGCCCTTGATAAATGACGTTTTTGAAACATTGCCGAAATATTCGCACAATAAAATGACGTCTGTAAACGTGTTAGAAACGTTAATGGAATCGAACTGAAGGCAATGATCAGGAATCGATGCAATTACGGCTTACCGCTTAGAAGATTTAAAAAGTAGAAGTAAAACAAAGATCAGGAATTGATACAATTAACTTGCTCCACCCAAAAAAGACACCAAAGGGAAAGAAATACAAACATTAAGCGACCAGACCATAATGGAAACCTAAACAAAGTAAGGCCATAAGGACAGTTACTTTCCCACAAAATGGGCCATATGGCCATCCAGAATTAAAAGACACAAGTGATACACACAGTAAGCAACAAACAACAACATAAATAAATCGCCACAGAAGAGCCGCCTTGGAACGGTCAGTGGAAGATTTCCACCGGGGGGGGGGGGCTTAAATCGATTTTACGTGGCCACAATCCTCGCCCTTACTTCCGTCGCGATTTAGACAAATAATTTGTTCAGTTCTTTCCAGGAAAAGTGGTGCGAGACGGACCGTCTTTTAAACCCTTGCGGTTTCTTTGGGCGGTAGGCCTTTAGATGTCAGTTTATCTCAGTGTCAGGTAAAAATCCCTCAAAACAGAAAGCAACCCCTAAATCTCCTAAATGGTGTTGTCTTGGACGTAAAAACAAAAGACAAACAAATCTCAGCTATTGCCACAGTTAATATGGCTATGATCTTAGCGCACAGCTATCATCACAGCAAGAATGACTGTCAACTGAGTCATATACATGTATGTCTACACGGGTGAGTTTCACAGCTATCACCACAGGTAATGAGGCTGTTCCCTGAGTTATACGGCTGTCACCACAGGTTGAATGGCCAGGTAGAATGGCTATCACAACTGATGCCGTACACAGCTTTTACCATTAATATTTTGGCTTGTATGGCTTTGAACTTATTCTCACAGATATCACCGCATGAAATATGGCTATCAACTGAGTTTCACAGCTATCACCACAGGTGATATGACTGGAACCCAAGTTTCACTGCTATCACCACAGGTTATATGGCTAACTCTTCAGTTTTACAAATGTCACCACATGTTATTGATCAATGGCCTCTGTCTCACAAAAGTCGCAATGGGTAGTATGGTTCCTAGAGTTTCACAACTATCAACAAAGTCAATATCGCTATCACCCGAGTTTTTCAGGGATCACCACAACACGGCAGGTAATATGGCTATCACCTCAGTTCCACAATGTCACCTTGTATATTATAGCAATAACTTCAGTTTCACCGCTGTCACTAGAGGTATTATGATTATCACCTTAGTTTCACAGCTATCACCACAAGTAATATGACTAACACCTGACTTTCTCAGCTTTCCTTCACAGCAGGTAGTATGGCTATCACCAGAATATTCATATATATCGCCAAAGGTTATTTCGCTATCACATCAGTTTACAGCTGTCACCATAGGTAATAATTATAGCAATCAATTATGTTTCACCTTTTCACAACAGGAAGTATGGTTATCGGACGAATTTCAAAGCTATCACTGCAGGTAACATGGCTATCACCTAAGTTTAACAGCTGTCACCACAGTTCATATTGTTTTCACCAGAGTTCACAGCTATCACCATAGGTAATATGGCTATCACCTCCGTTTCATAGCTGTCATCTCAGGAAATATGGCTATCGCCTGAGCTTCACAACAAGAAATATGACTATCACCTGATTTTCACAGCTATCATCGCAGGTAATACGGTTATCGCCTGTGTTTTACAGCTGTCAACAAAGGTAATATAGCAATCGCCTCTGTTCATAGCTGTCACTAAATTGAGTATGGATATCACCTGAGTTTCCCAGCTGTCACCACAGGTAGTAAGGCTATTAGACCTGAGCAGGTAATATGGCTTTAACAGCTGCCACCACGGGTAATATGGCTGTCATCTCAGTTTCATATCTTTCACCTCGGGTAATATGGCTGTCATCTGTATTACACAAGAAGTAGTAGGACTATCACCTGAATTTTACACCTGTCATTAACGGTAATATACATATCACCTCGGTTTGGCAGCTGTCACCACAGGTAGTGCAGCAGTCACCTCTATCACCGCAGGCTATATATGGCCGCCACCTGAATAACAGTTACCACTATATATAATATAGCTATCACCGCAGTTTCACAGCTGTCACCTCAGGTAGTAAGGCTTTCAGATTAGTCTTACAGATATCACCACAGGTAATATGGCCATCACCTGAGTTTCCAGTTTCACAGCTGTCATCACATGTGATGTGACCTAATGCGGACTTAAACGATTATTTGTCTAAACCATAAAAGAACCAAAGCCATGTACAATCGATTTAAGCCCCCGTGTGGAAGACTTTTGCTGACCGTTCCAAGGCGGTTCTTCTGTTGTGGTTTATTTTTGTTATATTGCGTCTTCGCATGTATGTATTGCTTATGTCTTTTTATTTTCTACAGCTGTTTGGCCATTTTGTGTGAAACTATTTGTGATTTTGGCTATCCGCTTGTGGTGTTTTCATTAGGGTTTAGCTATTTTATGTTCGTATTTCTTTCCCATTGGTGTCTCTGTTAGGAGATTTTGGGTAATTGTATTCGTTCCTGATCATTGCCTTCACCTCTATTTTTAAACCAAATTTCACAGCTATCACCATAGGTGGTATGACAAACACCCCAGTTTTACGGCTGTCACCACAGATTATTAAGCAATGATCTCCGTTTCACAAATCTCAGAACAGGTAGTGTGGTTATCGCAGGTAGTATGGTTATCACCTGGCCATATCGCTATCACATCAGACTGATAGCTATCACCAAAGGTAATATAGCAATCCACTGTGTTTCACACTTGACACAACAGGTAGAATGGTTATCACCTGAGTTTCACAGCTGTCACTACAGGTAACATGGCTGTCACCTCAGTTTGACAGATGTAACCACAGGTTATATTGCTGCCAACTGAGTTTCACAGCTATCATCAGAGGTAATATGGATATTACCTCCATTTCACAGCTTTTACGACAGGAACTATGACTATCATCTGAGCTTCCCACAAAAAATAAGTATCACCTGAATTTCAGAGCTATCGTTACAGGCAATACGGCTATCATCTCGGTTGACATCTGTCACAACAGGTGATACAACAATCACCTCTGTTTCACAACTGTCACTTCAACTAGGATGGTTAACACCTGATTTTCCCCGCTGTCACAACAGGTAGTAATTAATGCTATCACAGGAGTTCACAGTTTTTTGTTTGCATTGGAGTTTAATGGCCAAATCAACACTATTTTGTCATTTTTGAGCCAGTCAGGTTACCTATCCAGAATTTTCCTGGAAAGAATGACCGTAGAAAAGATTTCATAATCAATCTCCACGAAAGAATACTGCCAACCCCGGCAAACATCGAACCCGCGTACTTCTGATCGCCAGTCAGACGCATCACCACCGGTAATATGGCTATAACCTCCGTTTTGCAGCTACCACCACAGGTTATAAGGCTGTCACCTCAGTTTCGCATCTTACACCTCAGGTAATATGGCTATCACCTGAGTTTCACAAGAAGCAGTATGACTATCATCTGAATTGCACAGCTAGCATTACAGGTTATATGCCTGTCACCTCAGTTGGACAGCTGCCATCACAGGTAATACAGCAGTCAAGTCTGTTTCACAGCTATTCCCATAGCTTGTTTGGCTATCCCCTTAGCTTGACAGCTATTCCCAGAGGCTATATGGTCATTACCTGAGTAGCAGTTACCACTACGGTATTATGGCTATCGTTTCAGTTTCACAAATGTCGCCGTAGGTGGTAAGACCTTCAAATAAGTCTCACAGATATCACCACAAGTAATATGGCTATCACGTGATTTTTCAAGTTTCACAGCTGTCATCACAGGTAATATGGCTATAACCCCAGGTAGTATGGGTATCGCCAGAGTTTAACAGCCATCGCCAAAGGTAATATCGCCATCACCTCAATTTCTTAGCTTTCATCACATCACCACAGGTTATATGGCTATCACTTTAGTTTCACAGCTGTCGACACATATTATATAGCAATAATTTCAGTTTCACCGCTGTCACTATAGGTAGTATGGCTATCATTTTAGTTTTCAGCTATCACAGCAAGTAATATGGCTATCACCTGACTTTCTCAGCTTTCCTTCACAAAAGTAAGATCGCTATCACCTAAGTTTGACAGTCGTCACCACGGGTAATACAGCAGTCAACTATGATTAATAATTGTCACAACAGTTAGAATGGTTATCACCCGAGTTTCAGGACTGTCCCTACAGGTAACAACGATATCACCTCAGGTTGTATTGCTATCATCTGAGTCCCATAGCCATTAATGTATGTAATATGGCTATCACCTCCATTTCACACTGTCACCTCAGGAAAAATGGCTATCACTAGAGCTTCACAACACGAAATGTGAAATTGTGCTGAAATCAACAGAACATATGGAAAAGCTGATAAACTGTGGTGATGCTGAGTTACCTGTTGTGATGCCGAGTTGACACTATAACCTGCGGTGATAATCTGTGTAACAGCGCTGATGGACATTTGGACAGCTGTGAAACGGTGCTGAATTATAAATAACCTGTGGTGGTAGCTATAAGACGGTGGTCATAGCCACATAATCTTCGGTTACAGCTGTGAAATTGTGCTGAAATCTGATTAACCTGTGGTGATACCTGCCAAAGTTTGGTGCGAGCCAAGTATCTGTGTTACAGCTGTGAAAAAGTGCTGAAATCTTTAATCTGTGGTGACAGCTGTGAAACTGTGATGACAGCTATGTTATCTGTTGTGAAGCGGTGAAACTGTGCTGAAATAAAAAAAAGGCTGTAAACCTGTGGTGATGACGAGTTATCTGTTGTGATTGCGAGTTTTCCGTTGTGACAGTTATAAAACTATACTGAAGACTAAATAACCTATGGTGATATCTGTCAAACAGCGGTGATGGCAATTTAATCTATGGTGACAGCTTTTAAACGATGCAGAATTATAAATAACCTGTGGTGAAAGCTGTGAAACTGTGGTGCTAGTCACGTAGCATGTGGAGGCAGCTGTGGAACTGCTGAATTCAAAAACACCAACCGGAAATATGTTCTATAAAAGAGTTATCCTTTGGAAGCAAGGAATAAACAACAGATCCTAAAAGCATGGAGTGCACAAGTTTTCTGGCCCAGAACAGCTAGTTTCGGCCAATTAGGCCTCATCAGTGGCCCTGAAATAATTTCAAAATTCCACAATAAACCAATGATCCCGAAGTAGAAGAACATATAAACTACCTATGACGAAAGGCGGGGATACATTTTACGGCCGCCACACACTCCCTTAATGCCAGCTAAAGTCACATCAAATATGTTCTATGAAATGCATAAAGTATACATGTATTCCTTGGCCAAACTAACTCGTTTCGTCCAATGACCCTCATCAGGACCCTGAAATAGTACAAAAACAAACAAAAAAATGTGAAACAGTTGCGATGGCCAGGCGACCAGTGGTGACAGTTTTGACCTGTGCTAAAATCTAAATAATCTAGGGTGACAGCTGTGAAACTGTATTGAAATCTAAATAGCCCGTGGTGATTGATGGCAAACTGTGGTGATAGCCACATATTAACCTGTGGTGACTGCTGTGAAAATGTGCTGAAATCTGAATAACCTGAGGTGATACCTGCGAAAGTTTGGTGATAGCCAAGTATCTGTATGACAGCTGTGAAAATGTACTGAAATCTGTATAATTTGTGGTAATAGCTGTGAAACTATGTTGACAGCTATGTTATCTGTTGTGCAGCTGTAAAACTGTGCTGAAATCAAAATAACACATTGAGAAAGCTGTGATACCGAGATTCCTGTTTCGATGCTGAGTTCTCTGTTGTGAGAGTTATAAAACTATACTGAAAACTAAATAACCTGTGGTGATATCTGTGAAACAGCGATGATGGCCATTTAACCTATGGTGACAGCTGTGAAATGAGGCAGAACTATGAATACCTGTGGTGATAGCTATGATCGTGGGTGTTAGTTACGTAGCTTGTGGTGAAAGCTGTGAAACTGCTGAATTCAAATAGCCTACTGTGAAATATGTCCTATAAAGGAGTTACTCTTTGGAAGCAAGGCATAAACAACAGATCAGAAAAGCATGGAGTGCACAAGTTTTCTGGACCAGAGCAGCTGGTTTCGGCCAATTCAGTCTCATCATTGACCCTGAAATATTTGAAAAAATTCCACAATAAACCAATGATCCCGAAGGACAAGAAATTATAGACAACATAATGACGAAAGGCGGAGAGACATTTTACGGCAGCCAAAGACTACCTTAACGCCAGCTATATTCACATCAAATATGTTCTATGTAAGGTTTATCATTTGTAAGCAAGGAATATACATCAGAGCCTAAAAGCATGGAATGTACACGTCCGTGGTGATTGATGGCAAACTGTGGTGATAGCCACTTAACCTGTGGTGACAGCTGTGAAACTGTGCTGAAATCTGAATAACCTTTGGTGATACCTGCGAACGTTTGGTGATAACCAAGTATCTGTATGACAGCTGTGGAAATGTACTGAAATCTGTATAATTTGTGGTGACAGCTGTGAAACTGTGGTGCAAGCTATGTTATCTGATGTGAAGCTGTAAAACTGTGTTGAAATCAAAATAACATATTGAGAAAGCTGTGAAACTGTGGTGATGCCGATTTACCTGTTGTGATGCCGAGTTGTCTGCTGTGACAGCTATAAAACTATTCTGAAAACTAAATGACCTGTGGTGATATCTGTGAAACAGCGATGATGGCCATTTAACCTATAGTGACAGCTATGAAGCGATGCTGAATTATAAATAACCTGTGATGATAGCTGTGAAACAGTGGTGCTAGTCACGTAGCCTGTGGTGACAGCAGTAAGACTGCTGAATTCAAAATAACTTACTGTGAAATATGTTCCATAAAAGAGTTATCATTTGGAAGCAAGGAATAAACAACAGATCCGTAAAGCATGGAGTGCACAAGTTTTCTGGGCCAGAGCAGCTAGTTTCGGCCAAATAGGTCTCATCAGTGGCCCTGAAATATTTTAAAAATTCCATCAATTATCCCGAAGGACAAGAAAATATAAACTACATTGTGACGAAAGGCGGGGAGACAGTTTACGGCCGCCACACACTCAATTAACGCCAGCTATAGTCACAGCAAATATGTTCTATGAAAGGCTTATCATTTGGAAGCAGGGAATATACAACAGAGCCTAAAAGCATGGAATGTACAAGTCCGTGGTGACTGATGGCACACTGTGGGGATAGCCACTTAACCTGTTGTGACAGCTGTGAAACTGTGCTGAAATCTAAATAACCTGTGGTGATACCTGCCAAAGTTTTGTGGTAGCCAATTATCTGTGTGACAGCTGTGAAAATGTACTGAAATCTGTATAATTTGTGGTGACAGCTGTGAAACTGTGGTGACAGCTATGTTATCTGATGTGAAGCTGTAAAACTGTGTTGACAGCTATGTTATCTGTTGTGAAGCTGTAAAACTGTGCTGAAATCTGTATAATTTGTGGTGATAGCTGTGAAACAATGTTGACAGCTATGTTATCTGTTTTGAAGCAGTAAAACTGTGCTGAAATCAAAATAACACATTTAGAAAGCTGTGATACCGAGTTTCCTGTTGTTATGCTGAGTTGTCTGTTGTGACAGCTATAAAACTATACTGAAAACTAAATAACCTGTGGTGATATCTGTGAAACAGCGGTGATGGCCATTTAACCTGTGGTGACAGCTGTGAAATGAGTCAGAATTATGAATACCTGTGGTGATAGCTATGATAGTGGGTGTTAGTTACCTAGCTTGTGGTGACAGCTGTGAAACTGCTGAATTCAAATAGCCTACTGTAAATATGTTCTATAAAGGAGTTATCCTTTGGAAGCAAGGCATAAACAACAGATCGGAAAAGCAAGGAGTGCACAAGTTTTCTGGACCAGAGCAGCTTGTTTCCGCCGATTCAGCCTCATCATTGGCCCTAAAATATTTTAAAAATTCCACAATAAACCAATGATCCCGAAGGACAAAAAATTATAGACAACATTGTGACGAAAGGCGGAGAGACATTTTATGGCAGCCAAAGACTCCCTTAACGCCAGCTATATTCACATCAAATATGTTCTATAAAAGGTTTATCGTTTGTAAGCAAGGAATATACAACAGAGCCTAAAAGAATGGAATGTACAAGTCCATGGTGATTGATGGCAAACTGTGGTGATAGCCACTTAACCTGTGGTGACAGCTGTGAAACTGTGCTGAAATCGGAATAACCTATGGTGATACCTGCGAAAGTTTGGTGATAACCAAGTATCTGTGTGACAGCTGTGGAAATGTACTGAAATCTGTATAATTTGTGGTGACAGCTGTGAAACTGTGGCGGAAGCTATGTTATCTGATGTGAATTTGTAAAACTGTGTTGAAATCAAAATAACATATTGAGAAAGCTGCGAAACTGTGCTGGTGCTGATTTACCTGTTGTGATGCCGAGTTGTCTGTTATGACAGCTATAAAACTATACTGAAAACTAAATGACCTGTGGTGATATCTGAAACAGCGATGATGGCCATTTAACCTATGGTGACAGCTATGAAGTGATGCTGAATTATAAATAACCTGTGATGATAGCTGTGAAACAGTGGTGCTAGTCACGTAGCCTGTGGTGACAGCAGTGAAACTGCCGAATTCAAAATAACTTACTGCGAAATATGTTCCATAAAAGAGTTATCATTTGGAAGCAAGGAATAAACAACAGATCCGTAAAGCATGGAGTGCACAAGTTTTCTGGGCCAGAGCAGCTAGTTTCGGCCAAATAGGTCTCATCAGTGGGCCTGAAATATTTTAAAAATTCCACCAATGAACCCGAAGGACAAGAAAATATAAACTCAGTGACGAAAGGCGGGGAGACAGTTTACGGCCGCCACACACACCATTAACGCCAGCTATAGTCACAGCAAATATGTTCTATGAAAGGCTTATCATTTGGAAGCAAGGAATAAACAACAGAGCCTAAAAGCATGGAATGTACAAGTCCGTGGTGATTGATGGCAAACCGTGGGGATAGCCACTTAACCTGTGGTGACAGCTGTGAAACTGTGCTGAAATCTGAATAACCTGTGGAGATACCTGCCAAAGTTTGGTGATAGCCAAGTATCTGTGTGACAGCTGTGAAAATGTACTGAAATCTGTATAATTTGTGGTGACAGCTGTGAAACTATGTTGACAGCTGTGTTATCTGTTGTAAAACTGTGCTGAAATCAAAATAACACATCGAGAAAGCTGTGATACCGAGTTTCCTGTTGTGATGCTGAGTTGCCTGTTGTGGCAGCTATAAAACTATATTGAAAACTAAATAACCTGGGGTGATATCTGTGAAACAGCGGTGATGGCCATTCAACCCATGGTGACAGCTGTGAAATGAGGCAGAGTTATGAATACCTGTGGTGATAGCTATGATAGTGGGTGTTAGTTACGTAGCTTGTGGTGACAGCTGTGAAATTGCTGAATTCAAATAGCCTACTGTGAAATATATTCTATAAAGGAGTTATCCTTTGGAAGCAAGGCATAAACAATAGATCAGAAAAGCATGGAGTGCACAAGTTTTCTGGACCAGAGCAGCTGGTTTCGGCCAATTCAGCCTCATCATTGGCCCTGAAAATTTTTAAAAATTCCACAATAAACCAATGATCCCGAAGGACAAGAAATTATAGACAACATTATGACAAAAGGCGGAGAGACATTTCCCGGCAGCCAAAGACTCCCTTAACGCCAGCTATAGTCACAGCAAATATGTTCTATGAAAGGTTTATCATTTGTAAGCAAGGAATATACAACAGAGCCTAAAAGCATGGAATGTACAAGTCCGTAGTGATTGATGGCAAACTGTGGAGATGGCCACTTAACCTGTGGTGACAGCTGTGAAACTGTGCTGGAATCGGAATAACCTGTGGTGATACCTGCGAAAGTTTGGTGATAACCAAGTATCTGTGTGACAGCTGTGGAAATGTACTGAAATCTGTATTATTTGTGGGGACAGCTGTGAAACAGTGGTGGAAGCTATGTTATCTGATGTGAAGCTGTAAAACTGTGTTGAAATCAAAATAACATATTGAGAAAGCTGTGAGACTGTGGTGATGCCGATTTACCTGTTGTGATACCGCGTTGTCTGTTGTGACAGCTATAAAACTATACTGAAAACTAAATGACCTGTGGTGATATCTGTGAAACAGCGATGATGGCCATTTAACCTATGGTGACAGCTATGAAGCGATGCTGAATTATAAATAGCCTGTGGTCATGTTTACGGCCGCCACACACCCCATTAACGACAGCTATAGTCACAGCAAATATGTTCTATGAAAGGCTTATCATTTGGAAGCAGGGAATATACAACAGAGCCAGAAAGTATGGAATGTACAAGTCCGTGGTGATTGATGGCAAACTGTGTGGATAGCCACTTAACCTGTGGTGACAGCTGTGAAACTGTGCTGAAATCTGAATAACCTGTGGTGATACCTGCCAAAGTTTGGTGATGGCCAAGTATCTGTGTGACAGCTGTGAAAATATACTGAAATCTGTATAATTTGTGGTGACAGCTGTGAAACTGTGGTGACAGCTATGTTATCTGATGTGAAGCTGTAAAACTGTGTTGACAGCTATGTTATATGTTGTGAAGCTGTAAAACTGTGCTGAAATCTGTATACTTTGTGGTGATAGCTGTGAAACTATGTTGACAGCTATGTTATCTGTTGTGAAGCTGTAAAACTGTGCTGAAATCAAAATAACACATTAAGAAAGCTCTGATGCCGTGTTTCCTGTTGTGATGCTGAGTTGTCTGTTGTGACAGCTACAAAACTATACTGAAAACTAAATAACCTGTGGTGATATCTGTGAAACAGCGGTGATGGCCATTTAACCTATGGTGGCAGCTGTGAAATGAGGCAGAATTATGAATATCTGTGGTGATAGCTATGATAGTGGGTGTTAGTTACGTAGCTTGTGGTGACAGCTGTGAAACTGCTGAATTCAAATAGCCTACTGTGAAATATGTTCTATAAAGGAATTATCCTTTGGAAGCAAAGCATAAACAACAGATCAGAAAAGCATGGAGTGCACAAGTTTTCTGGACCAGAGCAGCTGGTTTCGGCCAATTCAGCCTCATCATTGGCCCTGAAATATTTTAAAAATTCCACAATAAACCAATGATCCCGAAGGACAAGAAATTATAGACATCATTATGACGAAAGGCGGGAGACATTTTACGGCAGCGAAAGACTTTAACCTGTGGTGACAGCTATGAAACTGTGCTGAAATCGGAATAACCTGTGGTGATACCTGCGAAAGTTTGGTGATAACCAAGTATCTGTGTGACAGCTGTGGAAATGTACTGAAATCTGTATAATTTGTGGTGACAGCTATGAAACTGTGGTGGAAGCTATGTTATCTGATGTGAAGCTGTAAAACTGTGTTGAAATCAAAATAACATATTGAGAAAGCTGCGAAACTGTGGTGATGCCGATTTACCTATTGTGATGCCGAGTTGTCTGTTATGACAGCTATAAAACTATACTGAAAACTAAATGACCTGGGGTGATATCTGTGAAACAGCGATGATGGCCATTTAAACTATGGTGACAGCTATGAATTGATGCTGACTTATAAATAACATGTGCTGATAGCTTTGAAACAGTGGTGCTAGTCACGTAGCCTGTGGTGACAGCAGTGAAACTGCTGGATTCAAAATAACTTACTTTGAAATATGTTCCATGAAAGAGTTATCGTTTGGAAGCAAGGAAAAGGAATAAAGAACAGACCCGTAAAGCATGGAGTGCACAAGTTTTCTGGGCCAGAGCAGCTAGTTTCGGCCAAATAGGTCTCATCAGTGGCCCTGCAATATTTTCAAAATTCCAGCAATGATCCCGAAGGACAAGAAAATTTAAACTACATTGAGACGAAAGGCGGGGAGACAGTTTACGGCCGCCACACACTCCATTAACGCCAGCTATAGTCACAGCAAATACGTTCTATGAAAGGCTTATCATTTGGAAGCAGGGAATATTCAACAGAACCTAAAAGCATGGAATGTACAAGTCCGTGGTGATCGATGGCAAACTTTGGGGATAGCCACTTAACCTGTGGTGACAGCTGTGAAACTTTGCTGAAATCTGAATAACCTGTGGTGATACCTGCCAAAGTTTGGTGATGGCCAAGTATCTGTGTGACAGCTGTGAAAATGTACTGAAACTGTATAAAATTGTGGTGACAGCTGTGAAACTGTGGTGACAGCTATGTTATCTGATGTGAAGCTGTAAAACTGTGTTGACAGCTATGTTATCTGTTGTGAAGCTGTAAAACTGTGCTGAAATCAAAATAACACATTGAGAAAGCTCTGATGCCGAGTTTCCTGTTGTGATGCTGAGTTGTCTGTTGTGACAGCTATAAAACTATACTCAAAACTAAATAACCTGTGGTGATATCTGTGAAACAGCGGTGATGGCCATTTAACCTATGGTGGCAGCTGTGAAATGAGGCAGAATTATGAATATCTGTGGTGATAGCTATGATAGTGGGTGTCAGTTACGTAGCTTGTGGTGACAGCTGTGAAACTGCTGAATTCAAATAGCCTACTGTGAAATATGTTCTATAAAGGAGTTATCCTTTGGAAGCAAGGCATAAACAACAGATCAGAAAAGCATGGAGTGCACAAGTTTTCTGGACCAGAGCAGCTGGTTTTGGCCAATTCAGCCTCATCATTGACCCTGAAATATTTTGAAAACTCCAAAATAAACCAATGATTGCGAAGGACAAGAAATTATTGACAACATAATGACGAAAGGCGAAGAGACATTTTACGGCAGCCAAAGACTCACTTAACACCAGCTATATTCACATCAGATATGTTCTATGAAAGGTTTATCGTTTGTAAGCAAAGAATATACAACAGAGCCTAAAAGCATGGCATGTACAAGTCCGTGGTGATTGATGGCAAACTGTGGTGATAGCCACTTAACCTGTGGTGACAGCTGTGAAAATGTGCCGAAATCGGAATAACCTGTGGTGATACCTGCGAAAGTTTGGTGATAGCCAAATAGCTGTGTGACAGCTGTGGAAATGTACTGAAATCTGTATAATTTTGTGGTGACAGCTATGAAACTGTGGTGGAAGCTATGTTATCTGATGTGAAGCTGTAAAACTGTGTTGAAATCAAAATAACATATTGAGAAAGCTGTGAAACCGTGGTGATGCCGATTTACCTATTGTGATGCCAAGTTGTCTGTTGTGACAGCTATAAAAATATACTGAAAACTAAATGACCTGTGGTGATATCTGTGAAACAGCGATGATGGCCATTTAACCTATGGTGACAGCTATGAAGCGATGCTGAATTGTAAATAACCTGTAATGATAGCTGTGAAATAGTGGTGCTAGTCACGTAGCTTGTGGTGACAGCAGTGAAACTGCTGAATTCAAAATAAGTTACTGTGAAATATGTTCCATAAAAGAGTTATTATTTGGAAGCAAGGAATAAACAACAGATCCGTAAAGCATGGAATGCACAAGTTTTCTGGGCCAGAACAGCTAGTTTCGGGCAAATAGGTATCATCAGTGGCACTGAAATATTTTAAAAATTCCACCAATGATCCCGAAGGACAAGAAAATAGAAACTACATTTTGACGAAAGGCGGGGAGAAAATGTACGGCCGCCACACACTCCATTAACGCCAGCTATAGTCACGGCAAATATGCTCTATGAAAGGCTTATCATTTGGAAGCAAGGAATATACAACAGAGCCTAAAAGCATGGAATGTACAGGTCCGTGGTGATTGATGGCACACTGTGGGGATAGCCACTTAACCTGTGGTGACAGCTGTAAAACTGTGCTGAAATCTGAATAACCTGTGGTGATACCTGCCAAAGTTTGGTGATAGCCAAATATCTGTGTGACAGCTGTGAAAATGTACTGAAAGCTGTATACTTTGTGGAGTCAGCTGTGAAACTGTGGTGACAGCTATGTTATCTGATGTGAAGCTGTAAAACTGTGTTGAAATCAAAATAACATATTGAGAAAGCTGTGAAACTGTGGTGATGCCGATTTACCTGTTGTGATGCCGAGTTGTCTGCTGTGGCTGCTATAAAACTATACTGAAAACTAAATGACCTGGGGTGATATATGTGAAACAGCGATGATGGCCATTTAACCTATGGTGACAGCTATGAAGCGATGCTGAATTATAAATAACCTGTGATGATAGCTGTGAAAAAGTGGTGCTAGTTACATAGCCTGTGGTGACAGCAGTGAAACTGCTGAATTCAAAATAACTTACTGTGATATATGTTCCATAAAAGAGTTATCCTTTGGAAGCAAGGAATAAACAACAGATCCGTAAAGCATGTAGTGCACAAGTTTTCTGGGCCAGAGCAGCTAGTTTCGGCCAAATAGGTCTCATCAGTGGCCCTGAAATATTTTCAAAATTCCATCAATGATCCCGAAGGACAAGAAAATATAAACTACATTGTGACGAAAGGCGGGGAAACAGTTTACAGCCGCCACACACTCCATTAACGCCAGCTATAGTCACAGCAAATATGTTCTGTGAAAGGCTTATCATTTGGAAGCAAAGAATATACAACAGAGCTGAAAGCATGGAGTGTACAAGTTTTCTTGGGCAAAACTAACTAGTTTCGTCCAATGAGCCTCATCATGATCCTTATATAGTAAAACAAACAGTGAAACTGTTGCGATGGCCAGGCAACCAGTGGTGACAGCTGTGACCTGTGCTAAAATCTAAATAACCTTGGCGACAGCTGTGAAACTGCACTGAAATCTAAAAGCCTGTAGTAATTGATGGCAAACTGTGGTGACAGATCAAACTGTGATGAAATCGGAATAACCTGTGGCGATACCTGCGAAAGTTTGGTGATAGCCAAGTATCTGTATGACAGCTGTGAAAATCTACTGAAATCTGTATAATTTATGGTGACAGCTGTGAAACTGTGATGACAACTATGTTATTTATTGTGAAACTGTGCTGAAATTAAAATAACTTATTGTGAAAGCTGTGAAACTCTTGTGATGCCGAGTTGCCCGTTGTGACTGCGAGTTTTCTGTTGTGACAGCTATAAAACTATACTGAAGACTAAATAACCTGTGGTGATATCTGTGAAACATCGGTGATGGCAATTTGACCTATGGTGGCAGCTATGAAACGATGCTGTGAAACTGTGGTGACAGCTATGTTATTTGTTGTGAAGCTGTGAAACTGTGCTGAAATCAAAATAACATATTGAGAAAGCTGTGAAACTGTGGTGATGCCGAGTTACCTGTTGTGATGCCGAGTTGTCTTTCGTGACAGCTATAAAACTATACTGAAAACTAAATTACCTGTGGTGATATCTATGAAACAGCGATGATGGCTATTTACTCTATGGTGACAGCAGTGAAACAGCGCTAAACTTTAAAATACCAGTGGTGATAACTGTGAAACTGTGGTGATAGTCACGTACCCTGACAGCTGTGAAACTGCTGAATTCAAAATAGTATGTTCTATAAGAGTTATCCTTTGGTAGCAAGGAATTAATAATAGATCCGAAAAGCTTTGAGTACAAACGTTTACTGTGCCAGAGCAGCTAGTTTTTGTCAATAAGGCCTGAATTTATTTTCAAAATTCCACAAGAAACCAATGATCCCGAAGGACAAGAAAATATAAACTACATTATGACGAAAGGCGGGGAGACAATTTACGGCCGCCACACATTCCCTTAACGCCAGCTATAGTCACATTAGAACTGAAAAGCATGGAGTGTACACGTGTTGGCTAAACTTTCTAGTTTCGACCAATTATCATATCAGGACTCAGAAATATTATATAACAACTGTGATACTGGCGATGGTCACGTAACCCCTGGTGACAGCTGTGATCTGTGCTAAATAACCTGGCGCAAGGGTTGTGAAACTCTACAGAAATTTAAACCTGTGGTGATAGATGGGTAATTGTGGTTATAGCTCTACAGCTGGTGCGATAGCCACGTAATATGTGGTGACAGCTGGACCACATAACCTGTGGTAACAGATGTGAAATTGTGCTGAATTCTGAATAACCTGGGGCTAAACCTGCGAAACTGTGGTGATAACCACATAACCTGTGGTGACAGATGTGAAACTGTGATGAAATCGGAATAACCTGTGGTGATACCTGCGAAAGTTTGGTGAGAGCCAAGTATCTGTGTGACAGCTGTGAAAATCTACTGAAGTCTGTATAATTTATGGTGACAGCTGTGAAACTGTGATGACAACTATGTTATTTATTGTGAAACTGTGCTGAAATTAAAATAACTTATTGTGAAAGCTGTGAAACTCTTGTGATGCCGAGTTGCCTGTTGTGACTGCGAGTTTTCTGTTGTGACAGCTATAAAACTATACTGAAGACTAAATAACCTGTGGTGATATCTGTGAAACATCGGTGATGGCAATTTAACCTATGGTGGCAGCTATGAAACGATGCTGAATTATAAATAACCTGTGGTGATAGCTGTGAAACTGTGGTGCTAGTCACGTAGCCTATGGTGACGGCTGTGGAACTGTTGAAATCAAAATAACCTACTGTGAAATATGTTCTATAAAAGAGTTATCCTTTGAAAGCAAGGAATAAACAACAAATCCGAAAAGCATGAAGCGCAAAAGGTTACTTGGCCAGAGCAGCTAGTTTCGGCCAATAAGGCCTCATCAGTGGCCCTGAAATATTTTCAAAATTCCACTATAAACCAATGATCCCGAAGGACAAGAAAATATAAACTACATTATGGCGAAAGGCGGGGGACATTTTACGACCGCCACACACTCCATTAACGCCTGCTATAGCCACATCAAATATGTTCTATGAAAGGTTTATCATTTGGAAGAGCAAAACAACAGAACTGAAAAGCATGGAAAGTACATGTTTTGGCCAAACTTTCTAGTTTCGACCAATTATCGCATCAGGATTCTAAAATATTGTAATAAAAACTGTGGAACTGGCGATGGTCACGTAATCAGTGGTGACAGCTGTGATCTGTGCTAAATAACCTGGCGTTAGAGCTGTGAAACTGTACTGAAATCTAGATAACCTGTGGTGATAAATGGGAAACTGTGGTTATAGCTCTGCAGCTGGTGTGATAGCCACGTAATCTGCGATGACAGTTGTGAAACTGTGCTGTAATCTCCAAAATATGTGGTGATAGCTGTGAAAATGTGGTGATGACCACGTACCCTGTGATGACAGCTATGGAACTATGCTTGAAACTAAACCTGTGGTGACAGCTGTGAAACTGCAGTGATTATTATGTTGCCTGTGTTGACAGCTGTGAAACTATGCAGAAATCTAAATAGCATGTGGCAAGTGGTACATAATACTAGAGCTGTTAACTCTTCAGCCTGCCATTTCCGGAAAACTGATCTGATTGGTTAGGTTCAAACAGAAAAGTTCAAATATGATCTTTAGTTATCATTACAGTGTGGTGAGACTTTAATGTCAGAAGTCATATTTCTGTTAACGAGCTTTATCATTTGAAACCGAGAAGCAGATGGGCTATGCTTTCTTGAATTTACACAGTCTTTATTCTTGTTGCTAGCTAAGGATGTCGTCAAAATTAAAGGAAAAGCTGAAATATCTTGGCCAAAAAAATACAGCAACAAAAAAAAAAACTTAAGGAGTAAAAACATTTTGAAAATTAACTAAAGCAACCGGCCTTATCTGGAACATTGTCCCTACAAGGGACATTTTCCTTTTTCCATTGAGTATTTGTTGAAAGGGATAACTGTCATTGTTTCCCCTGCACTCTTTAGAATCGCCTTCGCGATTATAATGAATATCCAAGTATGGAGAAAAGTATCCTTTAATTAATTATCCTTTAATCGTATAATCAAATACCCTCTTATCTATATCAATGTTTACTTCAAACTGAAGTCGCATCAGGTAAAAACTTACCGCCAGTCCATTTAATAAAATACGATTCATTCCTTGAAAAACAAAACAAAACACATATATATAAATGAAGAACTGACCATTAATTGCATAACACTAAAGCACTTTTATATAATCTGATCATCAATACATTTCAAATACATTGTCTGATTCACTGCCTGTGATATAAACTCCAGATTACTGGGTAATAAAACACTTTGTGGTTTCAGCATCTGACACTTATGGCCCTTGGCAGAAACTGTTAACTGGCTGCCTTTTAAACAAGCAGATACAAATCCACGGAAACAACTGTCCGTATGTATTTAATAGAGGGGTTTGGTGCTCTCCTCTAATAAGCTCTTCACTGTGGTGATAGCTGTGACACTGTCGAAAAAAAAAACATATAATATGTGGCGACAACAGTTGTGAAACTATAGTTATAGCCAAATAAACTTTGAGAGTTGTGAAAGCTGTGAAAGTGTACTGAAATCTATATTATCCATGATGGGAGCTGTGAAACTGTGAGGTGATTACATCTGTGAATCTGTGCTGAAATATAATTTACCTGTGGTGATAGCTGTGACCCTGTCGTAAAAGTCATGCAATCTATGGCGACAACAGCTGTGAAACTATTGCTATAGACAAATAACCTTTGCGAGTGGTGACAGCTGTGAAAGTGTAATGAAATCAATATTATTTGTGGTGGGAGCTGTGAAACTGTGCTGAAATATAAATTACATGTGGTGAAAGCTGTAAAACTGCCGCGATAGCCACGTAACTGTGGTGACTACCGTGAAGCTGTTCTGAAATCCGATTAACCTGTGATGATGAGGTTAAACTGTGCTGAAATCGAGATAACCTATGGTGATAGCTGTTAAACTGTGGTGATAGCCACGTAACATGCAGTGACAGCTATGAACTTCGCTGAAATTTATAAATAATCCGTGGTAATAGCTGTGAAGCTTTGGCGATATACACATTACCTGTGCACACGTGACAGCTATGAAACTGCTGAAATCTATATAATCTGTGGGGAAAGCTGTGGAATTTGTGTGACCGGTGGTGACAGCTGTGAAATTGTGCTGCTAAAACCTATATAATCTGTGCTGCTAAAACCTATATAATCTGTAGTCATAGCTGTTAAACGGTGATGACACCCACGTAACGTGTGATGACAGCTATGAATCTGAGCTAATAACTCAACAACGTTTGAGGAAAGCTTTGCTCTGTGCTGATTATTGCGTTACCTTTGGTAACAGCTCTGAAACTGTGCTTAAATCTATAAAAGCATTTGGTGTCAGCTGTGAAACTGTGCTGAAATCTTTAAATTCTGTGGTGATATCTGTGAAACTGTGATGATGGCCATGTAACCTGTGATGTCAGCTTTGGAACTGTGCTAAAACCTTAATGAACCGTGGAACTGCAGGGATTATCACATAACCAATGGTGACAGCTGTCAAACTATGATGAAATCTAAATAATATGTAGTGATAGATGTAACACTGTGGTGATACCAACGTAACCTACGTCGACAGCTATGAAACTGTGGTGATAGTCAAATAAACTTATGGACTGCGACATCCATGTAAATGTACTTTATAGAAGTGAAGGCATTGACCAGGAATCGATACAATTAACACACAGCTCCCATTAGAGACACCTAAGGGAAAGAAACACCAACAAATCTATATATTTTGCGGTGATAACTGTGAAACTGTGATGATAGCTGTGAAACTGTGCTAAAATCTAAATTACATGTGGTGATAGCTGTAAAACTGCGCTGATAGCCACATAACCTTTGGTGGCAGCTGTGAAGCTCTGCTGAAATCCATATAACCTGTGGTCATAGCTTCGAATTTGTGGTTATAGCGACGCAACCTATGGTAAAGGTGCAAGTGTAATGAAATTTAAATAACCCCATGGTGACAGCTGCTGTAAAAAGGTGCTGAAACCTAATAAACATGTGGTGATAGTTGTTATACTGTGGCGAAAGCCACGTATGAGACTGTATTTAAATCTAAATAACCGTGTGATTTTAGCTGTGATATTGGCTTGATAACCATATAACGGGTGGTGAAAGAGCAAAACTGTTGTGATAGCAATATAGCTTCGGGGATAACTGTGAGCTGCTATAATAGCCATGTAAACTGTCGTGAGCGCTGTGATAGTGTCGTTATTTATTACCTATGGTTATAGCCGTGAAACTGTTGTGAAAGTAATATTACACATGTGACCTGTGGTGATAGTCATGGAAACTGTGCTGATTATCAAAATAACCAGCGGCGACAGCGCTGAAACTGTGTAAATAGCTATATAGCCTATGTTGATATTTCGATGACAGAAACGGTGGCGACACGTTTATAAGCTGCGATCCCTGGTTTATGAGACGAGTAGCAAAACCACTACACTATGTGGAGACACTTATGAAGCTGTGGTAATAGATATTTAGTGTATGGTGATAGCAGTGAATATGTTGCGAAAGTCATATAAAATGTGGTTGCATATGAGAAACTGCAGTGATAGTAATATAACATGTAGTGACAGATTAGAAATAATGGTATTTTGAACCTGAGATTGTGCTGTAAAGCTGTAATGATAACCTTAAACTATGTGGTAACAGTTTTGTAATCGAGTAAATTTCATATTCCCGATGTGACTGCCTTGAAACTGTTATAATAGCCATATCTCTTAAGGTGACCGCTGGACATTGTAGTGATAGTAAAGTAAACATGTCGTGTTATAGCCAAATATCTTGTGGTGGCAGCTGTGAAGTAAGTGTTAGTCACATAACCTGTTGTAATAGTTATGTTTCAGTAGTAGTGGCCACATAACTTGTCGTGACAGATTACATATAGCTGCAAAATAGAGGGGGGGGGGGGGGGTTGGGTGAGGCGAAGGTGTTGCATCAACTGGGCGCCAAGTGATATTGGCTTACAGTTAGGCAAGGCTTGCTGGCCTAGCAGCAGTTAAGGATAGAAGGTAACGCTGGTATTTCTTCTATTTCTTCACTTTCATTTATTTAGCGCTGTCTCTGCCCACTCTCATTCATCTCCTCTACTTCTTCTTTCTCTTTTCTCCTTTTTTTCTGGGAGACGACACAAAGTGACCCACAAGGGTTGACATGTCGTTAAACCCCAACACAATCAATCAATAGCAGCGAAATTGTAGTGGCATCCACATAGTATGTGGTCATAGCTGTTAAACTGTACATAGGCATATAACCTGTGGTGATAATTGGTAAACTGTGTTGATAACCATAATTCATGAAAAAAAAACAGCTGTAAAACATTCGATAGCCATGTAAAATAGAAGTGGAGGCAATGATCAGGAATCGACACAATCAACCCACAGCTCCCATCAGAGACACCAAAGGGATGGATTAACACGCATGAAACAACAGACCCTAATGGAAACACCAACAGCGGAAAGCCAAAAGGACAGTTACTTTCCCAGAAAATGCCCAATAGGCTATCCAAAATAAATAACATAAGCGACACAAACACCCAAAGACAAACCATAGCAAAAATAAACCGCGACAGAAGATCCGCCTTGGAACGGTCAGCGGAAACGAATTCCATTTAGGGGGCTTAAATCAATTTTACGTGGCTACACTCCTCTCCATTACTCCCGTCGCGATTTAGACAAATAATTTGTTCAGTCCGCATGAAGGCCTCCTAACTCATCAGTGCAACATCTCCGTGAACACAAATAATCAAACAAGCACAGAGATGAAACAACGCTGATGACTCGACAGCAAAAAGAAAAGCAACAGTTAGACTCGATTTCACCCTCCAGTAAAAATACTGACCGTTCCAAGGCGATTCTTCTGTTGTGGTTTATTATTGTTACAGTATCTTTTTATTTTGGACAGTCATTTTGTGGGAAAGTAATTGTCCTTTGGTCTTTCCGATTGTGGCGTTTTCATTGTGGTGAATGTTATGATTATGTTTCTTTATCTTTGGTGTCTTGGATGGGGGTTGTGAGATAATAGTATCGATTCCTGGTGATTGCCTTCACTTCTATTTTGTGATGACAGCTGTGCAACTGTGGTGATACCCAGCTAACAGTTGTGTTTTATAAACGTTTTCAAAACGTCAGAAGGGACGTCAGGTAACTTTTGCTTGGATATATGCTGCAGCGTTAAACTAAAGATCAATTTTAATGTTTAACCGCCAGCTGTGAAACTGAGGTGATAGCGATATAACCTTTGGTGATAGCTGAGAAATTCAGGTGATAGTTGTGAAACAGAGATGTTTGCTATATAACCTGTTGGGACAGCTGTGAAACTGAGGTGATAGCCGTATGCCCTTTGGTGAAAGGCTGTAAAAGTAAGGTGTATCTATACTTCCTGTGTTGAAAGCTGTTAGACTGGGGTGAAAGCCAAAAGACCTGTTGCGACAACTGCAAGTCTGATGTGATATCCGCACTTCCTGTGATTACAAATGTGAAACTAATGTCATAGCCATATTTCCTATAGTATATAACCCAGGTGATAACCATATTATTTGTGGTGACAGCTAAACTGAAGAGAAACAATATAACCTGTTATAATTGCTGTTTAACTCACGCTATATAATCTGTGGTGAACGCTGTGAAATTCACACGATGGCCATAACACCTGTGGTGACCGCTGTGAAACCGAGGAGATAGCCATACTACCAGTAGGGAAAGCTCTGAAAGCCATACGATAGCCATATTAGCTATGGTGATAGCTGCGAAACTAATGTGAAAGCCATTTTACCTGTTTTACCTGTTTTGTTTGCTGCGAAACCCATGTGATAGCCATACCACCTATGGTGACAGCTGTGAAACTAAAATTACTGCTACATAATCTGTGGTGACCACTTTAAAATCTTAGGGGATAGCCATATTACCCGTGGTGATATCTATAAAACGGATGTGATACCTATACTGCCTGTGGTAATAGATGAGAAACTCACGTTATAGCCTTATTATCTGAGGATTATTTATTTATCGTGCTAACAGATTTGAAAGTGAAGTGATTGTCATGTCATATGCGCTGTTAGCTGTGAGACTCGGGTGATGGATAGAAGCCTCCGTGGTGTAGTGGTTACGATAGTCGCCTTGTAAACCAGGGATCGCAGGACCGATCCCGGGCTTCTCCAGACTTTCGGATGTGTCTTAAACCGAGGTCTCGTCTCCGTATGACCTTAGCTTTGGTGGGATGTATAACTCAAACACCCACTCACTCAGTTGATGGACATTCTACCTGTTGCGATAATGGAGATACAAAGGTCACTGCTATATAACATTGATGACAGCTGTGAAACTGATGTGATAGCTAAACTTCCTATGGTGATAGCTGTGACACCGAGGTGATAGCATCTTACCTGCGGTGATAAAGTAAAACTCAGATTGTAGTCATATTACCAATGTTGAAAGCCGTGAAACGATGCGATAGCCATTCTACATTTGGTGATAAATGTAATGCTGAGGTGATAGCTGTGAAACTCAAGTGATAGCCATACTACCTCTGTTGAAAAATGTGAAACACAGGTGATTTCTATTCTGTCTCTGGCGATAGCTGTGAAACTGAGGTGATAGACATATTTCTGTGGTGACAGCTGTAACTCTGATGTAAAATCCAGCTGTGAAACTAATGTGATAGCTTTATTCCCTGTGGTGGTAGCTGTGAAACCCAGGTGATAACCATTCTGCAGGTGGTGACAATTTTGAAACACAGGTGAATGCTATATTACATGTGGTGAAAGCTGTTTTCCTGTGGTGATAGCTGTGAATATGAGGTGATAGCATATCACCCGAGGTGACAACTGTAAATGTCAGATTGTAGCAAGATTACCTGTGGTGACGTCTGTGAAACTGAGGCTATAGCCATACTACCTGTGGTAATAAGTGTGATGCTGAAGTGATAGCTGTGAAACTCAAGTAATAGCCATACTACCTCTGGTGACAATGATGAAACACAGGTGATTGCTATATTACCTATGGACGACAGATGTGAAACACAGATAATAGCTATATATCTTATAGTAACAGCTGTAAGTCTGATGTCATATGTATACCATCTTTTGTGACAGCTGAGAAAGTAATGTGATAGCCATATTACCTGTGAATATCAAACTATCAATTAAGAAAGCTGAGAAACTCAGCTAAAAATGATGTAATCTGTGGTAGAAGCTGTAAAACTAAGGCGACAGCCATGTTACCTGATTTGATTGCTGTGAAAATCATGTGATAGCCATACTACCTATATTGCCAGCTGTGAAACTGAGGTGATTGTTATATAACCTGTGATGACAGCTGTGCACCTCAGGTGGCAGCCATATTACCTGTGGTGATAGCTGTGACTACCTCTGGTGACAGCTGTAAATAAGAGGTGTTTACTGTATTACCTTTCTTTTACGACAGTTGTGAAAACTGAGATGATAGGTTTTGTGTGTGAAACTGGGGTGACAGCAAAGTAGAAGTAAAACAAAGATCAGGAATCGATACAATTAACTTACTCCACCCATCAAAGACACCAAAGGGAAAGAAACACAAACATTAAGCGACCAGACCATAATGGAAACCTAAACAAAGGAAGGCCATAAGGACAGTTACTTTCCCACAAAATGGCCATATGGGCATCCAAAATAAAAAGACACAAGTGATACACACAGTAAGTAACAAACAACAACATAAATAAATCGCCACAGAAGAACCGCCTTGGAACGGTCAGTGGAAAGATTTCCACTGGGGGCTTAAATCGATTTTACGTGGCCACAATCCTCGCCTTTACTTCCGTCGCGATTTAGACAAATAATTTGTTCAGTCCGCATGAAAGCCTCCTAACTAATCAGTGCAACATCTCCGTGAACACAAATAATCAAAGAAACACAGAGGTGAGACAACGGTGAGGACTAGACAGCAAGAAACCACTGAAATGCTGGAGCAAAAGAAAACCAACAATTACACTTCGATGGGCCCGACCAGAGACAGAGCATCAGGCACCAACCAACATTACCTTGAATTAGATCTCTAACTCTCAATAAGCCTTTACGTTGGAACCGTCATAGAATCTGAGGCCTGATCCACCGGCGTGCCATTAAAGAGGGAAGCAAAGTTGCCAACCGTGATTGGGTTAACTACCATGCATGCGGTCTGTCGTATAATATCCATGTTGTACCCAATCTTTTTATATCGAAGAATGATTTTACGAAATTGGGTGCTAAATACTATCTTTAGCGACAGCTGTAAAAATTTAAAAGAAAGACCCAGGGAGCGCCACAGTCACAAGACACAGCCCACTCACGACAGGAAGAGGAAACATACACAAAACAAGAAAAAAATACGAGTGTTTATGAAACGGAACAATCAGCCCTCTCTTCCCCACAGGGGGTGATCAGACCATTAGAAAACACTAAACAACAACTCACAACAAATTCTCAGATATGCGATGATAGCCATGCTACCCGCGGTGATAGCCATATTACCTGTGGTGATAGCTATAAAATGTAGGTGAAAAACTGTGGTGACAGCTGTCAAATTAAGGTGATAGCCATAATACCTTTGGAGATAGTTGTGAAATTCAGGTGATAGACTGTGAAACTTAGTTGATAGCTTTATTACATACTTGGGCAACTATTACTCAAGTAATGGCCATATTAACTGTGGCGATAACTGTGAAACTAAGGGGATAGCCATACTAACTCTGCAAACAGCTGTGAAACAGAGGTGACAGCTGTACTACCGGTGGTGACAAGCCGAAGCGATAGGCATATTACCTATAATGATAGTTGAGGAATTCAGATGATAGTTATACTAAGCATAGTGAAACTCAGGCGAAATATGTGAAGCTGAGGTGACAGCCATATTACCTGTGGTGGTAGCTGTAAAATTGAGGTTATAGCCACATTACCATCTGTGATAGCAATGAAGCCAGGTGATAACCATACTAGTTGTAGCGACAGTTGTAAAACAGATGTTATTTCTGCATTACCTCTTGTGACAGCTGTCGGTCGATGTCATAACCGTTTTACTTGTGATTATAGCTGTGAAATTCAAGTCATAGTCATATTTCTTGTTGTTAAGCTCAAGTGATAGCCATATTTCCTGAGGTGACAGCTGTGAAATGGATGTGATAGCCATATTACATGCATTTATAGCTTTGGAACCCAGATGATAGCAATATAACCTGAGGGGATATCGTTGTTACCTGTAGGAATACATCTGAAACTCGGGTGATAACCATACTAACTGTTTGACAATTATGTATCATAGTTGACTGCTATACTATCTGTGGTAACGACTGTCAAACTAAGGTGATAGCAATCTAACTTTTGTGAAGGAAAGCTGAGAAAGTCAGGTGATAGCCATATTACTTGTTGTGATAGCTGTGAAACTAAAATAATAGCCATACTACCTATAGTTAAACGATTGCTATATAATATATGGTGACAGCTGTGAAACTGATGTGATGGCGATATTACCTTTGGCGATGGCTGTTTAACTCTGGTGATAACCATACTACTCAGGTGATGGCCATATAGCCTGTAGTGATAGCTGTCAAGCTAAGGGGATAGCCAAACAAGCTATGGGAATAGCTCTGAAACAGACTTGATTGCTGTATTACCTGTGGCAGCTGTCAAACCGAGGTGACAGGCATATTACAGATGATAGTCATACTGCTTCTTGTGAAACTCAGGTGATAACCATATGACCTGAGGTGTAAAATGCGAAACTGAGGTGACAGCCATATTAACTGTGGTGGTAGCTGTAAAACTGAGTTTATAGCCATATTACCGGCGGTGATGCATCTGACTGGTGATCAGAAGTACGCGGATTCAATACTTGCCGGGGTTGGCAGTATTTTTTCGTGGAGATTGATCATTATATCGTTTCTATCATCATTCTTTCCCTTCCGCTGATTCAAGAAGGGCAGTTGTCAGTTTCTGGCGAAAGAATGTACACTGTACTGGTCAACCACTTATGTACAAGACAGCCCAGGAAACGTGTGGATAGGTAAACTGACAGGCTCAAAAATTACATAGTGTTGACTGGGCCATTAAACTGCAATCAATGAAAACAAAAACCTGTGGACTCATGTGATAGCATTACTACCTGTGGTGACAGCTGGGAAAACATGGCGTTAACCGTACGAGTTTTAGTGACTGTTGTGAAACAGAGGTGATTGTTGTATAACATGTTTTGACAGCTGTCAACCAAGATAACAGCCGTATTATCTGTAATGATAGCTCTGAAATTCAGGTGATTATGTTTGTGGGAAGCTCAGATGATAGCTATACTTCCTGTGGTGACAGCTGTGAAATGGAGGTGATATCCATATTCGCTCTGGTGATAGCTGTGAAACTCAGTTGACAGCAGTATAACCTGTGGTTACAGCTGTCAAACTAAGGTGACAGCCATGTTACCTGTAGTGATAGCGCTGAAACTCAGGTGATAAACCATTCTACCTGTTGTGACAAGTGTGAAACATAGTGGATTGCTGTATTACTTGTGATGACAGCTGTCAGTCTGAGGTGATAGCGATATGAGCTTTGGTGATAGATGTAAAAGTCAGGTGATAACCATACTACCTACTGTGAAGGAAAGCTGAGATATTCAGATGATGCCATATTACTTGTGGTGATAGCTGTGAAACTAAGGTGACAGCCATACTACCATACATGGTAAAATGATTGCTATATATTATGTTATGACAGCTGTGAAATTGATGTGATAGCCATATTACCTGTGGTGATGTGATGATAGCTAAGAAACTGAGGTAATGGCGATATTACCTGCTGAAAGCTGTGAAACTCTGGTGATAACCAAACTACCTGTTCTGACATTTGTGAAACGGAGGTCATTGCTTAATAACCTGAGGTGACAGTTGTGAAACTGAGGTGTTTGTCATACCACCTTTGGTGATAGCTGTGAAACAGGGTTTAAAAATAGAGGTGAAGACAGTGATCAGGAATGGATTCAATTACCCCTAATCTCCTAACAGAGACAACAATGGGAAATAATTCGAAATTGAAATAACTAAATCCTAATGAAAACACCACAAGCGGATAGCCAAAAGGACTTTTACTTTCACACAAAAATGGCCAAACAGCGATCGAAAATAAAAAGACATAAGCAATACATACATGCAAAGACGCACTGTAACAATAATAAACCACAACACAAGAACCGCCTTGGAATGGTCAGCAAAATGTATTCAACTCAGGGGCTTAAATCGATTTTACATGGCCTCAGTCCTCGTCCTTGGTTCTTTTATGGTTTAGACAAATAATTGTTAAAGTCCGCATAAAGTCACATCACATGTGTTGACAGCTGTAAAACTGGAAACTCAGGAGATAGTCATATTACCCGTGGCGATATCTATAAGACTAATTTGAAAGCCTTACCCCGGAGTCTAACTGTTGGTTTTCTTTTGCTCCGGCATTTCATTGGTTTATTGCTTTCGAGTCCCCACCGTTGTTTCATCTCTATGGTTGTTTGAGCTTTTGTGTTCACAGAGATGTTGCACTGATGAGTTAGGAGGCCTTCATGCGGACTGAACAAATTATTTGTCTAAATCGCGACGGAAAGGCGAGTATTGTGACCACGTAAAATCGATTTAAGCCCCCTCCCCCCCCCCCACCCCACACACACACACCCAAGTGAAATTCGTTTCCACTGACCTTTCCAATACGGTTCTTCTGTCGCGGTTTATTTTTGTTATGATTTGTTTTGGGTGTTTGCGTCGCTCATATTATTTTATTTTGGATAGCCTATTGGCCATTTTGTGGGAAAGTATCTGTCCTTTTGGCTTTCCGCTGTTGATGTTTCCATTGGGGTCTGTTGTTACATGTTTGTGTTTCTTTCTCTTTGGTGTCTCTGATGGGAGCTGTGGGTTATTTGTATCGATTCCTGATCATTGCCTCCACTTCTGTTTTTTTACCTGGACTGACAGCTGTGAAACTGTGGTGATAGCCATATTATATATAGTGGCAACTGTTATTCAGGTGTGGCCATATATAGCCTGCGGTGATAGAGGTGAGTGCTGCATTACCTGTGGTGACAGCTGCTAAACCGAGGTGATATGTATATTACCTATAATGGCATGTGTAAAAATCAGATGATAGTCATACTACTTCTTGTGAAATACAGGTGACAGCCATAATGCCTGAGGTGAAAGATATGAAACTGAGGTGGCAGCCATATTACCCGTGGTGGTAGCTGATAAAGCCATATTACCTGCTCAGATGATAGCCTTACTACCTGTGGTGACAGCTGAGAAACTCAGGTGATATCCATACTCAATTTAGTAATAGCTATGAAACAGAGGCGATTGCTGTAAAATACAGGCAAGAACCGTATTACCTGAGAATATAGCTGTGAAAATCAGGTGATAGTCATATTTCTTGTTGTAAAGCTCAGGCGACAGCTATATTTCCTGAGATGACCGCTATGAAACGGAGGTGATAGCCATATTACCTAAGGTGATAGCTGTGAAGCTCTGTTGAAAACAATATAAACTGTGGTGACAGCTGTCAAACTGAGGTGATAGCCATGTTACCTGCAGTGATAGCTTTGAAACTCGTCCGATAATCATACTGCCTGTTGTGACAATTGTGAAGCATAGTTGATTAGTATAATTATTACCTATGGTGACAGATGTAAACCTGAGGTGATAGCGAAATAACCTTTGGTGATATATGTGAATATTCTGGTGATAGCCATATTACCTGCTGTGAAGGAAAGCTGAGAATGTCGGGTCTTAGCCATATTGTCGTGACAGCTGTGAAACTAAGGTGATAATCATAATACCTATAGTGACAGCGGTGAAACTGAAGTGATTGCTATAATATATGTGGTGACAGCTTTGAAACTGAGGTGATAGCCATATAAACTGCGGTGTTGTGGTGGTAGCTGAAAAATTCGGGTGATACCAATGTTGACTTTGTTGATAGTTGTTAAACTCCTTTAACCATACTACTTATTGTGACTTTTGTGAGACAGAGGTCATTGATTAACAACCCGTGGTGACAGTTGTAAAACTAAGGAGTTAGCCATACTACCTGTGGTGATCGCAGTGAAACTTAGGTGATCGCTATATTACCTGTGGTGATATCTGTGAGAATAGGTTCAAAGCCATACAAGCCAAAATATTAATGGTAAAAGGTGTGTGCGGCATCAGTTGTGATAGCCATTCTACCTGGCAATTCAACCTGTGGTGACATGCGTATAACTCAGGTAACAGCCTCATCACCTGTGGTGATAGCTGTGAAACTTACCCGTGTAGACATATATGACCCAGTTGACAGTCGTTCTTCCTCTGATGATAGCTGTGCTACTAAGATGACAGCCATATTAACTGTGGTGATAGCTAAGATTTGTTTGTCAATAGTTTTTACTTCCCAGGTAATACCATTTTGGATATTTTGAGGTTGTTTTAGATTTTGAGGGACTTTTACCCGACACTGAGATAAACTGACATCTCAAGGCCTACCACCCAAAGAAACCGCAAGGGTTTAACCAAGAGGACCATGATGGTCCTATATCGCTCACATGAGCTAAGAGATTAACATGTAGGCCCAAGGGCGGTGCAATTTTTTGGACCCAGGTCTATATTTTGAACAACCTAAGCAGAGGTCCACTGAATGAAGCTAAACATCGAATATAAAAGGCATGGCCTTCTGGTTTTGGACAATAAGATTATTCAAAAGTTTTCTCTTTATAAGTCTATGTAAAACCAGTGGACCCAAGGGCGGGGCCATTTTTGGCCCCCATGCTATGATTGGAACGATCATGGTAGAGGTCCATTAGATGAAGCTTCAAACCAAATTTCAAAGACCTGGGCCTTCTGGTTTCAAACGAGAAGATTTTTAAAGGTTTTCCCTCTATTAGCCTATATAAAACCAGTGGGCCCCGGCGCGGGAGCATTTTTGGCCACAGGGCTATAATTTGAACAATCTTGGAAGAGGTCCACTAAATGACGCTTCATATCAAGTATCAAAAGACCTGAACTTTCTGGTCTCAGACAATAAGACTTTTAAAGGTTTTCCCAATATAAGCTTATGTAAAACCAGTGAACACCAGCGCGGGGGCATTTTTAGCCCCATGGCTATAATTTGAACAATCGTGGTAGAGGTTTACTCGATGAAGCTTCATACTAAATATCAAAGACCTGGACCAGCTGGTTTCACAGAAGAAGATTTTTATATGTTTTCCCAATATTAGCCTATGTAAAACCAGTGGGCCCCGGAATGGGTGCATGATTTACCCCATGGTATTAATTTGAACAATCTTGGTAGAGATTCACTAGATGAAGCTTCATACCAAATATCAAAGACCTGGGCCTTCTGGTTTCAGACAAGAAGATTTTTAAAGGTTTTCCCTTATAAGCCCAGGTAAAACAAGTGGGTCTCGGCGCAGGGGCATTATTTTCCCCAGGGCTATAATTTTAACAATCTTGGTATAAGTCCATTTGATGAGGCTTCATACCAAATATCAAAGACCTGGGCCTTCTGGATTCAGAGAAGAAGATTTTTTAAAGATTTTCCCTATATAAGCCTATGTAAAACCAGTTGGCCACGGGGCAGGGTCGTTTTTTGGCCCCAGGGCTATAATTTGAACAATCTAGGTAGAGGTCCACTAGATGGAGCTTCATACCAAATATCAAAGACCTGGGCCTTCTGATTTCAGAGAAGAAGATTTTTAAAATTTTCCCTATATAAGCATATGTAAAACCAGTGGGCCCCGGCGCGGGGGGGGGGGGGGGGGGCGTTTTTGGCCACAGGGCTATAATTTGAACATTTTTTGGTAGAGCTTCACTAGATGAAGCTTCATACTAAATATCAAAGATCTGGACCTTCAAGTTTCAGACAAGAAGATTTTTATATGTTTTCCCTATATAAGCCTATGTGAAACGAGTGGGCCCCGGTGCGGGGGCGTTTTTGGCCCCAGGGCTATAATTTGAACAATCTTGGCAGAGGTTCACTAGATGAAGCTTCATACCAAATATCAAAGACCTCGGCCTTCTGTATTCAGACAAAAAGATTTTATATGTTTTCCCTATATCAGCCTATATAAAACCAGTGGGCCCTGGGGGGGGGCGTTTTTGGCCCCAGGGCTATAATTTGAACAATCTTGGTAGAGGTTCAGTACCTGGGCCTTCTGGTTTCAGACAAGAAGATTTTTATATTATATGTTTTCCCTATATCAGCCTTTATAAAACAAGTGTGCCCCGAGGCGGGGCCATTTTTGGCCCCAGGGCTATAATTTGAACAATCTTGGTAAAGGTCCACTAGATGAAGCTTCATACCAAATATCAAAGACGCGGCTTTTGGATTTCAGATAAGAAGATTTTTAAAGGTTTTCCTTATATAAGCCTATGTAAAAACAGTGGGCCACGGCATGGAGGCATTTTGGCCCCAGTGCTATAATTTGAACAATCTTGGTAGAGGTCCACTAGATGAAGCTTCATACCAAATATCAAAGACCTATGCCTTCTGGTTTCAGAGTAGAAGATTTTTAAAGATTTTTTCTTATTTTCCCCTTTTCGTTGCCATGGCAACCAGAGTTAAGCATGGAATTGAATTCTTTGAACAACTTTGAGAGAGGACCACATATGGATCTTTTCTGCCAAGTTTGGTCAGAATCTGTTCAGTGGTTAAGGAGGAGATGATGTTTAAAGAAATTGTAAACGGACGGACGGACGACGACGCCGACGTCGACGGACGGTGAATGATCACAATAGCTCACCCTGAGCCTTTGGCTCAGGTGAACTAAAAAACGGTTCGTCTCGCACCACATTATCCTGGGAAGGCTTATTTCTTATAAGCTGTAAGCCGTAATTGTATCGATTCCTGATTATTGCCTTCAGTACGATTTTATTAACATTTCTAACACGTTTACAGACGTCATTTTATTGTGCGAATATTTTGGCAATGCATTTAACAAACGTTTCTCTGCTTACATTTCCGAATAATTTCATCAATGTTATTTTTGATGCTTTAATCAGCATGTTAATGACATTGTAAAACATTGGAAAATGTATAAGCTCTTCCATTCAGTACTTCTGTCAATGGGACCCATTATAACACACACATCTTACACTGCTTTCTGTCAGTTGTTCTTCATCTATTGAAGTTTGTGGCACTTTTCCTATTTCTGGTTCAAATTTAGATTGTTAGTGCTCATTAGAACAGACTGTTCGAGGCAATTTTAATGAGTATATACGTCTACGCTGTGGGTAAGAATATGGTAAAAATGAATACCCTTGCCAACCCCTACTTTCATATGTATGAAGTGGGGTCTAAATGGGTATGTATTTCCCGGACTTGTTAATTTGTTTTAACAGTATAGGCATAATTTATTTCAACAGCAGCTTTGTGTCCATAAAGTATCCCAGTGGCTCAATTGAATGCACCAGCTCGAGGGATTGATCATCTCTAGACTGAGGATGTTTCTTGCGAGTGAGAATGATCACGGACTATATTCTATGGTATTTCGCCCTCTTCTGCTTGTCCGTTTCTAAAAGCTGAATGCGCACTATACTTGCACTGGTTATCAGCATATTGGTGATCTATTTACATTTTTTTTTCTTATGAGTCCTGTGAACTCGCTATGTCCCAATTCTATAAGAAAGTTCCACTGCAAAATTATTTGTACAAAACACAGTTTAACCCCCCAGTGGAATTCGTTTCGCTGACCGTTCCAAGGCGGTTCTTCTGTCGCGGTTTATTTTATTTTTTTTGGCTTGTCTTTGAGTATTTGTGTCGCTTATATTGTTTTATTTTGGATAGCCAATTGGCCATTCTGTGTTAATTGATATTTCAATTAGGGTCTAGTTGTTTCATGTTTGTGTTTCGTTCCCTTTGGTGTCTCTAGATAGTGGGAGCTGTGGTTTTATTTATCGATTCCTGATCATTGCCTTCACATCTATTTTGATGGCTGGTGGGTGAACAAACAAATGGACAGAAAAATAGGTCCCTAAGTCGTGCCATGTTAAAAGCAGGCATGTCAAAAAAAAAAAAAAAAAAAAAAACACACACACACACACAAAACAAAAACTGATAGTAAGCAAGAAAACAACTGAATTTTGTTGGCAGACAGTATTTTATTTAATTTTTATTTATAATTCATTTCACTTCTTCCTGCTTTTAGCGTCTGTAACTGCTGTTCTTCCCCTCCATGCTGATTCTGAAACACAAGGAAAAGTTCATCGCAATTTAAATATAAAAGATTGACAGATACTTATGGACATTTTTTAGAGGGATGCGAGTCATGCAAACATGCACACATGTACACATGCAGACATGCACATATGCATGCACACTCACACACATGCATGCACATACACATGCATGCACACACACGTTTGCATGCACACACACACATGTATGCCATCATGCATGCACACATACATACATGAATGCATATGCGTGTGCAAACACGCAAGCATGCATGCAAGCACACATGCATGCACACACACACACTCATGCAAGCATGCACACACACTAATGGAGACTTGCATACACTGTCTCTGGTCGGGCTCATCGGAGTCTAACTGTTGGTTTTCTTTTGCTCCAGCATTTCAGTGGTTTCTTGCTGTCGAGTCCTCACCGTTGTCTCACCTCTGTGGTTCTTTGATTTCTGTGTTCACGGAGATGTTGCACTGATGTGTTAGAAGGCCTTCATGCGGACTGAACAAATTATTTGTCTAAATCGCGACGGAAGTAAGGGCGAGGATTGTGGCCACGTAAAATCGATTTAAGCCCCCCAGTGGAAATCTTCCACTGACCGTTCCAAGGCGGCTCTTCTGTGGCGATTTATTTATGTTGTTGTTTGTTACTTACTGTGTGTATCACTTGTGTCTTTTAATTTTGGATGGCCATATGGCCATTTTGTGGGAAAGTAACTGTCCATATGGCCTTCCTTTGTTTAGGTTTCCATTATGGTCTGGTCGCTTAATGTTTGTATTTCTTTCCCTTTGGTGTCTTTTATGGATGGAGTAAGTTAATTGTATCAATTCCTGATCTTTGTTTTACTTCTACTTTGCATGCACACATACATGCACGCATGCATACATGCACTCACACATGAATGCATACATGCACACAAATGCATGCACACACACACACACACACACACACACACACACACACACACTCGTGCATGCATGTATAAATGCAATATCCCCATTCCCTAACAACTTGGCCATCATGATCTAACTGTTGGTTTTCTTTTGCTCCAGCATTTCAGTGGTTTCTTGCTGTGAGTCCTCACCGTTGTTTCATCTCTGTGGTTGTTTGATTTTTGTGTTCACGGATATGTTGCACTGATAAGTTAGGAGGTCTTCTTGCGGACTGAACAAATTATGTCTTAATCGCGACGGGAGTAAGGGCGAGGATTGTTGCCACGTAAAATCGATTTAATACCCCCACCAGTGGAATTCGTTTCCGCTGACCGTTCCAAGGCGGTTCTTCTGTCGCGGTTTATTTTTGTTATGGTTTGTCTTTGGGTGTTGGGGCCGCTTATATTATTTTATTTTGGATAGCCTATTGCCCATGTTGAGGGAAAGTAACTGTCCTTTTGGCTTTCCGCTATTGATGTTTCCATCGGGATCTGTTGTTGCATGTTTGTGTTTCTTTCCCTTTGGTGTCTCTGATGGGAGCTGTGGGTTGATTGTATCGATTCCTGAGCATTGCCGCCACTTCTAATTTGGTTGTGCGAGGGACAGAGATTGGATCGATCCCGGGCTTTCGGATGAGTCTTTAAACCGAGGTCCCTTCCCCGTATGACCTAAGCTGTTGGTGAGACGTAAAACCCAAACACTCACTCACTGTGCGAGGGAGATGATAACTGTTAATGTGTATATATGAAGAAAAAAGAAAATAAGAACAAAAGAGAACAAATTTCCATTCCTCCACCGGCATTTGAACTCTTGAACATTTGAACCCTCTGATTCATAATCGACAATCTGATTAGTAGTCCAGCACTCTATCAACTACACTGGCACACGATTCTTAAGTTATGTCATGCATCACAAAACATACAATGTACAAATACCCAAAGTGACAAAAGGCCATAACTCATGAAGTATTTTTCGGAATTTAATCAAAAGTTCATCCGGTCATCTACTCATCATATCCAATCTATTTACCAAATTTCAAGGCTCTAGCTCTTATAGTCTTTGAGATATTTTGCTGACAAGATTTTATAAAAAAATTCAAAGGGCAATAACTCCTGAAAAAGGCCTTCTCCGGATAAGATCATATATGAAATTTCAAAACCCTAGCACACGCAATTCTTAAGTTATGCTTTGTATCACAAAACATACAGAGGTACAATGTACAAATACCCAAAGTGACAAAGGGTCATAACTCATCACCACAAATCTATTCACTAACTTTCAATGTTCTAGCTCCAATGAATTTTGAGATATTTTGCTGACAAGAGTTTATCCACCCCCCCCCCCCCACCCCCCCCCCCCCACAAAAAAAACAAGAGGCCCATGGGCCACTATGCTCACCAGAGCTCAGGTGGGCACTGCCAAATTGCAGCCATGTATTTTAACATGATATCATTTTAATCTGCCAAATGAACCCCCATATCCAAATGAGCATCCATGTGGACTCAGTATATGAAACATTAGGCCTTTTATGAAGTACAGGGGGTGGGGCATGGACCAAATGGAGCCCTGGTTGGTATCACTAAATGTGTCTTATCACAAAGAACAAGAATATATATGGTTTAGCAGTGGGGATCTGCATGGCTGGAGATATAAGTGGAGGGGTTGGAGCATGCCCTGTCGTTCCCAGGAAAGCCCAAGATTGTTATCCCTAAATGTGTCTCATCATAAGGACCAAGTATATATATGGTTTAGGGGGGGGGGAATCTGAACGGTTTCCAAGATATCCTTTCATGAAGTGGAAAGGAGAGGACTGGCCCCTGCGGACACACCTACAGTAGGTGTGCTAATAATAAGGAACAAGAACATATATGAATATGGGGTGGGGATTTAATGGTTTCTGAAATATATGACCTTTTATGAAGTGGAAGGGCGGGGCACATTGCCTCAGTACAAAGAGACCCCCAAGTTGGTGTGACTGAATGAGTCTTATCATAAGGAACAAGAATATATATGGTTTAGGGGTGGGGATCTGAACTATTTCTGAGATATGTGGCTTTTAATGAAGTCAAGCGGTGGAGCAAGGCCCGGGCATGACCCGGGGACTCACAAGCTGGTGTCAATTAATGTGCCTTATCATAAGGAAGATGAATATATATGGTTTAGGGGTGGGGCTCTGAACAGTTTCTGAGATATAAGGCCTTTTGTGAAGTGCAGGGGTGGGGCAAGGCCCAGGGAGACCCCCAGGTTGGTGTCAATGAAAGTGTCTTATCATAAGGTACAAGAATATATATGGTTTAGGGGTGGGTATCTGTAAGGTTTCCGAGATATTGTGATATTATGAAATGGAGGGGGTGGGGCATGGCCCCAGCACATCCCTGGGGACCCCCAGGTTGGTGTCACTGAATGTGTCTCATCATAATGAACAAGAACATATATGGTTTAGGGGTGGGGATATGAACAGTTTCTGAGATATATGGCCTTTTGTGAAGTGAAGGGGTGGGGCATGGCTCCGGCGCACCCCGGAAGACCCCCAATTTGGGGTCAATGAATGCGTCTTATCATAAGGAGCAAGTATATATATGGTTTAGGGGTGGGGATCTGTAAGGTTTCCGAGAAATTGGGCCTTTTATGAAATGGAGGGGCGGGACATGGCCCCGGCGCATCCCGGGGGACCCCCAGTTTGATGTCACTGATTGCGTCTTATCATATGGAACAAGAGTATATAGGGTTCAGGGGTGGGGATCTGAATGGTTTCCGAGATATTGGGCCTTTTATGAAGTGGAGGGGGTGGGGCATGGCCTCGGCACATCCCGGAGGACCTCCAGGTTGGTGTCACTGAATGTGTCTTATCAATAGGAACAAGAATATATATGGTTTAGGGGTGGGGATCTGTAAGGTTTCTGAGATATAAGTGATTTTATGAAGTACTGGGGGCGGGGCATGGCCCCGGCACAACCTACTGGACCCCCAGGTTGACATAACAGCATATGGCTGAGAGAAGTTTACTAAAGAAACATTTCTATGAAAGTTTTGTCAAAATATCTGCAAAGGCTTTGTAGTTAATGCCATTTTTCAATTTTCCCCATTATAAGTCTATGGAAAATCTAAGTTGCCATAGCAACCAAACTAAAGAGCCGAATTTCATAAAAAACATAAAACCTGTAAAGGCAAATATGGTGAATATTTCCATAGACTTTCAGCCTCATAGAGTATACGGTTTCTGAGGAGATGATTTTTTAAGTATTTTTTTTTTCTATTTTTTCATTTTGGTTTCCATGGCAACCAATACAAATGAGCAGTAGGCCTAAAATCATATGGCAGATAGTAGATTGCCTAAGGAATATTTCTATGAAAGTTTTGTCAAAATATCTGCAGTGGCTTGGCAGTAAATGCCATTTTTCAATTTTCCCCATTATAAGTCTATGGGAGCTCTAAGTTGCTATAGCAACCAAACAAATGGGCCAATTTTCATAAAAAACACAAACTTTCAATCCCCCAGCCCAAGGATACTACAGATGAAATTTGGGCTGAATCGGTCCAGTGGCTTCAGAGAAGAAGATGTTTGAAAGTGTTGACGTCAGACGACGACAACGACGACGACGACGCCGGACAACTGCCTATCCTATAAGCTCCCCCGGAGCGTTCGGTTCTGGTGAGCTAAAAATCAAGTGGCAATAACTCTCGAAAGGGGATGAGAAAAAAAATCGCGTCACCTAATTGTCCACGAGGAATCCATATATAAAATTTCAAAACGCTAGCATACGCGGTTCTTAGGATATGTTACGCATCAAAACGGACAGACAGACGGACGAACGAAGCAGAAGCAATATGCCCCTCCAACTTCTTTAATGAACATGGACAGATCTGTACATTTTGCAGACATTTTAAACCTTGTAACATTCATCACATTATAGTCATATATATTTATATATATATTTGCATATTTTTATATTCTTATAGTGATGAAAAACGAGGTGTTTATCTGTACCTCTCTAACATGAATATTTGGCTTGAAGAGTGTTAGATATATGTAGTACACTAACTGGTCATAGTAATAGCGGTATAAGTCAATTTTTACAGTTTAATGGCCTTGTTGACAGTTGCATGGGTCACTCTGATATCTGTATAAGCCAAGATGACAGCTGTAAGAGTAGTTATATGATTCATGATGGTAGCTACGGTATATGAATCATGGGGACAGCTGTATGACACATAATTACAGCAGTACGAATCATGGTGATAGCTGTATAACAAATGGTGATAGCTATAAGAGTAATTATTCTAAAATATGATTCATGGAGAAAGCTGTGTGATAGCTGTGTGAGTTATAGTGAGAGCTCGATGATTTATCTTGACAGCTGCATGAGTAGTTGTGGTAGCTGTATTAGTCGTGCTGATAGCTGTATAAGTTATGGTGATTGCCGTATGGGCCAAGGTAATACAGGCGTATCCGAGATAGCTATATGATTCGTGGGGATAGCTGTATGTGTCATGATGACAGCTGTTTGACTCCTGGTGACAGTTCCATGAGTCATGATGACAGCTAACTGAATCATGATGAAAGCTGTATGAGTCATGAAGGTAGCTGCGGTTGACATAGTGATAGCAACGTAGTGTACAAGTCTTTCTGGGACAGACTAGCTAGTTTCCGCAATTAGGCCTAGCCAGTGACCCTCAAATATTCTCAAACTTTCGCAGTGGAATCCATGATCCAAAAGGACTAGAAAATATAACCCACACTATGATGAAGGCCAGGGAGACGTTTTACGGCCGCCACATATTCCCTTAACACCAGCTGTGGTGAAGGTAAAATAGCATATATAAGGGATAATCCTTTGGAAGCAAGGACTACAACACGGAACCGAAAATCGTAGTGTGTGTGTGAATTCGGGTTTAACGTCGCTTTCAACAATTTTTCAGTCATATCACGACGGTGTCTGGTTGCGACAGGGAGCTCAATGCTCACTTTTTATAGTGCTGCCTCACTGAAGTATCATGTCCCAGACACATTACATGATACCACACCCAGTCACATTATCCTGACACTGGGTCGACCAGTCCTAGCTCTACTCCGTAAATCTGAGTGCCAAGCGAGGAGCAGCTAGTACCATTTTAACGACTTTGGTATGTCGCGGCCCGGGATCGAACCCGTGACCTCCCGTTCCCCGGAGCGGACACTCTACCAACTGAGCTATCGGGGCCGGTTGTAGTAGTGTACAGGATTTTCTGGGCTATGTGATTCTTAGGGATAGTCATAGTGATAGTTGCATGACCTATGGGGAAAGCTATATGAGCCATGCTTCAGGATGAAAGCTGTGTGGATCAGGATGATAGTTTATTAGCAATGGTGACAGCTTAAGGCGGCATGATGATAGCTCTATGAGCCATGGTGATAGCTTTATGAACCATAGTGACATATGCACGAGACATGGTGATATGAGCCAGAGTGGCCGATGAAGGAGTCATGGTGACAGATGTAGTGTAGACATAGCGATAGCAGCAACCTTTGAATTATGACAGCAGCTTTAAGAGTCATTGTGACAACTGTATGGGTCTTGTGGCAGCTTTATACGTCATAGGGACAGCTGTATGAATCATGGCAGCTGTATGAGTCATGGTGATAACTTTAGGAGTCAATGTGCTAGCTGTGTGAGTCGTGGTGATTGCTGTATTAGTCATAGTAATGCCAGTATGATTAATGGTAATAGCTATAAGAGTCATGGTGGAAGCTGTTTAAGTTCTTTGGTAATAGTATAAGATCCATGGTAATAAATGAATCTGTCCCTGTATGAGTGATACGTACATGTATCAGTCGTCCGTCGTCCTTTCACATGTTCAACTAAGTATATCTTTAAAGCCAGTTGGCCAATCATGATTAAATTTCATGAGAGGCATTATCAGGTTGGGGGAAAAGATGCATTATGTTTTGGGGCAGATCAGATGGAAACTCTTGTTGGCATGGCAACATATAGCTCCTATAGACTTACATTGGGAAAAACGTCTCTGAAACCACTAGGCCCAGAGCTTACATATGAAGCATTTAGCAATGTCAAGTGGTCCCCTACATAAATTGTGCCATTCATGCCTCTGGGGTCTAAACTGGCCACTCCCCGGGCCCCTTAGCCCTCATAGACTTATAATGGAAAAAAGCATAAAAATTCTTCTTCTCTGAAACCACTAGGCGCAGAGCATATATATTAAGCATGTAGCAATGTCAAGTGGTCCCCTACATAAATTGTGCCAATCATGTCCCTGGGGTCTAAACTGGCCACATCCCGGGGGCCATTCAAGCATGACTTTTCATCAAAAGCATGTACTTGATGTACTTTCACGTATTAACAATATAGGTATGGGATGTTGCACTGATGAGTTAGAAAGCCTTCATGCGGACTGAACAAAGTATTTGTCTAAATCGCGACGGAAGTATTCGCGAGGATTGTTGCCATTAAAAATTGATTCAAGCCCTCCCCCCCCCCATCGGAGCGGGGTTCATTTTACTGACCGTTCCAAGGTGGTTCCTCTGTCGCAGTTTATTTTTGTTATGGTTTGTCTCAAGTGTTTGTGTCGCGTATATTATTTTGTTTTGGATAGCCAGTTGGCCATTTTGTGAGAAATTAACTGTCCGTTTTGGCTTTCTGAGTTGATGTTTCCATTAGGGTCTGTTGTTTCATGTTTGTGTTTCTTTCCCTTTGGTGTCTCTGATGGAAGCTGTGGGTTGATTGCATCTATTCCTGATCATTGCCTTCACTTATATTTTGGCAGTCAGTACCAGTTTTCAATTTTCCACATTACAAGTCTATTGAACTTCTAAGTTGACATAACAACCAAACTAAAGAGCCGAATTTCATAAAATATATTAAACATGATATGGCAAATTTTGTGAATATTTCCATAAAGTCTCAGTCCCATATGGTTTCTGAGAAGATGTTGTTGTTTTTTTTTTAAGTATTTTTCTGGCATTTCGGTTTCCATGGCAGCCAAGCAACAAATAAAAGTGATCATTATGCCTAAAATCAGATAGATGACAGCATAAAGGATATTAATATGACAGTTTTGTCAAAATATCTGCAAGACTTGGCAGTAAGTACCATTTTTCTATTTTCACCATTATAAGGCTATGTAACCTCTAAGATGCCATAGCAACCAAAATAATGAGCAGAATTTCATGAAAAATAAAAACAAAAGAAAAACACTAAACATGTAAGGGAAAATATGGTGAATATGTCCATTGAGCCTCAGCCTCATAGAGCATATAGTTTCTGGGGAAATGATTTTTTTAGTTATTCTTTTTGGCATTTTGGTTTGGCAAAAACTAACAAGAGCTGTTACATGACAGCATAGCTCGCCTGTTTCGCGCCTTCAAGATATAAGTTAAAATTGCTGAACCATGAAATATAGGTCACACTCACCTAGATATATTCTGAGATCAATAACTGGGACACATGGAACATAATTCCAGATATTACATATCAGAATTAAATTGTGTCTGAATATAAGGCAAAATCATTGAACCATGAAAATAGCTCACAATGACCTACATATATTTCTAAGTCAATCATCTGGTCGCATGGAACTAATAATCCAGGTGAGACATTTCTCGATCAAATCGTATTCAAGATAATAGGCAAAATCACTGAACCATGAAATACAGGTCACACTTACCTAGATATAATTCAAGCTCAATCATGGGGTCACTTGGAATAAATAATCCAAGCTTGACATTTCTCCATCAAATTGTATTCAAGATAATAGACAAAATCACTGAACCATGAAATATAGGTCACACTGACCTTGATATATTTTGCGGTCAATTATCGGGTCACATGGAACTAATAATCCACGTTTGACATTTCTCCATCAAAAAGTATTCAAGATAATAGGCAAAATCACTGAACCATGAAATATAGGTCACACTGACCTAGATATATTTTGCGGTCAATAATGGGATCATATGGAACTAATAACCCAGGTTTGACATTTATCCATCAAATAATATTAAAAGTAATAGGCAAAATCACTAGACCATGAAATGTAGGTAACCATGACCTAGATATATTTGGCGGTCAATTATCGGGTCACATGGAACTAATAATCCAGGTATGACATTTCTCCATCAGATAGTATTCAAGATAATAGGCAAAATCACTAAACCATGGCATATAGGTCACACTGATGTGGATATATTTTGAGGTCAATCAGCAGGTCACTTGGAACTAATAATCCAGGTATGACATTTCTACATCAAATAGTATTCGAGATAATAGGCAAAATCACTGAACCATAAAATATATAGGTCACAGTGGCCTAAATATATTTTGAGGTCAATCATGGAGTCACATGGAACTAATATCCCAGGTATGAGATTTCTTCTACAAATAGTCTTCAAGGTATAAGGCAAAATCACTGGACTGTGAAATGTAGGTCATCATCCCCCTCACCCTTTTACACGTGAACCAATGTCACTTGATTGGTTGATGTATAACCAATTTTGTCTAAAACTTGTTAGCATAATGGAAACGTATACAACAAATTACAAAGGTGTCCTAGATTTTGACCCCTAGCCCCACCCCATCCCCATTTCCAGGCATGAACACAGGGGTGTGTTGTCTTGGAATCTCAGAAGACACTCCCAGGTATCCAAGTTGTAAGTATGAATGTTTTGTGATGAGTGACTGTTGAGATATAAGCATTTCAAAAACTTTAACACAGAATTACATTGGTGTTCTAGATTTTGACCCCTAGGCCCACTCAGGGGCATAAACCCAGCGGTCGGTTCTCTTTAAACATCAGAAGACCCTCCCAGGTACTTAAGTTCCAAATATGAGTGGCTGTTGAGTTTTAAGCATTTGAATAACTTTAAGAAGTGTGACGGGAAGGATCACACAAATAAAAATGCAAACGCGCACGCAGACGACCGAGATGACAACAATAGCTCTCCATGTACTTAGTACAGGCGAGCTAAAACGGAACAGTATGCCTAAAATCAGTTGGCACATGCTAGACTACACGAGGAACATAAGTTTTGTCAAAATATCTGCAAAAGCTTTGCAGTTAATACAATTTTTCAATTTTCCCCATCAGAAGTCTATGGAAACTCAAAGTTGCTATAGCAACCACACTTATTTCATAAAAAACATAAACTTTAAATCCTACAACCCAAGGATGCTACAGATACAATCTGATCTCAATCGGACCAGTGGCTTCAGCAGAGATGTTGTCTGTAAATGTTGATGCCAGACATACTACGCAGACGACGGACAACTGCCTATCCTATAAGATCTGCCACAGCCTTCGGCTCTGGTGAGCTAAAAATCTTTAGTCTGATTTTATAACTGTATTTAACGATTTAGTATAATCCTGTAATTACAAGTACATGATACATGGAACATCACTTTCTTGTCAATGATGGGAGGTGTGAGGCAATTGTATCGATTCCAGATCAATGCCTTCACTTTTATTTTATAGCATAGGTCTAAAGCTTCACCTAAAATATGTAACGGCTGAGCCAATCCTACTTTTGCATATTTTCTGGTCAAGCCACATTAACTTTAACTGGCATTTAAATGGAATCATCTAAACAACTCCTATCAACTGGATAGCATAACATATTTGAGACTACACCAATTAATGGCACACGTCTAATTGGCAAACTGTAATCTTAAGTCAACTCACTCAAAGCTTTCCTAATTTCGAGTAAAAAGTTCTTACAAAATTCCTTTGGTTCCTCAAATATTGTACTGTACCTTCCTCATGGCAGCGATCTTTAGTCTCCAGCTTCACTATATCATGCCTAAATGTAGAAATTATACAAATTAGATCAAAAAGGCATGCTGTATGAAAACAATCAAAATGTATACTGGCCCCCACACATGGGGGCTTGAAGAAATAGACTGGGCTTCATGATCCTTACACGCAGAGCTGAAACAGAGGGCACATGAGTACTGGTAAACTGCTTAGAGGTTCTAAGCCTGACCAGGAAAAAGTGGTGCGAGTTGGGCCCGTCATACATATAAAATATATTGGTTTCATTGGGCGGCAGGGCCTGAGATGTCATTTCATCTCAATGTCTTGTAAAAGTCCCACAAAACTAGAAGCAACATCTCCAACAATGACCTTTACAATGTTGATGGGGATGTTAAACCTCAAATCAAAAAAAAAAAAAAAAAAAAAAAAACAAGTGCAGTATGCCATTAGAAAAATTAAAGCAATGCATTATGCCTTGCCACTAATTTTCATCAAGCAAGTGCCATAACACTTGTTTGTTTGATCTGAGATTAAGTATCCCCGTCAACACTGTATAGGTCATTCTCGAGAAGTTGCTTCCAATTCTGTGGGACTTTTACCCAAAACTGAAATGAAATAACTTCTCAATGAAACCAATAGGGTTTATAACCTTGGATGGGTCCACTCGCCCCGCCTTGCCTGGGCAGGCGTAGACCCTCTAAGCGGTTTACAAGTACTTGTGTGTGGTCGATTTCAGCTCTGGAAGCATCATGCAGCCCATCTATTTCTTCAAGCCCCGATGGGCTGCCATAAACACTGTCAAAATGAATTCAAAGTGAAGGTGCATTAGTCTTTCCCTTAATAAAGTTGACATTAATACATGAATAAGGTGACTATTTTCAATGTTCAAAGGGGCCATATCTCCGAAAGGAAGTGAACCAGAATTACAATTCCTATTTTCTGTAGAACCACTCAGGGTACTTAACATTTATGCGAAGTTTACGGTAAATATCTACTGTTTACAGAGTAAATAAAAGTATATCACAATTCGCTCATGTGTAAGGGTGCTGGTAAGCCATTTCTTACCTAAAATTGGCAGTTTTTGAGGGCCTGTGACCTTGAAAAAAGGTCAAGGTCACCAAAAGCAAACCAAATCTTTGGTAGGTTACAATGACATATTGTACAAATAATGTTCTAGAAAGTCTGGCAAAATTACAGCTATTCATTCAAGACACCTGTGCAGATAAGCCAAAATTGACAGTTTTGGGGACCTTTGACCTTAGAAATAAGGTCAAGGTCATCAAAAACTAAGGTCGGTCACAATGATATATTGTACCAAGTTTGAACAAATTTCACTGATTCATTCATGAGACAGAATCTGAATCATTTATGAATAATCTTGACAGCTGCAGAAGTATTTGTGGTAGGTGTATTACTCATGGTGACAGCTGTATGAGTAATGGTGACAGTTGTATGTGCCAAGGTAATACAGGCGCTGGCGTAACAGTGATAGCAAAATGATTTGTAGGGATAGCTGAATGAGTCATGATGACAGCTAAATGAATCATGATGATAGCTGTATGAGTCAGGAAGTCAGCTGCGGGTGAAATGGTGATAGCCATTTGATACATGGTAATAACTGCATGATGTTCTATATAATGGGCAATCCTTTGCAAGCAACCAAGGGCTACAATACGGAACCAAGTTTTTATGGGACGGACTAGCTAGTTTCCGCATTTAGGCCTTGCCAGTGACCCTCAAATATTCTAAAATTTAAGCAGTGGAATCAATGATCGAAAAGGACTAGAAAATATAACCCAAACCAGAGTAATTGATAAGGGTCGTATCGTCGTAAATACGACTCTAAAATCGAGCAAATACGCCTAGAAATGAAGAAAGAGTCGTACCAAATACGACCGTCAAATTGGCGATACGCCAAGGTTGTTCCATTGCAGTCGTATCGGCAATGAAAAAAAAAACCAAAAACGTGACGCCTGACAAAAAGCAATCGAAATCGCAGTAATTTTCGCCGCACCATAGTCTTCAACAAAAACTGTTCCAATCTTCAAGAACGATTCGAAATTCATCTATTCATGAATGGTGGCATTTGTTTCAATTACGCTGAAACACTTCAACCTTACCTTTTGACGATCATGTTTTGAATACCGATCCGCTTATATTTAATCAGCCTCAAGTTATGACAACTATCAACACGATTAGGAAACCGATTATTGATGCGTGATTACATAACGGTATTTGTTATCTAAGGGAAAGCCGCCCGCATTATTAACTTTATTAACAACGCCTGAAGCATGAGCAGTAACTTTATGACAAGCGTGCATAAAACAACGATCCTGAATATTGTTAGGCAACCACATTGACTTCTACGGAGTGTCATCTTCGAGAAAAAAAATGGGTTCGACAGATCTACAGATTCACATTGTCATGTAGTTAGGAATAAAATATCAAAATAGACGCGGAGACGATAAAAAGTTAGGACCACTTTTTCTTTTTGTGGAGAACCTGACAAAGTTTCACCGGAAAAACGCAAGAAAAAAAATCAAATGCAGGAGAAATTTCCTGTGGCTATTTCTCCCAAATCGCAGAAATTCTCGTTGAAATGGATTACTCTGTATTTTGTGGAAAAACAAAACAGAAACAACCAAAACTGGGCTAATGTAACAGCGAATATATATCCGACAAGGCAGCGTTAGCGCTAGCTCTTTCTGCTTAGCGTCTGCAGGCCGAAGATGCAAGAAAAGTTGCGTCCATGACTCATTTTTTTTTTTTTCGCGTCCTTTGGCCATTAGCGAAAACTCTTAACCGGAGGCTTCAAAACCTTGTTTATTGCCGTTTTCCGACACGTGTATATCGGCGCCTTTGATTATTGCATCATGGTGGTTGTTTACTTTTGACTCCACTTCTATTTTTCATACTTTTGTCATCCGACGTATTTTTTCTCGCAAAATTGTCATCAATGCACGTCTGAGATTATGGCAGGATTAACCTGTAATACTTGGGTACTCATATATCTACTTGTGAATCACAGGTGGTCGGTCACCATTGAGTGCATGCTTATTTACCGCTATCTATCATGTAGCCGATTAAATTAACACCCTAAGATGTCTCGCCGGCGTCTTTGAACATTAAGCAGAATGACTGGCAGAGCATCATAAAAGAACGCAAACACAACAACCGGGACAGACTGATTAGCTTTCACAGATACGCTTGCTGATCTGAATCTTCACTGGTCGCACGTTTTATTGTATTTTTGCTGAGCGCTGAATTTCTCGCCTTTTACCAATCGCAGGCGGTTGCTACAATTCGTGGAGATTTCCCGCCTTTGAACGCGTAGCACATAAGGCCGCAGCAGGCACAAAACATGGGTTTGAAAACGTTTTGATGACAATATGATCTGTGTGACGGCTGAAGACTCCGACTAGCCTGCACAGTGTGATCAAAACGAGCCTTCAATGGCGTCTGGGAAATTTCCAAATACACATACGAAGTAGACGACCACATTGGCTGGATTTACATTCTTTATAAGAAAAAGTAATTTTTCATTTTGCTGTCCGCCAGCTTATTAACATTAAGATATATATCGGTATGTTACGATGATAGAATATGTGTTTAACGTCTTTAACATATGGCCATTGCCACGTCTGACATTATTATAAGTGCACTTAGCAGCCATCCTGTGATGACAGATGAAGATACGACCCTAGTTTTGAATTTAGGAGTACCGATACTCTCAAAGAATCACAGGATACGCCTATGTCTTTGGTTGAAGGAGTAACAGTACTCCTCGGGCAAAAGCTTATCAATAACACTGCCAAACTATGCCGAAGGGCAGGGAGACTTTTGACAGCCGCCATCATTCCCTAAACACCAGCTGAAGTTAAAATGTCATATATAAGGGATAATCTTTTGGAAGCAAGTACTACAACATGGAACAGAAAATCGTAGGGTGCAGGATTATCTTGGCTATGTGATTCTTGGGGATAGTCATAGTGATGGCTGTATGACCTATGTTGAAAGCTATATGAGCCATGCTTATAACTGTGTGAGTCATGATGAAAGCTGTGTGAATCAGGATGATAGTTTATTAGCCATGGTGACAGCTTAAGGCGACATGATGATAGCTCTATGAGTCTATATTAGCTTTATGAACCATAGTGACATCTGCAAGAGTCATGGTGATATGAGCCAGAGTTGCAGATGAAGGAGTCATGGTGACAACTATAGTGTAGACATAGCGATAGCAGCAACCTCTGAATTATGACAGCAGCTGTAAGTTTGTTTGTTTTGAGGTTTTACGGTCCCGTCAACCCTCTAAAGGTCATTTTGGAGACGCTGCTTCCAATTTTGTTGGACTTTTACCCGACATTGAGATGAAATGACATCTCAAGCCCTGTCGCCCAATGAAACCAATATGGTTTATTAGCATGGACGGTCCGCCTCGCACCGCGGTTCCTGGACAGGCTTAGATCCTCTAAGCGGTTTACCAGTACTAGTGTGCGGGCCGGATTCAGCTCTGCCTGGAAGCTTCATGCAGCCCATATATTTCTTCAAGCCCCTATGGGCGGGGCTTAGCAGATGTAAGAGTCATTGTGACAATTGTATGGGTCTTGTGGCAGCTTTATACGGACAGCTGTATGAGTCATGGTGATATGAGCCAGAGTGGCCGATGAAGGAGTCATGGTGACAGCTATAGTGTAGTCATAGCGATAGCAGCAACCTATGAATTATGACAGCAGCTGTAAGAGTCATTGTGACAACTGTATAGGTCTTGTAGCAGCTTTATACGTCATAGGGACAGCTGTATGAGTCATGGTGGTATAAGCCGGACTGGCCCATGAAGGAGTCATGATGACAGCTGTAGTATAGTAATAACGATAGCACCAACCTCTGAATTATGACAGCAGCTGAAAGAGTCATTGTGACAACTGTTTTGGTCTTCTGGCAGCTTTATACGTCATAGGGACAGCTGTATGAATCAAAGTGGCAGCTGTATGAGTCATGGTGATAACTTTAGTCGTCAATGCGCTAGCAGCGTGAGTCGTGTTGATTGCTGTATTAGTCACAGTAATATCAGTATGAATAATGGTAATAGCTTTAGGAGTCATGGTGGAAGCTGTTTAAGTCCTAGTAATAGCTAAAAGAGTCATGGTAATAAATGAATGTGTCCCTGTGGTAGTGATACGTACATTTATCAGTCGTAGTGACAGCTGTAGTCGTCATGGTGGAAGCAGTATAATTGTAAGTCATGGTGACAGCTGTGTGTGTGTGTGTGTGTGTGTGTGTGTGTGTGTGTGTGCATTCGTGCTGAGGCATGTTTTCTCCCACCAACAACTAAGATCATATAGAAAGTTGACCTCAGTTTAAAGACTTATCCAAAAGTCTTGAGAATAAAAAGCTAAATGGTTGCCTTTGGAAACAAAGAACACATACAAGAACGAAAATTGGAGACTCGGTTTTATTGAGGCTCTTCATACACAGCAATATAGCTTGCAAGGCTGCATATGCCTAGCACCGGCTTAAGCGATATTCAAAGTAAACAAAATAGGCTCAATGATCCCAGAGGAAAAGAAAATATAATCTGCCCTATGATGAAGCACAGGGAGACTTTTTACGGCCGCCACACGGCACTTAACAACAGCTGCAGTGAGGTAAAGGTTGCCTTTGGAAACAAAGAACACATAAAGAACGAAAATCGGAGACTCGGTTTTATTGAGTATCTTCATACACAGCAATATAGTTTGCAAGGCGTATGATCATAAAGGAAAGGAAAATATAATCTGCACTAAGATAACATTATCTGCTCAAATCGCACTGCCAAGATACATGGTTTCTAAGTCGAGTAGTTTAACCACTACACCCGCGGAGGCTTTAATGGTGGTCACAGCTCAATGAGTCATGATGATAGCATTGTAAGTCATGGGGCTAGCTGTATTAGTCATGTTGACAGTTGTGTGAGCAACTGTGAAGACTTATGCGAGTCATGTTGATAGCTGTATGCGTCATGATGACAGCTGTATGTGTCATGGCAACCGCTGTGTGAGACATAATGGCATCTGAAGCAGTTATGGTGACAGCTGTAGGAGTCGTGAGAATAGCTGTGTGAGTCATGTTGATATGGACAGCTGTATGAACAATGGTTGCAGCTGCACAAATCATAGTGACATTACATTAGATAATATGGCTGATGAAAGTGTTATGGGTCTTGGTGACAGCTGTGTTTGAAATTAAAATATCTGTATGAGTCATGTTGGTAGCTGTATGAATCATGGTGATAGTGATAAAAGTCGTGGTGATAGCTGCGTGAGTCACGGTGAAAGCTGTATGAGTCATCTTAATAGCTGTATGCGTTATGGAAATAGCTACAAGAATCAAAATTTCAAAGTGATATATGTACGAGTAATTGTGATAGTTGTATTAGTCTTCCCTTTGTTTATTTGAATAGAGGTTTACGGGGCTTGCTGTATTAGTCATAGTGATAGCTATATTAGTCATAATGGTCACTAAATGAGTCACTGTGACAGCTGTTTGATTCATGCTGATAGCTGTATGAGGCATGAAGACAGCTTTAGGCATAGTCATTTGGTTCATTGTTACAGCTGTGTAAGCTTTATGGCCCCTGACGAAAGCAATATGAGCGATTCTCATAGCTGTATGAGCACGGAGTGATGACTGTATGAGTAACGGAGATAGCTGCATGAACTAAGATGACAGCTGTATTCATCATGGTGACAGCTGTAGTGATCAAGATGAGAGCTGCATGAATTATGGTAACAGTTCTAAGTGTCACGGTGAAAGCTGTTGTCATGTGATAGCTGTAAAGGCCATGATGGCAGCCATATGAGCCATTTTGAAAGATCTATTGACAGCTGTAGTAGTCATACTGAAAGCAGCAGTTGCCATGATGACATATTTGTGAGTCATGGTATGTGTGATGTTAACAGTTGAATTGGTAATGGGTCATAACAATAGCTATACAAGTCAATGTGACATCTGAATGTGTAATTGCGATATCTGTATGTGTCTTGGTGAAAGCTTAAAAGGCGTGCTAATAGATATCGGAGTCATGGTAAAAGCTGCTTGAGTTATGGTCATAGCTGTATGTCTCGTGGTGGCGTGTTGATAGCTGTATGAGTCATCGTGATGGCTGTATAAGTCATGATATGACTCGTCGTGTCAGCTGTATAAGTTACAGTGATCGCTGAATTAGACACGACAAAAGCTATATCAGTCTTAGTGAGAGGGATGCGAGCAACGTTGACAGCTGTTTGAGTCATGGTGACAGCTATAGGTGTCATGGGTTCCATTGTTAGAGTCATGGTGACAACTAAAGTAGTCATAGTGTCAGCTGTAGAAGTCATAAAGAAAGCCGTGTGAGTCATGTTGACAGCCTTATAAGCGATGTTGATAGCCACATGAACAATGGTTACAGCTGCATAATTTATAGCTACAGGAGATACGACTGTTGAAAAGGAATAAGTCTTTATGGCAGCTGTATATGAAATTAAGATATCCGAGTCATTTTGGGCGCCGTATGATTCGTGTAGAAGTCGTGCTGGCAGCTGTATGCGTCATGATGGCAGCTGTATGTGTCATGGGGACCGCTGTATGAGACATGATCACATCTGAAGAAGTCATGGTGACAGCTGTAGGAGTCGTGAGGAAAGCTGTGTGAGTCATGTTGATATGGACAGCTGTATTAGCGATTGGTTTCAGCTGCATGGTTCTTTGTGACAGTTTTAGAGATATGGCTATTGAATGCGCTGTGTGTCGTGGTGACAGCTGTATGTGAATAAATATATCTGTATGAATCATGGTGGTAGCTGTATAATTCATGGTGATAGTTATAGAAGTCGTGGTAATATCTATGTGAGTCCTGGTGGCAGCTGTATGAGTCATCTTAATTGCTGTATGAGTGATGGTAATAGCTACAACCCTCATGGTGATAGCTGTTTGAGTGATTGAGATAGCTCTATTAGTCTTTTCTTTGTTTGTTTGTTTGTTTGAATAGAGGTTTAAAGTCCCTGTCAACACTATTTAGGTCATTTTCGAAATGTTGCTTTCAATTTTGTGGGACTTTTACCCGACACTGAGATGAAATGAAATCCCAAGCCCTGTCGCCCTTTGAAATCAAAATGTTTATATGCATGGACGGTCCGACTCGTACCGTTTTGCCTGAACAGGCTTAGACCTATGCTGCATACCACTTCTCATGTGCGGTCGGTTTCAGCTCTGTGTGGAAGCACTTTGCATACCGATTTATTTCTCAAAGTCCCGATGGGCGGGAGCTTGCTGTATTAGTCATTATGATAGCTATATGGGCCATGGTGGTCAATGAATGAGTGACTGTGACAGCCGTTCGAGTCATCCAGGCATGAAGACAGCTTTAGGCGTAGTCATCTGGCTCATTGTTACAGCTGTATTAGACATAGTGTTTGCTGTATGAACCCTGCCGATAGCAATATGGGCGATGCTTTAAGCTGTATGAGCACAGACTGGTGGCTCTATGAGTCATGGAGATAGCTGTATGAGCTGTGGTGACAGCTGCATTCGCCATGGTGATAGCTGTTGGGATCACGTTTAGAGCTGCATGAATTATGGCGACAGTTGTAAGAGTTACTGTGGAAGCTGTAAGCATTGGCGATAGCTATATAAGCCATGATGACGATCGTATGAGCTATTTTTAAAGATGCATTAGTCATATTGATAGCTGTAGTAGTTATACTGACACTCGTAGCAGTAGTCATGATGAAAGATTAGTGAGTCATGGGGACAGCTGTATGTGTGATGTTAACAGCTGTATTAGTCATGGTTACAGCCGTATAGGTGTTTACGATAGCTAAAAAGTCAAAATAACACCTGAATGAGTAAAGGTGGTAGCTATAGGTGTCTTGGTGAAAGCTTTAAAGGTCGTGCTGAGAGATATCCGAGTCATGGAAATAGCTCTATGAGTTATTGCAATAGCTGTTTGTGTCGTGTTGATAGCTGTACGAGTTATCGTGATTGCCGTATGAGTTATGCTATGAGTTGTCGTGGTAGCTGTATTAGTTATAGTGATTGCTGTATTAGACACGATGAAAGCTATATAAGTCATAGTGGAAGGGATGCGAGTCATTGTGGTAACTGTATGAGTCATGGTGACAAGGTGTCATGGTTACCTTCGTAAGATTCATGCTGACACCTGGAGTAGTGATTGTAAGAGCTACAGAAGTCGTAAAGAAAGCTATTTGAGTCATTATGACAGCCTTTAAGGTGATGTATGACCAATGGATACAGCTGCATATTCCATGCTGATGGCTATAGAAGCTATAACTGTTGAAAACAGAATAAGTATTGGTGGCAGCTGTATGTGAAATTAAGATACCCGAGACATTGTGTTAGTCATGGTAACAGCTGAATGGGGCATGATAATTACTTTACTTTAGAAATAGCGACAGCAGTATGAGTCATGGTGATTGTTGTAAGAACCACAGAGACAGCTGTATGATCAATGATGACAGCTCCATGGGTTATGCTTACAGCACTATGATAGTGTTGTCAGCATCGTCATGGCGATAGCTGTATGGGTGACGATGACGACTTTATCAGTCATGCTGGCAGCAGAACGAGTCATGATGATAGTTGTATCAGTCATGGTGATAGTTGTTTGAGCCATGGTTACAACTGTATCAGTCATGATGACAGCAGTATGAGTCATTGTGACAGCTGTTTGGGTTATTATGATAGCTGCATAAGCCTTGGAGACAGCTGTAAGTGTCAAAGTGAAAGCTCAATGACTCCTGGTGATAGCTATATGAGTCTGGCATACAGCTGTATGAGACATACTTATGGCTGTAAGAGTCACGGAGACAGAAGTATATGCAATGGTGACAGCTGCTTTCAGCACGGTGATAGCTGTAGGAATCACGCTTAGAGATGCATGAATCATGATGACAGTTATATGAGTCATTGTGATGGCTATCGTAGTCACGGTGAAAGCTGTATGAATGAAGGTATTAGCAGTGTTAGTCATATTGATATTTCTGTTATTTATAAATGAAATACTGAAAACAATATCAGTGGTATCATACACTGCAAAGCATACATGGTATACACAATATATAAGAAATAAGAAAATAGTAAATCAGTGGCATGTGTATGTGCAACCAATTAGCACAGAAAGACTATTGGCTGTATGAGTTATGGTAACAGCTGTGTGAGTGATCTAATTGCTGTATGAGTCATCGCAATATCTACGGTAGATATGGGGATTGATGTTTGCTGTATTCATGGTGATAGCTGAATAGGTCATGACAATCGCTGAATTAGTAATGGTGACAGCGGTATGAGTCATGGTGATTGCTGTAAGAACCACAGAGACAGCTGGAAGAGCCATGCTAACAGCTATGAAAGTGCTGTCCGCATACGTCATGGCGATAGCTGTATGAGTGATGATGACAGCTTTATCAGTCATGGTGGCAGCAGTACGAGTCATGATGATAGTTGAATGAGTCATGGTGATAGTTGTATGAGCCATATAGACAGCTGTATGAGCCATTGTTACAACTGCATGAGTCATTGTGACAGCAGTATGAGAGTCATTATGACAGCTATATGGGTCATTGTGATAGCTGTATGAGCCTTGGAGACAGCTTTGGGTGTCACTGACCCCTGGTGACAGCTATATGAGTCATGCTTATAGCTGGATGAGACATACCGATGGCTGTATGAATCACGGAGACAGATGTATGTGCCATGGTGACAGCTGCTTTCATCAAGGGGATAGTTTTAGGAATCACGCTTAGAGATGCACGAATCATGATGACAGTTATATGAGTCATTGAGATAGCTTTGGGATTCATGGTGAAAGCTGTCGGAATGAAGGTTTTTGCTATGTGAGTCCTGTTGATAGTTCTTTTATTTATTTATGAAATACTGATTACAATATCAGTGCAATCATACATTGCAAAGTATACATGACTTACACAATATATATGAAAAATAACATAGTAAATCAGTTTACATGTGTATATGAAACCAATTAGAACAGAAAGTGTTAACATCACATATACACCTGTCAACATGACTCACATGATGATTCCTACAGCTGCCATGACTACTACAACTGTCACCATGTCTACAACAGCTGTCAATATGACTCATGCATGTTTTACTTTACGATGACTAATAAAGCTACCACTTGGACTCATATAGCTATTATTTGAACTCTTTTTTTTAATATAATTGTTTGTGAAGAGTAACAGTACTATTTTTAATTAGATTGTTAGAACATAACTGTGGTAATGTTAATATTTACTGCTTTGTGCTTCCGGTCACGGTTATAGCTACATAAGTCATTGTGACAGCTCTATGTGTAATGGTGTCAGCTGTAAATAGTCCATTCGAAATTTTCAGAACCTAGAAATGTTGAGTACAATGAAGTTTTTTTGCTGTTTTGTGTTGTACAGGGGTTCTAGAACAAAACTGGCTTGGTTGCCACTTGGGCAAGTCTGGGCAACTTGTATAATTTGCATAAATCCAAGATGGCCGCCAGACGCCATCTTGAAAATTTAATTTTTTGAATAGGTGATAAGGAAGGCGTGTAATATGTCATTTAAGGGGTTTTCTGGTATGCAGAATCCGATTTTGAGGTTATTTTGTCATTATAATGAACTCGGAGTACCATATCCAAGATGGCGGCTGGCGGCCATCTTGAAAAATTGAGTTTTTGAATAGGTGACAAGGAAGGCGTGAAATATGTCATTTAAGGGGTTTTCTGGTATGCAGAATCCGATTCTGAAGTTATTTTTACATTTTGATGAACTTGGAGACCCCAATTTCAAGATGGCTGACTAATGTTTACATAGAAATTTTATATTATTCAAACCATCGTTATGTCTGTATTATCCCATTGAGGTACCCATCATTCAGTCAGGACTAAAACCCCAACATATATATGATGGTATTTGTGTTATACCGGCCATAAATGTTTACTCCCACTCATCTAAATAGTCTGGAACTTGATCATCAGCAATATCTTCTTGATCCTCCATGTCTTCTTCCAGACCATCATCTGGACAATCATCAATATTGTCAACGTCAGTTGCGGGTCCCTCCTCTGCTGCAGGGACGTCTCTTGCTGTAGTGTATTGGTTTAAGCAGTCTTCTGAACCACGGCAGTTACAGAATGTCGTGCATGATAGATGCTGCTTGTGACAACCACATGCCTCTGTAGAGCACTTTTTTCCTTGTGCTTTACACTGACAACGAATCACATCCAGCAGCTCGGGTGGAGCTGGATCACCTTCAGCAATTACTGGAATAGGAATTTCATCTCGAAATTCCCAACCAAACTGTGTTATATCTTTGGACTCGTCAGGAGGGCCATTGCAATTGGCTGCTTTCCACAACATAACTTGAAGATGAGCCCGAAGTATGTGTTGCATAAGATTGGCTGATGTTGGAGGAAGAGACATGACTTTAGGGTTTCTCTTCTTCTTTGTGAACAGTGTGAACCGAACGGATTCCATTGACGTCCCCTGTGGCTGACCATATAAAGCAATGAAGAAAGGCATTGCAGCAGTCATCAAATCTGGGCGAGTGGTACCAACGTCACCTATGATAGCTAAACCTGGATAGTCACCAGATGTCATAGTATTCAACGCTGTGACCTTACCTTTGCCATAAGGATAAGAAGTCGTATCGCAACCGCTGAGTGCATGCATTGCTGGTAGTTGTAAACACTTTTGACCCAGACCAGCACATGTGGCATTTATATCAAGTACTGATCCATCCCAGCGCTCCATCTGTACCTTGCATTGTAAATTAGCTCGATTCACCCAATACGCCAGCAAAACAAAAACATCTGTGTCGTCACTAAGTACACGGATCACACCCTGGCCAGATTTAGCAGCTTCAAGAACAAAAGACACCATTGTAACGTCAGCTTCATCGTGAAGAAATTTACTGTCATCCCTAGTCTCCATTGTAGTACTCTCTCCTAGATCGAAAGTTCCCAGTACACTGGCGAGTTTCCTCTTGTTGGATTTGCTTTTCATAATCGCCTCCCTCTTTGGGAGATGACTTGCGATAGAGAGGTCATAGTCAATTACAACTTCACCAGCTCTTCGCATCCGCTCATGGTCTTTGGCAGATACATCCTGGTATTTGTCAAACACAACAATTTTCTTAGTTGCATCCCCATAGTTACTCAGACGTTCTTCGATGGATGCAATCAGGTCAGATGGATTGCCCCCATGAGGCCAAACCATGTGGTAAAACAGCTGCGAAACATCGACAATGAGTGTATCCGCAGATTTTGGATATATGTCAAATACTCCTAGACGCTTCACCAAACCGGATTTATTTCCTTTCCGAAGACACCCCTGTCCATCTATAAGCGCGGGAGGAACAGCACACAACTCGTAGGCAAATAAAGGACCAAGCTCTATCTTCCGTTGTTGTCCAATCATAAGCAGCCGTAGAAATATGGTTTCAAGCTCTATTAACGGTCTGGATTTTGAGCCTTTTGCCTGTCCTTTTAGAATACACATTGTATTAATCGGACTGCTTATAGAATTATAGAAACCATCAGGGAGACTTGATACAAAGTCTCTCTCCATCCTTTCCCCTATCACAATCGAATCAGCAACGTTCACGTCTGCTGAAGCAATCTGACCGGTAACAGGGTTGTATAGATGTGGTCGATTATCTTCTAGAGGATGGGGATATTTGTCTACCTCTGCAAATATGAGACCCCGATCACTTGCATCCAATTTTCGTCGAGATTTCATCTCTTCCTTGTGCAGTTTCTGTGAAGTACCACCTGGATCTGATTGTGAGTAGACACCATCCAGTCGATCTGAAACTGTACATGTGATAGGGAAAGCATTGATCCACTCGCTCACTAAATCAGCAGACAATGTCATTCCTTTAAGAGCCCCCTTGCCAATTCTTATGGCAGTTTGTTCTCCAAACTGGTCAGCAGAAACTGCGTTCCAGTATCCATCCTGGTGACGACAGACAAGATCAACCATGTCTTCAGTATTAGCACGCATTTCGATCAAATACTGGGTCATGTATCGTGCGTACTGGACGTGCCCAGCAAGGAAGAAATACTTCATCATTCGCTTCAACGTCAGATGTTTCAGATGAATGTCACCTTCTCTTTCCGCACGCTCAAACTGGTGAATCAGGAGTGTTGGGAGAAGCAAATTGTCAACCCAGTGTCGACCCGTCGGATGAAGTCGAGCTGTTTCGAGGTACTGTTCAATTTCTTCAAATGTCTTTTGTCCAGATGACAGAAGTCTTTGTAAGAGTGCAGCTGCTACTCCCCTAAATGCTCGCATTGCTTTAACCCATGACTTCCCATTGAATATTCCTGTAAGCCCCCCATAAGCTTTAGTAATGTACCATTCCAATCCTGAGCCCTTCATAAGTGTTCCAATGCAACCAAGAAATGACTGTATGATATGCATACCACCTGGATGAACAACTACATTCTGGTACTTTTTAGGCTGGTTCCAGCACACTTGTTTGGTAACCGCATACAACTGCATGTCCATACACAAATGGACCTTTTCCATTCCCATGTCAACCATTGATCTCTGCATGTAAGTAAGTGTTGTTAAGACAGTGTCCGGATGTGAGGGCGGGGCGTCAATCAGTGGACCAAACACATACATGTTTGCAGGATGTAGTACACCTTGGGTTCTTGACACCTCATTGTTGAACCCATTCCACTCCATGGCATCTTCCTGGCCCAAGGTGTTCAACCAGATTGTGTCTTTTTCTTGGGCAGTGGTTAAACTGGTTGCCTGGGAGCAAACATCAGTGTAACTGATACTAACGGGCTGCACTGCAGGAGGTATTACCTTTTTTGGACCAGTGTAGTGCATGAGTGGAATGGCCCTGGTGTCACCGCTGGATTTGTATTGTTTGGAAGTTAGCCTCGGAATCACAAGGGTACTGATCCCTGGCAACTGAGCTGTACCTGGCTCAATGATTCCAGCGGGATGAATTTGAAATTCTGTTGCCATGGCATGAGTTTCACGTCGGCCGTTTGGGGTTGACACGGACAAATCAAAATTGTCATACCACCCAAACACGAGCCCCACGGTACGGCTTAAGCCCATCATTTGATGAAGAGTTGCAGCATTATCAGTCACATACTTCGCTGCGGACTTACGGAACCGAATAACTTCATCATATGACACGCAATAACCATGCTCATGCAAAATCTGTATCAAGTCACTGCTGCCAAACTTGTGGTGCAATTTGACACCTAACCCCAAAGTTGATTGGTTGCCTGTGTTGGTAATGCCAAATTGTATGGATTGTGACAAACTCGTAGATTGTTTTGTTACTTTGCCATTTGAAACAAGTTTTGAAATAAACCTGAGCAATGTATCACTTGTGTTTTCCTTGGTTTTACTGAAAGTGAAATCACCAAGATCATACTGTTTATTATTCGTTGGAATTCCACGGGCTTCAGTTGTAATCTTTCTGACTAGGACATCCTCACCTTCTTCATCGGTGGTGTCCAATTTAGAAAGCTTCAGAATTTTACCAACAAACTCTCGGAATCCTACAATGGAAGCGCAGCCCTGAATGCTTAGTACTACTACATCTTCACCAAGGTAAGTCAACAGCTTGGTGAACATTTGCTTCCTGCTTAAACAGCCGCCATAAGCAACGTATTTGTCATGCATTTCGAGGGATGTCCAAGTACAATGCTTTCTAGTGGCAAACATTTCATCAACAAGTGACTGCAAAGCAGCATCATCAATAAAAGGTGTTTGTTCTGTATGAACTGGAACCTTTCTGAATTCATTATAACACCTCAAGTGATACTGCGCCTCTGCTGCAGCTAAATCATGGGCACCGTGGCAGCGAAGAGCTACTTCCCTGCCCCAGGAATCGCTCCTATCGCCACAGTGCTGTAAAACGATGTCCTTGAATGGAGGTGCATTTTTAACACCCAACCTTTCGCATTGTATCACCCTGTCCCACCTCTCGGGGTGCTTAGGCTTCAAAGGCTCACACACATTTGCACAAAACAGACATTGTGTCTTAAATTCAAAGTCTGTGACTTGTGACGACACACTGCAAGCTTACTTAGATGACGGAAGTTTGCCTGTATAATACAATTTTGCCCAGTTTGGATGTTATTTGTGACGACGTCACAAAAGAACCCCTTATTTTGACCCCCTCCAAAAAATCAACTTTTGTGTTCGGAATTTCAAACGGAACCAATTACAAATGAACAAAAATCGTTTTTCAACAATTTATGGACTTTAACTTCTACACAACGACATGCACTTAGAGAGTCTACGAAATTAGTTGTTAATGTATGGAAAATTATTTTAAAACCGTTTTTCAAAATGGCGACTGTTGGCCATGTTGGATTTGTTTATTCCGACACACCATAACGAAAACAATCTAACATCAGAATGGGATTATGCACGCAAGACACAAGAAAGCCCATAAATATGTACATGTATATCGGTTACTATTCTTTGATATCTATTTAAAAATCAATTTTTCAAGATGGCCGCCAGACGCCATCTTGGATAAGGTGTTCCGAGGTCATCAAAATGTAAAAATAACCTCAGAATCGGATTCCGCATACCAGAAAACCCCTTAAATGACATATTACACGCCTTCCTTGTCACCTATTCAAAAACTTAATTTTTCAAGATGGCGTCTGGCGGCCATCTTGGATTTATGCAAATTATACAAGTTGCCCAGACTTGCCCGAGTGGCAACCAAGCCAAATCTGTTCTAGAACCCCTGTACAACACAAAACAGCAATAAAACTTCATTGTACTCAACATTTCTAGGTTATGTATGGAGCATATAGAAGTGTCAAATGGACTAAAAAGCCATGATGCCAGATGCATGCATCACTGACAGCTGTATGAGTCAAGATGACAGCTGTTTGATTTATGGTGGCGTATGATTCATGTTGACAGCAGTATTAGTCATTAGCTTTATAAGTTATGCTGACAAGTGTTTAAGTAGTTGTGACAGCTGTATGATCCATGCTGTATGCAACTCGTGACAGCATGATAAGTAATGGTTACAGAAGTATGAGTCACCGTGACAGCTGTATGGGTCAAAGTGAGTCATAGCAAGAGCTAAACGAGTCAAAGTGATAGAGAGTGGCACGTGTTTGAGTCAGGACAAAAGGTATATGAGTAATCATGACAGCTATGCGAGTCATAATGACAGCGGTATGAGTCATCATGACAAGTGTATTAGGCATGATGCGATATTACTATTTAATACAATTCGGAGAAATCTGTAATTGTGTTTTGGATATTTATATATCAAATTATAGATATCTATAAATCAAATTATAGATATGTATGATTAACATTATTATCAATAATTTGACATCATAAAATGTAATCAATGATATGTAATATATATTTCTTGATATCTATAAATTTGTCTAATGTTATCCATGATTCCTTTACATATATAGATATCTAAAAATCAAATTACAGATACCATTTCAAGGCTGGATAATAGATATCAAAGTTTTCAATAATGGATATCAGAAAATATATGAAGGATATCAATAAATGTAATTCTTGATATCCTGAAATGTTCATCAATATTTGATATCTCTATATCGAATAAAAGATATCTATAATTGGAACTACAGATATCCCTTAACGTATTATGGATATAATGAAATAAATAAAACATATCTAATATTATTTATAGATATGTTATAATATTTATTGATATCCTATATCTTTGTTATAGACACCTATAAATCAATTTGTAGATATCTATAAATCAAATTATAGATAATTAACATTATTGATTTTAGATATTTATTATTTATTTCATGATATCCATAATACGTAAAGGGTTGTCAATAATTTCAATATTAGATATCTATTATTTTGATATATGGATAACAAATATTGAAGAGCATTTTAAAATATCAATAGTTTCACTTAATTATGACCATAGTATATTTTATGATATCCATTATTGAAAATTGTGATATCTATAATTCAGCCTTTTAAATGATCTCTATAGTTTGATTTTTAGATATTTATATATGCAAAGAAATTATTGATATCAGGAAACAAATCTATTGGTATCAAGAAATATATATTACATATCACGGATTTCATTTTATGAAAGCAAAACATACAGATAATTATAGATATTAATAATGTTAATTGTACATATCTATAATTGTATTTATTGATATCTATAATTTGATTTATAGATATCTGAAATAAACTACAGTTTAATAATAATTATTGTCAGATATCGATAAATAACATCTATAATAATGACATCTATAAATCAGTTTGTAGATATCTATAAATCAAATTATAGATAATTTACATTACTGATATTAGATATTTATTTTTTTCATGATATTCATAGTAAGTAAATGGTTATCAATAATTTCAATAGTAGATATCTATTTTTTGGTATATGGATACCAAATATTGAAGAGCATTATAAAATATCAATAGTTTCATTTATTCATTACAAAAATGTATTTTATGACTTCCATTATTGAAAATTATGATATCTATGATTCAGCCTTTTAAATGATCTCTATAATTTGATTTTTAGATATTTATTTATGCAAAGAAATTCTTGATATCAGGAAACAAATCTATTGGTATCAAGAAATATATATTACATATCATTGATTTCATTTTATGAAAGCAAAGCATACAGATAATTATAAATATTAATAATGTTAATTGTACATATCTATAATTTGATTTATTGATATCTATAATTTGATTAATAGATATCAGAAATAAACTACAGTTTAATAATAATAATTGTCAGATATCGATAAATAACATCTGTAATAATGACATCTATAAATCAGTTTGTAGATATCTATAAATCAAATTATAGATAATTAACATTACTGATATTAGATATATTTTTTTTTCATGATATCCATAGTAAGTAAATGGTTATCAATAATTTCAATAGTAGATATCTTTTATTTTGATATATGGATACCAAATATTAAAGAGCATTATAAAATATCAATAGTTTCATTTATTCATGACCAAAATGTATTTTATGATATCCATTATTGTAAATTGTGATATCTATGATTCAGCCTTTAAATGATCTCTATAATTTGATTTTTAGATATTTATATATGCAAAGAAATTATTGATATCAGGAAACGAATCTATTGATATCAAGAAATATATATAACATATCATGAATTTCATTTTATGATAGCAAAAAATACAGATAATTATAGATATCAATAATGTTAATTGTTCATATCTATAATTTGATTTATTTATAATTATAATTTGATTTATAGATATCTGTAATAAACTATAGTATATCAATAATTATTGCAAGATATCAATAAATAATATCTATAATAATGATATCTATAAATAATATCTATAATAATGATATCTATAAATAATATCTATAATAATGATATCTAATATATGTTTAAATTATAGCTATCTATTTTTCAATATATAGATAAATATTCTAAAATATCAACAATTTCATTTATTCATGACCAAAATGTATTTTATGATATCCATTATTGAAAATTTAGATATCTATGATTCAGCCTTTTAAATGATCTCTATAATTTGATTTTTAGATTTTATATATACAAAGAAATTATTGATATCAGGAAACAAATCTATTGATATCAAGAAATATATATAACATATCATGAATTTCATTTTATGATAGCAAAAAATACAGATAATTATAGATATCAATAATGTTAATTGTTCATATCTATAATTTGATTTATTGATAATTATAATTTGATTTATAGATATCTGTAATAAACTATAGTATATCAATAATTATTGCAAGATATCAATAAATAATATCTATAATAATAATATCTATAAATAATATCTATAATAATGATATCTATAAATAATAACTATAATAATGATATCTAATATATGTTTAAATTATAGCTCTCTATTTTTCAATATATAGATATATACATATATAATTCCTTTGCATATATAGATATCTAAAAATCAAATTATAGATATCATTTAGAAGGCTGAATTATAGATGTCACAATTTTCAAAAATGAATAAAAGAAACTATATTATTGATATCAATAAATGTAATTATATGTTCTTAAATATTTAACATCTTTCCATTGAATAAAAGATATCTATAATTCGAATTATAGATGTCCTTAAATGCATTATGTATATCATAAAATAGATAATAGATATCTAATATTATTTATACATATCTAATAATATTTATTGCAATCCAATAATTTTATTATAGATATCAGAAATTTTATTAACAAATATCTTGAAATTCAAGCTGACCTCGGTAGCTCAGTGAGATGTAGGTCTGACTGGTGATCAGAAGGACACGTGTTCGAGTCATGTCGGTGTCGGCAACATTCTTTCCTGGACATGGATCATGAAATCTATTTTACAGTCATTTTCTCCATTCTGCTGATTCAAAAAGGGCAGTTGTCCGTTTCTGTGAAAGAATGTGCACTGTACTTATCATGAAGCGCGTCTATAAAGCGTTTGACCCTCTTGAACCCCACTTTTATATAGTAAAACTTGGGTTGGCAGGGGTAAACCTTTTTTACTTATTTCTGCTCCAAAATATAGATTGTGGGTAGTCGTTAGAACCGCCTCGGGGAAGCGGTTCTAACATGTAACCAGAATCTCTATTTTAAGCAGAAATAAGAAAAATATCAATTTTTCATCTTTAAGTTTCCTTTTTGTGGTGATAAACTTTACAATGTATTTGTATAGGCAGTGTTTTCGAAATGTGGTTAACAGCTTACGTATAAGCTTGCCCACTAAAAGTGTGGAATGGTAAACTGACCGGCTTAAAAAATGACCTAAATAGTTAGGACTGGGCCGTTTAACTCCAATACAAACAAACAAAATCTTGAATTTCAATCAAATAGTAAAATGGCACCTCATAAATGAAGGTAGGTAAGGATTTGTTAAAGGATACTTTGCTTGATGCAAAGAAATTATGAATTTATTATGGAATGCAAAAAAATTTATATAAGATATCTTATATTCTTTATAAGATATCTGATATAACAATTAAGATATCTTATATCATAAAGTAGATATCTTATATCCTATATGAGATATCTTATTTAATTCTGCAATTCAGATATCTGATATGATATATGTTTTAGTAAACAAGATATCTTATATGTTATATAAGATATCTTATTTAACATATAAGATATCTTATATAACATATAAGATATCTTGTTTACTAAAACATATAAGATATCTTATATGCTATATAAGATATCTTATATAGCATATAAAATATCTAATATAACATATCAGATATCTGATATATTATATCAGATATCTTATTTATATTTTTATATAAAATATCTAAATTGGTATATCAGATATTTAATTTAAAATATAAGATATCTTATATAAGTTTGATAAATAAGATATCTTAATTAACATATAAGATATATAAATTGGAAAGAAATGACAAATAATAGTCACTACCTCTCCATTAGACTGCTACAGAGGACTGGAGAAATTATAATTATTAATTATAAACTGTAATTGTACATATGTGTTTATAAATAAAACGGGGTTCCCAAACACGTGCGATCAGATTAAAGACAACATCTTTCTTTTTTATGAGAGAGAGAGAGAGAATAAATACAGCTTGCTTTTGTTTGTATAATTTAATTACCTTCCCTTACAAGATAGTGGAAGTATAAATTAACTTCAAACTTGAGTTATGCCAAGCACTGCTCATTGCATGTATTTTGACAAAAACAAAAAACAAAGACTCTCACCAGACTGTCCATATATTCAGCCTGGTTTCTGCCTCTACTTTTCGCATAATTAGTTCAATTTTTCTTTGTCCCTTTTATCTATTTTTTTTTTTACCAAATGCAATCTTCCTGCTTATTTAGGACAGGAGCCCATTTCGAAAATTAGGTATGACACATGATGAGAGGTTGTGTAATCTGAATAAAGCTGAACATTTTAGTAGTAGTGTAGGCCCTGATCTGATCTGGGCCTGCACTGTTTGCCAGGGTTTCTGGAATGTTAGGCATAAATGGGGGTAGTCATTCCTTGGCAGTTTCGGGGAGACTTCATTATTTTTGGTAAAATATATTAGATATCTTATTTGTCATATAAGATATCTTAAATAGTTAGGTAAATAAGATATCTTATATATTATATAAGATATCTGTTATGCTATATAAGATATCTAATATATTAAATAAGATATCTGATATAGGATATAAGATATCTTATTTACTGGAATATATATCTGATATGCTAAATAAGATATCTAATATACCAAATAAGATATCTAATATAACATATAAGATATCTTATATAATCTATGAGATATCTTATATATCATATAAAATATCTTATTTCCCTTATTAAATAAGATATCTTATATATTACATAAGATATTTTATGTAATATATAAGATATCTGATATGTTATATAAGAATTCTTATATGCTATATTAGATATCTTATTTAGCATATCAGATAGCTTATATATTTTGGTAAATAAGATATCTTATATATCATTCTAGATATCTTATATCCTATATTAGATATCTTATATCCTATATAAGATATCTAATATAGCATATAAGATATCTTATATAACATATCATATTCTTATATGCTATATAAGATATCTTATTTATTATATTAGATATCTTATATATGTAAGATATCATATATAATAAATATCTTATATAATATATGATATCTTTTATAATAAATAAGATATCTACAATTCATAATAAATAGACTGGTCCCGATAGCTTAGTTAGTAGAGTGACCGCTCCGGGGAACAGGGGGTCACGGGTTCGATCCCGGGCCGTGACATACCAAAGTCGCTAAGAATGGTACTAGCTGCTCCTCGCTTGGCACTCAGATTTACGGGGTTGAGCTAGGACTGGTTGACCCAGTGTCAGGATAATGTGACTGGGTGTGGTATCATGTAATGTGTCTGGGACATTATACTCCAGTGAGGCAGCACTATAAAAGTGAGCATTGAGCTCCCTGTCGCTACCAGACACCGTCGTGATATGACTGAAAAATTGTTGAAAGCGATGTTAAACCCGAATTCACACACACACACACACACTCTCCATAATAAATAGTAAAATGGCTTGCCATACTTCCCAGTCACCACGGGATATAATACCCTACCTTCACAGTGACATTTGCCGTACTAGGACCATGACGAATTTATTGACAATTTTCTCTCCAGCGGACAATTCAGCTGATAGAGGATGTATGATTACAAATACCATGTGTAAGAATTAACATATGACACAGTCTTATTTCTAGTGTGTGTGGATCAAGAGAATTAATTATTACATTGATAAACCTAAGACTTAGTATTCTCAGGTGAACAGGTTGTCAGTCAGTTGGTTGTAAATAATAAATCGAAAGTAGGAAATCAGGCCGGAAATGCAAAACGTGGAGCCAGCACTCCAGTCGGCGCATGCGTATTGCATGGTGACTTGCATGGTTACTGATTCCAATAACCATCTCCGTACATACCTCTATAAAGGTCTTGTTCGCCCAGTCTTGGAATATGGCAGTTGTATCTGGGACCCCAGTGGAGTGGTCCTTAACGAAGAAATTGAAAAAAGTTCAGAATAGAGCTGCTAGATTTGTAACAGGCAATTCCTGCTTTGAAACTGGGAGCATGACTGGAATACTTGGAAAATTAAAATGGGAGGCTCTCAAGAAAAGGAGGGAAGACAGTAGGCTCATTCTTTTAAACAAAGGTCTAAAGGGTGGTGCTAGCATTCCAACAGATGACCTATCCCCCCCCTCCCCCCGGCTAGGCACTGTAAAAATCACCATTCATTGGCGTTTCAGACCCTTACTGCAAGAGCTGACATTTATAAAGAATCGTTCTTCCCCCGAACCATTAGAGATTGGAATGCCCTTCCCGATTCGATTATTTCGACAGCTGAAGGTGCTGATGACTGTGTAACTAAGTTTACCTCTTTGGTTAGAGCTAGGGACTAACTTCCCATATCACAGGCCCTGGTGTATGAATGTCATTTGACGTGTCACCAGTAACAATTCTGATTCTGATGAATTACAGAAGCCAAACATTTAGACGCTGGCAACTATCAGATGTCAAAGAATACATGTGTTTCAAAGATTTCAGTGTATTGTAAGTAGCCGGTTGACCTTAGTTCCGTATATATTGGACTGGATTCATCGTGTTGACGGGCAACAGAGGTAGCAAAATCACCGGCTGAGCCGTAAAAGATGGGGTCTACACAAAAATGCACCAATATCAGAGGTCATTCCGTTGCTTTCTCACCTGACAGAAAACTTCGAAAGTAACTGTTATTTATCGGCCGCTTGTGATTTTTAAGGGTACAATCTAGCCAGAAAAGAATATCGGGCCAACGCCGTCGTATCGCTATCGGTCCGACGTTGGGCCGCTGGGTAATGCCGTTTCCGATTTGGCGACTGTCCGGTTATACAGTGTGATAGCAAAGCTACCAGTCCTATAACAATGTCATGAAAACTATTTCTTTCCTAGAACTATTCCTCAGTGGAATAGTCTTCCCTCTTCTGCGACAAATGCAAAGACCGCAGAGGTGTTCAAAGCCCATACAGTGTAAGATTGAGAGGTATGCGTTTCCGGAGACCGCTGTTATTCAGAATGTAGATAGTTTTAAGGACTCAGCCAGTGACTTTTTTCATATAGCTAAATTCTAATTTTAGCCACCCACCCAACTGAGGTAGTGGCCAAATGTGACCGACTCAGTATAATTAAGAATCTCTCTCTCTCTCTCTCTCTCTCTCTCTCTCTCTCTCTCTCTCTCTCTCTCTCTCTATCCCCCCTCTCTCTCTCTCTCTCTCTCTCTCTCTCTCTCTCTCTCTCTCTACTGTGTGGGTCACATTTGGCCATTACACAATACCACATTGACATAAGGGAGAAAAGTAATAGATTAACATGCCAAAGTCAAAGGACTTGCGATGTGGCAGACTTGTAGAACGTATTGCGTTGTTGTTGTTGTTGTTGTATATCTAGACACATCTTCTATAGACACCTACAACCACTTTGAACCTTTATCTACCCTATCCGAGCCTGATAGTCCGATACCAGACAACATCGGCCCACCCACGGCAGCTTCATCGCCCATTGTGCAGCAGTCGAAAGAAGCTAAACGAAAGATAAAAAAGGCGGTCCTTCACCATTCCCTCAGAATATTGATCATGAATTGTCAGTCAATAAAGAATAATAGGGCTGAACTTCATACAATTATCGACTCGGCGAAACCAGATATAATTTTGGGCAATGAGTCTTGGTTAACCCCAGAAATTAAAAACTCGGAAATTTTTCCTGAATCCTTTGAGGCCATCCGGAAAGACAGAGTTGGGGATGCACATGGAGGTGTCTTCGTGGCTTTCAAGAGAGACCTACTCTGTACAGAAACTTCGGAGTTGGACACCAACTGTGAACTAGTTTGGTGTAAATTGAACATCATTGGATGTAGGACTTTGTACCTTGGTTCTTTTTATCGCCCACCAGATCAGATTGACCCAGAATATCTTGAGGCTTTTAATTCATCTTTGTCTAGGATAATGTCAAATGCAAATGCCCATATTTTGGTTGGCGGAGACTTCAATTGTGGTGACATTGAATGGAGCAACATGCAGGTGCCCCATGGGGTGCCCAAAAGGCAGACACAGCAACAACTTTTGGACATACTTAAAGAACACTGCCTGGCCCAAGTTGTTAACATACCCACCCGACAAGTAAAGACCCTTGATTTATTGTTTACAATTTCTCCATCCCCAGTAAGCCGAGTTAAGGGGATGTCCCCGATTGGCAAAGCTGATCATGACATAGTCCTTGTTGAGTATGACATAAAAGCAAAACGAATCAGACAAGCCCCGCGTAAAGTTTTTCTCTACAAACGTGCGGATATGGATGGTCTGCGAGACCATATGGCGCGATTTAAGGATTCGTTCCTTTCCTCTGACCTCTCGCACACGTCAGTTAATGACTTGAGGGTCATTTTTAAGTCCGAATTAACAACGGCAATGAAAAGGTTTATACCAACAAAAATGACCAAAACAAAATATAGGGCACCATGGATCGATAACACGATCAAGCATCTCATCAGAAGACGCAATAGAATGTATTTTCGTGCTCGCAAGTCTAGCAGCCCTGACGTTAAGAACCATTACAAACGGTTCAGAGCACATGTGCAAAAGGTTATAAGAGATGCATATTGGAAAGTAGAAGTAAAACAAAGATCAGGAATCGATACAATTAACTTACTCCACCCATCAAAGACACCAAAGGGAAAGAAACACAAACATGAAGCGACCAGACCATAATGGAAACCTAAACAAAGGAAGGCCATAAGGACAGCTACTTTCCCACAAAATGGTCAAATGGCTATCCAAAATAAAAAGACACAAGTGATACACACAGTAAATAACACACAACAACACAAATAAACCGCCACAGAAGAACGACCCTGGAAGGGTCAGTGGAAAGAATTCCACTGGGGGCTTAAATCGATTTTACATGGCCATAATCCTCGCCCTTACCTCTGTCGCGGTATGCACTAATTTTGTTTAGTCCGCATGAAGGCTTCCTAACTCATCAGTGTAACATCTCCTAGAATATACAAATAAAAAAACTACAGAGATGAAACAAGGTTGAGGACTCGACAGCATACAACAACAGAATTGCTGGAGCAAAAGAAAACCAACAGTTAGACTCCGAGGGGCCGCCTTTGAAGATGACAATATAGATCCCGATAGCCCCCAAAAGAATGGTAAAGTTAAAAAGTTTTGGTCATTCGTAAAGTCCCTGAAAAAGTATGCGTTGGGATCGCTAAGGTAAAATGGAATTCTAAAAACAGATGCGCGCGATAAGGCTAATATTTGCAATAAACAGTTTCAATCAGCATTTACGCGTGAAACTGATGGTGAGCTACCATCTTAAGGTGCAAGTCCGTTCCCCTCTATGGGGGACATAACAGTTGACCCCTATGGGGTCGCTAAACTGTAAGGTAAGCTCAAGATACATAAGGCATCTGGGCCCGATGACCTGAATGCCAGGGTACTTAAGGAATGTAGTGTTGAAATATCTCCTGTATTGGCCTTTATCTTCAATGAATCACTTGCCCAGGGCACTTTACCAGATGACTGACGACAAGCAAATGTTACCCCGGTCTATAAAAAAGGGGAAAATATGATGCAGCAAATTATAGACCAGTGTCGCTAACATGCATCTGTTGCAAAACCCTGGAGCATATATTAGTAAGCAACATCAACAAGCACTTAGCCTTTTAGAGCATTCTTGCTGACTGTCAACATGGTTTCCAGAATCAAAGGTCTTGCGAAACGCAGCTTGTTCAATTTTACCATGACATTGTGAGCAATCTGGATGGGGCCATAAACCGTGGCCACAAACAGACTGACTTGATCATCATGGACTTCGCTAAGGCCTTTGACAAGGTACCTCACAGAAGGCTATTACATAAACTGGAGTACTATGGGATAAGAGGATCCACACATAGGTGGATTAGCTCATGACTCTCTGGGCGCTCACAACAAGTTGTACTTGATGGCCAAGCGTCTGATCCAGTCCCTGTTTTATCTAGAGTCCCCCAAGGTTCGGTCCTTTTCTTGGTTTTCATTAATTATCTCCCCGATAATTTATCAGGTCATCGGTCCGTTTGTTTGCTGATGGTTGTGTCCTGTATAGGTACATATATTCTCCTTCTGACTGTCTTATTTTACAAGATGATCTGGATCAACTTGCACAGTGGGAGGCCGATTGGCAAATGAAGTACAATGTGGCCAAATGTCACTCAATGAGGGTGTCACGACACCCTCCGGACAAGCAAATAATTATTAAGTTTGACTATACACTTAACCAGCAAATTTTGGAGCATGCTCAATCCGCCAAATATCTTGGTATCACCATCACTGACGATCTTGATTGGGGTCAACATATCTCTGAGATTACATCTAAAGCAACTAGGACTTCAGGATTCCTTAGACGGAACTTGGCTTTTGCACCTAGACGGACAAAGGAGGTTGCATATAAAACATTGGTTCGCCCTCAACTTGAATATGCATCACCCATTTGGCATCCCTATGTTAAAACTCAGACTCAGCAGGTGGAGAAGGTGCAGAGGACAGCTGCTCGATGGACCTGTAGGCGATGGCGAAATAGAAGTAGCGTCGGTGACATGCTTAATGAACTAGAGTGGCCGTCCCTGGAGGCCCGTCGTGAGCAGTCCTCTTTAACCTTCTTCTACAAGATACACTCTGATTCAGTGTCTATTAATAAAGATAGGTACTTGACCCCTGTAACAGTGTCGACCCAAACAAGGGCATCAAAATTAAACGACTCACAATATCAGAATCAGAATCAGAATTGTTACTGGTGACACGTCAAATGACATTCATACACCAGGACCTGTGATATGGGAAGTTAGTCCCTAGCTCTAACCAAAGATGTAAACTTAGCTACACAATCCTCAGCACCTTCAGCCGTCAAAATAATAGAATCGGGAAGGGCATTCCAATCTCTTATGGTTCGGGGGAAAAACGATTCTTTATAAATATCCGTTCTTGCAGTAAGGGTCTGAAACGTCATTGAATGGTGTTTTCTACAATGCCTAGCTGGGGGAACAAGGTCATCTGTTGGAATGCTGGCAGCACCCTTTAGACCTTTGTATAAGAGTATGAGCCTACTGTCTCTTCTCCTTTTCTTTAGAGACTCCCATCTTAATTTTCCTCGTAGATATCGTAGATACCAGTCCTATAGTGATACCAGTCCTATAGTGATGCCCAGAAGAACTCGTTCTTTCTTAGAACTATTCACCAATGGAATAGTCTTCCCTCCTCTGCGGTGAATGCCAAGTCCGCAGAAGAGTTTAAAGCCCGTACAGTGTAAGATTGAGACTCAGAGGTATGCGTTTTAGGATACCTCTGTTATGCAGATTGTAAATAGTTTTAAGGACGCATCCAGTGTCTCTCTTTTTTTTCAGCTTAATTCTAAATTTAGCCACCCAATTAACTGAGGTAATGGCCAGATATGACCGACTCAGTATAAGATAGATAGATAGATCTAATCACGGCACTACTTGTTGCCAATCATCTCATTGTGCTCTCTTCGCTTTGGTGAGATATGATATGATAGGCATCAACCCTTTTAAAAAAGTCTAGATCCGCCAATGATCGATGACGTAATTGTTTGTAAACAAAACAAGTGCGCGTCATTGCAGTAGAGTAGACGGTGAAGACAAAATAAGTTTCTACAAGAGGAAAGCATACGAGCCAAGCCCTACTAGCATTTGTAGTTTGATTATGGTAAATAATTTCAGTATTATTGTTTCAGTTCAAAAATGAAATACAAAAATCCAAATGCAACGAAACTTTGAAAATTTCGCGCCAGAAAAACTTGAAAACCGGTGTCAAGGTAAACTTTTTCTCATTTTTATTTCATCCGGTATTAGTTCAAGGGAAAGTGGAAAAAATAAATTATTTTTGTCTTGGGCTACAGGAGTCGTTATAGATGCTAACATTATGTCAATTGATTAGTTTTGCGATCTAGATCTACATGTCAGTGTACTTTTTGAATAAGAAAGAAAGAGCCAAGTCCATGGAGAACCATGGTGCATGTCCAAGTAATTGGATCCTATTAATTTCATCTCACTTTAAGTCGTTAAAAATGGTACTAGCTGCTCCTCGCTTGGCACTCAGATTTACGGGGTAGAGCTAGGACTGGTCGACCCAGTGTCAGGATAATGTGACTCGGTGTGGTATCATGTAATGTGTCTGGGACATGATACTTCAGTGAGGCAGCACTATAAAAGTGAGCATTGTGCTCCCTGTTGCAACCAGACACTGTCCTGATATGACTGAAAAATTGTTGAAAGCGACGTTAAACCCAAAATCACACACACACTCGTATCACTTTCTACTGCCATATGCCCTTATGGACATCTAGGCAGGTGTACATTACATACACTCCAGGTTTGCAGGATGAAAGTCTACACAGTAATCATGTAATTTTAACCTTCACACTGGGAAGATTCTCCCTGCATAGTGGGCCTCCAGTTACACCCCGATCTGAAGGACTGTGCACTTTATGGCATTCATTCTTGCAAAAGAATGGAGCACATTCGGACAACACAATTTTATTACCGCTGCCGGGAATTGAGCCAGGGTCCTCATGCATCATAGGGAAGTGCACTAACCACTGAGCTACCATGCTCCACAACATTATAGGCCCCAGAAATTAAGCCATGCATTCAGGGAAAAGGGTCATTGAAATTGTCCTACAGGTACAACTAAGGCTGCCATGATTAATCGTATAATGGATTAATCGATCGATAAATTCCACAAAATGATTATCATTTCTGATTTGCTTTTAATCGATTACTTGATAGGTACAATTTACTACCCAAATTATGCCTAAAATAGCTGAAGATTGGCAAACAGTGCAGACCCTGATGAGACGCCGCATTATGCGGCGTCTCATCTGGATCTACACTGTTTGCCCAGGCCTGTCTGTTCAAATATACATATGGAAAGTGCAACATATGGTAAGAGTTATGCTCAGACAGAAAGCCAGACAAGGTAAAGTTATGACAAAAACTTTAGCGATTACTAATCGATTATCGATCGGAATGACATGACTGATAATCGATTATCTTTTCAACTCCGATTAGCCAGCCCTAGTGGTCATGGGCATTGTGGGGGTATTGCAGGGAATAAACTTCTGACATTTATCTACCATCTGACATGCCAAATATGAACCAAATCCATCATATGGTTTGGAAAATATGAGCTCTTAAATAACTTTATTGTCTTTAACTTAAAATTTCCAAGTCAGTGACCTTGACCTTGAGGTCATCAGCAAGGTCATGGGTATTGCTGAATAAAAAAACTTTGAACCTACATGTATATCTGCCATAATATTAAATTTGAACCAAATCCATCATATGGTTTGGAAAATATGATCTCTTAAACACTATCAGGTCACGGCTGGGGGTTGGCCCCTGGCCATAGGGGCTTGAAGAAATATATGGGCTGCACGATGCTTCCACGCTGAGCTAAATCCGACCTGCACACGAGTACTGGTAAACTGCTTAGAGGATCTAAGCCTGCCCAGGCAAAGCAGTGCGAGTCGGACCATCCAGGCTTATAAACCCAATTGGTTTTATTGGGGACAGGGCTTGAGATGTCATTTCATCTCCAAAGTCGGTAAAAGTCCCACTAAATTAGAAGCAATGTCTCCAAAATGACCTTACAGTGTTGACGGGGAGGTTAAACCTCAAATCAAACAAACATGGGTAGGGGTATTGTTGGATAAAACTTTGGACTTATATGTATCATCATACCAAACATTACGATAACACAGCCATGGGCCCTTCATTCTTCACATCTCCAAAATAGTATTTTTCTTCTGATGAAAATTTGTGATTTTTTTTGTTGATATTCCAAAAATAGGTTGCAGGTATATGTGGATGCCGACACCCGTTCCAGTGCCGAATGAAACCAATAGAGAGGTTGACTGACCGGCTCAAAAATGACCGAAATTGTGTTGACTGGGCCACTGAACTTCCAATACAAACAGAACAAACTATATATCCAAAATTCATATACCGTATCTACTTTAAAATTCATGCAAATACCGTCGGTATTTGGATAGATAGGCCTGAGCAAACGGGGTAAACCCAGATGAGATGCTGCAAAGCCATACATATAGCTGTTTTTAATGGAAAATTGTACTTGTTTTATGGAAGAGTACTGTTAAACTTACTGTATTTCAGCTGTTTCATTCAACAGTTTGTTTGTTTGATTTGAGGTTTAACGTCCCCGTCAACACTATTTAGGTCATTTTGGAGACGTCGCTTCCAATTTTGTGGGACTTTTACCCGACACTGAGATGAAATGACATCTCAATCCCTGCCGCCCAATGAAACCAATAGAGTTTATAGGCATGGACGGGCCGACTCGCAGCAATTTTCTTGGGCAGTGTTTAATGAATTATCTGTAACTTGATGGATTACACTGACGATCGATCACAGAATTTTAGCTCAGTTCAACCATTCCCTGTAAGTGTAACCAGCCTATTCATTCAGTTTAGAAGTATGGGGCTAGATTAGATGAAAGTACTTTAAAATTCCTATACTAAGACCAGCTTTGGGGCTAAGACCAGCTTTGGGGCTAAGACCACCTTTGGGCTGTTCAAAGGTGGTCCAAAGGTGGAAGAGAGCATTGGGTGTAGAAAACACAAAGAAAGAATAATTGAAATGTTTTAACCTTTCTCTTGCTGAATATTCAGTTTAGCCACACCCATTTCTGTCTATCAACCAATCAAATTACTTAATGTAATTTATTCCTACAAAGCCATAAACTTAATGTCAAACAGTGTAGACATTGATCAGATGGCTTCTTCAGAAGCCATCTGATCTGGATCTACACTGTTTCCAAAGATAGGGGTTGTCGTGAACAGCAAGATAAGGGTTAATAAGCTATTAGCCCATATCCAGCTGAATAAATTATTTTAGCCATACCCATTTCAGACCATCCACCAATCAACCTCCTTGGTATAATGTATTTGTTCAAGTCACAAACTGCATGGCAGACTGAGTAGATCCTAGTCGGATGGAAGCCATCTAATCTGGATCTACACTGTTTGTATAGGTTTTGTTTGATTAGACATTTAACATCCCTCTCAACAATATAGGTCATTTGGAGACTTTGCTTCCAATTTTGTGGAAATTTTACTTGACATTGAGATGAAAGACATCTAAAGCCCTGTCACCTGGTTTATATGCATGGACGGTCAGTCGCGTACCACTCTGCCTGGGCAGGCTTAGACCCTGTAAGCGGTTTACCAGTGCTCATGTTCCGTCTGTTTCATTTCCTCGTGGAAGTACCAGGCAGCCCAATCTATTTCTTAAACCCCCGATGGGCAGGGGCCCCTGTTTGTAAAGGTACTGGTTGTCATGTTCAACAGGATAAGGTTGAAAGCAGAATTAGACTTAATTTTAGGTGGACATAATACAGTAAACTTTAATGGCTCAAGCACCTTTGGGACCCTGGCAGGGTAGTTTGAGCTATTGAGGGCTGCATGGTGCTTTTACCCAACATTGAGATTAAATGACATCTCAAGCCCTGTCGCCCAATGAAACCAACAAAGTTTTACTGTATGGTAAAGGGCAGCAGGTGTATAGGCATTGCATACTCCGGTCATATTTTCCAGCTTTTTCACTAGAGAGATGTTTTCTGACTTTCTGTTGTTCTAAACTGTTCTAAAGAAAAGGGGCCTATCCTGCTGCAGAGATTTATTTAGCCATGCCCATTTACATTCCAGCCAATCAAATTACATGTACTTGATGTAATGTATTAATTCAATTTAGCAAATATTCGATTTAGCAAACTGAATGGCAAACAGTGTAGATCCTGATCAGATGGCTTCAGAAGCCATCTGACCTGGATCTATACTGTTTGCAACGGTAGGGGTTGTTGTGAACAGTAGGATAAGGGTAAAATGAAAGTATTTGATCCTCAATTTACTCCTGAGGAACAAAACTTCCCTTTTAGTCCCTACTGATTGATAAGAGTATTGGTTTGTTTGTATTGGAATTTAAAGGTCCAGTCAACACTAGGTAAATCAAGTTGGTCAATTTATCCATCAACACTTTTCCTGGGCAGGCTTTATATACTTAAGCTGTTAAGAGTACAGTGCACATTCTTTCACCAGAAACTGACAACTGCCCTTCTTGAACTAGCAGAAGAGACAGAATGACCGTAGAAAAGGTGGGTTGATAAGAGAAACAGAACAATTTTTTAAAGAGTTTCCTCCCCTGAACACAGGATTTTCACTAAAATTTTTCTTAAGAGGCCAGTCACCAGTTTGAGGCGGCCAAATTCTACTATTTCATATGAGTTTAACCCTTCTCTTGCTGAATATTCAGATTAGCCACACCCATTTCTGTCTATCAACCAATCAAATTACTTGATGTAATTTACTGCTACAAATTCATAAACTGAATGCCAAACAGTGTAGATCCTGATCAGATGGCTTCTTCAGAAGCCATCTGATCTGGATCTACACTGATTGCAAAGATAAGGGTTGTCGTGAACAGCAAGATAAGGGTTAATTACCAAAAGTTACATTTGAGGCGACCAGAAAATCAATTGAGGCAGTCATTTTGGCCTCCTGCCGCCTCTTAATGAAAGCCCTGTGAACACAATAAAGGTGTTCCCATTTCCCTTATGATTACCACATTAACAAGTCTGTGTAATGTACACCCATCTAAACCCCACTTTATACAGTTGAACAGTAACGGCTCGAACTCCTTTGGGACCACAAAAATCTGTTCCCAGACAGGGGTACGGGTAGTTTGAGCCACTGAGGGCTACTTCCAGGAGGAGTAACGGGGATGATTTTGGGACTTCTTTTCCAGGTTCTATGATGTAAATGTATGCTGTGAGGTGATTCTAATGAGTACACTGTCACACAGTATAAGATTACAAGATAAAAGACAAAAACATTCTTAATTTTAGCTTGAGCCCAATTTCTTCTGTAGACAAAGTCCCTAGAGACTCAGCCAACTAAACAAGCCATCGGAGTTTCGAGCCATCAAAGTTCTACTGTATAGAGAAAACTGGGGTTTACAGTGGTATACATCATTTTTTCTTATTTCTGCTCTTAGGCATTATTACATACATTGCGGGTATTCAATAGAACTGCCTCAATGTGGCAGCTCTCACGAGCACCCAAAGTCTATGTTTCGAATTAAATGAAACTATTAAATTTTCTCCAGAAAAATAACAGTTTTGGAAATATGATAGAATGCTCTAGCAGTGTCTCTTGATGATAAGTCCACAAAGACCCAGAAGTAGGAGACTGCTTGAAGAGTAGAAGACAACTAGCCTCTTGCACCAGGTCTACTAATTATAATCAAGGCTGTGTACCTATCTTATAATAATTCTAAGATTTTTTTGTTACACAGGCAATGGCAGGTGAATACCATGTGAACAACTACAATGGTCCTGGAAGTTTCTGTGACAGGTTTTCAGACTCATCACTAGTACCGGATATGAAGCTGGAATGTGATGAAGTGATACAAAACTGGGATACCGTAGAAAAGTATGATGGTTTTAACACTTTGAAGAATGAAGCGAGATCATCTTCAAAGTCTCCCATTTGTATTCCAGTAACAGACGTGGCACAGATGTATGATGATGTGCCACCAAGTGACCAGCTACAGATGTATGAAGATGCCACTCCACCTAATTCTCCCATTACAAGGGACAGGGATGGTAAACAGAATTTACTACAAGAAAATAATGATTATGTGAATCATCTGCTCCAACTCTGGAGAGAATCAGCTGAATATAATTCAGCAGAAAGTACGCAGGTCAATCTGGATGAATATGAGCACAGTCAGAGATGGAGTAATCTGTCTGATGAGGGGTCAGCATGGAGCCACAGTGATACTGGTTCCAGCAATGACAGCCAAGGAAGTGGTGACATCAACATGGAAGATGACAGTTCTAGCCCACAGCATTGCCACAGTCCACAGGATTCCACTGTTGAATCTTCATTCAGAAACATTTCCTTTTCCAGTGGAAACATAGGTAGCCGCTCAAATTCTCCTTTAAATGTAAACTCGTTAGGGCCTTATGATCTTCTGAGATCTGTGTCACCCAGAATTATGCGTTCTCCATCTCCTCTGTTCCCAGTTCACAGACTTTTAAGATCACCATCACCAAACTGGGAAGAACTGCAAGCTAATCTCTCAGAGATTACGCCTCAAGACATTATTCTGTTTGCTTCAGACAGATACTCAGTTAGGAGCCGCAGTCCAGCAAGCGTCTCTGACCAAGAAGTCCCAGACATTGAAATGGATGTTCAAAGCTTCTATTCGGACTCTGATGATAATATCATAGTCAGAAGTCGTACCACACAGTCCTGTCAAGATCAGGTAGTTCCAGAATTCATTGAAGAATGAGAGAAACAGGAATCCAAATTGACTGATCGCCATCGCTAAAGATAGAGTGCTGAGGAGAATTTCTGGTTAATTTTTCTGGGGCCAGTTGTTCAAAGCCTTGTTAGCTTAACAAACTCGTTAGTCGTCAAATTGTTAATCATTATAGCAAGTACAATATCTAAAATTTTGTCATTTTTGCTGGAAAAATGTGAGCAGCTTTTGCATTTGCAAAAGCTGCTCACATTTTTTTTGGCAAAAATATTAGTATTTTCACCATATTGAATGATCAAAGTTTTAACAATACGTTAGCTAATGATGTCGTTAGTTTTGAACAACTGGCTCCTGATTTCTACATTTAAAGTATGTTTTGGGTACTTGTTAGGAATTCCTCAGTGAGGCCATCCTAAGGAGTACCCAGAATATATGGTTTTAACCCTTATCTTGCTGAATATTCATTTAAGCCACACCCATTTCTGTCTATCATCCAATCAAATTACTTGATGTAATTATTGCTACAAATTCATAAACTGAATGCCAAACAGTGTAGATCCTGATCAGATTGCTTATTCAAAGAAAGGGGTTGTCGTGAACAGCAAGATAAGGGTTAACAAGTTATAAGGAAAATTATCCATTATGATAACATACCCATGCTGCATAGTGGATTGTTCACATCTTCAAAATGGCTACTTTTCTTATGGAAATCTGTGATATTTTTCTTATTTATATATTGCAAACATAGGTTGTGGGTGCTCGTTAGAACCGCCTCAATGAGGCGGTTCTAACGAGTACCCACAACCTATGTCTTTGAAAAGAAATAAGAAAAATAAAGTATACCCCTGTAAACTCCAGTTTTCTCAATATATTGGGGTTTATGGGGGTGTCCATTTCACAGACTTGTTCACATGATGCCTTAATTATCCTTGTTATTCCTTGTAGCTATGTCTGTCATAAACACCTTAAAATTGGAACAAAAGTGCCTAAGTACACCGGTATTCCAGTCAGAGTGGTGCTCTGTCATTTGCATTAAATTATATAGCAAACCCATGCAATAAAGTACAATAATTCATGGCTCATGGAATAGCTTTTCTAAATATAAATAACAATATAAATAAATTTGTGATATTTTGCATTGCCAGTGGACCAGAATAACAAATCTTACAATGAACACCTTTATAATGTGAGAAGCCATGTTCTGCAGCGGAAGGTCAAGTGGTTTTCCTCAGGTTTTCACCCACCTCTGATCAATGATCAGCTCAAAATAAGTGAAATAATCTTGAAAGGGCCATAAAACCCAAACAACCACTCCACACCCTTGTAAACCCCACTTTATATAACAGAAAAGTGGGATATACTATTTTGAGTATTTTCGTATTTTGCTAACAATGTTCAAATTAGGTTCTCATTAGAACTGCCTCAGAGATGTGATTGTAGCAGAAAGAAGATCAAATATCACAATTTTTATGCCCCCGCCATTCGAAGAATGGTGGAGGCATATAGCGTTGCCTCTGTCCGTTCGTTCATCCGTCCGAAACTTAAACGCAGTCAATAACTTTCTTATTTCTGGATGGATTTTAAAATTACTTTGTAGAAGTGTTAACCATCATGAGACGATGTGTCACATGCAAAACCCAGGTCCATACCTCCAAGGGCAAGGTCATACTTAGAGGTCAAAGGTCAAAACAAGGGTCCGAAACTTAAACGCAGTCAATAACTTTCTTATTTATGGATGGATTTTGAAATTACTTTGCAGAAATGTTAACCATCATGAGAAGATGTGTCACGTGGAAAACCCAGGTCTGTACCTCCAAGATCAAGGTCATACTTAGAGGTCAAAGGTCAAAAAAGGGTCCGAAACTTTAACACAGTCAATAACTTTCTTATTTCTGGATGGATTTTGAAATTACTTGGCAGAAATGTTGGCCATCATGAGACAATCTGCCTCACAAAAAAAACCAAGGTCCTTACCTCCAAGGTCAAGGTCATAATTAGAGGTCAATGTGAAAAAAAAGGGTCCAAAACTTAAACACCGTCAATAACTTTCTATGGATAAATACGAACACAGGCATATTTTCAGGCAGGGGCATCTGTGTCCTGGGGACGCATTTCTAGTTTATCTAAAAATGATAGTTTTGAGCCATGAAAGACAACATAGAAACAGAAAAAGATGGGTAATTTTTGTCATTCTCCATAAAAACCTATGTTTTGGGCATTCATTTGAACTGCTGTTAGGCAGTTCAAATGAATGCCCAAAACATAGGTTTTATAGGTTTATACTCACAACATAGGTTTAAATGCAGAAAAATGGAAAACTTTCCTTCAGTTATGACCCAATACCCACCTTATCTGTGGCTATGAAGACATAATTGTATAATATGGACAAGTTATGGGGAGGATAAGTCTGTTCAATTTTTATGATAATTACAGTAAGTGGTTAAGGCATTCCAATATAGGTTTTAAAAGCTCACATGTTTACAAGTCCATGTATAGCACTCCTTGTGAGCTCACATGTTTGCATGTCCATGTATAGCACTCCTTGTGAGCTCACATGTTTACATGTCCATATATAGCACTCCTTGTGAGCTCACATGTTTGCATGTCCATGTATAGCACTCCTTGTGAGCTCACGTTTACATGTCCATGTATAGCACTCCTTGTGAGCTCACATGTTTGCATGTCCATGTATAGCACTCCTTGTGAGCTCACATGTTTGCATGTCCATGTATAGCACTCCTTGTGAGCTCACATCATTACAAGTCCATGTAATGAATGCCTCTGTAAATTGCACAAGTTTATCTCAGTTCTACAGAGAAAAGTGGGGTTTACAAGCCGTATACATGATTTTCTTTATTATTGCTCAAAAGCATAGATTGTGTTTATCTGTTAGATATTTCTTTGACAGTGAGTCAGCTCTGTTGGACACCCATAACAGTCTTCAGGAAAAGTGCAGGACTGCTGGACAAAACCGACAAATTTTCATTTTGTCCTGGAAAAAATTTTAGTCTGTCTCACGAATGTTCTGTGAATCTTAACAAAGAAAATGATATTCTGACAACAAATGTGCCTTCATCCCGGAAAACTGTCCTGCAAATAATTTCAGACTGTCTGACAGCTGTATTTGCTTTAGTAGAAAATATTTTGTGAGGTCTACCACAGTCTATTTTTGTAGCAGAAATAAGAAGCATATCATATATTTTCATCAGAAAGAAGTCATTTTCAACCATAACAATTAGAGGTGTCACGATTCACCGAAAACTCGATTCACCGCGGTACAAGGGCTTCGATTCGATTCACGATATTGTTTTCTTAATTTTCGGTACGATTCGGTTCGAATGTCAGGGCCGAAATGTCCGGCCGCTTAAATCAATTAGTGGAAGAAAAAGAAATAAATCTAGCGAAGATCTGCCTTCGAAACAGTTCGGATAATAATGTTTGTCGATCTTCTTATATATTTTTGGATGTAAGAAGGCTCAGTTTTATAAAATTTATGTCCAAAAAAGAAAAAATAATTTTCGATTTTTTCGTAACATGAGCAGTATTCAAATCGGAAAATGGACGACCGGGGAGTGAGGGAAACTCGTGAAATAGAAGATGCGCCAGCAAAGTTTAAATCCGTTGTCTGGCAGAACAAAATGGGGTCAAGTCTGTGGATAAAACTAAAACAATATGCAAAATCTGTAAAATTGATATATCCTATGCTACCGGTACAACAACAAACATGTTTACACATTTGCAACGGAAACACCCGGTCGAATATCAACAACTACAAAATCAACAACCCAAACAGAAAGCAGCTAAAACAAGTGTGAAAACTGTTGGGTTTCCCTCTAAGCCTGTCCCAAAGGGTCAACTAAGGCTGCATGATGTTGTCAAAAGTAAACTGAACCCCAAAAGTCAAAGAGCCTTGGACTGTACAAAATCACTTTCACCTTTGTTGTCCAACCAGTGATCCTTCAAAAAACGTATCGCGATACGTATCGTATCGTGAGACAAGTATTGCGATACGTATCGTATCGTGGCAGCCCTAATAACAATGCTGAAAATTTCAATATGTTTCACTCTTCCATGATTTTCATTCCAGCCATTTATGTTGCATGATTTGCACTTTACCACAGATTCAGAAACAAGATGGAAAACAGTGTAGATCCTGATCAGCTAGCTGATCTGGAACTATTCTCAAAAAAGGATATATCTGGGTTCAGTGTGGTGAGGGCTTAAGAAGCTAGAAAGAGGTTGTGGTGTACAGACTTGTTAACGTGATAAGACATTTGTGCCCTCCATTCTTATCATGAAAACACGCCTATATAATTTTGACCCCCTTGAACCCCACTATTATATAGCAAAACTGGGGTTTCTGGGGGTTTACCTTATTTTTCTTATTTCTGCTCTGAAATATAGATTGTACTCGTTAGAACCGCCTCATCGAGGCGGTTCTAACAAGTGCCCACAATCTATATTTTGAGCAGAAATAAGAAAAATATCACAATTTTTCATCATAAAATTTTCATTTTTTCGGCGATAAAGGTGGCAATGTATTTGTATAGGCGTGTTTGCGGAATGTGTCATTTCTTTTGGTTCTGTAAGGATAGTAATTGATACAAAGCTCCTTCAGGCTGCCAGGAAATTCTTTTCCAGGTAGAACAGGGTCCAGATGACCTCTGTTCAAAGTGAACATTGTTGTTACTGAACATTTATATAGCTAAAACTAATAGGAGGTACACTTTGGTGTGGTGGTGTTTGTCCCTATCTGTGTGTCAATCATTAAACATGGCAAATACTCATATATTTTTGCTGAAAAAAAATGTTTGCAATACATAAGCTACTCACATTTTTTTCAGCAAAAATATCACTATTAGATATTGTACTTGCTAGAACAGATAACCTTTTGGCCACAAAGAAGCTTTTTAAGCTAACATGGATTCAATAAGTGTCTTTGATACAGGAAGACACATTTTCATGTTAAATGCACACATATAAAGAATTGATGCAATATTTTATCTTGTTAAAGTTTTTTATTTATTTATTTTGGTTTTACAGTCCATTCAAGATTGTTTCACTTAATATATTGAGCTGATTCTTTATCAGAGGTGGGTGAAAACCAGAGTACCCAGAGCAAAATCATCTGATCTTCCGTTACAGAACTTGCCATCTCATGTGACCCGAGCCAGACTCAAATGCATAGCAGCTCTTAACCACTAAGCCCTGGGGACCCATTTGTTAAAGTTTATTCATGAAATCATTGATTGATTAGTAGAAGTGTATAAAACTAGTCACAATAATTTGTTGATGTTTATGTGTTTTATGACCAATCATTGAATGAACTAAGTTCCATGATCTCTCTTCTTGTTGACCTTGGGCCTTGTCAAAATAGAAAGCACTCTGTTCCTATTAAAGGTGCATTATTGAGCTACCAGGTCTCAATTTTTTTTTTCTGGTTTTTATGTTCAATGCATACTCCTTTGTCATGTGTACACTTTTGGAGCCAAATACAGCTTCAGAACTTTGTGAAAATGGTCGTTTTCATTCGTGTTTACCCTTCGCTCTGAACATGTGTTCGGAATTTCTGTGCTAAAAATAAATCTGTCACTTTACACATACTTGGCGACAGTATCATCTCTGAGTGTCGTTACTTATGGCATTGTATTCAGCGTCATATTTTTTCAGGCATGGCCTGAGCAAACAAGGCCAAAAATGAAAGTCGCATAACGTCATATATGGGGATTCTATTTTTGTCACGAACTAAAAATAGATCTAACTAGTGTTCGAAACCTAGTTAGGGAATCCCTCTCATACTCGTTTACCTGTCATCATAATTGTTCGCATTTTTGCATAAAATGCATTCATTTGTATTGTTTCAAAGAAAATACCGGCTATATGTATTTTAGTTTTGGAAGCATTTTTTACCGATAGCTCAATAATGCACCTTTAAGATCTGTTAAGATTAGTGCTTTGCTGATTATAAAGTTATGATCATCTTATATAATCTGCTACATTTTTGGGATCCACCTTTAAACAATGTAAGAATTGTTATAATGAACAATGTTATGAAGGGCCTTATGTGTACCTTATGTTTGAAGAGGAGGCAGTTCAACTAAAGACACCAAGGAAAATTGCATCTAAAAATGTCTGTTTACATCACTTGCTGCATAGTGAAAAGTTTTTAAAAACATTTTTTGCATTCAGGCAGTGTGGCCCCAGACAAGACTGCTCCTAGAGGACAGTCTGATCAGGGCCCACACTGTTTCCAACATTGACTTCTGCAAAGTTAAAGGTTTTGAATACCTGCCGTTACACCCATTCAAAAGAACTTTCTATTTTGACAAGACTAAATGAGTCAGCTGATGTGAAAAGGTTTTTTTTTTACATAAAAGCATATGGCAAGGATTCTGCCAAGCCTCAAGGTTCCCAAGCAATATACACATCAACCTCTTTATAACACGGTTCATTATAACACAGTTCATTATAACATAGTTCATTATAACACGGTTTCAGATATAACACGGTCCAATGATGGATCCCAAAAATGTACAGATTATATAGAAAAATGACCATAAATGGTCATTTTTCTATATAATCTATACATTTTTGTTTGGATATAACATGGTTGTTTAACTAACACGGTTTTTAGTTTGGACCCCATTAATAGTGTTATAAAGAGGTTGTGGTGTATGTATCCTGTAAACGAAGTAATTTTCGCAGCTAGACAATTCGGATTTTGCTGACTCGGAACAATTTTGCTGCAATGAATTTTCAAAAGGGGTAACTTTCTTACTTCTTGTTAGAACCTATGTTGTGGGTATGCTTAAGAATTCAATTATTCTGGTGATTCTAACAAGTACCCACAATGTATGTTTTTAAGGAGAAATAAGAAAATTTGCCCAAAAATTATCTTCATTGCTCTTCCTTATCGGGAGCTACATTCATTTCAATTTAAGGGGAATGTGAACACCTAGCACATTTTCCACCATTTTTGAAAAGGAGACAACTCTTGGGACTTCCTGTTCACTTTTTCATACCGGTACTCTCTGTCCCACGGAAAAGGGGGTCAGCTTTTAAAGGAAAGAATTTGCTCCTCAGGAGCAAATTCTTTCCTTTAAGAGTTGACCTCTATTGACATGGGAGACAAAAACACTTTTGCAGGACTCACCTCCCCTGAAGGTGTTCCCATTCCGCTTAATTTAATATTTTTGTCATCAAAATCCATCCTCAGTGACATAGTGCATTCTTTCAATTGTCCGAAAGGGCTACTTTACCGGAGAAAATTTGTGGTATTTTTCTTATTTTCACTCTTAACATAGGTTATGGGTGCTCATCTTAATGAGGCGGTTCTAGCGAGCACCCACAACCTATGTTTTGGAGAAGAAAAACAAAAATTTTATACACCCCGTAAACTCCAATTTTCTTTAAATAGTGCATTTTGGGTGTGTGTGTGTGTGTGTGTGGGGGGGGGGGGGGGGGGGGGTTGTACATTGCATGGACTTGTTAACTTGATGCTGAAACCCACAGTCAGCATTCTTATCACACCAGGCCATGGAGGCCCATGCAGATAAGGAGAAATGAGGATAGTTTAGGGATAGTTTTTTCACTATTTCTCTTCAGAAACCTATGTTCTGGGTAGTTGTTAGAATCGTTTCAAGAATGCAATTCTAACAAGTACCCTCAACACAAAGATCTTTATACTCCCCTTTAACTTTTTTTGTACCAAATGGAATCTTCCTCCTTATATATAGCAGGAGTCCATTTCAAAGGTTGTTTTTTCATCAAAATTGATTTGGAAAATGACTGAATTTTTAGCAAACAGTGTAGGCCCTGATCAGACGCCACATTTTGTGGCGTCTGATCTGGGCCTGCACTCTATGCCCTGGTACCCGTTTTGGGGTTTCCGGTACTAAATGGGTTAATGGAGCTGTGGCTTCTATTATCACTATTCATTACGATAAAACACACTTGTGCAACAGAATGCATTCTTTCATATCTCCAATATGGTTACTTTTCTGAAGAAAATATTTGATATTAAAAATAGGTTGAGGGTGCTCGTAAGAACCGCCTCAATGAGGCAGTTCTAACGAGTCCCCAAAACCTATGTCTCAGAGCAGAAACTAGAGCTGTCAGTGAAACTGACTAGGGCCCCGGCAGCGCTATCAGAGGAGTAGAAAAAATATGAAGACGGACAGACAGACGGACGGACAGAGTGATTACTATAGGGCACCCACACTTTCAGTGCGGGGCCCTAATAAGAAAAATATTTGATATCCCTGTAAACCATAGTTTTCTCTATAAAAAGTGTGGTTTAGAGGGTAGTTCATTACACAGACTTGTAAACTTGATGAAAGTATTAGCGAGCTCCAGGTCAGCTTATACCATGAACTGTTGTTCGTCATCCATCCACTTCAGGTATTATGCCATAACCTGTTGTCCGTCATCCGTCCTTGTTTGTTTTTTTATGCCCCCAACTTCGAATATTGCTTCTGCCGTGTCAGTCCATCCATCTGTTATGCTTTAAGTACCTAGGTAAACTACAGATTGGCTTGAGCTAGGATCTTGAACTTTCATATATGGCATGAGCATGAAAAATAAGCGGACCCATATTTTTTTTTCTTTTCCGTCGGACTTGTCCTTGCAGAGTTATGCCCCTTCTTTGACTTATGCATTGATACTATAGGGAAACCTTGTGAACAAAATATCTGGAGAACCGCTTGAGCTAGGCTCATGATATTTGGCATACAGTTTGGGTCTAATGTGTAGATGACTTGATTAACTTTTGACCAAATTCTGAAAAATTTTAATGGAGTTATGCGCCTTTTTTGACTTAAGCATTATGGCTATCATGGGAAACCTTGTGAACAAAATATCTGGAGAAATGCTTGAGCTAGGCTCATGATATTTGGCATACAGTTTGGGTCTAATATATAGATGACCTGATTAACTTTTGACGAAATTCAGAAAATATTTAATGGAGTTATGCCCCTTTTTGGACTTATGCATTGTGGCTATAGCGAAACATTGTGAACTAAATATCTGGAGAACCGCTTGAGCTAGGCTCATGATATTTGGCATACAGTTTGGGTCTAATGTGTAGATGACCTGATTAACTTTTGACGAAATTCTGAAAATATTTAATGGAGTTATGCCCTCTTTTGGACTTATACATTTTGGCTATAGGGCAACTTTGTGAACAAAATAACTGGAGAACCACTTGAGCTAGGCTCATGATATTTGGCAGTCTGTTTGCTACTAAGGCATAGATGACCTGAATAACTTTTGTTTAAAATCTGTTAATATATGACAGGTTTATTTTTAATGCAAATGATCATGAGGTACTGTTTACTGTCCCATTTAGGGACAAGCATATGGTTGGGGGCATAGTGTTTCACAAACCCAATTTCTAGTTATTTTTGACATCTCCAGAATCATATGTTAGGTTGAGCTGAAACTTAGTGATTAGCATTTAGATGAAACCATGTAGATTCAAAATCATTGTATTGTGATATCCAAGATGGTAGCCATAGCAGCCTTCAGAACATTGTTCTATTCAGAACTGCTAGAAGTCATTGTGTTTTGATATATGGGCCCCGTCAAGCGATTTTGGTACTTATCGCCTATACGAGCAGCGAAGGTTCAGGCTAGCCTGCGCATCCGCGCAGTCTCGCCAGAACCTTCGCTGCTCGCTCATACAAGCAGTGAATCAAGAAGAACCTTCAGACAGAAAGCCATATCCCAGGCCCCTCTGAATGGCTGGGCATGCGCAGTTAAAATTTGTCATGACGGAATGCTCGAAGACACGAATTCGCTTGGCGGGGCTCATATAAGAATAGAAGACCAGGCAAAAGTCCCTCTTACAGTCTTGTGCACAACACGCTCCACTCTGTTTTAACATCATCTACTCCTAAATCCTGAGTAGCACACAGCTGTTCAGAATCTTAACCCTTCTCTTGCTGAATATTCAGTTTAGCCACACCCATTTCTGACTTTGAACCAATTAGATCACTTGATGTAATTTATTCCTACAAAATCATTAATTGAATGTTAAACAGTGTAGATCCTGATCAGATGGCTTCTTCAGAAGCCATCTGATCTGGATCTACACTGTTTCCAAAGATAGGGGTTGTCGTGAACAGCAGGATAAGAGTTAATGGGAGGCATCAAGGCAACTTACAGATTCAGAATTGAACCACGGGGCACAGCATTTCCTACAATTTACAAGTGCGCCCATTGAAGAATCAGATCAGCCTGCACATCCATATAGTCTGACCAGAGACTTCTCTTGCTGCATGAAGGAATATTGAGCCCTTAGCTATCCTTAGAGCGCACAACAATGACTGTGATCTGACTGCCTGGAAGTGCAGGCTGATCTGAACTTTGCTGGGCGCACATGTAAATTGTAGGAAATGTTGTGCCCCCGCTCCATTGCAAAAGGCAAACTGATCTGATAGTCAGGATGGAAACCATAACATGATCAGTCTTTTCCTGGTGAGCCATTTCTGTCCCACTTTGGCATCTAGTTTTTGAAGGCTTGCTTATTGTTCACAATCCCTTTTCTTACAAGTTGTCTCAATTATTTTGTTGTTGTTATACTTTACATTTGTTAGGCGGCTGGATTCTCTAGTTATTGTTATTTTATACACTTGTTGTTGTTGACTAATCAAGTTGTTGGCATAATTATACACCCTAAGATTGTTATTAAACAAAAGTACATGTTCTTTCTTGTTTATCTTTGTCTGTTTTTCATCAAGAAAACACGCCTATATAATTTTGACCCCCTTGAACCCCACTTTTATATAGTAAAACTAGGGTTTCAGGGGGTATACCTGATTTTTCTTATTTCTGCTCTAAAATATAGATTGTGGGTACTCGTTAGAACCGCCTCGATGAGGCGGTTCTAACAGGTGCTCACTATCTATATTTTGAGCAGAAATAAGTAAAATATCAATTTTTCATCTTAAAATTTTCATTTGTCGGAGATAAAGGTGGTAATGTATATGTATAGGCGAGTTTGCATAATGCAGTGCAACTACAATGTATAAATACCATAAACATCCTAAAATTTGGTACACCTTGAGGACTTGATATAATTTTCCTAAAATTTTAACAAATTTGTTTCGTGATCCAGAAATGAGTCCAGTAGGCGCAGATAGAATGGCAAACAGTGTAGACCCTGATCAGACTGCTCATACCTGGGTCTGCACTGTTTGCTTAGGCCTATCTGTCCCAAAACCTAGGATCATTAGGGTACAGATAAGGGGGCCTTAAAAGGATAATTTTGGGATCTTTTCATTATATCTAAAATAAATGCATACTGTTGTTGGTCTCTGTTAGAATCGTCTCATTCTGACATTTCTAACAAGTTCCCACAACATATGTTTCTAGAGAAAAATAATGAAAAGTATCGCTATTACTATCTTTGATGAGAAGCTTGCAAATTACATAAGATTTTGCAAGTATCACTCTCAAATATCGCATGTGACGTTATTAGTAGCTGATTTCTTTACCCGGTGAGTTGCGAGACCAAACTGGCAGAATATTTCTTGGACTTCTTAAATGGAAGTGCCCAAAAAGATAAAATTTCACACGATAAGAAAGGTTTTTGAGAGATGAACTGTTATACGGTGATCAGACTGCTTAAGATGATTTAATTGTACCATTATCCTGCATAAAATTTAATGTCGCATGCCTGCTTGCAATATCCATTGCATTTTTGCGAGTAAATTATAAGTGACTTGCAAGCAACTCGCAAGTGTCTTGGGAGCAAAATTAATCGCTTGCTGGTACCGTCACGCATTTATCATGTGCGTGTACACTCGGCCCTCCGGGACCTGTACTATAAGTGTTACTGTGTATGCTGTGTTGTTTCTTATGTCTCTATAAAAATGAATGTTGTAGAAAATTCTAACATTACGATAACATACCTGTGCGACATAGTGCATTTTATCACATCTCCAAAATGGCTAGTTTATTGATGAAATTCGGTATATTTTTTTTAATTTATACAGCAAACATAGGTTGTGGGAGCTCATTAGAACCGCCTCATTGAGGCGGTTCTAACGAGTACCCACAACCTATGTCTTGGATCAGAAATAAGAAAAATTATATCTACCCCCTTAAACCCCAGTTTTCTCTATATATAGTGGGGTTTAAGTGGGTATTCATTTCACAGACTTGTTCACGTGATGGCAAGTACAGACATGTTCCTAACAAGGAATTAGGAAAATTATCCCTTATTTTGCTGTCCCTCCTTAGGTGGCGCTTAAGTGCTATAATATATGCAGTATTCACCCTTTTTGTACCAAATGCAATCTTCCTTCTTTAAGTTATGTAAACCATTTCAAATTTTAGGGGTGTCAGGTTAAATTTTCTTCAAAATCAATTTGGGAAATGGCTTAGCGGCGTCTGATCTGGGCCCTCACTGTTTGCCAGGGTACCTGTTTTGGGGTTTCCGGTTAGAATTTTATGCCTCATATATTGCAGGAGTCCATTTCAAAATTTAGGGATGCTAGTTTTTTGTCGAAGGCTCACAAGGTGCAATGGAGAATTATGAGTCCTAGGCATACAGCAAAACAGACTTGAGCCAGTTATGCAAAAGGAATAAAACAGTGCATTTATCAAAAACAGTTCTAGTCTATGAAATAAAGTAGGTCTTATATGAACTTGTATGAATATTAAAGGTCAAGGCCATTCAGTGACCTTGGCCTTTGGTCATTTAGTGACCTTGGCCCTAAGTCACTCGGACAAAATGTCCATCAACATGTCAATGGATTTCATCTCTGAAACTGCTGGGCGAATTTCAATTGAATTTCACATGCAGCCATCAGGCAAGTAGGGAAGGAAATTCTATATGAATGGACTGGGTCATGTGACCAAGTTGGCAGCCAAGCCCAAATATGGTATAAACCTGAAGAGGTCTTTTTTTCTCCAGTACTACTAGGCGGATTGCCATGAAACTTGGCATGTAGCATCGGGTGACTCAGTATTACCAAATTTGTTTAAATAATGACCCTTAGGTTGACCTTGGTCTACTTTTAAAGCAAGGCCAAATATGGTCCTTGGCCTTACTAATGGTTAGAAGGTAAAACAATGCATTTTTCAAGAAGAACTGTAGTTTAAAACATGAATGTAGGTACTTTCATCCAAGCTTTTTCGGATGACAAAAACACCTTATCTGGATCTATGTAAAAGCTTTGCTGAATAATTTTATTAGCCACACCCATTTCTGACTATCAGCCAATCAGATTATATGATTCAATGTTTTTGTTCAAATTCACAAACTGAATGACAGACAGTGCAGATCCTGATCAGATGGCTTCTTCTGAAGCCATCTAATCTGGATTGACACTGTCTGCAAAGGTAGAGGTGGTCTGGAACAGCAGGATAAGGTTTAACAATGCACTACCAAACAACAGAAATAAAGATACTGATCAGACAGTGAGAAAGCAGTAACTGTTGTTCACTAGGCATAAACTAGTTTTCTCATGACATGGCTCGTAATAATAAACGTCTTATATATATATATTTTTTTTTTTGGTTTTACGGCCCTTTCAAGATTATTTCACCCATATCGAGCTGATCGTTAATCAGAGGTGGGCAAAAACCGGAGTACCCGGAGAAAAACCACCTGACCTTCCGTTGCAGAACTTGGCGTCTCACATGTGACCCGAGCGAGGCTCGAACACATCTTATATATTGGATATATAATTTTTGTAACACATTGTCTGATTGGATAAAGTCAAAAATTTGTGATAGTATATTCTGCAATATAGTGAGTGAGTGAGTGAGTTTTAGTTTTACGTCCCACCAACAGCTAAGGTCATACGGAGACGGGTTATTCTACAATATACTGTTGGAAATCTGTCATCATGTAACGTCACTTTTTTAGGGCAAAAAGATCATTTTTTAAACAAAAACATTGAATAAGTGCATTAGAATGGGGATATCTGTATTGAAAATTGTCATTTGGGCAGGTAAATCGTTGGTTTTACGGTTGCAAATTCTTTTTTAAGGTTCCGCTAATGTGCCGTCATAAAACGAAATTTCTGACCGTAAAAACCATGGCTTTAACTCCCCAAATGACAATTCTGTTTCTGAATAGGTATCCCCTAAATAATGCTTTTTTTTCTAGCATTACATTACCACAAAATGAAGTTTTACTGTGTTAACGTTATTGTTTTGTGAGTTTATGGCCCTTTCAAGATTATTTCACTTGTATCAAGACAATCACAAATCAGGTGAACGAAAAATGAGTACCCAAAGAAACACCACCTTGCCATCTGTTGCAGTACTTGGCATCTAACGTGATTCAAGCCAGGCTCGAACCCACTGAGGTGAGAGACATGTTTAAGAATCAGTGCTGTTATCCACTAGGCCATGGAGGTCTGTATTGAGATGTTGTAGTCCGATGTAAAATGATATATAGAGATTATGATATGGCATTTTTCATATCATACCCCATATCAGCCCGAGACTCCCATATCAGCCCGAGGGCCTTCTGCCCTCGGGCTGATATGGGAGTCTCGGGCTGATATGGGGTATGATATGAAAAATGCCATATCATAATCTATTTATCATACATTTCACTTTTCAAAAAATTCAATCTCGCCAACATCGTTCCTCGCTGCATTCACGTTTCCATTGTTTACCGAATCACTAGAATTTCTTTGCTGGATAATATCACCGAGATCCAAAAGTCTGTCAGCAATCCCCTGCATCGTTCTTTCGCCCATTTTTCTCTTGTATTTGCTGCGCCTTGCCATGTTTTTTTTTTTTTTTTGCCAAACAGTTTGAACAGACGAAAATATTGCAAATTGCAAATGGCGTCCTGAACAACAAATGCGAAATGCCGCAAAACGAAGAAAGCCGGGTGTTCCAAATAGGGTGACGTCAGAGGTATGATAAAGACTTAAAGGTTGTGATATGGATTTTTGGGATATGATAAAGCCAATGCGATATGGCAGCAGGTGCAAGCGTGGTACGTGCATTGGTGTCACGTTCGTATCGCATATTCAAAAACAAAGTATTTTATACTAAATGTATGATAAAACTAGAGAGCAACACTGTTCCCTGTGACATATAATATATTTTGCAAATGAGAAATAATAAATCAGGCAAAAATTCAGGACAAAATTAGCCACAAAGCAAGTTAAGAAATATCTGCCTAATTACAGTGAAATTCCGCTATTAAGACCACCTAAAATTAAGACTAATTCTTGTTTAACTCTTTCAGCGCCAAAATGATTACAAAACATAACTCCCAATGCCAAATTAAAATTTTTATTTCTAGTTGCCGTCATTTTCTACCCTTTGAACAATGTAAAGATACGGTCATAAACTTTTTTTTTAAAGTAAAAGCCTGTTTGTACTGAAAACAGGTCTTCCCTAAGATTTGCAACATACTTGGCTAATTATTTCGCTTAATTGGTTGTTCTAAAAGGCAGAATCACATTGGTACTCCAGGTTGCAAAAATGTGGCTAGGGTGCTCTGCTAGGCAGTCGCAAGTATGTGACTGGGGTACCGAAAGAGTTAAAAAGCTTATTTATAAGGATGCAATTATTCTTTGTGTTTTCTGCACACAATGTGCTCTGGTCAGGGACCACCTTTAGGACTGTTCAAAAGTGGTCTTAAAGACCACTTTTGAACAGCCCCAAATGTGGTCTTAAAATAGGAATTTTACTGTATTTCAGTTTCATGTCTGTCATCTTTTAGTGCTATCAATAGCACTGTCTCTCATTAAGTCAACAGTTCTTGAACTGGGTGCTGTGATGACTTTTCTTGAAATTCTGATTCTTCCACTGGCAGGATCACGGCCAAAATATTTTACGGAAATCACCTGACCAATTTCAAAACCTAGACTGCTGGGATGAGACACCTGAAAAAAGAAAGAGAAAACAAGATGTGTTTGTGATACACGAACATGTCCCCGAGCATGGTCATTTTTTTTTTCAAAGTTGGTCATAGCTCAAGTTCAAGGTCACAGGTCAAGATTTTTTTGGTACAAGGAACTTACATGCCAAATATGAAGGCTCTATCTTGAAGGATTCAAAAGTTATGAACAATAATATTATTTTCTTTAAAGGAGATCATAGGTCAAGGTCACAGGTAAAAAAATTGTGCATGAATGGTAAAGCTCCTGTCACAAGGAACATGCCAAATATGAAGGCTCTATCTCAAACGGTTCAAAAGTTATGACCAACGTTAAAAATGTTCACGTACAAACCAACCAATAAACAAACAGACAGGGCAAAAACAATATGTACCCGCTATTGCTACCGAGGACATAAAAAGATACAGCTGAAAGGTATTCAAAGAGAGAAAGTTTGACCAACAGAAGGCTACATCTTAACTATTTAGGGGAACAAATACAGTTTTACAAGCAAGATAACTTCGGGAGCCAGTTGTTTAAAACTACACTGCTCAACATGTTCTGTCCCTGTAGCATGGGTACTTAAGAAATACAGCTGAACTTAAATAGCTTGGCCAGTTTTAGGACCATGATAATTTGAGACAGTTTAGTTTGAATTGAGGATTAATGTCCCTGTCAACACTATTTAGGTCATTTTGGAGACATTGCTTCCAAGTTTGTGGGACTTTTACCCGAAATTGAGATGAAACTAGAGCTGCCGCCTAACGGGCGCCAATTATACCCCCGCTACCGACAAATTTTTACAAGTATTTTACCTTGAGGAAGGTCAACGTAAAGGTCAAGGTCAGGTTTGTGTATATCAATCTTAAGTACTAGTGGCAAGGTGTGTGGTGTGTGAATATTAAAGAAATCGGTCAAAGAATAAGGAAGTTATGAGCAATGTTAAAGTTTTTTGTAACAGACCGACGACAGACAAATTTTTACAAGTATTTGACCTTGAGGAAGGTGAACGTAAAGGTCAAGGTCAGGTTTGTGTATATCAATCTTAAGTACTAGTGGCAAGGTGTGTGGTGTGTGAATATTAAAGAAATCGGTCAAAGAATAAGGAAGTTATGAGCAATGTTAAAGTTTTTTGTAACGGACCGACGACAGACAAATTTTTACAAGTATTTGACCTTGAGGAAGGTCAACGTAAAGGTCAAGGTCAGGTTTGTGTATATCAATCTTAAGTACTAGTGGCAAGGTGTGTGGTGTGTGAATATTAAAGAAATCGGTCAAAGAATAAGGAAGTTATGAGCAATGTTAAAGTTTTTTGTAACAGACCGACGACGACAAGCTGACTCCTATATACCCCCTTCAAACTTCGTTTGCCGGGGTATGACATCTCAATCCCTGCCGCCCTATGAAATCAATATGTATGGACAAGCCGCATCCACTTTGCCTGGGCAGGCTTAGACTTTCTAAGCGGTTTACCAGTACTTGTATGCGGTCTGTCATAACTCTGCGTGGAAGCATCATGCAGCCCAATCTATTTCTTCAAGCCCCGATGGGCAGGGGCCAAGGCCACTTTGGGATCACGAAAATTTGAGACAGGTATAGATTGTTCAAGACAGGTAGTTTGAGCCGTTGAGGGTTGCTTATAGTCCAAGGTCAGAAGGCATAATGTTAACAAGAGCACCGCATGCAGGTGCCAATGCTCGGCTGCAGTTTCTTTTAGAAAACAAAAATTCTAAGTCAAAAAGGGGGCATAACTGTGCCAAAAATATTTTGAGGGTTACCTCACCTATTGGTAAGAGTTCCCCTTTTCATAATGAACAACTAGTCCAAGTTTCAAGTAAATATGTTCAGTAATGACAGATATTACAAACTGCCCAAGTTTTTGCACGACGACGCAGACGACGCCAGAGCTATGACAATACCTCGTCGTTTTCTTCGAAAAAACCCGGGCTAAAAATTATTGGTACATCATTTAGATGTTCCATAAAAGTGTGTACTCATCAGAATTGCCTCACTGAGGCAATTCTGATGGGTATACACAGCATACATTTTTAAGATGAAATGAAATCTCTCAAAATAATCCTGAATGTATTGATATCTAAAGTTACGGGAAGAATTTGCAAGGGACTCTAGAATGGGTTCCAGTCAGCCATGGTTAACAAGCCATCGGTGTTTTATTTCTTTGTGTTGAGGTTTTATGTCACTGTAAACACTATGAGGTCATTATGGAAACGTTGCTTCCGATTTTGTGGGACTTTTACCCGGGACTTTTACCAGACATTGAGATGAAATGACATCTTGAGCCCTACAGCCCGTAGAAACCACTAGGCTTTAAACAGTGGTCAAATTTGCATCATGCTTAGACCTAAGCTGTTTACAAGGTCTCGAGCTTGGTCGGATTCAGCTCTGCGAGGAAGCACCATGCAGCCCTATATATTTCTCAAAGTCATTATGGGTGGGGCACCCATCAGTGTTTGAATCACTGAAGTTTTACTGTGAATGTGATAAGCATTTTCCCTATAATGTTCCCGACAATTCTATGTAGATCATGAAAAGCAGCTGGTCAGGAAACCTACTCACAAGTAGTTCCTGGGTAGGTATATATATAAGCATAGCTCCACTATACCACTGGTGACCTTCACCTTTCAATGGGGCTTGAAGAAATAGATAGGCTGCATGATGCTTCCACGCAGAGCTGAAACTGACCCGCACACGCGTACTGGTAAATCGTTCGGAGGATCTGATCCTGTCCAGGCAAAGCGGTGCGAGTCAGACTGTCCATGCTTATAAACCCTATTGGTTTCACTGGGCGGGAGGGTTTGATATGTCATTTCGCCTCAATGTCGGGTGAAAGTCACACAAAATTGGAAGCAATGTCTCCAAAATGACCTATACAGTGTTGACGGGGACATTAAATCTCAAATCAAACAAAACCTTCACATTAAGTTTATGCATTAAATACAAATCTTACCGGTCGGTGATCAAGCTGTGTATTATGGAGCAACACTGGGTCCATACTTGGGTGAAGCTGAACCATTACTCCTATATCTCTGCAAATGGAAAAAAGGTTTGTTTGTTTATTTTGGAATTTACAGCCCAGTCAAAACTACAAACCATTTAAGCACTATAGAAAATTCTTGTGCAGATGACCTAAATTTTTCACTTTCAAAAAAAAAAATAGGTGAAGAAATGTAGTCGCTAGAGCGATGACAAAGTTTTTCTAAAAATAGCCACAGTGACCTTGACCTTGAAAGTGGAACTCGTTTGAGGTATTGTCATAAGGAACATTTGTGTGAAGTTTGATGAAATCGGTGAAGAAATGTAAGTGCTAGAGCAATGACAAAGTTTTTCTAAAAATAGCCACAGTGACCTTGACCTTGAAAGTGGAACTCGTTAGAGATATTGTCATAAGGAACATTTGTGTGAAGTTATATTGAAATCGGTGAAGAAATATAAGCGCTAGAGCGATGACAAAGTTTTTCTAAAAATAGCCACAGTGACCTTGACCTTGAGGCCATGACCTTGAAAGTCGAATTCGCTCAAGATATTTTTATAAGGAACATTTGTGTGAAGTTATATTGAAATTGGTGAAAAAATGTAGGCGCTAGTGCGATGACAAAGTTTTTCTAAAAATAGACACATTGACCTTGACCTTGAGGTCATGACCTTGAAAGTCGAACTCGCTCGAGATATTGTCATAAGGAACATTTGTGTGAAGTTATATTGAAATCAGTAAAGAAATGTTGGCGCTAGAGCGATGACAAAGTTTTTCTAATAATAGGCACAGTGACCTTGACCTTGAGGGGGGTGGGGGGGGGTGTCTGGATGGACAAAAATTATGGTACCACTAGAAAGGTCTTGTGACAAGGAGTGCACGTGTGAAATATGAAAGCCCTACTACTTACCAATCGAAAGTTATGGCCAATGTTAAAGTTTATAAAAGTAGGTCAAATGTCAAGGTCAAGGTCACGAGGTCAAAAATTATGGTACGACTAGAAAGGTCTTGTGACAAGGAGTGCACATGTGAAATATGAAAGCCCTACCACTTACCAATCGAAAGTTATGGCCAATGTTAAAGTTTTTAAAAAGTAGGTCAAACATCACGGTCAAGGTCACAAGGTCAAAAATTATGGTACCACTAGAAAGGTCTTGTGATAAGGAATGCACATGTGAAATATGAAAGCCCATTCACTTACCAATCGAAAGTTATGGCCAATGTTAATGTTTTAAAAATTTTGTAAAAAATAGGTCAAAGGTCAAGTTCAAGGTCACGAAATCAAAAATTATGGTACCACTGGAAAGGTCTTGTGATAAGGTATACACATGTGAAATATGAAAGCTCTATCTATTACCATTCAAAAGTTATGCCCAATGTTAAGGTTTTTGTAGACAGACAAACGGAAAAATTTTGTAAAAAATAGGTCAAAGGTCAAGTTCAAGGTCACGAGATCAAAAATTATGGTACCACTGGAAAGGTCTTGTGATAAGGTATACACATGTGAAATATGAAAGCTCTATCTATTACCATTCAAAAGTTATGCCCAATGTTAAGGTTTTTGTAGACAGACAAACGGAAAAATTGTGTAAAAAATAGGTCAAAGGTCAAGTTCAAGAGATTAAAAATTATGGTACCACTGGAAAGGTCTTGTGATAAGGTATACACATGTGAAATATGAAAGCTCTATCTATTACCATTCAAAAGTTATGCCCAATGTTAAGGTTTTTGTAGACAGACAACCAGACAAACAGACAGACAGACCAAAAACTATATGCCCCCGAATCTCTTAGATTCCGGGGGCATAAAAAAAAGCTGGATATTTCATGTAAATCATGTGCTGCATTCTAACCCAGTGTGCCTATATGGGCAAAGGAAAGGAACTGATTTATTCTACAACATATCATCAGGCAAAAGAACGTGACTAGTCACATCATAAAAAGTCACCATTTTATGACGTCCCATTGAAAATGTTAGAAAAGGCATATGCTACAGCCAATAATTTTGATGGAATTTCTTCTTACAATGGCAAAATGTTGGGACAATTTGATATTGTAGATTTTCAGTTTGTTAGATTTGAAAAAGCTCCGCTAAAAGGTGTGAATTTTTTAGTAATAAATCCCAGTTTTTCGGTCAGTTGTAAGTAGACAAATCTCTCGCGTTACACACTCCTGATTTGATTTACATTACAACTGACCTCAAATTTTTTACTTATTACTCAACAATTCAGTGCAAGAGCTTGGGCCAGTTGTTCAAAGCATCGTTAGCTTAACGAGCCCATTAGTGGTCATATTGTTAACTCTTCTAGCAAGTACAATACCGTTAATGTTGCTACTTTTGCTGGAAAAATGTGAGCAGCTTTTGCGTCAGCAAAAGCTGCTCACATTTTTTCAGCAAAAATTTCAGCATATTTGCCATATTTAATGATCAAAGTTTTAACAATATGTTAACTAACGACGTCGTTAGTTTTGAACAACTGGCCCCTGATCTATTTCTAACGTTACCTACTCTGAACAGCCTGGTTAGTTGGTTTGGAGTTTGATGGCCCAGTTAACACTATTCATAAACAGCTGGTGTCAATTTATGTAACAACCATTTTCCTGGGCTTGCTCATACATGTACTTAACCCTTATCTTGCTGAATATTCATTTAAGACACACCCATTTATGTCTGTCAACCAATCAAATTACTTGATGTAATATATTGCTACAAATTCATAAACTGAATGCCAAACAGTGTAGATCCTGATCAGATGGCTTCTTCAGCCATCTGATCTGGATCTACACTGTTTGCAAAGATAGGGGTTGTCGTGAACAGCATGATAAGGGTTAAGGTGTTAACCAGTACAGTGCACATACATTTGCCAGAGCCTGACAACTGTCATTCTTAAATCAGCAGAAAGGGGAGAATCACGATAGGAAATATTTCACAAGGGGAGAATCATGATAGGAAATATTTCACAATCTTGTCTTAGCCCTTGTCCTGCTGAGCCCGGATATGCCTTATTTCCAAACAATGAAGATCCAGATCAGATGGCTTCTTCAGAAGCCATCTGATCTGGAACTTCATTGTTTGTCATTTAGATTGTGAATTTGTTGCAATAATTTGCATCAAGTAATCTGATTGGTTGTTAATCAGTAGTGGGTGTGGCATATTTAAATATTCATCAGAACAAGGGTTAAGAAAGAATGTTTCAGGCCTGGCAGGAATCCAACCTGTGACCTGATCAACAGTCCGGCGTGCATCCAAATAAGCCACTGGAACCAGCATTTCTGGACAGGAAAGACCTTCGAAGTAGTTTACCAGTAATTAGAGCTTATATTTTTATTCATGTTTATCAGGAACCCCAATATTAATTGCATTGTAACACTTTGACCTAATAAAGGTATGCTATCTCCTGGTTATGGAAAAGTTTTTCTTGCACACCAGACAAGGAAATCCGTAATTTTACCCTGGGATAGAAATTTATGTTCTTACCCTGGTGTTCCGACCCCAAATTGAATATTATCGCGTGTATGATAAATGCACTGGTTGATTACAACCTCATGCGCGGTGCCGTCATGACTGACGTCACTAAACATTCCTGTTGTGTCATCACAAAATGGCGGACGTCGGTAACCGAAGTGACAGCAGCATTAAAAATTCGCAATAGAAATTGAAGGTATGCAAGAAAAAGAATCCAATGTGGGTGTGAGGGGTGGATAAAAAAATCCGTCCCTCAGGATCACTGTCCGGCATCACTCGGCAAGCCTCGTGATGCCGGACAGTGTCCCTCGGGACAGATTTTTCAATCCAACCCTCACACCCATATAAGATTCTTATAGGGATACCCAAACTGACCTGCTTGGCATGACCTTAATAGTGTTGACTGGCTCATTGAATTACAAACCACAAATATATAACAGGAACAGAAAAATACTCTCATTTGAATGACAAAAATGTCTTCACAGATTCACAGGCTTCAGTATTAAATTTTCTCATTACCTGGCACATAGGAATTTTTTTCAGGGTTACATGATATACCGTAATAATCCAAAGTATCGGGACAGATAGGCATAAGCAAAATGTGTAGCTCCAGATCAGACTGCTCCTGAAGGGGCAGTCTGATCAAGGTCAACACTGTTTGCCATTCCGCTTGCACCTTTTGGACTCCTTGCTGGATCCCGAAGCAAGTTTGATAAAATTTTAGGAGAATTACAGCAAGTCCTCAAGGTTTCCAAATTTTTAAGATTTTTACGATAGACTAGTGGTGTGGAATTATAAAACCTGGAAAAAAAAAGAAAGATAATAATAACTAGTACCTTATCTCAGTAATCTTGGCTTGGTAAACTGCATTAAACTCCAGTTCTGGTGCTTTCTGAAAATGAACAGAAATATGAAAGCCAATAACAGAAGAGAAAATAAATGGGTAAAACAACAAACAGTGTCAACTCTGTTGTACTACTGAAAGTTGAATTATCAGAGTATCAATCTATTGGATAAGACATAAAAGAACACACCACATAAACAAGTCTGTGAAATGAATACCCTCCAAACCCCACTTTATATAGAGAAAACTGGGGTTTAAAGGGGTACACATTATTTTTTCTTATTTCAGCTCCAAGACATGGGTTATGTGTACTCGTTAGAACCGCCTCAATATCCTCCAAACCTAACTTTATAGAGAGAAAACTGGGGTTTAAAGAGGTACACATTATTTTTTCTTATTTCAGCTCCAAGACATGGGTTGTGGGTACTCGTTAGAACCGCCTCAATGAGGCGATTCTAACCAGCACCCACAACCTATGTTTGCAGTATAACTAAGAACAAGAGGCCCATGGGTCACTACGCTCACCAGAGGGCATGGGATTTATACCATATACAGGTGTGGCGCCCATCTTGGTCATGTGACAACAATCCCACAAACAAACTTTTCATTGCCTCATCCCATAGAACAAACTTTGGCCAAAGCTCCACATGTGATTTGGTTTCAATGAACTTAGTAGTTTGAGTGGAGTGAGTGAGTGTTAGAGTTGTACGTCCCACCATTAGCTAAGATCATACGAAAAGGGACCTCGGTTAAAAGACCCATCTGAAAGTCTGGAGAAGCCAGGGATCGATCCTGCGATCCCTGGTTTACAAGGCCAGTAGCGTAACCACTATACCACGATGGCTTTTAACAGTTTGAGTGGAGAAGAAGATTAAACCAGAGGACCAGTGGTCCTGTAAACGCTCACCTGACACCTGGTCCTGGTGTACATTTTAATGCCAGCGGTTTCTGAGAAACAAGAGCTCCGCAAGCGGGGCATTATACGCCCGTGGCAAATTCATATTTGGTAGACTGAAACCTGAAAACAGTATTCATTGATGGTGGAACTATTTTTCAAGTTTCAATGGGTGACAGCAAATGCAAGAAGAGCATGCACAGTGCCAAGCCAGAGCTAGGGCATCACAGAGCTTTCTTCCTTTTCCCTGTATTGCTCTTTCCACAGCAGACAGCTTAGAACTAGAATTAATCTCATCAGTTATTTACAACACATAAAAACGAGCACTTATAGCATTTGCTTAACCTTTAACCTGCTGAATATTCAATTAAGCCACACCAAGTTTCAGCTTGATCGGATGAAAACTGTAGGATGAGTTATCCGGAAACGAAAATGTTTACAAAAATTTCCAAGGGGCATAACTCTGTTAATATTTGGCGGACGTTGATTCTCGAAACTTTACGCACATCTACACATCATGGTCTTACTAACTACCAAGTTTCAGCTTGATCTGATTAAAACTGTAGGAGGAGTTATCCGGAAACGAAAATGTTTACAAAAATTTCAAAGGGGCATAACTCTGTTAATATTTGGCGGACGTTGATTCTCGAAACTTTACGCACATCTACACATCATGGTCTTACTAACTACCAAGTTTCAACTTGATCGGATGAAAACTGTAGGAGGAGTTATCCGGAAACGAAAATGTTTACAAAAATTTCAAAGGGGCATAACTCTGTTAATATTTGGCGGACGTTGATTCTCGAAACTTTACGCACATCTACACATCATGGTCTTACCAACTATCAAGTTTCAGCTTGATCGGATGAAAACTGTAGGAGGACTTTTCCGGAAACGAAAATGTTTACAAAAATTTCAAAGGGGCATAACTCTGTTAATATTTGGCGGACGTTGATTCTTGAAACTTTATGCACATCTACACATCATGGTCTTACTACCTACCAAGTTTCAACTTGATCGGATGAAAACTGTAGGAGGAGTTATCCGGAAACGAAAATGTTTACAAAAATTTCAAAGGGGCATAACTCTGTTAATATTTGGCGGACGTTGATTCTCGAAACTTTACGCACATCTACACATCATGGTCTTACTACCTACCAAGTTTCAGCTTGATAGGATGAAAACTGTAGGAGGAGTTATCCGGAAACGAAAATGTTTACGGACGGACGCCGACCCCATAACATAATACGACCGTTTTTTCAAAACGGGCGTATAAAAACTGTTTGAAATATGGAACCTGGTTAATCTTGGTCCCAGGTCACTGAATGATGACTTTTTTACCCATGAATCTTCATGTATTCATTTACTTTACCTGATCCACCAATTTGGTGACATTGTCTTCAATGGTTTCCTAAAAATCCATTATTTTCACTTTTTCCCATGCAAAAGCCTAAGTTGACAAATTTGACACTGCCATAAAATAGGTCAAGGTCAACCCAGGGTCAGCATTTGTAAAAACTATGACGAGCCCGAGTACCATATGATATATGCCAAGTTTCAAAGCCATTGGCCTTACGGTTCTGGAGAAGAAAATTTTTTGAAGGCTTTTTACCATATATGGGCGTGGCGGCCATCTTGGTCATGTGATCTAGACCGTACTGGCAACTTTTCATTTGTTCAACTCACAAAAGCTCCATATTGAATTTCACTTAAATTGGCTCAGTAGTTTCTGAGAAAAATGTTTTTTTTTGAAATATGAAATTGGAGTGACCTTGGTCTAAGGTCAATGAATGACCTTGACCTTTCTTACCCTTAGATCTTCATGTATTCAGTTACTTTACCTAATCTACAAATTTTGGTGACACTGTCTTCAATGGTTTCCCTAAATATCCATTATTTTCACTTTTTCCTATGCAAAAGCCTAAGTCAGCAAATTGACATTACTGTAAAATAGGTCAAGATCAACCCAGGGTCACCATTTGAACAAATTATGATAGGCACGAGTACCATATGCTACATGCCAAGTTTCAAGGCCATTGGCCTTACGGTTCTTGAGAAGAAGAATTTCGAAGTTTCTTTACCATAAATGGGCATGGTGGCCATCTTGGTCATGTGATCTAGACCATGTTGGCAGCTTTTCATTTGTTCAACTCCCAAAGGCTCCATATTCTAAGGTCAATTAATGACCTTGACCTTTCTTACACATAGATCTTCATGTATTCAGCTACTTTACCTTATCTACTAATTTTGGTGACAGTGTCTTCAATGGTTTCCTAAAAATCCATTATTTTCACTTTTTCCCATGCAAAAGCCTAAGTCGGCAAATTTGACATTGCTGTAAAATAGGTCAAGGTCAACTCGGGGTCACCATTTGTACAAACTATGATGGGCCTGAGTACCATATGCTACATGCCAAGTTTCAAGGCCATTGGCCTTACGGTTCTGGAGAAGAAGAATTTTTAAGGCTTTTTACCATATACATAGGCGTGACGGCCATCTTGGTCATGTGATCTAGACCGTATTGGCATTTTTTCATTTGTTCAACTCACAAAGGCTCCATATTAAATTTCACTTAAATTGGCTCAGCAGTTTTGGAGAAAAAAATGTTTGAAATATGGATCCTGAATGACCTTGGTCTAAGGCCAATGAATGACCTTGACCTTTCTGACCCATAGATCTTCATGTATTCAGTTACTTTACCTGATCTACAAATTTTGGTGACACTGTCTTCAATGGTTTTCCTATAACATTATTTGCCCCATGCAAAAGCCTACTTCGGCAAATTTGACATTGCTGTAAAATAGGTCAAGGTCAACCCGGGGTCACCATTTGTACAAACCATGATGGGCCCGAGTACCATATGCTACATGCCAAGTTTCAAGGCCACTGGCCTTATGGTTCTGGAGAAGAAGATTTTTGAAGGCTTTTTACCATATATGGGCATGGCGGCCATCTTGGTCATGTGATCCAGACCCCGCGAACAAACTTTCGTTCCCCCATCCCACTGAGGCTCCATATGAAATTTGGCTTTGATTGGCCCTGCAGTATAGGAGAAGAAGATCTTTGAAAATGGTGGACGGACGGACGACGGACCATGGCTATACTATAAGCTCACCTATGAGCCTAAAGGCTCAGGTGAGCTAAATACCAAATCTGAGCCACCCAGGACAAAGGTCAGTAAATGACCTTGACTGTTGGAATTGATAAAATTCCATTAAGCTGATTGCAAATATCATTTCTGATGCCACAGGTTACAATGCAATCAGAAAAATCCTCTTTTTCACCCTTTTTCCATACAAATGTCTAAATGACCAAATTTGACCTTCCTTGACGTAAAACAAGTCAAGGTCAACCAAAGGTCATCATTTACACATACTTAGTAGGGTCCAAGTCCCCGATGCTGCATACCAAGTTTCAAGGTCATCAACCATTTGGTACCTGAGGAGAAGATTTTTAAAGGTTTTTACCATATATGGGCATGGCGGCCATATTGGTCATGTGACCCACACCTCAGGAACAAACTTTCGTTCTCTCTTCCCATAGAAGCTCCACATGTAATTTGGTTTCAAACTACCCAACAGTTTAAGTTGAGAAGAAGATAAAATTACTGAATCTGAGCCACCCAGGACAAAGGTCAGTAAATAACCTTGACCGTTGGAATTGATAAACTTCCATTCAGCTGATTGCAAATATCGTTTCTGATGCCACAGGTTACTATGCAATCAGAAAAATCCACTGTTTTGCCCTTTTTCCATACAAATGTCTAAATGACCAAATTTGACCTTGACGTAAAACAGGCCAAGGTCAACCAAAGGTCATCATTTGAACAAACTTGGTAAAATAGAGGTGGAGGAAATGATCAGGAATCCATACAATTAACCCAAAGCTCCCATCAGAGACACCAAAGGGAAAGAACCACGAACATGAAACAACAGACCCTAATGGAAACATTAATAGCGGAAAGCCAAAAGGACAGTTACTTTCCCACAAAATGGCCAATAGCTATCCAAAATAAAATAATATAAGCAACACAAACACCCAAAGACAAACCATAACAAAAATAAACCACGACAGAAGAACCGCGGACGTGGACCATTGCCTATACTATAAGCTCCTCTGGAGCCTTCAGCTCTGGTGAGCTAAAAATTCAAAGGGGGATAACTCTACTATTATTTGGTGGACCGTAACCAATATGCGCTGCCCCACATCATGGTCTAACTATGTATGAAGTTTCAGCTTAATCGGATGTAAACTGTAGGAGGAGTTATCTGGAAACGAAAAGTTTACAAAAAATTCGAAGGGGCATAACTTCATTAATATTTGGTGGAGTTTTATGAAGATTGGATCAAAAATGTGCCTCTAGAGTGTACACAAGATTTTTCTAAGATTTGACCTAGTGACCTTGTTTTTAATCAAACATGACCCAGTTTCCATTTCAATTTAAAGTTCATAAAGATATAATTTCTGACAAAGTTTCATGAAGATTGGATCAAAAATGTGCCTTCTAGAGTGTACACAAGGTTTTTCTAAGATTTGACCTAGTGACCTGGCTTTTGACCAACATGACCCAGTTTCCATTTCAGTCTAAAGTTCATAAAGATACGCATTCTGACAAAGGTTCATGAAGATTGGATCAAAAATGCGCCTTCTAGAGTGTCCACAAGGTTTTTCTAAGATCTGACCTAGTGATCTAGTTTTTGATCCAACATGACCCAGTTTCCATTATAGTCTAAAGTTCGTAAAGATAAATATTCTGACAAAGTTTCATGAAGATTGGATCAAAAATGCTCCTTCTAGAGTGTACACAAGGCTTTTCAAAGATTTGACCTACTGACCTAGTTTTTGGTCCAACATGACTCAGTTTCAAACCTGGCCTAGGTTTCATAGAGGTAAATATTCTGACAGTGTTTCATGAAGATCCAATCAGAAATGAATGAGTTATGCTGGTCACAAGCATTTTACCATAGTTAGCAATGGGAACCTATGGAGAATGCTGTCATAAATCTAAAAGGGGTCATTACTCCACCAAAAATGATCAGACCTGGCCTGTTTTTGAACCCATCCCAGATTTTTGTGATCTCTACAATATATATCAGTTTCAGAAAGATCAGGCCAAAAATGAATGCGCAAGAGAGGGCACAAGCTTTTGGTAAATGGTTGCCATGGCAACAAGACTTTGCAATTGATTCTCACAAAACATACTATGTCATTGTTCCCCCATCCAGTGTACACCACATATGAAGTTTGATTGAAATCAACCTGCAGGTTGCCGAGATATTGCAGTTTGAAAGTGTGGACAACGACGGACGCCTGCCATCCTATAAGCTCCCCCGGAGCCTTCGGCTCTGGTGGGCTAAAAATATCACAGATTTTCATCAGAAAAGTAGCCAATTTGGAGATGTGAAAAAAATGCACTATGTCATATAGATGTGTTATCTTAATGAACATGCCACTGAGCATCACTGGACTGGAGGGAGTCTGGTAGGGCTGTGTGTTAGTTTGAAAAATCACTGCCATGGAATTTGAAGAAAAAAAAAATTCTTCATTCCAGTGCCAAATGCTGTAAAACACAGAATCCCCCCACCCACCAACGAAACAGTTGAAACATTGGCAAGAACCCCAAAGTGTTTGTTACCTTATTGACTAGCAATTCTTTCATGATTTCTTTGGCTTCTCCCATAGCAACCTGGTTTGGTGCGAAGATCTGGTAGGTTGAGTCATCCACTGGGGTAATAGTGACACCTTGAAACACAGGAAAAGAACATTAACAAGAAAGTGTCAGTCTATTGCAAAAGAATATGCTGACTATCTTGTTTTTAAATGTTTAGACTTCATTGTTTTTTGTTTGTTTGAATTGAAGTTTTACTTCCCCATCAACACTGTTTAGGTAATTTTGGAGACATTGCTTCCAATTTTGTGGGACTTTTACCCGACACTGAGATGAAATGACATCTCAAGCCCTACCACCCAAAAAATCCAACAGGCTTATGTGCAGGGAAAGTCTGACTCACACCACATTGCCTGTGCAGGCTTAAGCCTTCCAAGTTCTTTACCAGTACTCATGTGCTGTCAGTTTCAGCTCTGTGTGGAATCACCATGCAGCCCATTCACACATCATTTATCCACATACTATGAATGCCTAGCATCCAAAAATGGGATATTGGCAGCCATCGTAGACCCAGATCAGATGCCACGGAACTTTGCTTAAAGTAGAGTAACATTGTAAAACTTACAATCAATTAAATGAGCCTGACATCCCTTAACCCAATCACGTCGTCTGCTTTGTTGTCTGCCAGTTACTTTAAAAGTCACTGTTGCAAACAGTGTGGACCCAGATCAGACTGCTCCTAGCAGTCTGATCAGGATCCATAGTTTGCCTGTGTGCAAAAATATCTTTTAAAAAGTTTGGGAGAAGATTCAGCAGACGACATAAACATTTGTAGTCAGCACATTCTTTTGCAATATGATGACACCCTACAAACGGGCAGTTCACCTGACAAAAATTCAAACTAATAATTTGTGTATAATCTTACCAGTGTCTGACCTGAGTTTTCTAAGATTATACCCTCCAATTCCAAGGAAGCGGGCCCTATCTGCAGGCAGCACTTGAATATTCTCTGAAAAACAAGAATATGACCCATATCATGAGAAAACATATCTTCGTGGTCCTCAGACTCAACCATCATGACAAAGGCTGTGCATATCATAATACACCTCCTTTGGGGTCAGGCTCCGAGGTTATAAAACTTTTTTATGCTCAACTCACTTGAGCATGAAATTTATCCTGCTCATAATTTTAAAATGCCAACAAATGTTGGCATTTTAAAATTTATGAACAGGATAAATGCAATTCCATGCTGATCTGAGCAGGCAAATTGCCGGATTTGTTTGTATTTTAATAGTTATGAGCATTACAAATTTCATGCTTATCTGAGTTGAGCATGAAAAAAGTTTTATAACCTCGAGGCCAGGATTGTGCTGTAGTGACCTATGGCATCACACGAACAAGTCCATGAAAAGAATACCCCTCTTAACTCAACTTTATTTAGAGGGAACTGGGGTTAGCGACATTATACAATATTTTCTTATTTCTGCTCAAAGGCAAAGCTTGTGTGTAGTTGTTAGAACCGCCTCATTGAGGCGGTTCTAACAAGCACCAAAAACCTATGTTTGGAGTATAAATAAGATAAATATCGCAAATTTTCATCAGAAAAATGACCATTTTAGAGATATGAAAGAATGCATTAAGTCACTCGGATGTGTTATCATAATGTTAACCCTTGTCCTGCTGAATATTCATATATGCCACACCCACTACCTATTATCAACCAATCAGATTACTTGATGCAAATTATTGCAGCAAATTCATAAACTGAATGACAAACAATGAAGATCCTGATCTGGATCTTCATTGTTTGAAAGATAAGAAATATCCGGGATCAGCAGGACATAATGTTAACACTGATCAGCATGTGGTTCTTTTTACAGCCAGCCAATTATGCTGCCAATATCAGTAAAATAATCCAGGGTACATGAATCCTTTAAACACCAAGGAAAATTATACAGCAAATAACAATACATGTATATTTTTCCTTATTTTTCAGAGAAAATAAGGCTTGACAATATAATTATGTGAATCATTTGCTGGGCAGAAAATTCATATGTAATGTCAAGTTTTTTTCCCCCGTTTGGCCCTGGCACTTTAACCCTTATTCTGCTGAATAAATTAATTTAGCCACATCCATTCTTGGCTAACAACCAATCAAATTATTTGATATAATGTAGCCCCCGCCTATAGGGGCTTGAAGAAATATATGGGCTGCATGATGCTTCCACGCAGAGCTGAATCCGGCCCACACACTAGTACTGGTAAACCGCTTTAATAGAGGATCTAAGCATGTCCAAGAACCACGGTGCGAGGTGGACCGTCCATGCTAATAAACCCTATTGGTTTCATTGGGCGACAGGGCTTGAGATGTCATTTCATCTCAGTGTCGGGTAAAAGTCCCACAAAATTCGAAGCGACATCTCCAAAATGACCTTTACAGTGTTGACGGGGACGTTAAACCTCAAATCAAACAAACAAAACTTGATATAATGTATTGGTTCAATTCACAAACTGCATGACAAACTGTGTAGATCCTGATCAGATGGCTTCTTCAGAAGCAAGCCATCTGATCTGGATCTTCACTGTTTGCAAAGGTAGGGATTGTTGTGAAACCACAGGATAAGGATTAAAAGTTAAAACTTCATGAAGACAAGCTGTGATCAGATTGCACAGATACACAGGTTGATTTATGCTAGTGTGCAAGCTTGCATTCAGGTATGCATTCGTAAATTAAAGTGGGTGGGAAGTTTCATTGCTTTAACCCTAAAAGCTCTTGAGAAATGGACTGGTGCAAATACCTAAGATTGAAAAAGACCTGTGACTTCACAGACAGTAAACTATGAAAAACAGGTCAAGGTCAAACATGGATGCTTATATTCAGAGTTTAGTATAGTATAAACATATTTTATTGCAACTTTACATAAACATATTGTGTGCACTGCACACATGTAGATGCAAGTTTGTATTCATGTAATGTAGCTCTTCTAGTTCTTGGGACATGGGCTTGAACATAAGGGCTGACTCTAGTGTTGACTCAGTTTTTCACAAAGTTAGTGAACCATGAATGCTTGCGTTGCCATCCCTAGATGCAAGTTTAAACCAAGTATCGTTATACTAAGCCTTATCCCGCTGAATAATTAATTTAGCCACACCAAGTTCCGACTTTCAACCAATCAGATTACTTGATATAATCTATTCCTGCAAATTCATAAACTGAATGTCAAACAGTGTAGATCCTGATCAGAAGCCATCTTATCTAGATCTACAGTGTTTGAAAAGGTAGAGGTTGTTATGAACAGCAGGATAAGGGTTAATGAAGCTTTTATAGTTCTTGAAAAATTCATTGAACATTACGGTGAATGCTTGCAATTATTGGCGGATTGAAAATGGACAAGTGGATGTATGAACTGACAAAGGGAAGACTGGGCAGAAAACCAGACTCCCTATATCACACCACGCTTAAAGCAGGTGCAACAAATATTGACATTTCAGAACAAATTTCATGCTGAAGTATACTGAGCATGAAGTGATGCTTTATAACCTCAGGGCCTGACATGCTTGAAGGTTTTTTTTGCAAATACACCACAATCTCTTCATAACACTATTAATGGGGTCCAAGGCAGAAACCATGTTAGTTAAACTCCTGCGTTATATCCAAACAAAAATGTATAGATTATATAGAAAAATGACCATACCATAAATGGTCATTTTTCTATTTAATCTATATATTTTTTGGATCCATCTTGAAAGTGTGTTATATTCATAACTGTGCTATAATGAGGTTGTGGTGTATGTGTTTCTATACTACAAACATAGAGGAATTTACTTCTTATCATGTTGACAAGTATGGGATACTATTATCAATCAAATATCAGTAGATACACAATATAATGCTGATTCTAAAGTCTGATTAGAAGCCTCCGTCATTTAGTGGTTAAGCTACTCGCCTCATAAACCATGGGTTGTGGCTTCGATTCCAAGCTTCTCCACATTTTTGGATGAATCTATAAACCCAGGTCGTGTCTCCATACGACCTTAGTTGTTGGTGGGATGTAAAACTACCACACACATAATTCTGATTCGATAACATCAAAATTTTGTGACAATATATTCTGCGATATACTGTCAGAAACAGGATGTCATCACATAATGCTGACATTTGGCTTGACATAGCTAAAGGCATTTACAGTTTTGGCAAAAATCTACTACTTATAAATGTTAAAAATGAATAAGTGCATTAGAATGGGGATAAGTACATTGAAAACTGTCATTTGTGGAGATACTGTAATGATCCTAAGCTTTGGAAAAGACAGGCCTAAGCAAACAGTGCAGACCCAGATCAGAAGGAGAAGTCTGATCAGGGTCAACACCATCAACACTTTTAGGACTCCTTGCTGGATCATGAAACAAATTTGTTAAAATTTTAGGAGAATTACAGCATATCCTCAAGGTGTCCAAATTTTTAGGTTTTTACAGTAAATTATAGAAAGATGAAAGAATCCACTATGCTACATGAGTGTGTAATCATAATGAATAGAAAAAAAAACAACAAGGAAAAAAAACACCACAAAAAATAAATAGGAATAATTTTCTTACCTACAACTGGGTGATTTGATTTTGTCTCTTTTCTGGGTGATGTTATGGTCTCATTCATTTTATCCAGAACAAAATTCAGACCATGTTCTGAAAAAGAATATCATTTTGAAAAAAGCACTAATTTAAGGACACTTATCACATCAACACATGAAATAAGTACCACAAATAATACTTGATACTCAAAAACTTTTATATAAGTGAAAGTGGGGTTTGCAGGGTATATTTATTTTTTGATCATGAACACAGACTATGGATACCCATAAAAACCATTCAATAAGATGGTTCTAAAGCACCATACCTATATGTGGATAAACATTTTCTTGCACACCAGACAAGGAAATCCGTGATTTTACCCTGGGATGGAAATTTATGTTCTGACCCTGGTGTTCCAACCCAAATAGAATATAATCGTGTGTTTGATAAATGCACTGGTTGAATTCAACCTCATGTGCGGCGGCGGCATGCGTGACGTCACTAAACATTCCTGTTGTGTCATCACAAAATGGCGGACGTCTGTAACCGAAGTGACAGCAGCATTAAAAATTCGCAATAGAAATGGAAGGTATGCAAGAAAAAGAATCCTATATGGGTGTGAGGGATGGATAGAAAAATCAATCCCTTGGGATCACTGTCCGGCATCACTCAGCATGCCTCGTGATGCCAGACAGTGACCGAAAAATACCCCTTAATTATCTGTGGTACACTGCTTTATGTGTAGCTATGTGTTGCTGTAATGAACATGTGTAAAGTACAGCATACTCCTCAACATTCTTCATCAAAAGCGAAGGGCATAACTTTGTGATCAATCTTTGCCTAATTCAATGAAGCTGAGAATGTCAATCATTTGAAGAAGCTTTTCAACAATCTTCTTTTGTCCCTGCCCATCAGGGTCTACAGGAATGGACTGGGCTGCATGGTGCTTCCAAGCACAACCGAAACCAACTACCAACCAAACTTGAGTACTGGTAAACTGCTTAGAAGGTCTAAGCCCACCCAGGAAATGTGGTGCGAGTTGGACCGTTTCTTAAATCCTAGCGGTTTTCCTTGGGCAGTAGTGCTTCAGATGTAATTTCAATTTAATGTTGGGCAAAAGTCCCACAAAATCAGAAGGTCTGCGAAATAACCTCAATAGTGTTTACGGGAATGTAAGACATCAACATAAACAAAAAACAAAACAACAATCTTTTTCTTGAATTCAATAGCCGGGAAAGTTGAATATCACAGTTAGATATGTGTGGCTACCAGAGCTGAATTCAACAGAGGCAAATTATGCAGTACTGAAATTGAGATGGATAGATCACCTAGAAACAGCATAATCTAGAGTAATTCAATGAAAATATAGAACTGAGTTGTTTCAAGTGTCCATGCAACACAGGACAACAAACCAAACCAAGTTGTTCAAAGTGAACAAAGTCATTACTTATCATTGTGTTAAAACTTATCCATCTAGTACAGCAAAAAGTTTATATTTTGCTAAAAAATATGTCAAGAGTAGCTTTTTCATACATTTTAAGTACCACTGTCCAAGACATTGTGCCTGTTAGGACAATTAATTTTTTTTTTTATCCCAAACACAAATTTTGTGAAGCTATCAATTCTTTGATCAGTAGGATTTTTTTTTTTTTTATCCCAAACACAAATTTTGTGAAGCTATCAATTCTTTGATCAGTAGGAAAAAGCCGGCCTCAGTGGCTCAGTCGGATGCGCGTCTGACTGGTGATCAGGAGGACGCGGGTTCGACTCCCGCCGGGGTCGGCAACATTCTTTCGTGGAGATTGATCATGAAATCTTTTCTACGGTCATTCTCTCCCTTCCGCTGATTCATGAAGGGCAGTTGTCAGTTTCTGGCGAAAGAATGTGCAATGTACTGGTTAACCGCTTACGTATAAGCCTGCCCAGGAAAGTGTTGTTAGGTAAACTGACCGGCTCAAAAATGACCTAAATAGTGTTGACTGGGCCGTAAAACTCCAATACAAACAAAACAAACAAACAAATCAGTAGGAAATATTATTCTTTGTGTAGAAAATATGCCATCTTGAGATAAAATCAGTACATGGGCTGTGGGAAGTGAAGAAATGAGTTCTTCAAGCGTGTGCACCCAGAGAAGACTCAGATCAGCCTCCAGATCAATCACTGTGCACTATCCTGGGCCCAATTGTTCAAAGTACTGTTAGCTTAACGAGCTTGTTAGAGGTCAAAATGTTAACCATTCTAGCGAGTACAATCCTTCTGAAATATGTTCAAATTTTTGCTGAAAAAATGTGAGTAGCTTTTGCATTTGCAAAAGCTACTCACATTTTGTCAGCAAAAATATCAGCAATTTTTGCTGAAAAATGTGAGTCAGCTACTAATAACTAACATTTTTCGACAAAAAAATTAACACATACGCCATATTAATTGACCGAAGTTTTAACTATGTGTTAACTAACAATGTCGTTAGTTTCAAACAACTGGACCCTAGATGCCTGGGTCAAAACTTTTTAACGCAAACTGAAAATGCTGCATTCTAACAGTGGGTATGCAGATTATTTGAGTCTTAGCTGAGTGCACATTCTCAAAGACCCCCTTTTGCTTGATGTGGGTCATATAAAATCAGTATATAAAGCTTTTGCTTACCTAATGACATTTTAAGGGCTGTATTAATGATATCTACGTGAACACCAGGAATTTTCAAATCTAGCTGAAAAAATAACAATTTGCATAGGTCCAGATGAGAAGGAATATCGAGGATAAAATTTCCTTTTTTTTCGTGTATTAAACATATGTTGTGGTTACTTCTTAGAATCGCCTCAACAGGGCGATTCTAACAAGTACCAACAACATATGGTTTAATGAACAAATAAGAAAAGTATCCCAAAATTATTCTCATTTTTTCCTAGCTGAAAAATAACAAATCTGCATAGCTCTAGACGAGGAGAGTAAGGATGACTGAGGGATATTTTTACTTATTTCTTGTTAGAAGCATATGCTGTGGGTACTTGTTAGAATCACATCAATGAGGCAATTCTAATCTAATAAATACCCACAACATATGGCTGAGATATAAGGAATATGCTCATTAGTATGGTCAAGACCATTGTCAGTTGTCTGTCATCTATACATCAGCCATATTTAAACATCTTTAAAACCACTTGTCCAATTAAAATTACATGCAAAGCATCTATTGGACAGGTAAACAAGAATTTGCATCAAGGTGTCTGGGCCACATGACCAAAATGGAACCACGTTCACAAATGGCAAGCATCACATTAACAAGTCTGTGAAATGAATAACCCCTTAAACTCCACTTTGTAAAGAGAAAACGGTGGTTTATGGGGTATATATTATTTTTATTATTTCTACTTCAAGACGTAGGTTGTGGGTACATGTTAGAACAGCCTCAATGAAGAAGATCTAACAAGCACTCATAGCCTATGTTTGCAGTATAAATAAGAAAAGATTTTCATCAGAAAAGTAGCTATTTTGGAACTGTGAAAAAATGCACTATGTCGCACTGGTGTGTTATTGTAATGGGCTGTTTAAATAAGGCCATACATCTTCCTAGACATTGTTCCTCTACTGAACAGCCACCTCCTTTATACTGTCAGTTTTGATGTTTTTCCTTTGTTGTATGTCTTTTAAACTATGTTGTACCAAAACCATGCTTTAATGGGTATTCATACTATACAGGTCAACAGTTATAAGGATTATTCAAAAATAGTTTTATTATCAATAGTGTTATGAAAATGCCTGAGTGTATTTATATCAAGGGGGCCCCCACCCATAGGGGCTTGAAGAAATATATGGGCAGCATGATGCTTCCACGCAGAGCTGAATCCCGCCCGCACACTAATACTGGTAAACCGCTTAGAGGATCTAAGCCTGTCCAGGAACCGCGGTGTGAGGCGGAATATCCATGCTAATAAACCCTATTGGTTTCATTGGGCGACAGGGCTTGAGATGTCATTTCATCTCAAAGTCGGGTAAAAGTCCCAGAAAATTGGAAGCAACTTCTCCAAAATGACCTTTACAGTGTTGACGGGGATGTTAAACCTCAAATCAAACAAACAAATTTATACCAAGGGGAATGGAAACACTGACCAATTTTTTTTGCCATTTTTTCCAAGGGAGAACTTTTTTTAACTTCTTGTTTGCTTTCTTGTGCACTGAACCCCTCCAAAGAAGGGACCTACTCTTGAAGGAAAGAATTTGCTCCTTAGGAGCAGATTCTTTCCTTTAAGAGTAGGCCCTATGGAGAAGTGAAAAACAATGTTTTAGAAAGAGTTTGTCTCTATTTACCTTTAATAGCTCAAAGGTCAAAAGTAATAAGGTACTACCTGGAGTGCAGTAAAACCCGCTCTTGAACCAGCTATCTTGAAATCCATATCCCCCATATAGTCTTCTATACCCTGTAAAATACAGTAATCTTTACAACTTCATACTGACCTTTAGAATAGGCAAATATTTGGTTTAAACATAGTTTTTATTTCAACAACAGTATGACTTTACAATACTTACACAAATGGACAGGATAGGACCGAGAGTAGAGTCCTATTATTTAGTTCTTTTCTTAACAATATGCAGTAGTTTGAACATTACCTGGTGGCTACAAACACAAGAATATATTGAGAAAATCAGCCATAATTTAAAGTTTCAATAATTCATTACAATTTGCTGGTGAAATCTGTGGACTGGTATGCGTTTTGAAACCAGTTTCCATTGACCTTAATTGTTGGTGAATGAGCCAGCTACAACAAACTTACTCCGTCTTAAAAGCTGATTGAATAATTTCAGCACATTACAAGCCTTGGCGAGCAAAGACTCCAATTGTATGACTATTAACTAATAGTCTTTTGTTTGCACTTTATGGTTTGCACCATCACACCATATAAACCTTATCCTGCTGATCATGACAATCCCTACCTTTGCAGACAGTGTAAAGCCATCTGATCAGGATCTACACTGTTTCTTATTGTAGGAATTCATTATAACAAGTAATTTGACTGGCTGACAGTCAGAAACGGAAGCGCCAAAATTAATTATTCAGCAGGATAAGGATTAAGCTGTGGGAAGAGAATGATGTCACAAGCTGTGTTTGTAATTGACGTATTATATATGGAAATAAACAATGACATTACAATCTAACTTGTGATGTTTTTCACATGTTGGAACCATTTGTAGACAAAAGGAAAAAACATAGGCAAACATTTAAAGGATATCTGTTTTGCTGAAGAAATCTGTCTACTAGATATTGAACTTGCTTGAACAGTTAAGGGTTTGGCAACTAACAAGGTTGTTAATCTAATGATGCTTTGAACAAATGAATTAGGAACCATCTTATAGAAGAGATTCAAATGAGCAGCAAAGATAAGTTTGAATGGTGAGAAAAAAGGAAAACCACTGAATAGTTTGTTGTTCAATACAGACATTTATGATGTGAGTACTCGTACGCATCACCTCATTAAGATGATTCCAATCAATTCACACAAAATATGTTTATCGTAATCAAGCATGTATTACCCGCAGTTTTTTTCCCTCAAATTACAGGCCCAAGTTCAGGGTGCGGGTAATTCGCCCGAATTATTTTTGGACCACTTTATTTTTACTTTTGTCAGCTGAAAATACGATGCATCTCATGTTATGCTCTATCCTTTTACGATTCCGACATAAATAACGTTTAATTGTCCACTCAATTTTACTTACACATGAGTAATATAACAATCTCCATTACTAGCAAGCCCGATTTTGTGAGTATTATTTCTAAAACTGTGATTTTAAACGAAATAAACAAGCAAGTTCAATGCGAACATCAAAGTTTTCCCGCATCCAAACCGCCACCCACAAACCACAGCTACAGTTTTTTTTCTGCACGCGAACGGTAAATGACGTCATCGGACCCCAGCAACCTCACACGTGTCTATTGTTTTATCTTAATGGGGCGTATCTCTTTCATAAAAAAATGGTTGGAAACAGTAAAAAAATTCTCGATAGCAAAACGGTTGTGGAAAACAGCGTTTTCCGTAAGCTCCATGTCAATAACCAACAACAGCATATAGATGCTTTAATACAAATTAAAGCGTTCAACTTTTCTCGCCAAGCGTCTGCTATTTGGCGCCAAAACATAACCATTCACGAGACAGTAGAATAGTCGTAGCAACTCGTCTTAGGAGCAATTAAATAATTTTCACATTGGTTGCGGATTAAATTTTATGATTGGGGAATAAAAACAAATTAGAGACATAACTTGACCATATTTTCACACCTTATCGACACGCACCGCAGGGTGGCAATTATATGACAGGGATTAATAATAGTGTCATAATTGAACCGTTATAAATCATCAAACAGTGTAAATTCAAATCAGACGTATGCGGCGTCTTTCTGAGGTGTCTAATCTGGGACTGCAATGTTTGCCGATGTCCCAAAAAAGGGCTGCGGGCATATGTGGGTTAATAAATAAATAACAATGGTGAACAGGTAAACATTTTTCAACATTTTAATGTAAAATACATGCTTTCTGGTGATACTCGCACGCACATGCATTTTCCCGCCTTTTGAAGACAATCCCACGTTCCGTTGTGTGTTACAAAAACTGGCCAAAATCTTACTTTTTCTCACTTACGCATCCACCAAAATTTCAGCAAATGTTCCATGCGGGTAATACAACAGAATAACAGTTTTCCCCCAGATTTTGACAAAAAAAGGGGGTGCGGGTAGTACGCAAATGCGGGTAATACACACCCGAATACGGTAATAGCAATATAAGTAAAATATATTCAAACTTTTCCACTTTTCCTTGTCTCTCTGCAGTTACGTACAATCATCAAGAACTGTGTTTTACCAGAATATCTGTCATGATGCTGTAGTCTGTGATAGTATTTCCCTCACGTCTAGTCACCAGTCCCATAGCTACACCTGCCAGGGGCTCTGAGATGGGAACCCCAGCATCCATCAGGGCCAGGCTGCCACCACACACACTAGCCATTGAAGAAGACCCTGAGAAAACAGTGTAAAATTACACTTTTGGTACCAAATGGAATCTTCCTTCTTATATAAACCAAGAGTCCATTTCAAAATTTCGGAGGGTCATGTTATGTTTTCTTCAAAATTTATTTGAGAAATGGCTTAACTTTTTGCAAACAGTGTAGGCCCTGATCAGACGCCGCGTTCTGCAGCGTCTGATCTGGACCTGCACTGTTTGCCAGGGTACTCGTTTTGGGGTTTCTGGCACAAAATGGGTTAAACATCAACTTCTGTTTAACACCCTACAGGTTATTCATGTGTTTTTCATGTATTAACCTTCCATTCTGCTTCTGAATCCATGGTAAACTACAATCATGTTGCACCAATGGCTGAAAATTTGGGAGGAGTGGAGTATAATGAAATATTTAGCAAGGTGAGGGTTAATATTTGCTGATCCTGAGAAAGTTATATGAAAGCATGGCTACGGTGTAGGGACAAGGCAATGTTAATGCAATGCGACGAACATGCTTAACTTACGATTCCATAGGTATCTTTTTTTCCTTTCAAAACTTAAAAAAATCAGCATAAATTTGTTAAAAATCCTCATGAAACTGCACATGACATCATATTAACAACATTGTAAATAGTGACATAATTCTGTGACTATCAAACTGATGTTGACGTCAACAGAAGTTTCTAGAAAAGGTTTGTTCCGGAGCAGCAGTACTATGAAGTATAATACCTCAAAAACAAATGTTAAGACCAGGGTCATAAGTGCATGGACTATATGATTTGAATATAGGGATCAACCATGGTTTTTCATGCATTAACATTTGCCGAACCTCAAGGAAGCTGTTTGAACATGAGGCCTCAAGGGATCCGGCATATGCAATTGCAATGAAATAATCATGGATGATCATTGTTCTTGCATAATCTACGATTCCGACAGCAAATTCTAACGAAAACGTCCAAAAGCTCCATATAAACGCCATTTAAACTCAACAACTGCGACCAGAAAACCCACATGGTGGCTTGTTCAGAATGCTGTTTACAATGACGTTGTTATGCAGTAACCCTCTGATGTCATCATTGAACACTAAAATGCTGCGTTCAGGGTGATAACATTATGTCGATCAACGTAACCTAAACAAAGCAAGGCCCATCTTGTCATATCAAAAGCTCAAAATCCATGTTCAAACAGCACCTGAATTTCATGATTTGAACATGGGTTTTGTTGATTACGGTTTTCGGTCCATTTGACAATGGCTTCAAACAGGTATGCACATCAGTATTTATGCAAGAACGTTCAGTATATATTTTGGGATATAATACAATTTAAAGATGGATATAAATATGAACATAAATATCATTTGTGTTACTGAGGACTGGACCACAGTGCTTCAGTCTTAATTTTCTAAGTTCAGTAAATGTTGAAATTGTCATGACCAAAGTATTAAGGAGTCCCACACTCTGTATAAGAGACTACTTAATCCATATATGACGATGGAATATACCACTTAATGAGTTAGGAGTGGTCCATTTCCAATTATAGGGGTATCAGGTTTGTTTTGTTTGCTGTAAGTCTCTCAAACATGTAAGGACTTTAAGCAAATGGTGTAGACTAAGATCAGATGCCACATTCTGCGGCATCTGATCTGGGTCTACATTTGTTTGATTTGAGGTTTAACCTCCCCCGTCAAGTAGAAGTAAAACAAAGATCAGGAATCGATACAATTAACTTACTCCACCCATCAAAGACACCAAAGGGAAAGAAACACAAACATTAAGCGACCAGACCATAATGGAAACCTAAACAAAGGAAGGCCATAAGGACAGTTACATTCCCACAAAATGGCCATATGGCCATCCAAAATAAAAAGACACAAGTGATACACACAGTAAGTAACAAACAACACCATAAATAAACCGCCCCAGAAGAACCGCCTTGGAACGGTCAGTGGAATGATTTCCACTGGGGGGCTTAAATCGATTTTACGTGGCCACAATCCTTGCCCTTGCTTCCGTCGCGATTTAGACAAATAATTTGTTCAGCCCGCATGAAGCCTCCTAACTCATCAGTGCAACATCTCCGTGAACACAAAAAATCAAAGAACCACAGAGGTGAGACAACGGTGAGGACTCGACAGCAAGAAACCACTGAAATGCTGGAGCAAAAGAAAACCAACAGTTAGACTCCGATGGGCCCGACCAGAGACAGAGCATCAGGCACCAACCAACATTACCTTGAGTTAGATCTCTCTAATCCTCAATAAGCCTTTACGTTGGAGCCGTCATAGAATCTGAGGCCTGACCCACCAGCGTGCAATTAAAGAGGGATGCAAAGTTGCCAACTGTGATTGGGTTAACTACCATGCATGCAGCCTGTCGTATAACATCCATGTTGTATCCAATCTTTTTATATCGAAGAATGATTTTACGAAATTGGGTGCTGAAGTCATTGCGGTTATATATTTTTCTGAATTTATATATTAAGTCACCATAAAATTCGGGTTCCGATAGACCTTGTTGCAGAAGAGATTTAAGTCCAATATTGAATTTTGAAATTAAATCAGAATGGCGTCTATTAAATTTTGAAAAGGCTTTGCGTAGTTTATGGTATCGATAACCCTGATTAAGGAGTTTAGCCGTTAATAATTTATTACGAGTGTTGAAGTCAGTTACATGACTACACACTCTAGCAAATCGAATTAATTGCGAAATATAAACACCATAGGATGGCGCACGAGGAACATCACCATCCAAAAAAGGAAAATTTACAATCTCAAAATCAAAGTCATCGCGTTTATCATAAATTTTGCACGAAACAAATCCATCTACAATAGATAGATGTAAATCCAAAAAACGGGGCCTCGGTATCAGAAGAATTTGCTTTATTTAACTGAAGTTCTGGGGGGTAAATTTGACTGATCAAACCATCGAAATAGGTATTATCAATATTTAATAAATCATCTAAATATCTAGAAGTGGAGCTAAAAGCTTCAATAATTTCAGATTGGTTATCAATGGAAAGCGACAACATGATGTCTCTTTCATAACAATACAAGAACAGATCAGCCACAAGAGGTGCGCAATTCGTATCCATCGGGATACCCACAATTTGTCTAAATAACTTAGTACCGAATCTAATATAAATATTGTCAAGTAGAAAGGTGAGGGCATCACACACTTTCTGACATGACCAAAGTGTATAATTCTTATGCTCTTTAGAAGTGAAAAATGCATTTCTGACAATACATGCAAGATAGAGAGAATCTTCTCTGTGAAAAGCCCATTCAATTAAATCATTAAGCTTTTCTTTTATAACAACACTGTAAAGGTCATTTTGGAGATGTTGCTTCCAATTTTGTGGGACTTTTACCCGGCATTGAGATGAAATGACATTTCAAGACCTGTCCCCCAATGAAACCAATAGGGTTCATAAGCATGGGCAGTCCGACTCGTGCGCACCGCTTTGCCTGGGCAGGCTTAGATCCTCTAAGCGGGTTTACCAGTACTCGTGTGCAGGTCGCATTCAGCTCTGTGTGGAAGCATCATGCAGACCATATATTTCTTCAAGCCCCGATGGGCGGGGGCCGTTGGGTCTACATTGTTTGCCAATTTTGTGCACAGTAAACAGGCCTTCACAGAGAGCTCAATGGAAAGGTGGACCCAAATTTTGACAGATGCCAAACAAATACACAACCAGTCAGAGACTGCCTTATGCAGGCCTGACAAGAAGTTGTTAGACTTTTGGCAAACAGTGTACGCATTTGAAAATCTTACCATTGGATTCCAACACTTCTGATGTTAAACGTATACAGAAAGGATAATTTTCTGGTATCACAGGTCGGAGTGCCTTCTCAGCCAGAGCACCTGAATGTGGGAAAAAAAAGGAAAATGAAATAACATGTATTTAACAAAGTCAACAGAGACTGAAGGTTTGTGTATAAGCCCGAAACTGCCTTCATGTTGGCAGATCAGTTGTTGTGCTGAGGTCATTTTGTGTGGTTCCCCAGAGAAAGGGATAGAACAGATAGTTGAGGAAGAGAAACAGATGAGAATAAGGAAATTAACAAAGAGAAACAACAAAGACAATGAAATCAGTTCTAGGACAGGGTAGGGTGCCAGCTAGGGCCTTGTCATTAACAAGAAGTAAAACTCTATGTCAATGACATTGGCCTTAGGTTCACAGGCATGGGTGGGAGCAGTAAGTTAAAGTGAATTTGACAAAGCTGCAGCAGATACATCAGAGTGAAAACAGTAAAATCCCTGTATTCTTCTACATGCAAGCAAAACTTAAAGCATGATTTTCTCTAAAAAAATAAGAATGACATCTGCTGCCCAATTTTGCTTAGCATTTTAAGAGTAAATCCTTCATAATGTTAAGAATCTGTGAGTTCTTACATTAATTTATATGAAATATTATTTGGGTTGACAGTGAAGCCATCATTGCCACTATCAAAGCCAAGGAGACGTAAAATACTACAATTGTATAAATTTTCACCTTATCCCGCTGAACACAATAACCCCTACCTTTGCAAGCAGTGTAGATACAGATCAGATGGCTTCTGCAGAAGACATCTTATCAGGAACTACACTGTCATGGAGTTTGTGAATTTCCCAAATACATTATATCAAGTTATTTGATTGGTGGATATCAGATAAGGGTGTGGCTTAATTTAATTCATTCAGCAGGATAAGGATTAATGTTTGCACATTTCATGATCATTAATTCTGTGAACATTAATACAAGCGAATATAAGAAATTTTGTGAAAAACAAATAAGAGAAATTGAAAAATGTACAAACTTTAACAGCTGTGACTATGATACCGCAGACATTCAGAAATGCTCAACCTTTAAGATGCCAAGAAAACTGCATGAGAAAATGTCGTCTGTTTATGTCAGCTGCTGCATGTTCATGCAAATTTTTACAAATATTTTGGCATACAAGCAAACAGTGTGGACCCTGTCTGATCTGGGATCACACGGTTTGCAACAGTGTCCTTGAAAACCAGCAGACGACAATTGTTAAAAAAGTACAATTACAGTTGCTCTTCCTGTACTTGGATACTGGTTGGATAAGGGAATGGCTAAACCTTCATATTATCTCCCCTATCAATAACTATAACACAGCCTCTTTATAACACTGTTCATCATAATATGCTTTTTGGATACAATTGGGTTAAAAATGGGTCCCAAAAATGTATAGATTATATGGAAAAATGACCTATATAATATTTACTTTTTTGTTTGCATTATACACAGCTGTTTAACAAACACAGTTTCTGTTTTGGATCCCAATCTAAGTGATTTTTGAAGAGGTTGTGGTGTATCTACTTTAAAAGGAAGGAATTTCCTTCTGAGTTTCAGATAATTTCCCTTATGTGTCGGCTCAAATTTTCTGAGGAGTACAAGGCGGTGAATGGGAAGTCATAAAAGTTTCCTCCCTTGCCAAAAAGATAGGAATATCCATTCCTCTAAAACTCTCTCCAGGGAAGCCAATGTTTTCAAATTTCCTATTCAATGATTACAAACCATGTCCAAGTTCTCTTCTTCCCCGCATATCAGCTGTTCGTTTAATTTCATTGGTGGAAAATGCTGGAAACTGAAAGAAAATCAACCAATCAATGACAAAATGACTCTTCCGGGCCCCAGCCGTCAAACCTGACAAACATTTTAGTTAATGTATTATTAAAGTATTTACAATGAACCCTTATCCTGCTGAACAGAACAACCCCTACCTTGGCAAACAGTGTAAATCCAGATCTGGAGAAGCCATCTGATCAGGATCTACACTGTTTGTCATGCAGTTTGTGAACTGAACAAATACATAATATCAAGTAATTTGATTGTTTGATAGTCAGCAATGGGGTGGCTTAATTAATTTATGCAGCAGGAAAAGGGTTAAATATAGGAGATACACAACTGTTTTTTGCTAAAAGAAGCGGCTAGCAATTGCATGGCAAAAGCTACACTTATTGCAATGAAATTGCTACAATCAGTGCATTGCAATAGGATGTGCATATGATTGGTGATCAGGGGTTGAGGGTTCAAATTCAATTGCATGAAAAACATTATGTTAACACACCCAAGTGACATATTGCATTCTTTCATTTCTCCAGATGGTTAGTTTTCTGATGAAAATTGAGATATTTTTCTTATTTATACTTCAAACATCGCTTGTGGGTGCTCAGTAGAACTGCCTCATTGAGAACTCTTTAGAACTGCCTCATGGTTACTGGTTGCAGAATGTCATGATGCCATCCTTGACAACTATGTTTGCTTTTGAACTTCTTTAGCGATAAAATCAGATTTAAAATCATAGTAAAAACAAAATCTTACACTCGTAGTCATTTCAAATGAAATTTATGAAACTCATTTAAAAAATTTCATATCAAATGACCACTCATGTAAGATCCTCTATGGCAACAACAGTTGGCATTTTAATGTTTAAGAGTAGTACAAAACTCAGTTTTTATGGGACATTTTGATACTTTTATGAGCAAGGTAAATTTCATGCTTTGCTGAAATAAGCATGAAAAAGTTAAAACCTTTTGGTCATTTTCGCTGCAGACTCACCTCATAGTGCAACATAAAGTTCTTCTGTAACATAGCTCCTGTTGCTATAGATACTGGGTCACTTTTAGAAGCCGACTCTAATGAATCAAATGTTACTGTGCATAAAACTTGTGTCTGTCCTCTCTGGAATAATGCCGACCCATGCAAAGGTTGATACAAATCCACTTGAGAACTGATTGGTCGGACCTCAGTCAAGGACCGACCATCACACCTTAGTTTCTCATTGAGAATCTGTTTTCTAAATAAATCCTTCACAACAACACTAAATGCTTCATGAATAAGCTGTTCATTTTCAGGAAACTGATCTTTTAACTTCTCAACTGTTTCATGTCTTATGTTATTTATAGCAGTATCCCTGGAGATCTTGTCATGTGACCTATCACCCAGAATTCCTTTTATACTGTCTTCTGCATGACTTTGAATAGCTTCAGTGAGAGTTTGTGGTATCACATACAGAGGGGTGTATGTCCGTTTGGGCTTCTGACATTTCTCACAATCCTTTATGATCATTTTGGCTAATACTGCAGCATATTTTGAACCTTGACTGATGGCTGCTTTCAATCCATGGTAAGGTACCTTATCTCCTGATCCTTCCAGCATTACTGAAAATCAGACAAAATAAAAATCATATTTAGTGACCCATAGCCATAGATAAGAGGGGGTATTCAAATATTATTTTTCTTATTTCTGCACAAAATTTTATTTTGTGGATATTCATTAGAAGCACCTCGCCAAGGCATAGGTTTTCGAGCAGAAATAAAAAGTATATCAGTCCTTTTTGGATGAAAAAAAAGTGCCTTATATGGAGTTATGTTTACCCTTATCTTGCTGAATATTCATTTAAGCCACACCCATTTCTGTCTATCAACCAATCAAATTACTTGATGAAATTTATTGCTACAAATTCATAAACTGAATGTCAAACAGTGTAGATCCTGATCAGAAGCCATCTGATCTAGATCTACACTGTTTGCAAAGATAGGGGTTGTCGTGAACAGCAAGATATGGGTTAATTTACCCTTCAAGTACTGCAGAAAACTCTAGAGCTGATGGTAATCTATTTTTTTTTTTATCATTATTTTTCAGCAAATATGAGATTTGACACTTCATGTACAACATTTTTTATTCATTGAGAAATTATCGTATTCTACATTATGCATGTACCCGGTAATATACTCGGTCAAAGAAAGTAATTATACCAACTTCTGGGTTAATTTCAGTAGCTATCTGGCAGCCATTCATCTACATGCGAATCGGACGTTAAGCTACAAAAAGCATAAATTTGCATTTGCCTATACTATTCTGCTCAAGAGTTGTCTTGCAATATGTGCCTACAAAGGTTTTGCAAGGAATTTGGCATTGCACATGCACAGATGATCATTTTATGTCTGAGATGATTTGTTTTTGTTTGATTTGAGGTTTAATGTCCCTGTCAACACTGTAAAGGTCATTTTGGAGGCGTTGCTTCCAATTTTGTGGGACTTTTACCCGACTTTGAAATGAAATGACATCACAAGCCCTGTTGTCCAATGAAACCAATAGGGTTTATAAGCATGAACGGTTCGACTCGCACCACTTTGCCTGGGCAGGCTTAGATCCTCTGAGCAGTTTACCAGTACTCGTGTGTGGGTCGGATTCAGCTCTGCGTGGAAGCATCATGCAGCCCATATATTTCTTCAAGCCCCGATGGGCGAGGGCCATATGTCTGAGATGAATGATCATGTGTCTATTGAACATCAAAACTCACTTTTCCTTTACAATATCTCATCATCTTGTACTACAATCAAGACTTTAATTTGTAAAATTCTCAGATTATCTCAATTTCAAGTAAAAATATAGCAATTTTCCATTTATTTTGCAATATTCTCACAGTGACCACTTGGGTGTTTAAAACAATAGACCTGGCTGGGGAGTTTATGTTACATAAACAAAAACAGTTCAGACTTTTACATGGTAAAATGAGTCCTCTAACCAAAACAAAACAAATTTTGTGTGTTCTTCATTTGTAGTAACTATGGTAACAGAAGCAATTTTATGCATAGGAACTTTTTTGACTGAGTATATATTTCTATATCAACAAGCAATATCAAGAGTCACCCCTATTTTCATGTTTTTTGGCAAGCTGGGCATTATACGCCTGTGGCAAGTAATTGGCTGTAACATATATACTGAAAAATAGTAAGAGGGGTCTGCACAAAAATGAAAGTTCGTAAATGGACAGATGGACATAATTCTGTTAATAATAGGTGGACTGTAACCTCTAAACAAACTGGGCTGCTTCACATAACAAAAACACACCTATTCAAATACATTGTACACTTTACCGCCGAAAAACCTAAAATTTTTAGATAAAAAAGTGTGATATTTTACCCCTGTAAACCCCAGTTTTACTATATAAAAGTGGGGTTCAAGGGGGTCAAAATTATATAGGCGTGTTTTCGTGATGATATCATGGTCTAACTATAAATCACCTTTCAGCTTGATTGGATGTAAACTACAGAAGAAATTAGCTGGAAATAAAAGTCACAGGGGAATTACTCTGCTACGAGGGCTGATTGATATGTTGTGAGCCTCATATTGATGGATTTGAATTTTGTCGGACAAATTGTATTATTTTTCAACATAATCCCCTTCAGTTTGTTTGTTTTGTTTGATTTGAGGTTTAACGTCCCCATCAACACTATAAAGGTCATTTTGAAGACGTTGCTTCCAATTTTGTGGGACTTTTACCGGACATTGAGATGAAATGACATCTCAAGCCCTGTCGCCCAATGAAACCAAGTGTTTATTAGCATGGACTGTCCCCCTCGCACCGCGGTTCCTGGACAGGCTTAGATCCTCTAAGCGGTTTACCAGTACTAGTGTACGGGACGGATTCAGCTCTGCGTGGAAGCATCGTGCAGCCCATATATTTCTTCAAGCCCCTATGGGCGGGGGCGCTAATCCCCTTCAGTATCTATATACTTTTGCCAGTGGTGTTTTAGGGCCTCAATGCCACTTTTATATAACTCCTTTTCTTGGCTGTTCAGAAGCTCATCCACTGCATATATGACATCATCAATGGACTGAAAGTGGGTGCCTGAAATAGCCGTTTTCAGTTTTGGAAACAGATGAAAGTCTGATGGAGACAGATCAAGTGTATAAGGTGGATGCTCAATCAATTTAAAGCCACAATCGTGAATGGCAGCCATAGCAATGACAGACTTGTGAACAGGAGCATTGTCCTAATGGAACAACACACCTTTAAGAGGCTTTCCCCGGAACTTAAGTTTAATATTTTACCGTAACTGTGTCAGAAGTGAAGCAAAATATGTGCCACTGATTGTTTGTCCCTTTTGGCGATAATCTATCAGCAGAATACCATCTGCATCCCAGAAAACCGAGGCCATAACCTTCCCAGCTGATGGAACAGTCTTTGCCTTCTTTGGCAGGGGTGAGCCAGGGTGCTTCCATTGTTTCGATTGTTGTTTGGCCTCTGGGGTAAAATGATGGACCCATGTTTCATCCACAGAGACAAATCTCTGAAGAAAGCTCAAAAAGGTTAAGATTAGCAAGCAATAATGTGCACCTGGTGTGCTTCTGATGTCGGAAGTGTTGGGACCCATCCTGCCAAAAGCTTTCTCAGTGCAAGATCCTCTGTCAGAAGGGAATGTACTCTTTCATGTAAAATGCCAACTCTACTGGCCATATATCTTTCTGTGACTCGTCTGTCAGTCATAACAATATCATGGGCTTTATTGACCAATTCTGAGGTTGCAACATTAACAGGCCTTCCAGGACGGGGGGCATCCTCACTCTGTCTGCCGCACTTAAATTCTGCTACCCACCTTTTCACTGTAGCATATGAAGGGGCAGCTTTCCCTAGTGTTGCTACCGTATCATTATGGATATCCTTAGGTGTTAAACCTTTTTATACAAATATTGGCTCACTGCTCTTTCACCGAATTTGTCCAGTTTGCAAAAGCTGCTTGTCTTGTTTACTTTAGAGTGCTACCTCCTCAATATAAACTGACCAAATGAGACCAGTCCTTGGGTACACGGCCCTATATAGTTAGACAAGAGTAGGACTTAAAAAGAACATCCCTGCGAACCTCCTTCAATATGTTGCTCACAACATATCAATCGGCCCTCGTAACATTTGGTGGATTGTGACCTGAAAATTGCATGTGCTGCTCCACATCATGGTGTAACTTTTTACAATGTTTCAGCTTGATCTAATGTAAACTGTAGGAAGAGTTAGTTTACGAAATTTTCAAAAGGCCATTACTGCTGATATTTGGTGGACTGTAACCTCAAAACAATATGTGTTTCTACAAATCAAGAAGTTTCAGCTTGATCAGATGTAAATTGTAGGAGGAGTTAGCTGGGAACGAAAACTTTACAAAACATTTTAAAGAAGTGTAACTCTATTAATATTTGGTGAACTGCATACTTGAAACAATATGCATTGCTTTACATCATGGTCTGTAAATCAAGTTTCCACTGGATGGGATGTAAACTCAACTGTAGGAGTGGTTAGCTTGAAACTGAAAGTTTACAGCAATTTACAAAGGGCATAACTCTGCTAATATTTGGTGGACTGTAACCTAGAAATAATACCCACTGCCCCACATCATGGTGTCACTATTCATAAAGTCTCAGATTAGTCTGATGTATACTATAGGAGTTAGCCAGAAACAAAACGATAACAGAAATTTTCAATGGGACATAATTCTGCTACTTTTTGGTGGACTGTAACCTAGAAATAATATGTACAGCCCTGCATCATGGTGTCACTATTTATAAAGTCTAAGCTTGGTCTGATGTATTTAGCCAGACAAGAGGGCCCAATGGCCCTATAATGCTCACTTGTGTACCAGAAAATCATTAGTGTAGGAGACCACTTGACATTGCTACATACTAAATATCAAAGCTCAGGCAAAGCGGTGTCCATGCTTATAAACCCTACTGGTTTCATTGGGCCACAGGGCTTGAGATGTAATTTCATCTCAATGTCGGGTAAAAGTCCCACAAAATTGGAAGAGACATCCCCAAAATGACCTATACAGTGTTGACGGGGATGTAAAGTAGAAGTAAAACAAAGATCAGGAATCGATACAATTAACTTACTCCACCCATCAAAGACACTAAAGGGAAAGAAACACAAACATTAAGCGACCAGACCATAATGGAAACCTAAACAAAGGAAGGCCATAAGGACAGTTACTTTCCCACAAAATGGCCATATGGCCATCCAAAATAAAAAGACACAAGTGATACACACAGTAAGTAACAAACAACAACATAAATAAATCGCCCCAGAAGAACCGCCTTGGAACGGTCAGTGGAAAGATTTCCACTGGGGGGCTTAAATCGATTTTACGTGGCCACAATCCTCGCCCTTACTTCCATCACGATTTAGACAAATAATTTGTTCAGTCTGCATGAAGGCCTCCTAACCCATCAGTGCGACATCTCCGTGAACACAAATAATCAAAGAACCACAGAGGTGAGACAACGGTGAGGACTGGACAGCAAGAAACCACTGAAATGCTGGAGCAAAAGAAAACCAACAGTTAGACTCCGATGGGCCCAACCAGAGACAAACCAGAGACCTCAAATCAAACAAAATCTGTGCCTTATGGTTTTGGAGAAGAAGATTTTTTGAAGTTTTTTCCAGTATAAGTCTATAGGAGCTAATGAGCCCTGGGGCTTGGCCAATTTTGACCCAAAGGGCATGGCTGGCAGGATTTATGGAGGTGACCATTTTGTGTTGCTATATACTAAATATCTAAGGTCTGTACTTCATGGTTTCAAAGAAGATGTTTGAAGCTTTTTTCCATCATAAGTTTGTTGGAGTTAAGGGGCCACAGGATTTTGCCAATTTGGACCCCAGGGGCATGACTGGCAGGATTCATGTAGGCGACCACTCGACATTGCTACATGCTAAATACCTAAGCTCTGGGACTTATGGTTTCAGAGAAGAAGATTTTTGAAGATTTTTTCCCCCATTTTAAGTAGGTTTTTTTTTTTTCATTATAAGGGCCCTGTGGTTTCAGAAAAGAAGATTTTTGAAGTTTTTCCAATTGTAAGTCAAGGGAAGCTAAAGAGCCCTGGGGGTGGCCAATTTGGATCCCAGGGGCATAACTGACAGGACTGATGTAGGTGGCCACCTGACGTTGCTAAATACTAAAAATCTAAGCTCTGGGCCTTACGGTTTCATAGAAAAAGATTTTTAAAGTTTTTTTTTCCATTATAAGTCTATTGGAGCTGATGAGCTTGGGCGTGGCCAAATTTGACCCCAGGGGCAGGGTTAGCAGGATTTATGTAGCTGGCTATTTTATGTTGCTAGATACTACATATCTAAGTTCTGTGCTTCACAGTTTCTGAGAAGAAGATTTTTGAAGCTTTTTCCCATTATGAGTCTATGGGAGCTAAGGGGCCCCGGGGCGTGGCCCATTTGGACCCCAGGGCCATGATTATCAGGAAATATGTAGGTGACCACTTGCCGTTGCTACATGCTAAATATCTAAGCTCTGGGCCCTGTGGTTTCAGAGAAGAAGATTTTTGAAGCTTTTTTCTATTATGAGTCTATGGGAGCTAAGGGGGTCCCAGGGTGTGGCCCATTTGGACCCCAGGGGCATGATTGGCAGGAAATATGTAGGCGACCACTTGCCATTGCTACATGCTAAATATCTAAGCTCTGGGCCCTGTGGTTTCAGAGAAGAAGATTTTTGAAGCTTTTTTTCCATTATGAGTCTATGGGAGCAAAAGGGCCCCAGGGTGTGGCCCATTTGGAACCCAGGGGCATGATTGGCAGGAATTATGTAGGTGACCAATTGCCATTGCTACATGCTAAATATCTAAGCTCTGTGCCCTGTGGTTTCAGAGAAGAAGCTTTTTGGAGCTTTTTACCATTATGAGTCTATAGGAGCTAAGGGGCCCCGGGGCGTGGCCCATTTGGACTCCAGGGGCATGATTGGCAGGAATTTTGTAGGTGACCACTTGCCGATGCTACATGCTAAATATCTCAGCTCTGGGCTCTGTGGTTTGAGAGAAGAAGATTTTTGAAGCTTTTTTTTCCATTATGAGTCTATGGAAGCAAATGGGCCCCGGGGCGTGGCCCATTTGAAACCCAGGGGCATGATTGGCAGGAATTATGTAGGTGACCACTGGCCTTTGCTACATGCTTAATCTCTAAGCTCTGGGCCCTGTGGTTTCAGAGAAGAAGATTTTTGAAGCTTTTTTTTTCCATTTTGAGTCTATGGGAGCTAAGGGGCCCCGGGGTGTGGCCAATTTGGACCCCAGGGGCATGATTGGCAGGAATTATGTAGGTGACCACTTGCCATTGCTACATGCTAAACATCTAAGCTCTGGGTCCTGTGGTTTCAGAGAAGAAGATTTTTGAAACTTTTTTCCATTATGAGTCTATGGGAGCAAAGAGGCCCCAGGGCGTGGCCCATTTGGAACCCAGGGGCATGATTGGCAGGAATTATGTAGGTGACCTCTTGCCGTTGCTACATGCTAAATATCTAAGCTCTGAGCCCTGTGGTTCTGAGAAGAATATTTTGAAGCTTTATTTTGCCATTATGAGTCTTTAGGAGTTAAGGGGCCACGGGGTGTGGCCAATTTAGACCCCAGGGGCATGATTGGCAGGATTTATGTAGGTGACCACTTGACATTGTTACAAGCTAAATATCTAAGCTCTTGGCCCAGTAGTTTCAGAGAAGAAGATATTTAATTTTTTTCCCATTGTAAGTCTATGGGAGCTATATGTTGCCATGGCAACCAAAATTCCAATCTGATCTGCCCAAAAACCTTATGCAGCCTTTCCCCCTACCTGATGATGCTTCTCATGAAATTTGATCAAGACTGACCATGGGGTATTAGAGATATGCTTGTTTGAAATTGTTTACGGACAGACAGACGCACGCACGACGGACAAAAAGTGATTCCAAAAGCTCACCTTGTCACTACCTGACAGGTGAGCTAAAAACAATAACAAAGTTTCAAAGGGACATAATTCTGCTAGTTTTTGGTAGGCCATAACCTTCAAACAATATTTGCTGCTCCACATCATGGCCTAACTATATATCAAGTTTTAACTTGATGGAATATTAATTGTAGGAGGAGTTAGACAGAAATGAAATGTTTACAGAAATTTTCGAAGAGGCATAACTCTGTTATTATTTGGTGGACTGCAGCCGCAAGATAAAATGGACTGCTCCACATCATGGTCTACCTATATATCATGTTTCAGCTTGATTGGATGTAAATTGTAGGAGATAGCCAGACTAAATGGTCTCAGAAATTTTTAAAGGGGCATAACTCTATATAAATATTTGGTGGCCTTTAATCTCGAAACAATATGCCCTGCTCCACATCATGGTCTAACTATATATCAAGTTTCAGCTTGATTGAATGTTAACTGTTGTCTGAAGGAGGAGTTTACCAGAAAGAAAATGTTTATAAAAGTTTTAACAAGAGCTGTCGCATGACAGCGTAGCTCGCCTGTTTTGCGCTTTCAAGATATAAGGTAAAATTACTGAACCATGAAATACAGGTCACACCCACCTAGATATATTTTGAGATCAATGATCAGGTCACATGGAACATATATTCCAGATGTTACATTTCAGAATCAAATTGTGTCTGAATAATAAGGCAAAATCATTGAACTATGAAAATAGGTCACAATGACCTATATATATTTCTATGCCAATCACCGGGTTACATGGAAGTAATAATCCAGGTGAGACATTTCTCCATCAAATGGTATTCAAGATAATAGGCAAAATCACTGAACTATGAAATATAGGTCACACTGACCTAGATATAATTCGAGGTCAATCATGGGGTCACATGGAATAAATAATCCAGGTATGACATTTCTCCATCAAATAGTATTCAGGATAATAGGCAGATCACTGAACCATGAAATATAGGTCACAATGATTATCGGGTCACATGGAACTAATAACCCAGTTATGACATTTCTCCTTTGTATAGTATTCAAGATAATAGACAAAATCACTGAACCATGAAACATAGGTCACAGTGGCCTAGATATATTCTGAAGTCAATAATGGGGTCCGATGGGACTAATAACACAGGTATGACATTTCTCCAACAAATAGTATTCCAGATAATAGGCAAAATCACTGAACCATGAAATATAGGTCATTCTGACCTAGATATATTTTACGGTCAATTATCAGGTCATATGGAACTAATAATCCAGGTATGATATTTCTCCATCAAATTGTATTCGAGATAGTAGGCAAAATCACTGAACCATGAAATATAGGCCACAGTGACCTAGATATATTTTGAGGCCATCATGGAGTCACATGTAACTAATATCCCGGGTATGACATTTCTCCAACAAATAGTCTTGAAGATATAAGGCAAAATCACTAGGTGTCCTAGGTTTTGACCCCTAGCCCCATCCCATCCCCACTCCCAGGCATGAACCCAGGGGTGTGTTCTCTTGGAATCTCAGAAGACACTCCCAGGTATCGAAGTTGTAAATATGAATGCTTTGTGATGAATGACGGTTGAGATATAAGCATTTCAAAAACTTTAACACAGAATTACATATGTTCTAGATTTTAACCCTTAGCCCCACCACGGGGCATGGACCCAGGGGCCTGTTCTCTTTGAACATCAGAAGACCCTCCCAGGTACTTAAGTTCCAAATTTGAGTGGTCTGTGATGTGCGACAGTTGAGATATAAGCATTTGAAATACTTTAACACATTGTGAAAGGAACGCACAACCAAATGCGAACGTGCACGCAGACGACAGAGGTGACAATAACAGCTCTCCATGTACTTCGTACAGGCGAGCTATAAAGGGTATAACTCTGTTAACATTTGTAGGACCGTAACTCGCAACAATATGCTCCACATTGTAGTCTAACTATAAATCAAGGTCAGTTTGATCGGATCTTAATGAAGGAGGAGTTAACCAGAAACTTTATGTTAAAGACAGGATTTTCATGCTGGGGGTCTGGTTCCCAGCTTAAACATGTACAGGTAACCAGCAGATAAAAGTAGGTGTGGCTTGGTCTTGGTGGGCTGGCTACCAATAGGGGCCATAAAACTGATAAGGATTATAGGATATAATTGACTGTAATAATCAGCTGCTGTCCATTTATTTATTAAACAAATACCTTCAAAAACTGGACATAAATTATGCTTCAAAAACAAAGATTTATTTATTTATTAACATTTAAATAGAAAAAAAATCTAGTTTTGTGCGGTAGAAAATAATATAGCAAACATGACTGAAATCAGAAACGATTTTATCTGAATGTCAATTTAGGTTTGGAAGAAATATAATGTGTGTTTCATGTTTTTCTCTGTACGAGTACACAATAACCTATCTGTAACATGATTCACTGTAAAAAGATTTTGGGATATAACACAGTTGTAACACATATCCCAAAAATCGCTAGAACCGCCTCATTGAACATTTGTATGTGTAAAATGCTAGTCCTAGTACTCATGAGAAATAGACCTAGTACCATCACTCTATCGGCCCCCGCCCATTGGGGCTTAAAGAAATATATGGGCTGCATGATGCTTCCACACAGAGCTGAAACTGACCCGCACACAAGTACTGGTAAACAGCTTAGAGGATCTAAGCCTGCCCAGGCAAAGCTGTGCGAGTGGGCCCGTCCATGCTTATAAACCCTATTGGTTTCATTGGGTGACAGGGCTTGAGATGTCATTTCATCTCAGTGTCAGGTAAAAGTTCCACAAAATTGGAAGCAACGTCTCCAAAATGAACTTTTCAGTGTTGATGTGGACGTTAAACATCAAATCAAACAAACAAACCAACACTCTATAGTATATCGTAGGGGCTCGTTTGAAATGCCTCATTGAGGCCATACAAATGTATACCCTCTCTTGCAAGTATATTGTGGGTGCTCGTTAGAACTGCCTGATTAAGACAATTCTAACGAACACCCAAAATCTATATTTTATTTTAAAAAAATCTAAACTGAGATTCGAATGAGATAAGCCTGGACATCTGTTTTATTCATTCAGCCATTCCATCATTTGTTTAGCTGTGCCAATTTTATTTATTTTACTAAGACTGCCTGTGTTTAATTCATTTTCCTTTTTATTTTTCTTCTCCTATAAGAAGAAAAACATGAAGAAGAATAGAAACATCTTTCTATTATATCAAATTTAAAAACAATTCTTTCATTCTTACATTATTTATTTATTTATTTATTTATCAGAAGAAGCTGTTTTCTATAGTGTCAACAAATAATTTTTCAACAAATCTGAAACTTTAATTTATTATAATTTATTTCTTTTTTTTTTTTTTTTTTTTTTTTTGTATATTAGAACTAAATATGCTATATAATTAACCTTTATGAAATATGTTTGTATTTTGTTTCTTTGTCATTTGAAAATAAAAAATATATATACATTAATCATGACTAAATTGTTTTGTTTGTCTATTGAAACCAATTGTTGAGTGTACCTGCTGTTACATAATTGAGATAACAAGGTTAGCTTCAAACAGAGCAGAGCTGTCAATCACTTATTATTAAAATGTCAATCATTGTGATGTCACAATAGGTCTCCATTTACAGCCAATCAGATAAATAGAATTTGATGTTAACCCTTCAGAGGTCAGACAAAGAATGACTCAGGTTTTCCTGTGCTCCCTTAAATAGCCCAGTCCTGTCTTTAACAGAAATTTTCAAAGGGGCATTACCGGGTACTCTATTTATATTTGATGGACCGTGATCTCGAAACCATATGCACTGCCCCACATGATGGTCTGTAAATATGTCAAGTTTCAGCTTGATTAAATGTTAATTGTAGGAGAAGTTAGCCGGAAACGTAATGTTTACAGAAATTTTCAAAAGGACAAAACAGTTTATATTTGGTGGACCATAACCTCGAAACAATATGTCCTACTCAATGTCATGGTCTCACTATATACCAAGTTTCAACTTGATCGGATGTAAAATGTAGGAATTATCAGGAAACAAAAAGTTTACAAATGGACAGACGCCGAGGGGCTTAACTTAATATGACTATTTTTCAAACAGGCATATAAAAACTCAGTTGTATCTCTATAGTTACTGACAACCATTTTTAGAGAGGATATATTTCAATATCAGCAAGGAAGAATCACCTCTATTTTCATGTTTCTTGAAACTATGGTGAAAAGTGACAAATATCTCTAGAGTTACTGACAACCACCTTCAAAAGCCAGGCAATTCTGTAAGTTTATACAGCACCAATATTGACACTCACCTATATCGCCATGTTGATTTGCTACAACTACCAGGTTAAGGCAGCTCTCTTCTTCTTGTAGCCTCGTTGGGTTCAAAAATGCACCAGCCACATTCCCATTGCTAGTCTTTAGACCTACTCTCACAGCCCCTATAATATAGCATAAAAACCTAAAAATTCAGACACCCTGAGGATTTGCTCTAATTCTCCTAAAACTTGAACAAATTTGTTACACTATCGATTCAGCAAGGAGTCCGACAAGAACAGAAGGAAAAGCATTGTGTTGACCCAGATCTGGGTTTGCACTGTTTGCTTAGGCCTGTCCATTCCAATATTTAGAATCATTACAGTAGACAATCCTCTTTAAACTGATAAGGTATCTGAAGGATAGTTTTTGTCAATTCTTCATAAAAACCTATGTTGTGGGTATTCATTAGAAACACCTCACTGAGGCAGTTCTAATGAGTACCCACAATATGGGTTTATATGGAGAAATAAGGAAAACTATCCTTCATTTATCACAAAACACACACCTTATCTGTTGCTATCGTCAATCCTCTTTATACTGACATTGGATGCAATGAAGTAATGTGTTGAAGCACCAAGTAGCAGAGATATTCAAGAATATTGAATTTTATTACTCCAAAACAACAAATGTTGAGACAATTTGTTTGGATCACCATTTAACAGAGATATTCAAGAATATTGAATTTTATTAATCAAAGTAAAAATGTTGAGGACATTTGTTTGAATTGCCAATTAACAAGATATTCAAGAATATTGAATTTTATTACTCCAAATAAGAAATGTTGTGGACACTTGTTTGAATCACCAATTAAAAGAGATATTCAAGAATATTGAATTTTACTAATCAAAGTAACAAATTTTTTGGACATTTGCTTGAATCACAGAGAAATTCAAGAATACTGAATTTTATTACTCCAAATAACAAATGTTACGGACATCAGAGAGCCAAATGAGCTTTGTATTTTCGTAAATTATGGATTAAGCTAGCAAAATACGAAGTGATTTCGTATTTTAATTGTATCATTTACGGTAGACATTTCTAAAGTTACGAAGGGAACTCAAATTTGGATTGTATTTATGCAGCTCTCGGGAGTCATGACTGGCTGTAGGGAATGTTTGGTTACATGTCCATCTACAATTGTCAGCAACAGACTGTAACTGACAGTTTCCTAGATGCTCCCTGCCTCAGGCTTACATATCCAATGGCTAACTTACTCTCTGTGATCAAATTACTTTTTCTTATCAATTCTTCCTAAATTATACCTAACTTTTTCTTATCAAGATAATCCATAATTATAACCTAACTTTTTCTTATCAAGATCTTCCTAAATTATAACCTAACTTTTTCTCATCAAGATCTTCCTAAATTATACCTAACTTTTTCTTACAAGATAATCCATAATTATACCAAACTTTTTCTTATCAAGATCTGCCTAAATTAGAACCTAACTTTTTCTTATCAAGATCTTCCATAATTATAACCTAACTTTTTCTTATCAAGATCTTCCTAAATTATAACCTAACTTTTTCTTATCAAGATCTTCTCAAATAATACCTAACTTTTTCTTATCAAGATAATCCATAATTATACCCAACTTTTTCTTATCAAGATCTTCCTAAATTAGAACCTACCTTTTTCTTATCAAGATCTTCCATAATTATAACCCAACTTTTTCGTATAAAGATCTTCCTAAATTAGAACCTAACTTTTTCTTTTCAAGATCTTCCTAAATTATGACCTGACTTTTTCTAATAAGGAGCTACAGAAAGAATTCCCTAGGGACTCTATAACAAGTTTGAATCAGACATGGAAAATGAGCCATCAGTGTCTGAGCCATCGACTGCATTTTCTTACCTACAGGTCCATCCCAAGGTATACTTGACATCCACAGGGCAGCAGAAGCTGAAACAAAGAGAAACTGTAATATAAACCCTGTCAAGAGAAACCCTGTCAGCAGGGTTTGCAACCAGGCAAGACACAAACCAGCCTGCTCTAAATACTCTAAATGAGCCCCGCCAAGCGAATTGGTGTCTTCGAGCATTCTGTCATAACAAATTTTAACTGCGCATACCCAGCCATTCAGAGGGGCCAAGGATATGGCTTTCTGTCTGAATGTTCCTCTTGATTCACTGCTTGTATGAGCGAGCAGCGAAGGTTCTGGCGAGACTGCGCGGATGCGCAGGCTCGCCTGAACCTTTGCTGCTCGCATAGGCGATAAGTACCAAAATCGCTTGACGGGGCCCAAATATTTTCAGACACTTTTCGATGAATCTTATTGTATAATAAAATATTTTTTTTGCCCTTGAAAAAAAATGCAATCCGTTGCAAACAGTGCAGACCCAGATCAGACTGCTCCTTCAGAAGCAGTCTGATCTGCAAACAGTGTAGACCCTGATCAAACTGCTCCTGTCTGATAAGGGTTTACACTGTTTGTTCAGTCTTATTTATGTGCTGTTTTGGTATCCGAATTTTTAGGGTAAATATGGAAGACTTACAAGAGTGCACTAGCCTCTGATGCTAGAGGTCCCGGGTTCAATCCCTGACAGCTGCAATAAAATTTCGGTGTCCGAACACGCTCCATTGGCATCATTTGCAGGGATGAATGCCATAAAGTGCACAGATCGGGACGTTAACTGGAAGCCCCCCCCCCCCATGCAGGGTGAGTCATGCCCTGTGCAGGTTAAAGACCCCTGCTTTAATTACATGATTACTGTATAGGCTTTCATCCTGCAAACCTTATGTGTATGTAATGTACACCTACGAGTAATGGTCAGATGTGACCGATCGCAGTATAAGTAGAAAGAAAGAAAGAGTCTTGAAATTTTACTTAATAGAAACTAGGGAAATTGCTTGTACTATCCAAGCAACAAACTGTGCAGGTTGCTCTGCATCTTTGCTGTTCGCAAATGTCAAAAACAGGGTTTTTTCATGGTGTGGATCATAAAAGATTCAATCACAGGTGTTTAACTTTTGTTGCTTCCAGAAGATGATGTTAATGATCGATACAATGCAAAGGTTGCTCACTTTGACAAATTTTTTATATTTCAAACCCAAGTTAATACTTTTTTCACAATCCAGAATAAGTTTTATTTTTTTTAAAAAATTAAGAAGCTTCCTTTCATAATTACATTCCTGTATAGAGATGTGAAATCATCCCTTTTTCCAGAGTGGTTATTATTTGTTAGATTTTATTTCTCAGTTTTTGTTTGGGATGGCTGTGGGGTGGGTGGGGGCTGGGGGTTTGGCTTTATGGTCCTTTTAAGACTGTTTCACTTTATACTGAGCCAAGCATTAATCGGAGTTGAACAAAAACCAGAGCTCCTGGACATAATCACATTATTCACATGATTTTCCATTGCAGAACTTGGAGTCCCATGTGATCTATGCGAGGCTTGAACCCATAGTGATGTGAGACCTAATATTTAAGAATCAGCTAGCTTTTGGACTTTAATGTCCCATGCAACACTATTTAAGAAATGTTAAGCCAGTCAGACAACCTAATGATACTTTTTCTCAGCAGGATTGGCCATTCTAAGTTGAATAAACCAATGCAATGCCCTTCTTGATTCATGGGAGAGAATTGCCATAGTAAAAGCAGGATCAATCTCCACAAATGAATGTTGCTGGATTTGGTGGATATCAAACCTACAATCTCTGAGTCACATCACGTTAATAAGTCTGTATAATGAATACCCCCTGTAAAATAGAAGTAGAGGCAATGATCAGGAATCGATACAATTAACCCAAAGCTCCTATCAGAGACACCAAAGGGAAAGAAACACAAATATGAAGCAACAGACCCTAACGGAAAGACCAACAGCGGAAAGCCAAAAGGACAGTTACTTTCCACAAAATGGCCAAAAGGCTATCCAAAATAAAACTAGAATTTGTTTTTCTACAAAAACACAGATGTCTCCCCCGTTTTTGACTGCTAAGTATAACCTTGACATGGGTGGTACTGAGCTGGGTCTTGTGTGCAACACATCTAATGACCGGCCCCGATAGCTCAGTTGATAGAGTGTCCGCTCCGGGGAACGGGAGGTCTCGGGTTTGATCCCGGGCCGCGACATACCAAAGTCGTTAAAAATGGAACTAGCTGCTCCTTGCTTGGCACTCAGATTTACTGGGTAGAGCTAGGACTGGTCGATCCAGTGTCAGGATAATGTGACTGGGTGTGGTATCATGTAATGTGTCTGGGACATGATACTTCAGGGAGGCAGCACTATAAAAGTGAGCATTGAGCGCCCTGTCGCAACCAGACACCGTCGTGATATGACTGAAAAATTGTTGAAAGCGACGTTAAACCGGAATTCACACACACACATCATCTAATGAAGATGAACATTTCTGCATAGTAACTTTAAAAATGTTCATAGAAAAATAAAAAAGTTATTGGCCGTAAACAAAAAAAGCACTTTTTTACCTTTGACCTCTAAGTATGGCCTTGACCTTTGAGGTACAACACATCGTCTCAGCTAATTTTCCATGAGGAATCCATATATGAAATTTCAAAACCCTAGCATACACGGTTCTAAAGTTATGCTATGCATCACTTTTAGCATACATTACAATGGGCACAAATTACCAAAATGACAAAGGGCCATAACTCACAAAGTATTTTTCGGAATTTTGTCATAAGTTAATCAGTTCATCTACTCATCACAACCAATCTACTCACCAACTTTCAAGGCTCTAGCTCCAATAGTTTTTGAGATATCTTGCTGACAAGATTTTATTAAAAAAAAATTTCAAAGGGCAATAACTCTTGAAAGGGGCATAATCAAGACGAGAAAAAAAATACACGTCAGCTAATTTTCCATGAGGAATCCATATATGAAATTTCAAAACCCTAGCATACACGGTTCTAAAGTTATGCTATGCATCACTTTTAGCATACATTACAATGGGCACAAATTACCAAAAAGACAAAGGGCCATAACTCACAAAGTATTTTTTGGAATTTTGTCAAAAGTTAATCAGTTCATATACTCATCACCACCAATATACTCAACAACTTTCAAGGCTCTAGCTCCAATAGTGTTTGAGATATTTTGCTGACAAGATTTCATTAAAAACATTTCAAAGGGCAATAACTCTTGAAAGGGGCATAATCCGGACGAGAAAAAAAAATACACGTCAGCTAATTTTCCATGAGGAATCCATATATGCAATTTCAAAACCCTAGCATACACGGTTCTAAAGTTATGCTATGCATCACTTTTAGCATACATTACAATGGGCACAAATTACCAAAATGACAAAGGGCCATAACTCACAAAGTATTTTTCGGAATTTTGTCATAAGTTAATCAGTTCATCTACTCATCACAACCAATCTATTCACTAACTTTCAAGGCTCTAGCTCCAATAGTTTTTTAGATATCTTGCTGATAAGATTTTATTAAAAAAAATTTCAAAGGGCAATAACTCTTGAAAGGGGCATAATCCGGACTAGAAAAAAAAACACGCGTCAGCTAATTTTCCATGAGGAATCCATATATGAAATTTCAAAACCCTAGCATACACGGTTCTAAAGTTATGCTATGCATCACTTTTAGCATACATTACAATGGGCACAAATTACCAAAATGACAAACGGCCATAACTCAAAGTATTTTTCGGAATTTTGTCAAAAGTTAATCAGTTCATCTACTCATCAACACCAATATATTCACCAACTTTCAAGGCTCTAGCTCCAATAGTTTTTGAGATATCTTGCTGACAAGATTTTATTAAAAAAAATTTCAAAGGGCAATAACTCTTGAAGGGGGCATAATCCGGACGAGAAAAAAATATGTGTCAGCTAATTTTCCATGGGGAATCCATATATGAAATTTCAAAACCCTAGCATACACGGTTCTTTAGTTATGCTATGCATCAAAAGCGTAACGGACGGGCGATCGAACCAAAACTAATATGCCCCTCCAACTTTTTCAAAGTTGGGGCATAATAAGAAAGTTATTGACAGAACACAAAAAAAGGCTCTTTTTTTACCTTTAACCTCTATGTATGACCTTGACCTTTCAGGTACCAACTGGGTCATGCGTGCAACACATCATCTCATGGTGGTTAACATTTCTGCCTAGCAATTTCAAAATCCATCTAAAAATAAGAAAGTTATTGACCAAACACGAAAAAAGGCCCCTTTTTTACCTTTGACCTCTATGTTTGACCTTGACATTATAGGTACCAAACTGAATCATGCATGCAACACATCGTCCCATGATAGTTAACATGTTTGCCAAGTAACTTCAAATTCTATTTAAAAATAAGCAAGTTATTGACAAAACCCGAAAAAAGGCCCCTTTTTTTACCTTTGACCTCTAATTGTGACCTTGACCTTTGAGGTACCAACCTGGGTCATGCACGCAACACATCGCCTTATATTGGTTAACATTTCTGCCAAGTGATTTCAAAATCCATCTCAAAATAAGAAAGTTATTGACCAAATACGAAAAAAAAGGCCCCTTTTTTGACCTTTGACCTCTAAGTATGACCTTGACCTTTGAGGTACCGACCTGCCTCATGTGCACCACACATCGTCTCATGGTTGTTAATAATTATGCCAAGTAATTTTAAAATCCATCTCAAAATTAGAAAGTTATTGACCAAATACGAAAAAAAGGCCCCTTTTTTGACCTCTAAGTATGACCTTGACCTTTGAGGTACAGACCTGCCTCATGCGCATCACACATCGTGTTATGGTTGTTAATATTTCTGCCAAGTAATTTTATAATCCATCAAAAAATAAGAAAGTTATTGACCGGACACGATTTGCCCATACATATATATATACAAACTTCTAAGGGAGATAATTCAAAAAGTATAAATGCGAGAGTTATAGTTCTTGCGCACTGCATGTCGTCTAATGCTGATTAATATTTATACGAAGTTTCATGAAGATAGCTCTAACGGTTTTCAAGTTACAGAGCGGACACGAATGTGTGACAGACGGGGGAGACATAATAACATAAGCGACACAAACACCCAAAGAAATACCAAAACAAAAATAAAGTGCGACAGAAGAACTGCCTTGGAACGGTCAGCGGAGAAACAAATTCCACTGGGGGCTTAAATCCATTTTACATGGCCACAATCCTCGCCATTACTTCTGTCGCGTTTAAGACAAATAATCTGTTCAGTCCGCATGAAGGCCTCCTACATTGTAACTCATCAGTGCAACATCTTCTGGAACACAAAAATCAAACAACCACAGATGAAACAACGGTGAGGACTCGACAGAAAGAAACAACAGAAATGCTGGAGCAAAAGAAAACTAATAGTTAAGACTCCAACCCTGCTTTATATAGTGAAAACTGGGCTTACAGGGGTATATGTTGTTCTTCCTTAGTCTGATCCAAATTATAGATTGCGGGTACTCGTTAGAACCAGCTCAATGAGGTGGTTATAATGAGCACAACAATTAATATCTGGTGCAGAAATAAGTAAAATATCACAAATTTTCCTTAGGAAAATATCAGTTCTGCAGATTTGAAATAATGGACCATGTCATTTGGGGGTGGAGGTGGGTTGTTACCCTAATGAAAAACAAGACATGCATTCTTGAGCTGTTGGGCTAGATTTAATGGAAAACAAACAGGAAATCAACATACACATCCACACACACCCACACAACAACAATAGTTTATCGGCGGGTTTTATAAATTTCAGTGAAATTTCATGTAGGAGTGTATCTTCTCATAACAAGCCATTCACATGTTCCAATCAAAGGGGGTCTTTCATTTGTGCCCATGCATGTTTTTTCTTTAAACTTTGTATATTAATAACTCAGCATATACAACCTATAAAAATGTATTTAATAAATTATATAAATCAAAATAGGACTCAGGAGGCCACTCTAACTGACTCCCTCCATTAGCTGGTGTCTGTCTCTAAATAAGTGCGTCTTAAATCTTATGTTTTATTTAGTTTCAAGATCTGTGTACTGGATTGAATGCAGAACTCCATAGGCATTCCTTTGATACTAAAAAACCTTTTGAATTAATTAAAGTTTTTATTTTCTGATGAAATACTTATCAAAAATCTCATTTTTTAATTAAAATTTAAAAAAAAAATATCAAAATTCAATCCCTAAGATAAATATGTTCTAGTCTTTGTCAAGATTTCATTTTGCTAGGAAAACTTGCCAAATGTATCTTCTTTAGCTATGCCAATTTTCATGAAAATCCGAAACCGGTAACACTGTAGTTTTACACCTTTAATGGATGTAAGTCGTTTCTGCAAAATTTACTATTTTATTGAAAGCATCCAAGAACCTTACAGAAGGGCAATTCGTAACACTTTGGTGATAAAAATGAGATTATACAAATCAAAAAGAATACATATTGAGCTGATCTAGCTTAGAAACTATTGAAATAGCATGAATTTCTGACATTTTCCTTTCATTTATACACTGTGATCTATCCAAAATAGTAGATAGTAAAACACTAAATCAAAAGGTATTCTAATCAACAAATTAGGCTTAACAACATATATTGCTTTTTTATTAGCAGCAAAATTATTGTGAACATGTGCAACTTTATTTAATGACTTTGCTACTCAAATAGGTGTAAGGCAAGGAGATCCATTATTTTCATTTCCATACCAAGCTGGTATGCAAGGACGCAATGGTCAGAGGTTTGTTGTTACTAGTAAAAATAGTTCTGTTGGTAAATCCATGGCCAGATTAAGCCTTAGATATACTCTGTCTTTATGAACGCTGGATTATTATCCTAACAAAAAAGTTACAGTAATTATTGGTTAGTACTCCCAAAAATCGAAAATGTCACTGATATTGAGTTTCTGTTGCAAAAGATATCATTGATGGATGAGGCGCAGAATATTTGGTGTAAACAAAGCTGTTCCATGACCTAGAGAAATTTTGCTATTAGACAGGGAGAGAAAGAGTTTCCTTCCTTATAGTACACATGCATAAATATATCTCTTTTCTGCATTGGTATTGTAATTGTTGATGTTTCTTTAGTGTCTTATTTTTTTCTATTTACTTTGTCTATATAGTGGTTAATTTATCGGAAGCGAGCTTTTAGTATTTTTTTCTGGTTGTAAAACTTTCAACCACTTCTTGAATGTTTCTGCTGAATGCAAGTTCACTGGTTTTTTTTAGCACTGTTCTTGCTAGCTTTTTGTTCATAAATAATTAACAGTACATTTCTGTGCAATGTATCTCTCAGCTTAGAAAGAGCATTGCAGTGTTTGGACAGAAAAAAAGCATCACAATGTTTTTACTGAAAATAATTTAAAATCCTAAGAGTAATGCGATAACTTCTCGCAGATTGAATAATTATTATCAGCAGTTTAAATGCTTCTTGATATCTTACATAATGTGCTTTGTAATTACTGCAACAACTGCTGAGAAAGGTAAATGAAGTGAAGGACCTATACAAATTTATAGACAACATAATCATGATCACATAAGTTTTGGAACACTGGCAAATGTACAACCATGTGAATTCTAAAAGCAAATTCAAATGGCTTTGGAATACAGCTTCAGAAAGCCGTTTGATTTCGTTCATATGGGCTATACAAAAAAGATAGATTGGCTAGTGCCTATGCAGATACAAATTCTGAAAACTAAATGTCCAGGAAAAGTAATCTCAACTGTTATTGATTTTCCCTAGGGTAAACCTTTCTTTTTAAATGGACAGTTAGGGTTAAATAAACAAACAACAGTTTGAGTTGAGAGTCATTTATCTCGAGTCGGATAACAAATCTTGCAAAATCTGAAGCAACATCTAAAGTGACTGGTATGTTGTTGATTTGAATGTTAGATCTAAACATTACCTTAGCACCATTACCAAATTAGACAAGAAAGACAGAAAGAAAACTGTGCACATGATTACATGGGTGTGTTTGATGACGTTTGTCATCAAAACCTTTGCGGTAAAGTTCTGTAGACAAAATAGTTTGTTCCATAGGGGGCCAATTTTTCCAAAATGGATGTTTTGAAATAATACTTATAATTATGCTATGAACTACTTACACAAACCATACTATACTATAGCCATCCAAATTGAAAGTAATAGTAAAGTATTATTAAACAGCATGACCAAAACATGATAATCATATAATTTCAAATTTTGCTAAATCAGGACTATCAGTATTCTGTCTGTTAAAACACAATGTTACCGGTCCTCAATTTACATAAAAATTCATCAACATGCTCCTAAGATATGTGGGTAGTTTTCATGCTAAAATGGTGTCTTGACAAAAATTGGAACATGGTAAAAATGCATATAAAATTTTAATGAATACAAAAATAGGAGCTGAAATATGGGGACACCATCAAAGAAAACTGAATGCCCAGCAACTATTACTACACATATGAGGTAATTTGTAGTATCAACTATCTCACCAATTATGGCTTTAATTCATAAAACATAGCAGCATTAGATATATGAAAGTCTGAATACTGTAGACAAGTTTATATGAGAGTACTCTCTGTTGTGATAGTGACTTCATAAAATATGTAATAAATTTACTACGGAAATAAAATTTAAAAGTGAATGCATCGTAATTATAATGGATATACCCAAGGCAATTATTGTGCATTATTTCATCAAAATCCAAGCGTGGGCAGAAACCAATGCAAATTTCCTATACCTTGAAAGACCCCCTTTTAGTTATTTTTCAAGTTTATAAGAGAATGTGAAGCAAACTGATTTCAATATAAAAACAAACCTTTAATTGAGCCCCGCCAAGAGAATTTGTGTCTTCGAGCATTGTGTCATGACAAATTTTAACTGCGCATGGCCAGCCATTCAGAGGGGCCAGGGATATGGCTTTCTGCCTGAAGGTTCCTCTTAATTCACTGCTTGTATGAGCGAGCAGTGAAGGTTCTGGCGAGACTGCGCGGACGCGCAGGCTCGCCTGAACCTTTGCTGCTCGCATAGGCGATAAGTACCAAAATCGCTTGACGGGGCCCAATTTATCATGATCACCTATGAGATTGAAACAACAAAATAATTTGACTGAACCATTTGACCAGCTGTCACAAAAAGATATCACACTCCTTCACAATATTTCATGGAAATTTCACAAAACGTACCAGTGGAATATGGATTATCTCACCTGCATTGATACTGGCAATATCTGGATCATTCTGACCATCCACAGACAACAGATTACATGTCACCTAAAACATTCATAATATACTTATAAAAGGAAAAACAGAATTACAAACCCTTTTAACCCATAGTATTTGGACATCTTAACTCCTAGCCATTACGGCTGGCTTATCGGAACTGAAAAGATAATCGATTATCAGTCCCGTCACTGCAATCGATAACCAATTAGTAATCGCTAAGGCTTTTGTCATTATTTTACCTGAGTGGCTTTCTGTCTGGACATGACTCTTACCATATGTTGCACTTTACCATATGTATATTTGAACAGACAGGCCCGAGCAAACAGTGTAGACCCAGATGAGACACCACATAATGCGGCATCTCATCAGGGTCTGCACTGTTTGCCACTCATCCAGCTATTTTAGGCATAACTTTGTGCAGTAAATTGTACGAATCAAGTAATCGATTAAAAGCAAATCAGAAATGATAATCATTTTTTTGGAATTTATCGATCGATTAATCGATTATAGGATTAATTGTGTCAGCCTTACTAGCCATGTTTGTTCTAAAATTTTCTACCCCATGTTATGTCTATAATAGATGAACAAGTGGTAAACAGTGTAGACCCTGATTAGATGCTGCATTCTGTGACATCTCATCTGGGTGTATGCTGTTTGCTCAGGCCTCTCTGTCCAAATACATAGGTAATTCAATCCCACAATTCTAATATCGTATGAAATGAACATTGCCAGTCGAACTGCAATCAGAATAATTATGTTTAAACCAAGTGGAAAATCTTACATTGCAGCCATTTAAAATATGAAATTTGTATGACCACAAATGTAAGATTCTGTTTATCATATCTGTTTCCCAGAATAATGCTATTGTCTAATAATTAATTTATTGCAACAGAATGATGTCTGATTACCATGGACAGAGTCACAATGTTACATGCTTGAAACCAAGTGCAGGATGTGTGATGATGACGATGATGATCATGATGATTTTTGTTCAAAATCATAGATCATGGTACTTGTTAGAAACGGCTAAATGAGCGCATACAATCTATGTTTTATGCACAAATAATAAATATTAAAAGTATTACAAATTTTCCTCCGACAGAAAAAAATGTCATTTTTCATTCATTAAAGAAATCACAATTAACCCTTCTCTTGCTGAATATTCAGTTTAGCCACACCCATTTATGACTTTGACCCAATCAGGCGATTTTATGTACTTTATTCCTACAAATTCATAAACTGAATTTCAAACAGAGTAGATCCTGATCGATCTGGATCTACACTGTTTGCAAAGAAAAGGGTTGTCGTGAACAGCAGAATAAGAGTTAAGTAACTGAAAAGAGGGAGACACTTGTGACAAAGGTGAACACAGATGGATGAATGAAATTTGGTGAGCTATATGAAACTGTACAGATCATCTGAGAAAACCCATAAGAAAATATTTGACCTTTTTACCCTTATCCTGCTGAATAAATTACTTCAACTACACCCATTTCTGACATACAGCCAATCAAAATACTCGATATTATGTATTCATGGAATTCATAAACTGCATGACAAACAATGTATATCCTGATCAGATCAGGATCTATACTGTTCGCAAAGGTAGGGTAAGTCGTGTTCAGCAGGGTAAGGGTTAAGCTATGTGTGTGTGAATTCGGGTTTAAGGTCGCTTTCAACAATTTTTCGGTCATATCACGACGGTGTCTGGTTGCGACAGGGAGCTCAATGCTCACTTTTATAGTGCTGCCTCACTGAAGTATCATGTCCCAGACACATTACATGGTACCACACCCAGTCACATTATCCTGACACAGTGTCGACCAGTCCTAGCTCTACCCCATAAATCTGAGTGCCAAGCGAGGAGCAGCTAGTACCATTTTTAATGACTTTGGTATGTCGCGGCCCGGGATCGAACCCGTGACCTCCCGTTCCCCGGAGCGGACACTCTACCAACTGAGCTATCGGGGCAGGTAAAAAAAGGGTTAAGCTATACGCTACATTGTCTCACCTGAACTTCTTTATTATAGCCAGGTGGAAACATAGGTCTGATAGATCTATCTGCAACATGAACAGAACATGTTATTTAAGTGAGATGATATATATTCAGGGAAAGTAAGTCATTCATAAATAGTTTTGTTTCCCTTATCTCTAGTGGCCTACTCTTAAGGAGAAAATGTTTTCTTTTGAGGGCTCTTTGCAGAGGGACTCAGTGTAACAGGAAAAAGAGCATGTGTTGGAAGTTGTTTTGTTTGTACTGGAGTTTAATGACCCAGTCAACCCAATTTAGGTCACTTTTGAGCCAGTCAGTTTACCTATCCACACTTTCCCTGGGCAGACCTATACCTAAGGGGTTAACCAGTACAGTGCACATGCTTTCGCCAGAAAATGACAACTGCCCTTATTGAATCAGCGGAAGGGAGAGAAAGACCGTAGAAAAGATTTCAGAGACTGACAACTGCCCCGATTGAATCAGCGGAAGGGAGAGAATGACCGTAGAAAAGATTTCATGATCAATCTCTACAAAAGAATGTTGCCGACCCCGGCAGGTATTGAACGTTGAAAGTTGTCAGGTTTTGTTATGGAATTCCAGGCCTATTAAACTTGATTTTTCTGTCTAACAGTATCATCTTTTCTTAAAAGTGACATAGGAAGAGGTTTTAGTAACAACAAATGAAACTAGAAATGCGTCCATAGGACATGCATGCCCCCGCCTGAAAATATGTCTATGTTCGTATTCATCCATAGAAAGTTATTGATCGTGTATAAGTTTTGGACACTTTTTTCACATTTGACCTCTAAGTATGACCTTGACCTTGGAGGTAAGGACCTTGGTTTTGTGTGAGGCAGATTGTCTTATGATGGCCAACATTTCTGCCAAGTAATTTCAAAATCCATCCAGAGATAAGAAAGTTATTGACTGTGTTTAAGTTTTGGACCATTTTTTTTAATCTTTGACTTCTAAGTATGACCTTGACCTTGGAGGAACGGATCTGGGTTTGCATGTGACACATCGTCTCATGATGGTTAACATTTCTTCAAAACGATTTCAAAATCCATCCAGAAATAATTAAGTTATTGACTGCGTTTAAGTTTCGGACCCTTTTTTACCTTTGACCTCTAAGTATGCCCTTGACCTTGGAGGTACGGACCTGGGTTTTGCACGTGACACATCGTAACATTTCTACGAAGTAATTTCAAAATTCATCCAGAAATAAGAAAGTTAATGACTGCGTTTAAGTTTCAGACCCTTTTTTACCTTTGACCTCTAAGTATGACCTTGACCTTGGAGATACAGACCTGGGTTTTGCATGTGACATGTCGTCTCATGATGGTTAACATTTCTGCCGAGTAATTTTAAAATCCACCAAGAAATAAGGAAGTTACTGGCCTTTCCACCATTCTTTGAATGGGGGGGGGGGGGGGGATAATAAAATGTATTTTATTACAAACCTATCATTCTACTTGTAAGTATTTCTTTCTCTGATGCCCCGAGTTCTCGTCGCAAATGATTGGTTGGTATTCTACCAGCTGCCGCTGCTTTCTGTCTATAGTCAACCTGAAATTTTGTAGCTTGCATGTGACTCTAGGGCCTATCTGTTCAAACTTTTGTTAGATTAACCCTTTTTGTACCAAATGGAATCTTCCTCCTTATATATAGCAGGAGGCCATTTCAAAATTTAGGAATGTCAGGCTGTGTTTTCTTCAAACTTTATTTGGAAAATGGCTGGACTTTTTGCAAATAGTGTGGGCCCTGATCAGATGCCACATTCTGGGGCGTCTGATCAGGTCTGCACTGTTTGCCAGGGTACCCATTTTTGGGTTTCCGGTACAAAATGGGTTAAAGAGCTTGTTAGTTGTCAAAACTTTAACTGTTTTGGTGAATACAAAACGGTTGGACATTTGTGAAATCATGATCCAAATGGGGTTAGGGGAGATCATTTCACCCTAGAGCTGATTTTTTGGGCCTTGTCTCATCCCTATAGGAGACAGAATATCCTATTTGGTATGGTAAAAAACAATCTTTCTGATGACACCATATGTCATGGTATATGGTTACTCAAAGCTCAAACATTCAAACATTTGCATCAACTTTTTCTTTGTGTGTGTGTGTTTTTCATTACCTATTTCCACCCCCCCCCCCCCCCCATTCTCTCTCTTTTCTCTTACTATAATGATCCTAAGTATTGGGACAGATAGGACTGTGCAAACAGTGCAGACCCAGATCAGACTGTATCCTAAAGGAGCAGTCTGATCAGGGTCTACACTGTTTGCCATTCCCTCTGCACTTTTAGGCTCCTTGCTAGATCCTTAAACAAATTTCTTAAAATTTCAGAATTATAGCAAGACCTGAAGGTATCAGAATTTTTAGGATCCTATATGATATGTATTTTCTTTTCTCTTCTGTTTTCAGGTGTATCTTCATTGTGGCTGTACTTGTTTGGTACATACAGCATGTCTTCTCAAACGAAGCCGGTCAAAATGAAAGATGACCTCCATATAAGCGCATAGCTTACTGTCAAATCCTATATATCCTTGTATGTATATGTGTATTTGTGCTTTGAAACTCAATAAATATTGTTTAAACCAAAATGAAAATTTAAGAGGCTATTTCCTTGTCTTTTTTGGCTAGTTTTGGTTCCTAGTATCTCTCAGAGGGCTGATATGCATGCTGTGAACAGTTGTGGGAATACCATATTCAGAAACACCCATGTCAAAAGTATGGTTGAATGTGGGACAGAATGTGGATTATGTAAACCTCCACTGCAAGAAATAACAACAGTAATTTTGTTCTAATTTTTCTCATTTTCTCCATTAAAACATGTATGCTGCATGCATATGTGTATGTGTATTACTGAATTAATGCTGAACAAAACTTACAGTCATAGGTAGAAAACTGGAAACGGACGTCTCTTTTGACCCAACCACGGTCACTAATACAGCTGTGTTACCAACCTAAAGCAGAGAAGAAATATTTAAACTTTATTTTTACCCTTTCAATTACACCAAAATTTTTATGGTTATTTTTGTAAGCATTTTCAAATGTGTGGATGTTATAGTTTGGTCTGATATGATGGAGGAAGCCACAGTACCAACAGAAAACCATACAATTTACTGGTGACACATGCCGACAGCTGAAATCAAACTCAGGCATTAGCAGTGACAAGTAAGGGGCATACATACCCATGCTATCTTAGCTACTCAATCTGCAAATCTGGCTGAAGAACCAGTCTTGATTTCATTCAGTGTTCAGTGATAGAGACCAGTCTTGATTCTATTCTGTACTTTGTTTACTTCTCATATGGAACCAGTCTCGATTTCTTGCTCAATTTCTGTACACAGCCTATCAATCTCCCTCTGTGGAACCAATCTTGATTTTGTTCTTATCTACTTTACATTATGTTATCACACCTGAGTGACGTAGTGCATACTATCATATTGCAAAAAGGATAATTCTACTGTAGAGATTTTGATATTTTCTTTTTTTTACTCAAAACGTAGGTTGTGGTTGCTTGATAGAACTGCATCACTGAGGCGGTTCTACCAAGTACTAACGACCTATGTCTAAGAGCAGAAATAAGAAAGTTATGAATATATCCCTGTAACCATGGTAACCTCAAGTTTTCTCTCTATATAGTGGGATTTACCCAGGTGTTCATTACATAGCCTTGTAAACCTGAGGCCAGTTGTTCAAAACTAACGACGTCGTTAGTTAACATATCGTTAAAACTTTGATAATTTATTATGGCAAATATGCTAATATTTGTGCTGAAAAAAATGTGAGCAGCTTCTGCGGAACCAAAATCTGCTCACATTTTTTCAGCAAAAATACCAAAACTTTATATATTAAACTTGCTAGAACAGTTAACAATATGGCCACTAACGAGCTCTTTAAGCTAACAATGCTTTGAACAACTGGGCCCTGATGAACTACTGAGATTACCAGATATCTTTATGAGACATACCCATTCAATGTAATATTATTATTCAGAGCTTTTCCAGTATTAAATTTGTTAATTTTGTATTATCATTACGATAACACACCCGTGCAACATACTGCATTTTTTCACATCTACAAAATGGCCCCCTTTTTTATGAAAATCAGTGATAATTTTCTTATTTATACTGCAAACATAGCTTGTGGGTACTTGTTAGAACTGCCTCAATGTACCCACTGCTTATGTTTTGAAGTCAAAAATAAGAAATATAATGTATACCCCTGTAAACCCCTGTTATCTCTATATGAAGTGGAGTTTAGGGGAAGTGTTCGTTTCACAGACTTGTTCATGTGATGTTATGCTAAACATAGAATGTGCATGATTGTTAGACATCACAGATACAGTTTTATAACAAAGTACCCATAACTGATGTTATAAAACAGAATAGAGCCATATGTAAATCTCACTTTTCCCTTTTACATTTATAAAGTGTGATTCTTGCATAAATAACTATGCGCATGGCTGTTTGAAGCCATTGTCAAATGGACCGAAAGCCGTGCTCAAACAGCAAAAACCATGTCAAATCATGAAATCCGCGTGCTGTTTGAACATGAATTTTGAGCTTTTGATATCACAAGACTGGCCTTGCTTTGTTTACGTCCCTTTGCGCGAAGTAACTTTATCGCCCAGAACAAAGCGTTTTAGGGTTCTATGATGACGAAGATGGTTACTGCATAACAAAGTCATTGTAAACAACATTCTGAACTGGCCACCATGTTGGTTCGCCGGTTGCATTTGAAGAGTTTATATGGAGTTTATTTGGAGCTTTTGGGCTTTTTCGTCAGAATTTCCAGTCAGAATGGTAAGTTATGCAAGCACAACGATCATCCATGGTTATTTCATTGCATTAACATTTTCCGGATCCCTCGGAAGATATTTAACATGAGGCCTAGTGGCCTCATGTTCAAACAGCTTCCTCATGGTCCGGCAAATGTTAGTGCATGAAAAACCATGGTTGATCCCTATATTTACATATGCAAACAGTCTTACCTCTACAACTGCTGCTCCATCTGCAAATCTAGCCAGGGAACCAGTCTTGATTTTCATTCTGTGATCATTAGAAAAACACATACTGGATAACCCATTCCATACTAGTGGACCCTTCCATAGCTATATTTTGGACAAGTCCATTTGTCATATTAGGGATGTCAGGCCTATTTTTTGTTTTTATTCTATTTTTGATGGAAAATTCTGTCAGCAAATAGTGCAGGCCCTGATCAGATGTCACGTTCTGCGGCATCTGATCTGGGCCTGCACTGTTTGCCAAAGTACCCCTATAGGGGTTTCCTGTATGCAATGAGTTAATGTGATAGTTTGCATTCTTTCATATAGGGCCCCGTCAAGCGATTTTGGTACTTATCACCTATGCGAGCAGCGAAGGTTCAGGCGAGCCTGCGCATCCGCGCAGTCTCGCCAGAACCTTCACTGCTCGCTCATACAAGCAGTGAATCAAGAGGAACCTTCAGACAGAAAGCCATATCCCTGGCCCCTCTGAATGGCTGGGCATGCGCAGTTAAAATTTGTCATGACGGAATGCTCGAAGACTCAAATTCGCTTGGCGGGGCTCATATGCAAAACTAACATTTTTCTGATGGAAGTTTGCTATATTTCTTTTATCTCTTCTCAAAACTTGGGTTGTCGGCAGTTTTAATGAGAGCCCACACCCTATTTCATTGAGCAGAAATAAGAAAACAAGAAGGCCATGATGGCCCTGGATTGCTCACCTGAACCATAGTGTAACAAGTGGGCCCCGGGGAGGGCCACTATTGGCCCCAGGACTATAATTTGCATTATCTTGAGGGATGTCTAAAGGTGAAGCTTCATACCAAATATCAAAGACCGGAGCCTTCTGGATTCAAACCGGAAGATTTTTAAAGGTTCTTATTATTATAAGTCTAAATATACCTGTGGGCCCCGGGGCAGGGCTATTTTCGGCCCCAGGGCTATAATTTGAACAAACTTGGTCTTGGTCCACTAGACAAAGCTTCATACCAAATATCAAAGAACTGAGCCTTCTGGTTTCAGACAAGAAGATTTTTAAAGGTTTTCCCTTTTTAAGTCAATTGTTTGTTTGTTTGATTTGAGGTTTAACGTCCCCGTCAACACTGTGAAAGTCATTTTGGAGACGTTTCTTCCAATTTTGTGGGACTTTTACTTACCCGACATTGAGATGAAATGACATCTTAAGCTCTGTCGCCCAATGAAACCAATAGGGTTTATTAGCATGGACAGTCCCCCTTGCACCCCGGTTCCTGGACAGGCTTAGATCCTCCAAGCGGTTTACCAGTACTAGTGTGCTGGCCAGATTCAGCTCTGCGTGGAAGCATCATGCAGCCCATATATTTCTTCAAGCCCCTACAGGCGGGGTGGGTTTTTAAGTCAATGTAAAACTAAAAGGCCACAGGGCAGGGGCATTTTTGGCACCAGGGCTATAATTTGAACAATCTTGATAAAAGTCCACAAGACGAAGCTTCATAGTTCATACCACATATCAAACACATGAGACTTCTGGTTTCAGACAAGCAGATTTTTAAAGGTTTACGTAAGTCAATGTAAAACCAAAGGGCCTCAGGGCGGGGGCATTTTTGGCTCCAGGGCTATAATTTGAATCTTGGTAGAGGTCCGCTAGATGAAGCTTCAAACCAAATATCAAAGACCTGGGACTTGCGGTTTCAGGAGAAGATTTTTTAAGATTTTTCCTATATAAGTCAATGTAAAACCAAAGGGCCCTGGGGCATGGGCATTTTTGGCCCCAGGGCTATAATTAGAAGAGTTTTGATAGAGGTCCACTAGATGAACCTTCACACCAAACTATAATCAAAGACCTGGGCCTTGTGGTTTCAGAGTAAAATTTTCATGTAAAACAATAGGGCCCCGCATCAGGGGCATTTTTGGTGCAAGGGCTCTAATTTGAACAATCTTGGTAGAGGTCCACTAGATGAAGCTACACAACAAATATCAAAGACCTGGGCCTTTTGTTTTGAGATGAGAAGGTTTTTTAAGATTTTCCCTTTATAAGTTAATGTAATACCAAAGGGACCCGGGGCGGGAGCATTTTTTGCCCCAGTGCTATAATTTGAACAATCTTGATAGAGGTTCACAAGACGAAGCTTCATATCAAATATCAAACACCTGAGCCTTCTGGTTTCAGAGAAGAAGATTTTTAAAGGTTTTCCCAAAATAAGTCAATGTTAATTTTCCCATGTCAAAACTGTGGAAATATCTACACTATCCTTATCAAATATACGTAGTTAATTAATTAATATTTAATAAAAACATTATTATAAACAGAAATAAATATAATTAGGTTATTCTTTAGTAATAATATTACTAATTTGATTTAAAATACATATTGCCAATCCTTAAAGTGATTTCCGTGACTTTGATTTGCATGCTTAATTAACTGACGATTATTGTTTATGCTAGGGTTGAAAAAAATGTTAACTAGACAATTTAACAGACTACAATTTTACCGGCCCCGATAGCTCAGTGGTAGAGCGTCCGCTTCGGGAATGGGCCGCGCCATACCAAAGGCGTGAAAAATGGTACTAGGAGCTCCCTTGGCTGACGCTCGCATTATCAGGGGTAGTCCTAGGAAGATAAATGAAGGCAGGTAAGTATTTGTTAGAGGATACTTTGTTTGTCGCAATAAAAGCTCTACAGAGCTTATGTTATTTGTTTCGAATATGCGACGTTAAATAAAGCTTCTTTATCTTTATCTTTTTACAACAATCTTACCATAATTTATATATATACCTTAATTAATTTATTAATTACAATGATAATATCTATATCGTATCCTACTGAACTTTGGTGATTTCCAAGGCGATTCCTCAACCAAACCCAACCTGACCAAATCCAACAAAACCCTACCCAACCCACCTCTTTCTCAACCCTATCCAGTCATCCAATGGTGGTTTCTGATCTTCCCAGGGTGATTTCGATGTATTTCTGTCTTTCCGGTGACCCACCCAACCCATTGAACTGAACCACCAGAACCCTTACCTAAACCTAACCATCAGTACCTACACCTAACAGAGTCGGTAAACAGCTGTAGATAGCATAAAGCGCGCCAAATGTCACATACTATGCCTCTGTCAAAATACCTTTTCCTGAAATAACCCTCAATACCAATTGACCCAATGTTGTCCGTCTCAGAAGAGAAAGCGCGTGATGTCAGCCAATTGCGCCTACACAACTGCCATACATGCTTATCGGACAACTGTCTAAAGAGCTTCATTCGCTTCTGATTTTGAGAAAACGTTATCAATATAGGTCTTTTACAGTTTACACACACTGCTCTCATGAGCGCTGACATTTTGGAAGTGCTCGATTATACAGCAATAGATTTGAGGTACAACGGTAAACCGAAACCAATACATTGGTAAAACGGAACACTAATGTGTGTTTGAATTTGAGGTTTGACGTCCCCGTCAACACTATTTAGGTCATTTTGGAGACGTTGCTTCCAATGTTTTTGGGACTTTTACCTGACACTGAGATAAAAGGATAATATCTGTATCGTATCCTACTGAACTTTGGTGATTTCCATGGCGATTCCCCGACCAACCCATCCCTACCAAAACAACCTGACCAAATCCAAGAAAACCCTACCCAACCACGATTGACATTGACTGGAATAAGCTTTATGTATCTTTGGGCATGCCCGCAAGACAGGTACAGACCCATTTGATTGACATTGTTCAGGAGCACTGCCTCTCTCAGGTTGTCGATATCCCTACAAGACAAGAACGGACCCTAGATATCCTTCTTACTAACAATCCAACCCCAATTACAAGAGTTAAGGGAATGCCACCTATTGGTCGAGAGACCCTGATATAGTGCTGGTAGAGCATGATATTAAAGCTGAAAGGGTCCTTCAGTCTCCTCGTAAGGTTTACCTCTATAAACGGCCTGATATGCACGGTCTAAAAGACCACATGCTTGCTTTTGCAGACCGTTTTATGTCGCAGGACTTTGCTCACGTTGATGTTGATGAGATGTGGATTGAATTTAAGACGGTCTTACTCAGTGCTGTAAACAAGTTTATCCCGTCTAAGATGACTAAATGTAAACTTGGATACCCATGGATAGATGCCCGCATTAGGGCATTAATTAGGAAAAGGGGAAAACTGTATCACAAGGCCCACAGGGCAGATAATGATGCCCTGAAGAGTCGCTACAGGAGACTCAGAGCCTTCGTTCAAAAGGAAATAAGAGATGCATATTGGAGATATGTCTCCAATATCTTCAATCCCCTGGATACAGACACTGCTTTAGAAGACTGTAGCCAAAACGATCGACTTAAAAAATTTTGGTCCTTTATGAAAAACTTGAAGAAGGATTCCACGGGTGTAGCTTGTTAAAGAGAAAATGGTATCTTGAAAACTGGAGCCAAAGATAAAGCTGATATACTCAATAGACAGTTTGAGTCTGTGTACACCCGGGAACAAGTAGGTGCCCTCCATCAAAAGGACCAAGCCCCTATCCAGACATAGATGATCTATTCATTTACCCAAATGGGGTAAAACAATCTACTAGACCGTCGTAACCCCCACAAATCTTCAGGTCCTGATGACCTCAGCACACGTGTGTTAAAAGGATGCAGTGCAGAAATTGCTCCAGTCCTTGCCTGCATCTTCAACCAGTCCCTGGCCCAGGATAAGGTCCCAGATGATTGGCTTCAAGCCAATGTGGCACCCATTGACAAGAAAGGGGAAAAGTATGACCCTGCCCATTATAGGCCAGTATCACTGACTTGTATTTGCGGTAAGTCTTTGGAGCACATCATCATGGTCAAAACCATACAACATCTTACAGAGCACAAGATCCTTGTTGAGTCCCAACAAGGATTTAGAAGCGGTAGGTCATGTGAGACCCAGCTTGTCCAGTTCATCCACGACCAACAGGAAAACCTGGACGGGGCCCATAATAGTGGTCACAAACAAACATACCTAATTATTATGGACTTCGCCAAGGCTTTCGATAAGGTCCCCCACAGAAGACTTCTGTATAAACTAGAGTACTATGGTATCCGAAATGATACCATCCAGTGGATCTCTGCTTGGCTATCTGGACGAACACAAAAAGTCGTACTTGACGGTGTTTGCTCTGATCCTGCCCCGGTGTTGTCTGGTGTCCCACAAGGTTCCGTGCTGGGACCGATATTGTTTTTGATTTTTAATAACGACCTGCCAGACAACATCAACTCTACAATCCGCCTTTTCGCTGATGACTGTGTACAGTACAGAAATATAAGAGGGTCTGATGACCTTCAGATACTTCAAGATGACTTGGAAAAGTTGGCTGCCTGGGAAGATGCATGGCTCATGAAATTTAATGTCGCCAAATGTCACTCTATGAGAGTGACAAGGCACCCTACCCATAAACAGATTGTCCATGGTTATACATTACATAACCAGGTTTTAGAGAACGTTTCTTCTGCTACATACTTAGGAGTTCAAATCACTGATGACCTCGAGTGGGGTCAACACATTAATGAGATAACTAGTAAGGCTACTAAGACACTCGGTTTCCTTCGTAGAAATTTGGCTTTCGCACCGAGGGAAACCAAGGCTGCTGCATACAAAACTTAAGTCCGCCCCAAGCTTGAATATGCAGCACCAGTTTGGATGCCCTATCATCAAAAGGAGACTGATAGAATTGAAAAAGTTCAGAGGACTGCTGCTCGTTGGACCTGCAGACGCTGGCGCAACCAAAGTCACGTTTCAGATATGCATTGATTTCACTGCTAAGAATTAAACAAGAAATATCTTTAAAAAAGATAAACGGCGTTAGAGATACTGGAATATGAATATTGAAACTATTTTGTGGTTCAATATGAAAAGAAGAACTGTTTTGAAATATAACTTTGGATCTATAATTACGAATTCGAAAACAGTATAAAAAGCATTTGAAAAACCCGTGCCAATCGGGCACCTTTTAGTTAAAGAGTAAAACGTGTACCACTGTGCAGCCCAATCTATTTCTTCAGGCCCACACAAAAGAATTGCTTTAACAATATTTGAAGACCTTCTATTGAAGAAACATTCCTGTGAAAAAAAAAAATCAAAGCAACCCTCATAGTGGAGATTTTGAAAGATTTGGTTGCTATAGAAACTAATGGAACATAAGCAAAAGCAGGCTGATTCTGGTATACGTCATGATCAATTTGTGTACTAAGTTGACCCAAATTGTTGATGTGTAAAATTTTGAGAAAAAGAAAATTAACAAGGGAAAGTACAGATAAGCAGAAGCAGCCTGATTCTGGTATATCCAAGATATTGAACCACTGTCCACATCTATACCAAATTTCAACATTGTTACGCCCCGAGGTAACCCCTCAGTAAGATAGATAACTCTGTATTGACCAAGTGTGTGACGTCACGGCACAAACTCGAATTCACAAAAGAAAAAAAAATACGGCTAAAGCAGAGGCAATCAAAATTTATTGTTAAAAAGAAACTTTTGAAGTTGCATTATTGGCTTACTAAACCCAACCCTTTCCAACACCCATTTGCAATAAGGCTGGGTTAGTGCACCGAAAGATTCGACCTTAGGTGCCGCATTTAAACTGGACTGAATTTTGTCAGAATAAGTTCACTTTGGAAACGGACACGACCTCAAAAAGACTTTTCGAACACACTTAACCATAGAGATGAGCCTCAGTAAGAATTCATTACTTGCAACTGGTCCCAGCATTTAAGAAGACAGATTCAGAACTCGTCTTTTAAAGGTTGAATTTCAATATCTCTTCAAAGTCGAAAGAGTGCATATGTGTCTTTCGGTGTATTTTGTGTAAAACTTCCCTTTCAAGTCTTCACAATAAATCACAGAACTTTCAGGCCACTGTACAAGATCTCAGTTCACTGATCTATGACAATACAAGTAAGTTTACAATTATTTATTCAAGAATCCGCGGACATTTTAAACGCTGGATATAGAAGACTGGAGTCGAGTGTGTTACAAAACCATGGCATGTTTTCACAGAAATATAATTTTCATTCATTTTCGCTTGGAAAATAACGTTTTAATTCGGAGGATTCTGAAACAGAGCCATCGTTTTGGGACAAAATCGTTTGTATTTTAGTGCGTTTGAATGATTAGGCATTCCCATAGCTCAAAAGAAACTTGACAACCAATCTGCGTGCTTCTTATACAATTCACACACCACAGACAATTTGTAGGATATGAAGGTTTTACCATAACCCTAAAAATAAATAAATAAACACAAATTTTGCTCGGAAATAGATTGGCTGCATGATGCTTCTACGCAGAGCTAAAACCGACCCGCACATGAGCACTGGAAAACCGCTTAAATGTGTTTGGTTAATAAATTGAAGAGCTTTTAAATTCTCTCAGTGGTATTTTTTTGACCATCATACCTAAACTCAAGTCCAGCGATATGAAACTTGGTTGTTCAATGCAGGCTGTCTGTCAACGTACACTAACTAAAACACAACGCGAGGTTAGACCGGAGTGGGTGGTCCCTACCCAAGTCTAGTACACTGTACAAAATTAAAAGCTTGTCTATAATAATGATTTACTTCATTGCAACTATTTTATTAGATAACGGGTATTTTTCCATTGTTTAACATCTGCATTGCCGTACTGTACAACTTTAAATTAATAAATGCCATACTTAAGTGATTATTCAGTCACGAATATATTTGTCAAACATCGGTAAACGCTATACTTACCGCTACTTTTTTGCAGAAGTTTACACATTTTTAACCAATCGCAAATTACAATTTATTCAATCGAGACTAATACCAATAAGTAGGTCAAAAGCCAGCTTATACAGCTACGCCGAAAAAAAATGTATGGTAATGCCAATATCATTTGTAAATTTTCTTACATCCTCTTCGCTTCAGTCATACGAAAGTATAACAACATAGCAGGATGTAACAGTTACCTGTATTATGCCATTGATTTATAGTACAAGTATACACACAGAATTTTGACAATGTTTAAAGCTAAGTGGGAAATTGGAAAGTGACTGAAATGATACACAACTTTATTTAGCCATTCAGCAAACTGGGACCCTCAGAAACCGGTCTTATTTTGCTTCTAAGGAGCAAATTCTTTCCTTTAACCCTTGATACATATAATATAGTAGCAGGGATCCATTTCAAAATTAAGGGGTGACAGGTTTGCTTTCTTCAAAAATTATTTGGAAAATGGCTGAACTTTTTTTGCAAACAGTGTTAGTCCTGATCAGACGCCGCTTTCAGGTGTCTGATCTGGGCCTACTCTGTTTGCCAATACCCGTTTTGGGGTTTCTGGTACAAAATGGATTAACAGACAGTAGACCTCTACCTGTGAAAACAAAATTAATACCCTTCCAGGAAGTGTTTTTTAATCTTTACTGTATTTGTTACACGGGCATGTACGAGATTTCTATGAGGAAGTTACATCCATGATGGTGAAGAAATTTCCCTTCAGAGACCAGACCCTCAAGACTCTTGGATTTGTAAATCCAAAGCTGAAAGAATTGGTGCCTGTTGATTCTGGTAAGTGCTTCATTAGGATAAAAAAAAATTTACTGATTAAACAGTAACATATGTTCTAAGCACCAAAATGGTGTTTTCTAGCACAGTGGCACAATGGATTGAAAATGTACTCCTGGTTAAGACATAATAGGTCTACTGTTGAATATGAGTGAGAAATGAATCAATGTGGGAGACCACTCAAGCTGAAAGAATCTGCTTCTCTTGTATTTCAAGCTTTCTCAAACAAACAGTGTAGCAAGTCAACCAATCAGAAATTGATTTTGTTAAAAAAAGTTTAACACTTTTCTTGCTGAATAATTTATTTAGTCACACCCATTTCTGACTATACACAAATCATATTTCTTGATGTAATGTATTCCTGCATTCACCAACTCAATGACAAACATTGCAGATTCTGATCAGATGGCTTTTGATCTGGATCTACACTGTTTGCAAAGGTAGGGATTGTTGTGAACCATGAACAGCAGGATAAGGGTTAATATGTTTTCTTTTTCAGTTCTCGAGTTAGCTCGACGTTTTGATCTGCACATTAGCCATCAAGAGGATCTGACAGTAGAGTACCAGGACTACCAGCTGTCCCAAGCTACAGTTACCACAGTTCAACCCTTAGGAGACACTGATAGATACATACTGGTTTGACATGGATCGTTTAAAGCTGCCAACAGGAAAACTGAGATTTGACAGATTATCAACATTAGCTCTTGCAGCACCATCTCTGCCACACAGTAACGCCGATCCTGAACGATGTTTCAGTATGCTTAGGAAGATTCAGACAGATCAAAGAGGAAGTCTGGGACTTAACTCCATTAATTCTTTATTAAGTATTAAATTTAACATGGACTGTGAGTGCTTTACATATAATCCTGGACAGAGTGTTTTGAGAAAGGCAAAAACTGCCTGTACAAACTACAGGAAAGAGAAAACTGTAAAAAGTGCCTAATTCAAGAGAACTTTGTGCTTTGGGTCTGTTCAGTACTTGCAGTGAAATCCGACTCTGGATAAGGAGGAGGACTGAGAATCATTTTGAGATAATTTTTCTTAACTAAACATATGTTGTGGGTACTTGAATAATCAGGTGTCTCTGACAGGTACCCACAACATATGTTGTTGGTACAGTAGAACTTCGATGGATCGAACACCGATGGCTCGTTTGCCATGGCTGAGTCGAACCCGTTCTTGATCCCCTAGGGAAATCCTCGACATAAGAAATATTGGTGGATAATTTAGAAGATTTTCGTCTTTTATCTTGCAAATGTTTGCTGTGTGTACTCATTAGAATCGCCTCGATGAGGCGATTCTAATGAGTACACACAGCATACATTTTCATTATAAAACACCGAAAAGATATCCAAACGTATATTGTATACATCCTGGCAGTCACCTCAGTGGCTCGAACTACCCCGGTCTCGAACAGATTTTCGAGGTCCCAAAGGTGTTCGAGCCATTGAAGTGCGACTGTACTTAAGAAATTACCTCAATGAGGCATACCAGATGTTTCCATCAAAAAAGGAAAATCATCCTATAATTATCCTTGCTACTTCTCATAAATATTGCAGAACTGTCAATAATTGTGACAACAGTTTGTGCTTTTATTTAGGGGATAACTGTATTCAAAATTGTCATTTGGGGAGGTAAATCGGAGGTTTTACGGTCGGAAATTTCGTTTTACGGCGACGCGTCAGCGGAGCCGTGAAACGAAATTTGCGACCGTAAAACCTCCGATTTACCTCCCCAAATGACAATTTTTTAATACAGTTATCCCCTTTCTAATGCACTTATTTGTGTGTTTTGTTGGAAATTGTACTATTTTGCACAAAGCGACAGAGCGCTGTGAGCTGCGTAAAACCAAATGGCAGCCAATGAAAAGCGACGTTACGTGATGACGTCGGATTTCCGACAGTAAACCGCAGAATATACTGTCGCAATTTTTTGACGTTATCCAATTAGACGTCGCGTTACATACACAAGTGCATTAGAAAGCTGTTTAAATGTTTTTTTTTTTTTTTTTTTGTTGTTATTGTTTTTCACAATCTTTGTTCAGCTTGTTACATAGATCTGTAGATAAGGTGGAGAACTGAGGCTAACATTGCAATATTATTTTTCTGCAGTTTAAACATAAACTGTGGGTACTTGTTAGAATTGCCTCAATGAGGCCTCATTGAGACAATTTTAAAGAGTACTTACAAAAAGTAACAATCCTGGATCTATGGTTACAGTTTCCTTTGTAAATAACCAAAATCTTGCTATTTTGATATTAAAACTTGAATATATATGTTCCTATTTTAATTAAGTAATTCCCGTTTGTTTGTTTGTATTGGAGTTTAACGGCCCAGTCAACAGTATTTTAGGTATTTTTGAGCCGGTTAGTTTACTTATCCACAGTTTCTTGGGCAGGCTTAAACGTAAGCTGTTAACCAGTACAGTGCATATTCTTTCGCCAGAAATCCAGTTCCTTTGTACGGTTTAAACTGTATAAAAATGATAATAAAAATGACTTGAACATGTTGTCAAAAATCTCCCTCATTGGGACCCCAATCTTCCTCATCTGAGAAGCAAAACTCTCTCATGGTCATCACAAACTTATCACAGGTATGACGTTGGAGAGATGCTTGAAGAACTCCAGTGGCCGACTCTGCAGGAAAGGCGTGAGCAGGCTTCTCTGACTCTATTCTATAAAATCCACAATATTTTAGCCATTATAGAAAAGAGTAGGTACCTATCTGAAGCTGGTGGAGGATGTAGGAGAACCATGTCCCATCCCTTTCAGTATCACCGTCCTTACGGATGGTTTTAAGAGTTCTTTTTTCCCAAGGACAATTGCAACTTGGAACAATCGAAGCTGTCTCTTCTGAGACAGTTGATGGGTTTAAGGCAAAAAAAATATCCTAGGGTTCGGCAGGGGATAGGCATGGATTCCTTCCCCTGATGACTTCTTGTAAATAGTTTTAATCTGCTGGTTGCTGTGTCACAAAGCTCTTTTTGGGGGTGGGGATTCAAAACTTTTTGTGCCACACCCCAAACCTGTTATCATGGTCAGAATTGATCGAAAACAGTATCAGGAGAAAGAAAGAAAAGAAAGAAAATATCTCATCTCCTGTCGCCCTATGAAAACATAAAGGTTTATAGGCCTGGACGGTCTGACTCACACCTCTTTGCATGGACATAGACCATCTGAGCGGTTTTCTAGTACTTATGTGTGGTCGGTTGCTGTTGTGCGTGGAAGCACCTTGCAGCCCAATCTATTTCTCCAAGCCCCAATGGGTGAGGGCAATCGGAACGCTGTAGGTCGATAAAGTTAACAGAGTTGTTTTGACTTGAACTACACCTGTGGACAAAAATCTGTTCAATTCCTATGAAGTTGCTTCTTTGCATCAAGCTAGTTCGACAAGCAAATGAATTCTAAGACTGGGTCAAGCAATACACATTGATTGGTCTCATTTTCACAAGCACTTCATTTGGGATGTATTTTGATTGGACAGTGCTGGAGTCTGCAATGAAAGGTACACCATCCTGTGCTTTCAATTTTCTTCGGGCTGGCAGCTGATTGATATGGTGTTAAGATATTTTGAATGATGTTTCAAATCAAGATGAAACGAGGCTCACCAAAGTTTGAACAGATTTGTGTCCGCGGGTGTACTTCCTTCAGCTCTAAACGTTTCTGCAGAACTTACTAACTATACTTACTCATCACGAAAACACGCCAATATAGTTTTGACCCCCTTAACCCCCACGTTTATATAGTAAAACTGGGGTTTGCAAGGGTATACAGTATTTTTCAAGGCGAGGCGGTTCTAACGAGTATCCAAAATCTATGTTTTGTGCAGAAATAAGAAAAACTGATGATATCACAATTTTTCATTTTAAAATTTTCATTTTTTTTTTCGGTTGTAAAATTTACAATGTATTTGTATAGGCGTGTTTTCGTAATGTTACTTAGCTTTACTAAGGCTGATTCTGAACGCAGACAAAGCCATCTATGTTTATCTCTTCCTCTGAAGGGGTTTTCTTTCTTTCTTTCTTTCTTTCTTTCTTTCTTTCTTTCTTTCTTTCTTTCTTTCTTTCTTTCTGTGTACATTACATACACACCAGATCTGATCTGCGTGTTATTACGGTAGGGATCTTCAACCTGCACTGGGGATGACTCTCCATGCACAGGGGTGGGGGGGGGGGGCGCTCCAATTAACGTCCCGATTCGAAGGACGGTGCACTTTGTGACATCCATTCCTGCAAATGATGCCAATGGAGTGAGTTCGGGCACCTTAATTTTATCTCAGTCAAGTTTGAATATGGGTCATGTCGGGTCAAAAAGTAGGTCAGCAGGTCAAATTAAATAAAAACGTTGTGAACATTCTAGAGGCCACAGTTTTGGTCCTATCATCATAAATCGTGCTCAGAACTATCATCTTTACAAAATCTCGGCCAAGTTCGAATATGGGTCATGTCGGATCAAAAAGTAGGTCAGTAGGTCAAATCATAGGAAAACCTTGTGACCACTCTAGAGACCACAGTTTTGGCCCAATTATCACAAATCTTTCTCAGAATGATCATCTTGACAATATCTGAGTCAAGTTCTTTTGTCGGCTCTTCATCCCCATCCGACTCCATATACATATCATCAAGTTCGAATATGGGTCATGTTGAATCAAAAACTAGATCAGTAGGTAATATTGTCATAACTTGTGAACCGTTTGAGATAGAGCCTTCATATTTGGCATGTAGATTTCTTGTGATCATATTTGGCATGCAGATTCCTTGTGGCAAGGGCTTCCCCCATACACACAATTTTGACTTATTACCTTGACCTTTGACCTACACTGTCATAACTTTTGAAGAAATTTTAGATAGAGCCTTCATATTTGGCATGTATGTTCCTTGTGACAAGGGCTTCCTTTTCATACAAAAATGACATGTGACCTTGACCTTGACATGTGGCCTACTTTATCATAACGTTTGAACCATTTGGGATAGGGCCTCCATATTTGACATGTGTGTTCCTTGTGACAAGGACTTAACACCAATACAAAATTTTGACCTGTGATCTTGTCCTTAGGCAAGTATGTTCCCTCTGACAAGGTCTTCCTATCCATAAAAAATTAACCTATGACCTTGACATTTGACTTACTGTGTCATAACTTTTGAAGCATTTGAAATAGAACCTTCATATTTGGCATGTAGGTCGCTTGTGACAAGTGCTTCCTACTCACACAAAAAATTACACGTGACCTTGACCTTGACATGTGACCTACTATATCATACCTTTTGAACCTTCAGGATCGATCCCGGGCTTCTCCAGACTTTCGGATGAGTCTTTAAACCGAGGTCCCGTCTCCGTATGACCTTAGCTGTTGGTGGGACGTAAAACTCAAACACTCACTCACTCACTTTTGAACCTTATGAGATAGAGCCTCCATATTTGGCATGTATGTTCCTTGTGACAAGGACTTACACCAATACAGCATTTTGACCTGTGACCTTGACCTTTGACCTACTTTGTCATAACTTTTGAACCATTTGTGATAGAGCTTTCATATTTGGCATGTAGCTTCCCACTGCTGCGAAAAATTTTGACCTGTGGCCTTGACCTTGACCTGTGACCTTCTTAATAATAACTTTTGAACCGTTTGAGATAGACCCTTCATATTTGACATGTATGTTCCTTGTGACAAGAACTTCCCACCCATACAAAAATTTGACCTATGATCTTGACTTTTGACCTACATGGTCATAACTTTTGGACCATTTGACATAATGGCTTCACATTTGGCGTGTAAGTTCCTTGTGACAGGGGCTTCCCACAAAATTGACCTGTGTCCTTGACCTTTGGCCAACTTTGTTATAACTTTTTAACCGTTTGAGATAGAGTAGAAGTAAAACAAAGATCAGGAATCGATACAATTAACTTACTCCACCCATCAAAACCACCAAAGGGAAAGAAACACAAACACTTAGCGACCAGACCATAATGGAAACCTAAACAAAGGAAGGCCATAAGGACAGTTACTTTCCTACAAAATGGCCATATTGCCATCCAAAATAAAAAGACACACGTGATACACACAGCAAGTAACAAACAACAACATAAATAATTCTCCACAGAAGAACCGCCTTGGGGCGGTCAGTGGAAAGATCTCCAATGGGGGGCTTAAATCGATTTTACGTGGCCACAATCCTCGCCCCTACTTCCGTCGCGATTTAGACAAATAATTTGTTCAGTCCGCATGAAGGCCTCCTAACTCATCAGTGCAACATCTCCGTGAACACAAATAATCAAAGAACCACAGAGGTGAGACAACGGTGAGGACTCGACAGCAACAAACCACTGAAATGCTGGAGCAAAAGAAAACCAACAGTTAGACTCCGATGGGCCCGACCAGAGACAGAGCATCAGGCACCAACCAACATTACCTTGAATTAGATCTCTCTAATTCTCAATAAGCCTTTACGTTGGAACCGTCATAGAATCTGAGGCCTGACCAACCGGCGTGCAATTAAAGAGGGAAGCAAAGTTGCCAACCGTGATTGGGTTAACTACCATGCCTGCAGTCTGTCGTATAATATCCATGTTGTACCCAATCTTTTTATATCGAAGAATGATTTTACGAAATTGGGTGGTAAAGTCGTTGCGGTTATATATTTTTCTGAATTTATATACTAAGTCACCATAAAATTCGGGTTCCGATAGACCTTGTTGCAGAAGAGATTTAAGTCCAACATTGAATTTTGAAATTAAATCAGAATGGCGTCTAAAATTTTGAAAAGGCTTTGCGTAGTTTATGGTATCCTATAACCCAGATTAAGAAGTTATAACAGCCGTTAATAATTTATTACGAGTGTTGAAGGCAGTTACATGACTACACACGCTAGCAAATCGAATTAATTGCGAAATATAAACGCCATAGGATGACGCACGAGGAACATCAGCATCCAAAAAAGGAAAATTTACAATCTCAAAATCAAAGTCATTGTTTCATGTGGGTTTACGGCGTCCCGCAAACCCCCATGCTGACAAGACAACCGAGCGTGATCTCTGACAGGTGTACGGGCAGCTGTTGGGTAAGGCCCAAGAAAGATATTAGATGAATGACATGAATTATTTACAGTATCTATATATTACACTTACTAACACCAAACATCACAATTTGTTGCATCTGTAGCCAACTCACGACGTCCGCCCCTAAGGCAAAACAATGTTCTGTGCTCGGAACGGGTGACGCGAATACCTACAGAAGCAAACAACAACAACAACAACAAAATAAAAAGAAACAACACAAGACGCGACTTGCCAGTTTATAACTTAGGGGAATCCCCCTCTCGCGTGAATCTCCCTCTCGCGAACCAGTGTAAACTAGTCTGTTGACATTGTTGCCGACCACAGGTTGATAGGTTCTATCTAGCAATCGTGCACGAGCTTGATTCGCCTGAATCGCCTGCAGGTTATTTATTGGACCTTTCACATTCGTTCACATTGGTATGAGCTGTTTATGGTGGGTCGTCCGCCCTTGCTGGACCCTAACCCCCAGCGTCGTACCAGTACCTGCTGCTATAATGCAGGGAGGAGCAGGTCACATTGTTATGCCTGCAAATTACGAGAATTGGACTAAGATACAGTTCACAAAACATACATGCTATATCATGATCCCCCTCCCGGAGAAGTACAAATATGTTCATGCATATACCGTTATTGCACATGCGCCGACCAGACATACAGGCTGATTAGTGCATGTGCCAAATAACCGTACAGCAGAACTCAACTTGACTGTGCATCAAATTATCAGCACCCAGCGCTTGACACAATAATACTCAAAGTTCATGTTTCCATACTGAGCACTACAGAAATCAATTAATGCTCACCACTACTGAGCATAATACTCATCAAATTTGTGCTCACTACATTTTCACAAGTAAGAGGCAATTGAACAGACCACGCCTTTGCGCTACCTGGTCAGCCGCCAATTACAGGAAACATAACAATCTCTATTTCATATCCTTCTCCGCGACACGGCTCACAAATATAGCTATTCACAAATTCATTACATTAACAACAGATAGAAACTACAAACAGAAGATTTTCATCTATAATCCACAACATTTGTTAGTGTCTCATAAGGGCCAACACTGTTTGCCGTAAATTCTCTCTGTATTTGGTAGGCACCCCGTCACAACCGTCCTCGCGACGCCGATGACGCAGCTGACGTCATCCCCGCCGCTCAGGCCGTTATGACGTGTGGCGACCAAATACTCCCACTTATCATCATCATGTTCTTTATATTTACATACATGCACAAACTGAGTTATATGACAAAAACGGCATCATTACAAAATGAACTTATAATTCTTCTTGAACAAAATTATTTCTACTCAACATGAACACGCTTGTAAAATAAAATTCATTACGGTTCATCATCACGGATAACCCGACAGGCTCTTGTAAGAGTTTGCCCTGATGATGAAGATATGGTTAAATCCGTCTTAATTTTACGTCCCCTCTACACCTAATATCATAAAGAGACGGGACCACGGTTTTCTAACCACAGCTAGTCAACAGTCATGGATCAAACAAGTGACCCGGCGTTTATTAATTACATTCTACAAAAGGGGTCTAAAAGCCTAAATGACTCTAGAATGAGCGGGTGTCCAAACTTTACGTCTCACCAACATCTAGGGTCAGAATGAGACAGGACCTCACTTAGAAAGACTCATTCTACTACTGGAGAAGCCTGGGATCGATCCTGCGACGTCTATCTGGCAAAGCTAGTAGCCTAATCACTACAGGCTTCAACAGTGAATTCAGAATAGGCTTCAGAAAGTTGGGGTATACTTGAAGTAAACCCCTCCAAAACCTACAAGCATGTTCATACAAAAATAATACTAAACATAGATTTAACATACCTTTCAATATACTTTCACTTTCCCGACACAATGTTGTGGATATTCGTTAGAACTTGACCTGCTGCTAAAGTGTTCGTTTTTCTCAGGGTTTTTATATCCATGAATACTACCGGAAAATCATGCATACTCATATTAGCTTGCTAAAATCGTGGCGAGGTGGAGATACCGTCCACAATTGAAGCTAGATAGCAAAAATCGAGTAGATAATGGATTTGCGTTCAAATAGTATATTTCCCATAGGAAAAATTGATGAAACGACCCTATAAATCAATGCCATGACTCCTGTCAAAACGAACACCCACACAACACGTGACGGGAATGAAAATCATATATGGCACAATTTGGCGGTTGGCGATTTTTAGGCAAATTTTATAGAACTCAGCCTTATAGCGCCCCCCCCCCCCACCCTGTATTGTAAAAACAGATCTCCACAAACCACTCATGCATACATCGTATGATATGTGCATGACTTGTGCATGGAGCAGCACATTTTGCCTACCATATTTCACCTAAAATATTTCACTCGCACCGCCCTACCATATACCTACTAAAATAATTTAGATGTGCATAAGCACCAGAGAGGTTTCCTATTCCATCTCGTAACAAAGGTTCCCCCTTTTGGAGAAAAAACAATCAGAAATGTTTTTTCTTTGTGTACAGAGATGGAATAGGATGAAACCTATCTAAACAAGACAGCTATTTACACAACAAGCGTGCGAAAATTACTTGCTAAGGTTGTCTGCCCCCAAATTTTCTTGAGTAAAATTTAGCTATTCAGTTATGGTGGTTTGCCCCAGAATTTTCCTGTTCCCCTGACATTCTGTTGTTTGTTAGAAAACGGATATCGTTTTAATCTTACTGGCGGTGGCCTTTCTGGCTTAACTGATTTGATTGTTTTCACAGGTTCTGACATAAATGTGGTACATATAATTTGGTCTGTCTGACATGTCAGTCCTGCAAGGCGCTGTTCTCTCAGCCGTTCTGTCTCCTCACTCTCCTCTGTTTCCTCACTCTCCACTGACGTTAGTATATGTGGGTCGCTAACTTCAACGTCACTTTCTGGTTGCTCTGCAGTTTGAAAACTGCTGTCCTCAAATGAAGACTCGTCGACGTCATTTCTGTCATTACTGTCTGTCGACAAAATCGGTTCAGAGATCAGACAATGAGACGTCACAGTCTGACGCTCAACATATTGCTTCAGTATATTAGCGTGATATGTGTTATCATTTCCATTGACGTCAATCTTATAATCCATATTGTTTACTACCTCAACCACTTCATAAGGACCTTTCCATTGAAGCAATAATTTATTACTGTCTGTCGGTAGTAACAACAGCACTTTATCGCCGACGTCAAATTTACGCGACCTCGCGCCTTTATCATAATAAGCTTTCTGCTTAATCTGAACCTTCTTTAAATTATCACGCGCTAATTTGAATGTCTGCTCTAACCGTTCCCTTAGCTCAATAACGTACTGATACGTCGGAAGAACTTGCTCATCGCGTACCTCTTCAGCCCATAATTCTCTTAATATTGCCATTGGACCTCTGACGTTACGTCCATATAACAACTCAAAAGGGGAGTATCCTAAAGACTCTTTTGGGACTTCCCTAATCGCAAATAAAAAAGCTTGAAGATATTTATCCCAATCTTTTGGACGTTCAGCACACATGCGACGTAACATCTGCTTTAACGTAGCGTGGAAACGCTCAATCAAGCCGTTGCAAATTGGGTGTCTCGGACTACACGTTAACTGTTGAAGAGAAAGAAGTCTGCTGACGTCCTTCATTACCTCAGCAGTAAACTGTGATCCACAATCAGTCAACATTTCATCAGGAATGCCAACCTTGCTAAACATTTCAATAAGCGCTTCCGCGACACGTTCCGTCTCAATACTCGGTAAATCTATCGCCTCTGGATACTTTGTCGCATAATCTATCATGGTTAAAATATACCGAGATTTCCTATCAGATCGAGGCTCAATTGGACCATCTATGTCCACTGCCACCCTCTTAAATGGCGTATCAATCAATGGCATTTTTCCTAGAGGTACTTTAGTGACCCGACCTTTCTGAATGGTTCTCTGACAAATATCGCAAGATTTACAAAATCTAGCGACATCAACGCAAATACCGGGCCAGTAAAACTCAGTTACAACTCCAATGTCTACCTAATACCCATATGTCCAGACGTAAGCGTTTCATGAGCCAGTTTCAACACCTTTCCTCGGAAACTTTGAGGGACCACAAGTTGGAAAGAGACTTTGTTACCCTTGGTGAACTCCCTATATGCCAAACCTTTTTTCTCAATAAACCTAGTTTCACCTCGGTTTAAACCACGACTCACAGTCTTGTTCCCAGATACAACCCTTTTTCTGATGTTTTCCAAAGTTGGATCATCAACCTGAGCTTGCTTAAAAGCCTCCTTGTCATCGTTAATGATCTGATCGGGAACCTTAAGTTTTCTGTAAGGCTTCTCATCCTGCCTAGTTTGAGACCTAGTTACAGCGGCAGCAGAGAAATGAGACATATCAGGAAGTTTTGATCCATCAATGTTACCGATAACCAAATCGTACAACGTATCATCCATACACAAAGCTTCAGTTTTCCAAGTGAAAAAAGGACATTCAATGTCAATCATTGCCAAAGGATACCTTTGTGTGGATTCATCAATCAACGTAACATTTGATTCCTTTCCTATTAGCTGACTATCCGAAACCAAACTTCTCCGAACAACACAGCCTGTACACCCAGTATCTCTTAATACAACCACCTTTTTATTATTAACCAATCCTTGTGCCGTCGGTAACCTTGCCTTTAAGAAGTAACAGACACCTTCCCTAGTTTCCTTACTACACTCCTCCCTATCCGAAATCAAAGGATCACCAACCTTATTTTCAAAAATACTTCCAATCTCATCACCTTTCCTAGTTACTTCCGTTTGACAAAAACTAACTTGGTGTGCTGCGCCACGTGGTGTGCCATTATTTTTACCGCGTCCGCGAAAAGACCCTCTAATATTACCACGACCACGTGTATAACCACGACCTACATTCTGCGTATTCTCATTCTTAACCTGAGAACCTTGAGTCTCTACGCGCGTGTTAAAATTTTCCTTAACACCGCTATCCCCAATTCAAGTTGCTCCTACCTCTGCGCTATATAATTGTTTTCTGTCGGGGTTCTTAAAACATTTAATTGTTAAATGCCCCTTACCGCATATGCTACACTTGATATCCGATCTACCACTCGGTTTGTTCGAGTCAACTTTGTCCTGTTTACCCTGCGCTGCGCCTCTATTATCGCGTTGCCCCTTATTAATGCAACTATATACGCCCCCGCGCGCTTCTGCAAACAAATCTGCCTCCCTAGCCATTTCATCTAAATTACCAAACTGTTTTGGCTTCAGATGTACATACAGTTCTCTATTACATGACTCCAGGAACTGATCCATTACCATGAAATCACAGACAGCCGGAAAAGATTTTTCTATCTTTGCCATATTAAGCCATTTTTCTAAATAACTTCTCAATCTACTACTGAACTGTATGAACGTTTCTGATTTCTCGGGCCTACTATAACGAAACTGCTTCCTAAATCCGCCCTCTGTCATGTCAAAATTCTTTAATAAAGCATCCTTTAACTTATCATAATCCGCCGCATCCTCATTTGACAACCGGTCATATACGTCAAGTGCGCGCCCTTTGAGCAATGCACTTAAATACGCGGCCCAAACACTTTTATCCCATTTATTAGCAGTAGCATATTTCTCAAACCTAGATAAATAACTATCCATTTTATCTTTACCCTCTTCAAAATAAGGTAACTTAGGATCCCGGCCATGAGCCACCTTCTCAGCTTTTTGCTTTTCAAATTCTAGCTCGAGCTTCGCTCTCTGCATTTCTAACTGATTCCTTAATTTTTGGTGCTGTAGCTCAAACCCCTGTTTTTATTTGTTCTAAATGGGCCTCACTAATCTCTTTTGCTTCCCTTTCGCTTTGAATGCGTGCCATTTCAAGTTCCTTATTAACTTCTAACTTAGCTAGTTCATGTGCCCTTTCCTTCTATTTTTCCTCAGATCTTAACCTTTCTAAATCCCTTTGTTCTTGCCTTTCTGCCCGCTCAATATCTTGCTGCTCCTTAACAAAACCTTGTAACTCCTTCCCCTCATAACCTAACTCCTTTCCCATTTGCATTAAACGCTTCATTATTGATAACGTAGATCTCACGTTACTATCAAAACCACTATAAACTGATCAGTTATGATCAGTGATGTTTGAATGGGCTTAACTAAAACGTTAAGATATGTGTTATACGTGTTAATCTAACTAAAACGTTAGTTATTAAAGCACACGCGATTTGAAATGTCAAATGCTTTCAGCAAAGTATGACGTTGCGCACTGGTAGTCTAATATGACGTCATAAACTGACGACGTTTACAGTAAAATGCTACAATCCGAAGTTTCATCACATTACAAAACTCCGTTCATAACAAGTCACCATTAATGTTTCTATTACGTCATACCTAACCTCAAGCCACAGCGTAAATATTAACGCTATCGTTATGTCAACGTCAGTAAATTGTTAACGTCTCTACGTCAGAACCATGTGTGGGTAAGATCAATTAGTAACTCCAGTTTAACTTAGTAGAATGTCAGGTAACACAATTAAGTGGGGTCTACTTAAATTTTTCGTTACCAAGAAAAAGTGCGGTTTGCCTTGCCTTCATGCTCAGAAATTATAAACTTGTCAGTATCAATTTAGTTGAATACATGGGTTTCGCACTTCATCAACACAGGAAGGAAGATTCAAGTTAATTTCTAAATGTGTCTGTCAATGCATTTTTTGTTGAAATTGATGTTTCAGAGCATCAATGTGCTGTTCCACAGCCGGGAACACCAGCCAGAGATCAAATCCCACTTCTGACACCAAATGTTACATGTGGGTTTACGGCGTCCCGCAAACCCCCATGCTGACAAGACAACCGAGCGTGATCTCTGACAGGTGTACGGGCAGCTGTGGGGTAAGGCACAAGAAAGATATTAGATGAATGACATGAATTATTTACAGTATCTATATACAACACTTACTAACACCAAACATCACAATTTGTTGCTTCTGTAGCCAACTCAAGACGTCCGCCCCTAAGGCAAAACAATGTTCTGTGCTCGGAACGGGTGACGTGAATACCTACAGAAGCAAACAACAAAAACAACAAAAAAATAAAAAGAAACAACACAAGACGCGACTGGCCAGTTTATAACTTAGGGTGAATCTCCCTCTCGCGTGAATCTCCCTCTCGCGAACTAGTGTAAACTAGTCTGTTGACATTGTTGCCGACCACAGGCTGATAGGTTCTATCTAGCAATCGTGCACGAGCTTGATTTGCCTGAATCGCCTGCATGTTATTTATTGGACCTATTCCATTTGAATGGTTTCACATTCGTTCACATTGGTATGAGCTGTTTATGGTGGTTCGTCCGCCCTTGCTGGACCCTAACCCCCAGCGTCGTACCAGTACCTGCTGCTATAATGCAGGGAGCAGCAGGTCACCACACATTGTTGTGCCTGCAAATTACGAGAATTGGACTAAGATACAGTTCACAAAACATACATGCTATATCATGATCCCCCTCCCGGAGAAGTACAAATATGTTCATGCATATACCGTTATTGCGCATGCGCCGACCAGACATACAGGCTGATCAGTGCATGTGACAAATAACCGTACAGCAGAACTCAACTTGACTCTGCATCAAATTATCAGCACCCAGCGCTTGACACAATAATACTCAAAGTTCATGTTTCCTTACTGAGCACTACAGAAATCAATTAATGCTCACCACTACTGAGCATAATACAAATAAAATGTGTGCTCACTACATTATCACAAGTAAGAGGCAATTGAACAGACCACGCCTTTGCGCTACCTGGTCAGCCGCCAATTACAGGAAGCATAACAATCTCTATTTCATATCCTTCTCCGCGACACGGCTCACAAATATAGCTATTCACAAATTCATTACATTAACACCAGATAGCAACTACAAACAGAAGATTTTCATCTTTAATCCACAACATTTGTTAGTGTCTCATAAGGGCCAACACTGTTTGCCGTAAATTCTCTCTGTATTTGGTAGGCATCCCGTCACAACCGTCCTCGCGATGCCGATGACGCAGCTGACGTAATCCCCGCCGCTCAGGCCGTTATGACGTGTGGCGACCAAATACTCCCACTTATCATCATCATGTTCTTTATATGTACATTCATGCACAAACTGAGTTATCAGATAAAAACGGCATCATTACAAAATGAACTTATAATTCTTCTTGAACAAAATTATTTCTACTCAACATGAACACGCTTGTAAAATAAAATTCATTACGGTTCATCATCACGGATAACCCGACAGGCTCTTGTAAGAGTTTGCCCTGATGATGAAGATATGGTTAAATCCGTCTTAATTTTACGTCCCCTCTACACCTAATATCATATAGAGACGGGACCACGGTTTTCTAACCAAAGCTGGTCAACAGTCATGGATCAAACAAGTGACCCGGCGTTTATTAATTACATTCTACAAAAGGGGTCTAAAAGCCTAAATGACTCTAGAATGAGCGGGTGTCCAAACTTTACGTCTCACCAACATCTAGGGTCAGAATGAGACAGGACCTCACTTAGAAAGACTCATTCTACTACTGGAGAAGCCTGGGATCGATCCTGCGACGTCTAGCTGGCAAAGCTAGTAGCCTAATCACTACAGGCTTCAACAGTGAATTCAGAATAGGCTTCAGAAAGTTGGGGTATACTAGAAGTAAACCCCTCCAAATAAAAATAAAAAATAAGTTCCTTTAAGAGCAGTGAAAACATTCATAAGAAAGAAGATGGGTCATACTACGTAGTTTCGGCTAATAAAGCCTCATCAGTGACCCTGTAATGATCCGGCAAAGAAAGCCAGAGGAAACATACTGCAATTTTTTCGAATTTCGAATAGGCAGTCGATTCAAAGACTGATATAAATCAAAATGGGGTCCAAATAATTAAAAACCTGTCTAGAATATGAGTCTAAACCAATAATTTATTTCTAATTTCTCAGAATATTAACTACAAGCATGTTCAAACAAAAAAAATACTAAACATAGATTTAACATACCTTTCAATATACTTTCACTTTCCCAACACAATGTTGTGGATATTCGTTACAACTTGACCTGCTGCTAAAGTGTTCGTTTTTCTCAGGGTTTTTATATCCATGAATACTACCGGAAAATCATGCATACTCATATTAGCTTGCTAAAATCGTGGCGAGGTGGAGATACCGTCCACAATTGAAGCTAGATAGCAAAAATCGAGTAGATAATGGATTTGCGTTCAAATAGTATATTTCCCATAGGAAAAATTGATGAAACGACCCTATAAATCAATGCCATGACTCCTGACAAAACGAACACCCACACAACACGTGACGGGAATGAAAATCATATATGGCACAATTTGGCGGTTGGCGATTTTTAGGCAAATTTTATAGAACTCAGCCTTATAGCGGCCCCCTGTATTGTAAAAACAGATCTCCACAAACCACTCATGCATACATCGTATGATATGTGCATGACTTGTGCATGGAGCAGCACATTTTGCCTACCATATTTCACCTAAAATATTTCACTCGCACCGCCCTACCATATACCTACTAAAATAATTTAGATGTGCATAATCACCAGAGAGGTTTCCTATTCCATCTCGTAACAGTCATCGCGTTTATCATAAATTTTGCACGAAACAAACCCATCTACAATAGATAGATGTAAATCCAAAAACGGGGCCTCTGTATCAGAAGAATTTGCTTTATTTAACTGAAGTTCTGGGGGGTAAATCTGACTAATCAAACCCTCGAAATAGGTATAATCAATATTTAATAAATCATCTAAATATCTAGAAGTGGAGCTAAAAGCTTCAATACTTTCAGATTGGTTATCAACGGAAAGCGAAAACATGAAGTCTCATATTTGGATGTAGGTTCCTTGTGATAAGGGCTTCCCACCCGTACAAAACTGTTGGGACATTGACCTTGACTTATGACCTACTTTATCATAACTTTTTAACCATTTGAGATAGAGCCTTCATATTTTGCATGTTTGTTCCTTGTGACAAGGGATTCCCACCCATACAAACATTTTGACTTATGGCCTTGACCTTGACCTACTTTGTCAAGACTGTTTGTACCATTTGAGATAGAGCCTTCATATTTGTCATGTATGTTTCTTTTGACAAGGGCCTCCCACCCATACAAAAGTTTTGACCTGTGACCTTGGCATTTGACCTACTTTTCCATAACTGTTGAACCATTTGAGATAGAGCCTTCATATTTTGCATGTTTGTTCCTTGTGACAAGGGATTTCCACCCATACAAACATTTTGACTTATGGCCTTGACCTTGACCTACTTTGTCAAGACTGTTTGTACCATTTGAGATAGAGCCTTCATATTTGTCATGTATGTTTCTTTTGACAAGGGCCTCCCACCCACACAAAAGTTTTGACCTGTGACCTTGGCATTTGACCTACTTTTCCATAACTGTTGAACCAGTTGGGATAGAGCCTTCATATTTGGCATGTAGGTTCATTGTGACAAGGACTTCCCATCCATACAAAAATATTGACCTGTGCCCTTGACCTTTGACCTTTTTTGTCATAACTTTTGAACCATTAACGATAGATCCTTTATATTTGGCATGTAGGTTCCTTGTGACATGGTCTTCCTATTCATGCGAAGAATTTTGACATGTGACCTTAACCTTGATATGTGATCTACTTAATCATAAATTTTGAACCATTTGAGATAGAGCCTTCATATTAGGCATGTATGTTCCTTGTGACAAGGGCTTCCTACCAATACAAAAGTATTGACATATGGCCTACTTTATCATACCTTTTGAACCATTTGACACAGAGCCTTCATATTTGGCATGTAAGTTCCTTGCGACAAGGGCTTCCCACTCATGCAAACATTTTTGACCTGTGACCTTGACATTAGGCTTACTTTGTCGTAACATTTTAACCATTTGATGTAGAGCCTTCATATTTGGCATGTAGGTTCCTCGTGACATGAACTTCCCACTCATACAAAAATATTTTGAACTATGTCCTTGACCTGGGACCTGCTTTATCATAACTTTGAACCATTTGCGATAGAGCCTTTATATTTTGCATGTATGTCCTTTGTGACGAGGGCTTCCCACCCATGCAAAATGTTTGAACTATGGCCTTGACCTTTGACCTACTTTATCATAACTTTTGAACCATTTGAGATAAAACTTTTATATTTGGCATATATGTTCCTTCTGACAAGAGCCTACCACCCATACACAAATTTTGACCTGTGACCTTTGGCTTACTTTGCAATAGCTTTTGAACCATTTCAGATAGAGCCTTCATATTTGGCATGTAGATTCCTTGTGACAAGTGCTTCCCACCGGTCATAAACTTTTGACCTGTGTCCTTGACCTTTGACCGTTTTTGTCATAACCTTTGAACAATTTAAGATAGATCCTTTATATTTGGCATGTAGGTTCTTTGTGACATGGTTCTCCCACTCATGCGACGAATTTTGACCTGTGACCTTGACTTTGACTTGTGACCTACTTAATCATAGTTTTTAACCCATTTGAGATAGAGCCTTCATATTAGGCATGTATGCTCCTTGTGACAAGGGCTTCCCACCAATACAAAAGTATTGACATGTGACCTACTTTATCATAGCGTTTGAACCATTTGACATAGACCTTAATATTCGGTATGTAAGTTTCTTATGGCAAGGGCGTCCCACTCATGCAAACATTTTTGACCCGTGAACTTGATCTTTGGCCTACTTATTCATAACATTTTAACCATTTGAGATAGAGCCTTCATATTTGGGATGTAGGTTACTTCTGACTAGGACTTTCCACTCATACCATTCTTTTTGACCTATGGCCTGCTTTATCATAACTTTGAACCATTTGTGATAGAGCCTTTATATTTTGCATGTATGTTCTTTGTGACGAGGGCTTCCCACCCATGCAAAAAGTTTGAACTGTGACCTTGACCATTGACCTACTTTATCATAACTTTTGAACCATTTTAGATAGAACCTTCATATTTGGCATATATGTTCCTTCCGACAAGGGCCTCTCACCCACAAAATAATTTTGACCTGTGACCTTGACTTTTGGCTTACTTTGTCATAGCTTTTGAACCATTTCAGATACAGCCTTTATATTTGGCATGTAGGTTTCTTACGACAAGGGCTTCCCATCCAGAAAGAATTTTTGACCTGTGCCCTTGACCTTTGACCTTTTTGTCATAACTTTTGTCCCATTTGAGATAGAGCCTTCATATTTGGCATGTAGGTTCCTTGTGACAAGATCTTTCCACTCAAATTTTGACCCGTGTCCTTGACCATGGCTTACTTTATCAGAACATTTGAACAATTTGAGATAGAGCCTTCATATTTGGCATGTATCTTCCATCTGACAAGGCACCTTACTATATTACCTACCATTTCATTTCTGCAGTATGGATCAGATGAGCGATCCAGGACAATCATTGCCCTCTTGTTTTCTTTTCAAGTATGGACCGCACACAGGCTGTGCATATTTCCAAAGCGGTCTAACCAGTGCCTTAAACAATATATAATTTAAAAGACAGCCTGATAATTCCGATAATATTGTTTGCTGTGTTACTGGGGATACATCAAATGGAGATTCATTTACCAGGATCTGTGATATGGGAACTTGTCAAAAAGAGGTAAATTAAACATACAGCTACACTATGCTGAGGAAATGGTCGAATCTGAATTCTCACTTGGTGTAGTAACTTATTCGTCCAAGGAGTTCCATGGATTTTTATATATATATACTCCATTAGGAAAACATGCCTATACCAAAACATTGTAACCCTTATCTCCGAAAAAATGAAAATTTTGAGATGAAAAATTGTGATATTTTTCTTTTTCTGCTCAAAGTATAGATTGTGGGTACTCGTTAGAACCGCCCCATCGAGGCGGTTCTAACGAGTACCCACAATCTATACCTTAGAGCAGAAATAAGAAAAATAAGGTTTACCCCCACAAACCCCAGTTTTACTATATAAAAGTTGGCTTCGATGGGGTCAAAATTATATAGGCATGTTTTCGTGATGCAGAGTCCCCATATCGGTACTTTGCCAAACAGTGTAGAGCTAGATCATCCACAATAGAACGCAGATGACCAGGGTCTATACTGCTTGTTTAAAGCTCAAGATTTTTTTTTCCTTTTTTATATAAATTAAACTTGACATCTCTTATATTACGACAATTGCAATTGTCCGACGTCTATTTGTTATAACCCTTATCTTGCTCTTCATGCATGACAACCCCTACCGTTGCAAAGAGTGTAGATCTAGATCAGATGCCTCCGTGGTGTAGTGGTTACGCTACTCGCCTTGTAAACCAGGGTCGCAGGATCGATCCCAGGCTTCTCCAGACTTTCGGATGAGTCTATAAACCGAGGTCCCGTCTCCGTATGACCTTAGGTGTTGGTGGGACGTAAAACTCAAACACTCACATCCCTCTCAACAATAAAGGTCATTTGGAGACTTTGCTTCCAATTTTCATAATGGGGAAAATGTTGTCCGGGCGATAGACGCTTTATTTTTTGATCGGATCCTCAACAAGCTTGCTGGTAATGATGACAACCATAAAATCTTGGACAAGTTCGAACTTGCCGTCCCGCCCATCGGGGCTTGAAGAAATAGATGGGCTGCGCGATGCTTCCACGCAGAGCACGCGAGGACTGGTAAACTGCTTAGAGGATCTAAGCCTGCCCTGGCAAAGCGGTACGAGTCGGACCGCCCATGCTTATAAACCCTATTGGTTTCATTGGGCGACAGGGCTCAGTGTCAGGTAAAAGTCCCACAAAATTGGAAGCAACGTCTCCAGAATGACCTATACAGCGTTGATGGGGACGTTAAACCTCAATTCAAACAAACAAACAAAAAAAAAAAAAAAAAAACAAGTTCGAATTTAGGTAAGGTTGGACTGTTAACATGGGAGTCACTTGACCTTTCGTACCCCATAGATATATAATAGGAAAATGTGGTCCGTGCGATAGTGATTTTGTTTTTAATCTGATTCTCGTTAAACTAGTAGGTAATGAGGCCAGCCATTAAATCTTGGACGAGTTTGAATTTTGGTAAGATCGGATTGTTCACATGAGAGTTACTTGCATTTTTCGTATCCCATAGACATATAATGGTAAAATGTCGTGCGGGTGATAGCGATCTTATTTGTGATCGAATCATCATTAAACTTGTAGGTAATAAGGACAGCCATAAAATCTTTGTCGAGTTCAAATTTTGGGGACATCAGATTACTCACATGAGAGTTTCTTGGCCTTTCGTCTCCCATAGACATATAATGGGAAAAATGTTGTCCAGAGATAGCGCCTTAATTTTGATCGGATCCTCATTAAACTTGTAGGTAACGAGGACAGCCATCAAATCTTTGACGAATTTGGGGCAGATCGGATTGCTAACATGAGAGTTACTTGCCCTTTCATCTTCCAAATAGATATATAATGGGGGAAATGTTGTCCGGGCGATAGCGACTCTATTTTTGATCCGATCCTGATTTAACTTGGGTAATGAGAACAGCTACAAAATCTTGGACGAATTCGAATTTGGGGCTGATCGTATAATTTACATGAGAGTTATTTGCCCTTTAATCTCCCATAGACATATAACGGGGAAAATGTTGTCCGGGCGATAGCGACCTTATTTTCGATCGGATCCTCATTAAACTTATAGATAATGAGGACTGCGATAAAATCTCGGACTAGTTCGAATTTGGGGGCAGATCTGGTAATTCACATGAGAGTTACTTGCCCTTTCATCTCCCATTGACATAAAATGGGGAAGTGTCGTCCAGGCGATAGCGACTTTATTTTTGATCTGGTCATCATCAAACTTGTAGGTGATGGGGACAACTATAAAATCTTGAACGAGGTCGAATTTGGGGCAGATTGAGAGGTACTTGACCTTTCGTCTCCAATAGACATATTATTGGGAAAATGTAGTCCGGGTGATAACAACTTTATTTTTGATCTGATCCTCGACAAACTTGTAGATAACGAGACAGCATAAAATCTTGGATAAGTTTGTTTTGATGGCAGATCGGACTATTCACATTAGAGTTACCTTTCGTTTTGTTTCCAATAGACATACAATGGAGAATTGGCCCCCGCCCATCGGGGCTTGGAGAACTAGATTGTGCTGCATGATGCTTCCACGCAGAGCTGAAACCGACCGCGCATGAGTACTGGCAAACCGCTTAGACGGTCTAGACCTGCCCTGGCAAAGCGGTGTAAGTCGGACCGTCCATGCATATTAGCCCTATCGGTTTCATTGGGCGACAGGGATTGAGATGTCATTTCATCAAAATGTCGGATAACAGTCCCAAAACATTGGAAGCAACATCTCCTAAATGCCCTAAACAGTGCTGACGGGGACGTTAAATCTCAAATCAAATCAAACCAACCAACCAACAAACAAACAAACAATGGAGATAATGTTGTCCGGGCGATAGTGACGTTATTTTTGATTGGATCCTCGTACAGCTTATAGTAATGAACAGCCATAAAATCTTGGATAAGTTTGAATTTGGGGCAGATTGGACTGCGAGTTACTTTTCCTTTAGTCTCGCGTAGACTCACGATGGGGGGAAATGTTCAATAGTCTGTGTATTCATTTTTGATATAATCTTCACCCAATTTTTAGTAAATGAGGACATGCATAAAATCTCGGACAAGTTCTATTTTGTCCCACTTGTGTATGTGTGAATTCGGGTGTAACGTCGCTTTCAACAATTTTTCAGTCATATCACGACGGTCTATTTTGTCCCACTTTCGTCTACTGGCGTAAGAGTTATCCGCCCTTTAGGGTCGCAATGATTTAGGAATTAGATGTCCAGATGATAGCAAATTCATTTTGATGGAATCTTCATCGGTTTTGCAGGTAATGAGGTCAGCTAAAAGCCTTGGACGAGTTCCATTTTGGGGAAGAACGGACTGCTCTTATGAGAGTTACTTGCCCTTTAGTCTCCCATAGACATATAATGGGGAAAATGTTGTCTGAGCAATAGCGCTTTTATTTTTGATCGGATCCTCATTAAACTTGTAGGTAATTAGGGCATGCATAAAATCTTGGACAAGTTTGAATGGATCGGACCATTCACATGAGAGTTACTTGCCCTTTAGTCTTCCATAGACATATAGTGGGGAAAATGTCTGCTCGACAGTGGATTCATTTATGATAGTCTCTTTATCAAGCTTGCAGTTAAGAAGAACAGGCATTTAATCTCTGACATGAGAGTTATCTGCCCTTGTAGGTTTCATAGACATAGAACAAGAGGTCCATGGGCCACTATGCTCACCAGAGCTCAGGGGGCACTATCCATTGCCAGCCATGTATGTTGATAAACCATGGAAGCCCCGAGCGACGCTACAGATAAAATCTGGACTCTATAAGCTTAGTGGCTTCAGAGGCCTTATTTCACTGAGCAATAGGTCTAAAATCATATGGCAGATAGAAGATTGCTTAAAGAATAGTTGAATGGAAGTTTTGCAAAAATATCCCCTAAGGCTTGGCAAAAAATGCCAATTTTTAATTTTCCACACTTCATGTCTATGGAAAATCTAAGTTGACATAGCAACCAAAGTGAAGAGACGAATTTCATGAAAAACTCAAAACCTGTTAAAGCAAAGATGGTGAATATTTCCATAAATTCTCAGCCTCATAGAGCATATGTTTTCTGAGAAGATGATTTTTTCAGCGTTGTTTCCTATTTTGGGGGAATTTTGGTTTCCATAACAACCAATTAAAATGAGTAGTTGGCCTAAAACCATATGGCAGATCGGTGATTGCTTAAAGAGTATTTCTGTGAAAGTTTTGTCAAAATATCTGCAGAGGCTTGGCAGTAAATGCTGTTTTTTTTTTCAGTTTTCCCCCATTATAAGTCAGAAGAAATTTTAAGTTACCATAGCAACAAAACTAAACAGTCGAATTTCAGAAAAATCACAAAATCTGTTGAGGCAAACATGGTAAATTTTTCATAAAGTCTCAGCCCCATAGAGCGTATGGTTTCTGAGGAGATGGTTTTTTTAAATATGTTTTTTCTATTTTGTGCATTTTGGTTTCCATGGCAACCAATAAAATGAGCAGCATGCCTAAAATCATATGGCAAATAGTAGATTGCTTAAGGAGCATTTCTATGAAGGTTTTGTCAAAATATCTGCAAAGGCTTGGCATTTAATGCCATTTTTCAATTTTCCCCATTTTACAGTGTATGCTTCCATACGTAAAAAGCATACACTGTAAAAATTTAGTGTTAATTATACCAAAACGCTGAGTAAAGTTTACACTAAAACATGTGTGAATTTGAACCACACACCATTTTGAGTGTAAAATGTAATTTCAAGTGACACTGATAACGTGTTTAGTTTACTCAAAATTTGGTGCAGCGCTGCAAATCTGGTGTTTGGTGTAACCATTCTGTAAAACAAGTGTTACGTTTCGTATCAATTGGTATTTGAAATAATTACACTATTTATGGTTTGAGGTTTGCTACTAAATAACGTTATTTTAGTCATACTGCAGGTTAACATTTTTTTTTTGAAGGTGCCCTCTGAAAGGGTATCAGAGTATGACAAGTTCTGTACCAACGAAAAATAAAATAAAAAATTTTACTACATAGTGTAAATTTCCACTGTGGTGTAGCCAGTCTTAACTATTGGTGTAATGTTACACCGATTGAATGAAGGAAACATTATACAAGGAAACGTTTCCTTAAAAAAATGATGGTATATTTACACCAGTAATGAAGATCAGTTACAATACGGTGTAAACTTTCCTTCGATTTTCGGGTGTGTAATTACACCATTTATCTGGATTAATAGCCGGCTATTCGGTGAAAAGTTGCCGAACATACACTAGAGAAACTGCTGGCAGTTCAGCTGCCACCCGTATTGGTGTAATGTTACCATTCATTTTTTACAGTGTAGCATTTCGATAACACACCCGTGCGATATAGTGCAATTTTTACATCTCCAAAATGGCTACTTTTCTGACGAAAATTGTGATATTTTTCTCATTTATACTGCAAACATAGGTTGTGGGTTCTCGTTAGAACCGCCTCATTGAGGCGGTTCTAACGAGTACCCACAACCTATGTCTTGGAGCAGAAATAAGAAAAATATTGTTTACCCCCCTAAACCCCAGTTTTCTCTATATAGAGTGGGGTGTAAGGGGGTGTTCATTTCACGGACTTGTTCACGTGATGTTTGTAGTCTCCGTCTACCAGTCATTCATAGAATTTCCATAATTAACCGAAGATTTTCCACCAATCCCGGGGTTGATAGGATCATTCATGCTAGCTCTGTAGATATTCGGAGGTCTGGGCGCATTTTCTGCCCCAGTGTCAAAGCTTGTGTCCTGATCTCCATAAGGCGGGGGAAGACCTTTCCGATCCTTGTTCCTGTCAATAAGCGAGTCGTCCGACAGACTTGAATCCGATCTGCCATAGGAGCTACCGCTTGAAGAACCTTTCATGCTTTTCAGTAGATGCCATATTCCGAATCCCCCACCGGCTACCACCAGTGAGCCTAGGGCGCCCACGGCCCCAGCCAGAGCCTCGGCGTTTTGGCTTTGTTCCTCCACGGGCACATCATCTTCACCAAATTTACATTCACATTGAGGGGCAACATTACACTGAAATGGGAGTCAGAAACACATCACGAAAACACGCCTATATAATTTTGACCCCCTTGAATCCCACTTTTATGTAGTAAAACTGGGGTTGTGATTTTTTACCTTAAAATTTTCGATTTCGGGCTGTAAAATTTACAATGTATTTTGTATAGGTGTGTTTTCGCGATGGTTAGGTCTGAAAAGGTGCATGTCTACACACTGTTCATGGCCTTCATAGCGGATCTTACATGAGTATTCATGTATTATTCAATTTATTAAACGAGTTGAGGAAAAAATGCGAGGCTTCGCCGAGCATTTTATCACCTTTCCTCAACCAGTTTAATAAATTCAATAATGCATGAGCACGAATGCAAGATGACATTTAAAACGCATTTTATTCACGATTGTTTTACAAAATTGTCAATATTCCGCCATTAGTAAACGCGACGTCGATCAGGACGTCGTACATGTAACGCTACGGGGCGTATCTAGCTAATTTGCACATTTAATCCACAAGTGGATTATCGAAAATATTACATGACGTTCTTGCATAAATATCTATGCGCATGGCTGTTTGAAGCCATTGTCAAATGGGCCGAAAGCCGTGCTCAAACAGCAAAAACCATGTTCAAATCATGAAATTCGCGTGCTGTTTGAACATGGGTTTTGAGCTTTTGATATCACAAGACGGGCCTTGTTTTGTTAACGTTACGTTGAGCGTCATTGTAAACAACATTCTTGCATAAATACCTATGCGCATGGCTGTTTGAAGCCAATGTCAAATGGACCGAAAGCCGTGCTCAAACAGCAAAAACCATGTTCAAATCATGAAATTCGCGTGCTGTTTGAACATGGATTTTTAGCTTTTGATATCACAAGACGTGCCTTGCTTTGTTTACGTTACGTTGAGCGACGTAACGTCATCGCCCCCAACGTAGCGTTTTAGGGTTCTATGATGACGTCAGATGGTTACTGCGTAACAACGTCATTGTAAACAACATTCTGAACTGGCCGCCATGTTGGTTTGCCGGTCGCATTTGAAGAGTTTATATGGAGTTTATATGGACCTTTTGGGCGTTTTCGTAAAAATTTGCGGTCGGAATCGTAAGTTATGCAAGAACAACGATCATCCATGGTTATTTCATTGCATTAACATTTGCCGGATCCCTCGGAAGACATTTGAACAATCGGCCTACCGGCCTCATGTTCAAACAGCTTCCTCGGGACCCGGCAAATGTTAATGCATGAAAAACCATGGTTGATCTCTATATTCTGAACTGGCCGCCATGTTGGTTCGCCGGTCGCATTTGAAGAGTTTATATGTAGTTTATATGGAGCTTTTGGGCGTTTTCGTCATAATTTGCTGTCGGAATCGTAAGTTATGCAAGAACAGCGATCATCCATGGTTATTTCATTGCATTAACATTTGCTGGATCCCTCGGAAGATATTTGAACATTCGGCCCGGCGGCCTCATGTTCAAACAGCTTCCTTGGGACCCGGCGAATGTTAATGCATGAAAAACCATGGTTGATCCCCATATTATTACACTCTCAGACGCGACATCATAGGATAAAATGATTTTAATACAGTCAAACTTCAACGGCCCAGTCAACACTATTTTAGGTCATTTTGAGCCGGTCAGTTTAGATATCCACACTTTACCTGGGCAGGCTTATACGTTAGCGGTTAAGCAGTAGGCCCCTACGGTGCACATTCTTTCGCCAGAAACTGACAACTGCCCTTCTTGAATCTTTAGGCATCGTACATTGTGAAATTTTCGTCTTTCACTTTGGACATGTAACGGCCATGGCTGCTGCTTTTCAATTAATTTTGGACTGGCTGAAGAAGATAACGAGTGGCTTAGGTTAAAGAAACTTACGCTTATCTCTTGAGTAAACCCATTTAGTACCAGAAACCCCAAAACGGATAATGGCAAACAGTGCAGGCCCAGATCAGACGCCAGAGAACGCGGCGTATGTCCAGGACTTTCACTGTTTGCAAAATCAAATCATTTTAAAAGAAAACAAAACCTGACGCCCCTAAATTTTGAAATGGACTTCTGCTATACTATTTAAGATGGAAGATTCCATTTGGTACAGCATTGGTTAACCTTGGTAAAAATATTGCACGTAATATCTTCGCAGATCACGCCAATTACTTATACATGCCTATGCAATGAAGACCCCTCGAAATTGCCCCGTCTTATAATTTGGTGTGTGTGTGTGTGTGTGTGTGTGTGTGTGTGTGTGTGTGTGTGTGTGTGTGTGTGTGTGTGTGTGTGTGTGGAGGGGTTGGGCGGGTGTTGAGTTTAATACACTATTTTCTTAGTTTTCAAAACATTCATGTTAGAACCGCCTCGTTGTGGTTTAGCTTACGAGTACCCACAAACAATATTTCATAGTGTTATTTTGGAACCGACGCTTGCCCCCAACCATCGGGGCTTAGAGAAATAGACTGGACTGCATGATGCTTCCGAAACCGACCAAACTTGGATACCGGTAGAACGCTTAGAATGTGTAAGACTGCCAAGGCCGGACCGCTTATGATTTTATTGTTCTTTGATTGCTATTTTTTTCGTTCTTATGAAGATCTATCCTTTACCATTCACTCCTACATGCTTCACATATTGTATCTTGATGTCAATCTTGGTCTCTCACCCCATCCCTTGAACTATCATCTTGCTAAGAAGGTGTGTGGTTATACCCTGTTGGTTTGTTTGGGTGGTAGGGCTTGAAATGTCATTTCATCTCAGTCTCGGGTAAAATCCCACAAAATTGTAAGCAAGGTCTCCAAAATGACTTCAATATTGTTGACGGGGATGTAAAACCTCAGTTCAAACAAACAAAACAAACAAAAGAAGCAACGCGTTCAGATAGTTCTCTAGAAGCCTCTGTGGTGTAGCGGTTAAGCTACTCGCCTTGTAAACCAGGGGTCGCAGGATCGATCCCGGGCTTCTCCAGACTTTCGGATGAGTCTTTAAACCGAGGTCTTGTCTCCGTATGACCTTAGCTGTTGGTGGGACCTAAAACTCAAACACTCAGATAGTTCTAACGATTACCCACAATCTACGTTTTGACTTGATTAAAATGAAGATTTAGTTTTCCTGAAGTCGATACATACATGCATTTAAACAAATCAATGCGGGCTAAATACTAGAGGGTGTACCCGGAGAAAAGACATGTATCTACCATCATACCAATACGAACTAAAGCCATTATATGGGTTGAAAAATATGAGCTCTTGTTAAAAACTTTAAAATTAAAAATTTTCCAGTCCATGATCTTGTCCTTGAGATCATTAGCATACGCGGGGGTATGGCTCAATGAAATTTTAGACCTGTATCTATCATCTTACCAAATATGAACCAAATCTATCATATGGTTTGAAAAATATGAAGTCTGAAATAGTTTTATCATGAATAATTTTGTATATCCATGACCTTGACCTAGAGGTCATAGGTATGGGTGAGTACATTGCTGAATAAATCTTTGGACCTATATCTGTCATACCAAATTCATTGTATGGTCTGGAAAATATGCCCTCTTAAGTTCAGGTCCTATCTGGTACAAATGCCTTAACCCGAGATTGCAGCATCACGTACTTACGTACACACACCCGTACGGACGGGCGTACCTACATGTACACGTGTGCGCGTACGAAAACCGAAAAGGTACATGTCCGCGGCATCATGCCGACGGTGGGGGCATAAATACCATAGTCTCCGTCTATGTAAGTGTATAATTTTTGCAGGCGATGCTTTGCTGTTGATTATATAATTACAGTGAAACTTCGATGGCTCGAACACCGATCGCTCGTTTACCAGGGCTGAGTCGAACCAGTTCCTGAGTCCCTAGGGAAATGCTCTACACAACAAATAGTGGGTGGGGCGGGGTTGGTAATTTTGGAGAGTTTCATCTTTTATATTACTAATGTATGCTGTGTGTTCTCATTAGAATCGCCTCATGGAGGCGATTCTAATGAGAACACACAGCATACATTTTCATTATAGAACACCGAAAAGATGTCCAAAAGTATCTAGTTAAGCCTCCTGGCAGTAACCCTCAGTGGCTCAAACTATCCCTGTCTCGCACAGATTTTTAAGGTCCCTAAGGTATTCGAGCTTTCGAAGTTCGACTGTATGTATACATGTATGAAAGTATATGTAGCTATACAGAACCTCGTTATAAGTCAGGTAAATCAGGCATGCTTTATGTTCTATGTTGTAAATGAACTAAATTTATTTTTCATTGAAGGCAAACTCCGCTGGACGGCTTGATATGGCATAAGAACAATCAACTACAGACCATTGACATCATAGAACAATGATCAGGAATCGATACAATTAATCCACAGCTGCCACGGAAAGAAACACAAACGACCGTAATGGAAACACCAAAAACGGAACAGTGGACAGTTACTTTCCCACAAAATGGGGCCAATTGGCTATCCAAACAAAATACTATAAGCGGTACACACACTCAAAGACAAGCCATAACTAAAATAAACCGCGATAGAAGAACCGCATTGGAACGGTCAGTGAAGCCTCCGTTGTGTAGTGGATAAGCTACTCGTTTCATAAGCGTTCTTTGGCTAACCGTGGTTAAGTTCGTACGATACAGATAAATTGAATCTTGTATTTTTAAACTTGCCGAGAAAGGGCAATAAAATGCTCAGCGAAGTTTCGCATTCTGGGCATAACACCTCCATTCAAGTAAAGCGGATTGATATGTTATTAAGTGGAATGGGAACACCTTCAGGGGAGGCAACTCCTGCAAAAGTATTTTTGTCTCCCATGTCAATAGGGGTCAACTCTTAAAGGAAAGAATTTGCTCCTGAGGAGCAAATTTTTTCCTTTAAGAGTTGACCCCCTTTTCTGCGGGGCAGAAATTATAGAAAAACGAACAGGAAGTTCCGATAGTTGTCTCCCTCTGAAAAATAGCGGAAAAATCTGTCAGATGTTCCCATTCCCCTTAAATAATTCGTCTGCACTTATAAAGACATGATCAATCAACATTAATCAGCCTGGATGCAGCAAGGCCTTCGAGCGACCAGCGACGACACAGAGCTGCCGTCCCATCCATGACTTCGCTATGCGCTTTATGGATAGTTTAGGAACCATAGTTTCTTGATATGCACAAGTGAAGACTCTGATCAGATAGCGCGGACGCGCATGCTAGTTTTAGTATTTGCTGGGGGTATAATCAGTGTAGAAGTTGCTTTACCCGAGCACTTGTACAACAGAAATACAGTAAAATACCTATATAAAGAACACCTTTGGGACTATTCAAAAGTGGTCTTAAACAGCCCCAAAGGTGGTCTCTGACTGGAGGACCCCTAATGCAGAAAACACAAAGGAAGAACAACTTTAACAAACTGAATACGCTTTTAAAAGAAGAATTAGTCTTGATTTTCGGTGGTCTTAATAGCGGAATTTCACTGTTTACAAATATCTATTAAGATTCATGAATGCAAAAGAAGAGAAGACAACTGTTGTCAGAGGATAAGTTGAAAGTGACGTCAGGGAATGTTTTGTTGTTAAGAACTGTCCACTGTTGCCAAAAGGTTTTGTTTGTTTGATTTGAGGGTTAACGTCCCCGTCAACACTGTAAAGGTCATTTTGAAGACGTTGCTTCCAATTTTGTGGGAAATGACATCTCAAGCCCTATCGCCCAATGAAACCAATAGGGTTTATAAGACTGGACGGTCCGACTCGTGCGCACCGCTTTGCCTGAACAGGCTAAGATCCTCTAAGCGGTTTACCAGTACTCGTGTGCGGGTCGGATTCAGCTCTGCGTGGAAGCATCATGCAGCCCATATATTTCTTCAAGCCCCGATGGGCGGGGGCCAAAAGGTAACGACGCTTCGGTTACGATAATTATAACAGTACAATCTGTCTTGCCAGCCAATGATGGGTACGATAATGATTACGGTACAACATGACAAACCTACCTGTGATGGTTTACTCTTTTACGTCACTGTCAACTCATACAACTTATATTCCGACAACAGTAAAAGCAAACAAAAATAAATAAATAAATAAATAAATAAATAAATAAATAAATAAATAAATAAATAAATAAATACAATGAAAATGAAAAACAAATGTTTGCAAGGGTACCCGTTTTGGGGTTTCCGGTACAAAATGGGTTAAACACCTATGATTCGTTTACCACGGCTGTCTCGAACTCATATTTGAGTGCCGAGGAAAACGTTCACATAACTTCAGGCATTACGAGATATATATTTGGGATAATTCAGGGAGATTTTCTTACCTTATTTCAAAAACGTATGATGAGATAATACTAATGATGGCATACGAAAAATCTTAAATTAAAAAAAATCTGAACGATATCACTTTTGTGCTTCATCAACCGGCGCTTTTTTTTATTCCAATTCCCCCATCAAGAAAACACGCCTATATAATACTGACCCCCTTGAACCCCACTTTTATATAGCAAAAATGGGGTTTACAGGGGTAAACCTTATTTTTCCACAATTTTTCATCTTAAAATTTTCGTTTTTCGGCGGAAAAAAACATTTTCAATGTATTTGTATAGGCGTGTTTTCGCAATGATTATGTACATTTCGAGCGATTTGATAGGTTGAAATAAACGTTTTAGAATTCGATAAATTCTATGGTCAAGAATCTCAGAACTATTTAACACAGCGACAGGTAGTAATATAACGTAACGTCGACGACCCCGCGTTACGTCATTTTACGTCATTTTTGGATTCGGAAGAAGGTGCACGATGTCACACAGGTGTTTTCTGAAGGACTCTTCAGAAGACATTTGAAGTTCTGATTTCCCGACAAAAATACAGTAAAATGCCTTTATTAAGACCACCTTTGGGACTGTTCAAAAGTGGTCTTTAAGACCACTTTTGAACAGTTCCAAATGTGGTCTCTGACCAGAGGATAATGTATGCAGAAAACACAAAGAATGAATAACTAAGATTTTTAAAGCAGAATTAGTCTTAATTTTTGGTGGTCTTCATTGAGGAAGTGACGACAACACTGTTCGATTAAAAAATGAGAAAGTACTGAAAAGGCAAATGTAGAATAAACTGAATTTAAAGACTTGACGTGTTTTCGCCCTTGTTTCTTTAAAAATGGCAGTTTCTAATTGAATAATCATTCCGCCGTGGCCCTGGTAAGTTCATTCTTACGCTTTCGAAAGAATTCCTAAAATTTACATTTTTTTGGTAGCATTTTTAACATCTCAATGGAAAAGTTGGGATTATCAATTTTGTGGTAAAGTCCGGCGAATCACTCTCAAACTGCACGAAGCCCCTTCGGGCTTCAGTGATTCGCCGGAGTTTACATATTGATAAAATCCTCAAAAATGAAATTCATTCCAATAATCAACAGTGGCTCGAACTACCCCCGTCAGAAACAAATTTTCATGGGCCCACGTGGGTACAAGGTGTCATTACGAAAGCACGCCTTTACAAATACATAGTACATTTACTCGCCGAAAAAATTAAGATTTTATGATGAAAAATTGTGATATTTTTCTTATTTCTGCTCAAAATATAGATTGTGGGTACACGTTAGAACCGCCTCAACCAATACTAATGATCTATATTTTAGAACAGAAATAAGAAAAAATAAAGTTTACCTCCTGATAACCCCAGTTTTACTACACGGGCGCCGTGAAGCGATTTTGGTACTTATCGCCTATGCGAGCAGCGAAGGTTCAGGCGAGCCTGCGCATCCGCGCAGTCTCGCCAGAACCTTCGCTGCTCGCTCATACAAGCAGTGCATCAAGAGGAACCTTCAGACAGAAAGCCATATCCCTGGCCCCTCTGAATGGCTGGGCATGCGCAGTTAAAATTTGTCATGACGGAATGCTCGAAGACACAAATTCGCTTGGCGGGGCTCATATAAAAGTGGGGTTCAAGTGGATCAAGATTATATGGATAGAGGATCTTACACGAATGGTCATTTCATATGAAATTTATGAAACGAGCCTTCGGCGAGTTTCATAAATTTCATATGAAATGACCACGAGTGTATGATTCTGTTTATCATATGACCACTTAAAATTGGATTTTATCGCCTTTGAATTTGATTTTTTTTTTTCACAAAAAATGCATTGTTGACATGGACGTTGTCATGACGTTACTTAATCCCGCCAAAGTGTTTTTACACGTGTGGTCATACGATATTTATTACACGACGTTATGTGATAAACGTGTTTTCGTGATGAATTTTTGTTTATATATTTTCTACAGTTCAAAGGATCAAATCATAAATGAGACGTGTTTCGTTTCATTTGGAACGTTTCGCCAGCAGACATTTCACAATGTCATCACTGCAAAGTAAATAAATAAATAAAAAAAAAATAAATAAAAAAATAAATAAAAGTTTCCAACCTGCTGGCCAACGGCTATCGCAAACAAAAAATAAAGCATCAGGATTTTCGCCATTTTTCTATCGTATCCCATTGTCTTTAAATCCAGTGACTATCTGTCAATATATAACAAATCAGGGTTGCGCAAATAATTATCTTTAATGCTCGTATGATACACTATCAGGGAACACAATTCCTTCGAAATATTTTGTATTTCTTATTCATATATGGTATGTTCGTTTAAAAAGAAGGAACTTCCTTCTTATGGGTATAATCGCTCATCAGGCGCAACTTCTTCCTGTAAGAGTAGGGGCGTTCAGGTCACAGAACCACAACACACAGAATCCCGAGTTGTGTCCCTTTTAAACTTTGCTGAAATATGGTTTTCGATCCCTTTCACCTAAACCCATTGTAACCTGGTAGACTCTTCCATTATTATATATCGGGCAAATCCATTTGTCATTTAAGAGATGTCGGATCTATCATTTCGTTCTAATTATATTTTTGACAGAAACCCTGTTAGCAAACACGGTGTAGACCCTGATCAGACGCCGCATCATGCGATGATGCGGCGTCTTATCTGGATCTGCACTCTTAACCTGTGGCCCTTTTATGGGTTTCGTGGTAAGAATGGGTCAATGGAAATCAATTAGCCGTGATATCTTGGTAAATATTTCGGCTCACGTCATCCCGGATTATAAGACAGTGAGCATCCCGGGATACCGGAGATAAGTAAGTACTCGCTGGTCATTGATTATTGAACATACTGTCTTTAATTTGATACATTAATAATTTATCGGTCCAAAGTATTAGAATTTCATGATAAAGACGTTTCATACCAGTTCGGAAATTGTCAAACAAAAAATCATTATCAGGTTAACAAAAAGGGCACATCCAGGTTGAAACTGCACGTTTCAACATTGATTCAACATCGAAGTTGCGGGGATTCATGTGCGTGTTATGCGCAGAAACAAGAAAAACCTCTTTTAAAAAGAGGATTGTTATTGGTGAAGATAAAAAAATCCAGGCTCTGGAAAACTCTCGTTGTTGCCCTAAACTGACATTGTTTGCTTTCCGTTATCAATGCTCCTCTGAAAACAACAACAAAAAAAACAAAACCACATTAACAAGTCCGTGTAATGAACGCCCTACTACACCCCACTTTGTGTATAGAAAACTGGGGTTTACAAGAGTATACATTTTCTTATTTCTGTTCCAAGACAAAGGCTGTGTGTGCTCGTTAGAACCGCCTCAATGAGGCGGTTCTAACGAGCGCCCACAACCTATGTTGTGAGTACGAAAAAAATATATGTAGCTAATTTTCATCAGAAAATGAACCGTTTGGGCGATCTGAAAGAAAAGATTATGTGCAAGGGTTTGTTAACATAATGTAGTTCTAGTCTTGCTTCTGAGCAAATTCTTGATGCATGCGAAACAGTCTGCCATGGAGAGTGTCTATATTGACCCTATTAGACTTACTCTTTCAAGTTACAGGAAAAGAAACAGAAAAGGAAACAAGGATTAATGCGTGATAATGCTTTCAAAATCACGAAAAAAAAAAAAAATAAATAAAAATATAATAAAAATAAAAAAAAAACGTTACTCGAAGTTTGCCAGCCGTTACTCGTACGATTGCGACGTCTCTGGCCTAGTGGGATGAGTGAGTGTTTGGGTTTAACATCCCACCAACAGCGAAGGTCATACGGAGACGACACCTCGGTTTAAAGACTCATCCGAAAGTCTGACTGGCCCAGTGGATAAGAATGCTAACACTTAAGCATTAGGTCACTCACCGCTGTGGGTTCGAGCCTGGCTCCGGTCATATGTGAGACGCTAAGTTCTGCAACGGATGGTCAGGTGTTTTTTTTTCTCCGGGTACTCCGGTTTTCGCCCACCTCTGATTAACGGTCGGCTCGATGTGAATAAAATATTCTTGAAAGGGCTGTTAAACCAAAATAATAATAATAATAAAAATACAAAAAATAGATATATAAATGTCTAGTGTTTGAAAATTTCATTTTTGGATTCGGAAGTAGGTGCACGATGTCACCCAGGTGTTTTCTGAAGGACTCTTTTCAGAAGACATTTGAAGTTCTGATTTCACGATAAAAATACAGTAAAATTCCTTCATTAAGACCACCTTTGGGACAATTCAAAAGTGTTCTTTAAGACCACGTTTGAACAGTCCCAAAGGTGGTCTCTGACCAGAGGATAGTGTTTGCAGAAAACACTAAAAAGAATAACTGCAACATACAAAATAATTGTTTTTCATGCAGAATTATTCTTAAGTTTTGGTTGTCTTAATAGAGGAATTTCATTGTATATTGTTTGTGCTCATTAGAACTCTCTCTTTGAGGTACCGACCGTCTATGTGTTAATGGTAAAATTTTCCGGGGGGAATAACTGTGGCTGCTGAAGTAAGATGGCTGCTAAACAGAGGTGACCATGAGTGAAGGTTCAAAGCAACTATATCAGAGACAGTGAAGTTTTATTTTAACAAATATTGTTTTAAGTCATATCCACATGTATATAGTAGATTTGCTTGTCGCAATGGAATTCTCGAAGCCACTTGGAGAATGGAGAGTAGCTTACAACCGCCAAGCAGTGGTACTGAAAATAGAGAAATAATGGATATGTTACAATCACAACAATTCTCGTCTGCTTTATTGTCTACTGGCTATTTTAAAAGTCATTGATCGTAAACAGTGTGGACCCAGACCCAGATTGGACTGTTCATCTACGAGCTGTGTGATCAGGGTCCACACCTCTTGCTTGAATGAAAAAAATGTTTGCGAGAAGTAGCAGCAGACAACATAAACAGACGACATTTTAGATGCAGTTTTTCTTTAGTTGTGCTTTATGTGCTTTACAGTTCACAGAAAGGAATAAATTTCATTTTTCTGGAACTTGTTGTTCAGGGGCCAGTTGTTGAAAACTAACGACGATCGTTAAAACTTCAATATGGCAAATATACTAATATTTTTTTGCTGACAAAAATGTGAGCAGCTTTTGCAAATGCAAAAGCTGCTCACATCTTTTCAGCAAAAATACCGAAATTTTAGATATTGTACTTGTTAGAACAGTTAACAATTTGACCACTAACGAGCTTGTTAAGCTTAAGATGTTTTGAACAACTGGTCCCTGGTCGTTAAAACTTTGATCATTTAAAATGGCAAATATACTCATATTTTTGCTGAAAAAATGTAAGCAGCTTTTGCATTTGCAAAAGCTGCTCACTTTTTTTCAGCAAAAATACCACTGTATCACATATTTAGCTTACTAGGACTGTAAGTTCACTAACGAGCTCGTTAAGCTAACGAAACTTTGAACAACTGCCGTTAGTTAATGACCATTTAATACGGCAAATATGCTAGTATTTATGCTGACTACTATTTTGTTTGTTTTAGTTGAGGTTAAAGGTCTCCGTCATCACTATATAGGCCATTTTTGAGACGTTGCTTCAAATTTTGTGGGATTTTAACCGACATTGAGATGAAACGACATCTCAAGCGTGCCGCCCAATGAAACCAACAGGGCTTATATATGCATGTACGGTCCGACTCGCACCTCTTTGCATGGGCAGACTTAGGCCTTCTAAGCGGTCTACCAGTAGTCATGTACGGTCGTTTTCAGCTCTGCGTGGAAGCAACATGCAGCCAAATCTATTTCTCCAAGCCCCGTGTTCGTTAAATCTTTTTATTTTTGATGAAAATGTTTGTCGTGTGTACTGACTAGAATCGCATCAACGAGTATTCACAACATACCTTTATTTAAAAAACAAAAACTGAAAATGACGCTCCTAAGTGATCATCATCATGTCCTCTGATACTATGATTAACCCTCAGTAGGTCGAACAACCCCTACCTCGAACAAATTTTGATGGTTCCATATAGGGCTGGCACGATTAATAGGATAATCGATTAATTGATCGATAAATTCCACTAAAATGATTACCGTTACTGATCTGATAATAATCGATTATTTGATAAGTATAATTTACTACCCAATGATGTGTCTAAAATAGCTGGATGAGTGGCAAACAGTGCAGACCCTGATGAGACGCCGCATTCCGCGGCGTCTCATCAGGTTCTACACGGTTTGCTAGGCCTGCATGTCCTATTAGATACGATAGTGTATAATATATGTTAAGAATTAAAGCCAGAAATGTAAAATCAGGATCATCTTCAGTGATACTAATCGATTATCGATCACAATGAAAGGACCGATAATCGATTATCAATTCAGCTCTGATTATGCAGCCCTAGACTCCCATGGGTGTTCTTGTCTGAACTTCGGCTGATTTTACATTTACTTCTATGCATAATTTGAAAAAATCTATAACTGATCAGCAGTTTCTCGGTCGATTGTTTGGCAATCGATCTAAAGTTACTAAGCATAAGGGTCTTACGTTGCATATGTCCACGTGACTATCATTCATTTGTACGGTGTCCAGGTAACTGTTTTTTATAGCCGCGCTCGTTGTTTTATATACAGAGAGCTGCATAAGGCAAGTTTGCTCGGATCTTGTGAAGGAACATTGGCAAACAGTGTAGACGCAAATCAGACTCCACAGAACGCAGCTTCTGATCAGGGTCTACACTGCTTGCATAAAATGAGTAATTAAGAGTTTAAACTAAAAAGCCTAAGTCCCCATTCATAACCATTTTTCCCACCTCAGAAACAATTGACCCACCAGTATTTTCAGTGCTTTGATTCCATTGCCAATGCAGAATAGCGTTAATGACGTGAAGACGCCAAAAAACGTGAAATCCTACTGTAGAGAACCCTTAGTAAAAAAGCGAAAGATAGGGCCCATGTAATACAGACAGGACCACATTTTCAGCCGTGTACAGTTTACAGGAAGTGTACAGAAAGCTATGCAATGAGCCTCCTTTAAGTAAACAGTGGCGGAAATATGTTTGTTTGGGAGTTTATCAGTTACACTCTATATATATTGCATTGTAACACATTGACCTGATAAAGATATGCTATCTCAGGACAAGTAAGCTTTATCACGCCAACGTGATATTTCACTTTTATTAATGAACCGGACTACTGGAAAAATGACAAAAAATGTTATTTTTACTGGAAAAAAACGGAAAAAATACCCGAAAAATATATCATAGGAAACACATGGTCAGCTGATACTAAAAAGATCGACCGCCAGAATGCTGGGACGCACTGAGGACCATCAATAACGAATGTACAAGGGGATAAACTGATAAATAGAAGACCAGATCGTGTCATTTTTGATAACGAGTTACTCAGGGACGGCTTCGAGAACGTATGTAAAATCGCTCGACAAGCCTCGCGATTCTACCAGCGTTCTCGAAGCCTTGCCTGATAAACTTGATATCAAAAGACAACAACCTGGTGTTCTCTATTTAACGACCCGCTCAACACTATTATGGTCAAGTCGACTGCACGACTGACTGGTGATCAGGTGGTCGTAGGTTAGATCTCCGCCGGGTCAGCCAATATTTTTACTGAAATATTTTCTACAGCCATCATCTCCCTTCCGCTGCATGATTCAAGAATGACAGTTGTCATTTTCCGGTACTGTTCTAGTAAGCAGCGCCCATGCAATGTGTATTAACTTTAACATACCGACTCGAAACGTATTAGAGTTGACTGGGTCGTTAGACTGGAAACAATCAAACAACAACAATAAAGAAAACAACAATAGAACCTTGTCCCGTCAGTCTGACCAGCCTTCGCTTATTGCTTGTTGCTTTATTAATGGCTCAGAAGTTTAGTAGGCTCATACGAACAGCAAAAACTAATCAGACTGCGCGGATGCACATGCTGATCTGAGTCTTTGCCAGACACACAGGTCTTATTGTAGTTTGTGTCGTTGGCCGGATAAATGGTTTAATAAAAATTAGTAAAACATACCCAGAATCGGGATGTGTCATAAGCCGAAAATCTAACTCTGTAAAATGTCTCAAAGAATCCCTAGAAACAAAAATATACATAGAATGAAAATAGGTTCTACAAAGTGAATCGGCTGACACAAAGAAGTTAATTATCTTCACGAATCCGACATGTACATCCCTATAAATACTTTTGATCATATGACGTCGCGTGTGAGAGTGTAATAACGCCATGTAATATTTTCGATAATCCACTAGTGGATTAAGTATGCAAATTAGCTAGATACGTCCCGTAACGTTACATGTACGACGTCCTTAACGACGTCGCGTTTATTTACCTTTTTTGTAAACAATCGAAAATGTCATATGATAAATAGAACCTTGCATTCGTGCTCATGTTTTAGTGAATTTATTAAACTCGTTGAGGAAAGGGATAAAATACTCGGCACAGCCTCGCATTTCATCCCTTTTCCTCAACTCATTTAATGAATTCAATGATGCATGAACACTCGTGCAAGATCCTCTATTTACAGTGCAACATATATCAAGCAGACAACCGGGGGGTGGTGTGTGTGTGTGGGGGGGGGGGGGGGGGGGGAACGCCATAACTGGCTGCTATTCAGCAGAGGGAATTGGCTTGAGATGATCTTTGACCTGATAAAGAGATCGCTGACACCCGGGGGAAAACGACCAAACTGGCTGCTGTTCAGCAGAGGGAACTGGCTTGAAATGATCTTTGACCTGATAGAGAGAAAACTGACACCATGGGAAAAACGCCAAAACTGGCTGCTGTTCGGCAGAGGGAATTGGCTTGAGATGATCTTTGACCTGATAAACAGATAACTGACACCGAGGAAAAACGCCAAACACTGGCTGCTGTTCAGCAGAGGGAACTGGCTTGAGATGATCTTTGACCTGATAAAGAGATAACTGACACCCTAGGGAAAACGCCAAAACTGGCTGCTGTTCAGCAGAGGGAACTGTCCTGAGATGATTTTGGCCTGATAAAGAGATAACTGTCACCCGGGGGGAAGCGACAAAACTGGCTGTTGTTCAGCAGAGGGAATTGTCTTGAGATGATCTTTGACCTAAAAAAGAGATAACTGACACCCGGGGAAAAAACGCCAAAACTGGCTGCTGTTCAGCAGATGGAACTGGCTTGAGATGAACTTTGACCTGATAGAGAGATAACTGACACCCGGGGAAAAACGCCAAAACTGGCTGCTGTTCAGCAGAGGGAACTGTCCTGAGATGATCTTTGACCTGATAAAGAGATAACTGACACCCGGGGAAAAACGCCAAAACTGGCTGCTGTTCAGCAGAGGGAACTGTCCTGAGATGGTCTTTAACCTGATAAAGAGATAACTGACGCCCAAAAAAACGACAAAACTGGCTGCTGTTCAGCAGAGGGATCTGTCTTGAGATGATATTTAACCTGATAAAGATATAACTGACACCCGGGGAAAAAACGCCAAAACTGGCTGCTGTTCAGCAGATGGAACTGGCTTGAGATGACCTTTGACCTGATAGAGAGATAACTGACACCCGGGGAAAACGACAAAACTGGCTGCTGTTCAGCAGAGGGAACTGTCCTGAGATGATCTTTGACCTGATAAAGAGAAAACTGACACCCGGGGAAAAACGCCAAAACTGGCTGCTGTTCAGCAGAGGGAACTGTCCTGAGATGATCTTTGACCTGATAAAATGATAACTGACATCCGGGGAAAAACGCCAAAACTGGCTGCTGTTCAGCAGAGGGAACTGTCCTGAGATGATCTTTGACCTGATAAAGAGATAACTGACACCCGGGGGAAAAACGCCAAAACTGGCTGCTGTTCAGCAGAGGGAATTGTCCTGAGATGATCTTTGACCTGATAAAGAGATAACTGACGCCCAAGAAAAACGACAAAACTGGCTGCTGTTCAGCAGAGGAATCTGTTTTGAGATGATATTTAACCTGATAAAGATATAACTGACACCCGGGGAAAAACGCCAAAACTGGCTGCTGTTCAGCAAAGGTAACTGTCTTGAGATGATCTTTGATCTGATAAAGACAGACAAAATGAGAGAAAACTGAATGCAGCACAGTATGGGTGTATGAAAAGAAATACAAATGATGGACATCATAGCGCAGGTGTCATCTGACACCTCTTCATTATTTACTTTTCTTTTCATTTTTAGTTGTATAATGTTTAAAATGATGTAAAAATGGTAACTTTAAGCAACATTAACACACCAGAAAAGAAATTATTCTTGTATTTACTTCCAAGTTTTGACTGTTGAGTAATTCTGGTTGTTTAATAGAGGAAATAGTATTGCAGCTGCTGGCTTCTGCTGAGCAGTGATTTAGAATATAGCAGAATACTTTGAGAGGAAATATTGTGGTTTGTTGAACCGTCAATTTCTCACTTCGTAAATTTCACACCCATTAGAAGAATTGATACCGATATGTCACAGTTGCCAAATGTGAAATGTATGTATGGTCAATTTCGATAAATTTTGGGGTCTAAAATTTGTGCTCGAACTTCTCATGTTAAAATAGTTTTTGACGTGTGAAAAATTGTTAAGTATTCGTCACACCTGTGAAGAACTGGTGCCACTTTTTCTCGGGAGTGAAGACTTGGTACCAATTACTCACACATGTGAAAAATTGGGACCATTTCCTCACACATGTGAAATTGGTACCAATTCCTCACAGACGTGAAGAATTCGTTGATTATTTCTGACGTGTAAAGAATTGGTAAGTATTCGTCACACCTATGACCTGTGCTTTTTGGAGTGTGAAGAATTTGTACCAATTACTATTACATGTGAGAAGAATTGGTACCGATTCCTCTTACATGTGAAGAATTGGTACCAATATTTCACGCATGTGAGGAATCGGTACCAAATCCTCACACGTGTGAACAATCTTAATTGGTTGTCTGCATCTATCAACTCCAGGTCACTAGCTGCAAGAGTTTCTGAAAAAAATAACTATTTCACTTTTTCTTATAGAAAAGGCTAAGTTGCAAAATTTGACCTTGTAGGGGTATAAGTTAGGGTAAACCTAGGGTCTTATGATGAGATGGAGTCCTAGATGCTACATACCAAGTTTCTTGAAAATCAGTCCACTTGTTCTAGAGAAGATTGGTAGCCATCTTGGTCATGTGACCCAGATGCCGCGAACAAACTATCGTCCCCCTACCCACAGAGGCTCGACACAAATTTTAGCTTTGATTAGCCAATCGGTTTCAGAGGACAAGCTGTTTGAAGAATATGAACGGACGACGAAGGATTCCGAAGCATGCGTATACTATAGACTCACTTGTTGAGTCTGTGGCTAAGGTGAGCTAAAATCCTAATGACCGGTCTCACCGTGAAAAGGTTTTCTCGCGACTCGGCTCATCTAAAGCATTCTAACTCTTGTCCAAGAAGTTCCAACAATAAAACATTGGAATTACCTTCTACGTTTATAAAAAGTATGGTATGTGTGTGAAGAATTGCAACCGAATACAAAATGCAGCAGCTTTGTGGGATATTTTATCGATGTGAGGAATATTCGTGCGTATTACTTTCACACGTGAAAAATAGAAATCCGTGACATATTGGTACTAATTCTTCACGCGTAATTCTTCACGGCGGGAAATTTACGTGATGAAAAAAATTACGGTTCAACAGTTGCTGCTGATGAGATGTCGCTGCTAAACAGAAGCGACCGTTACTGGGGGTTTTATTGTATATAGAACCCACACCCCCCACCTCCAAGAAAAAATACTCAAGAGTTATTAGTACTTTCTTATCCCCGAAGCATAGTCATAATAGTGGGTAGAGGGTGCAGTAATTGTACTCGTTAGAACCGCCATATTGTGTCGGCTCTAACGAGTACCCACACTTTTTTTCAAACCCAAATAAGAAGTGAAAAAATATCACAATGTATTTTTTTTTTATCTTAAAATGCCTTTTATTTTGGAACCTACAATGCTGTTTCTTTATTTCTCATAAATAAACGTGTTTTTCGCATAATGCATGAGTATGAAAATCGTTACATAATGACCATATAGCATTCATTTTATCGCCCCATGCCCCCGAGAAGAAAAAAAAAGGAGACCAGGCCCAGATCAGGCGTTATAGAACGCGGAGTTTAATCAGGTCGTTCATTGCTTGGAACAAAACTCAGCCATTTTCCTAAATGAATTTCTATCAATAGTTAAAATTAATGATTATGTATATATAACCTAAGATGGAAGTTCTATTCAGATAAAGAAGCCTCCGTGGTGAAGTGGTTATGCTACTCGCCTTGTAAACCAGGGATCGCAAGATCGATCCCGGGCTTCTCCAGACTTTCGGATGAGTCTTTAAAGCGAGGTCCCGTCTCCGTATGACCATAGCTGTTGGTGAGACGTAAAACTCGAACCCCCACTAACTCCACCCACCCCTTCTATTCAGATAAAATGACATGCAGTCACTACAAGAATAGACACCTCTACCGACGACAAAGACGTAAAAGTTATATCAAAGCCAGCGCACGACAAAACCTACAATAAGACATGTGCACCTACCGAAGACTCGGATCAGCCTGATCTGAGTCTTCGTTGGGCGCACATGTTGAGTTGTAGGTTTTGTCATGCGCTGGCTCATTATTAATTCAACGTCGTCCATAGAATGTTATAAACCCATAGCCTACTACTACTACTACTACTATGATCAGGAATCGATACAATTAACCCGCAGCTCCCGTCAGAGACACCAAGGAAAAGAAACACAAACATGAAACAACTAGACCCTAATGGAAAGCGGAAAGACAAAAGGACAGTTACTTTCCGACAAAATGGCCAATTGGCCATCCAAAACAAAATAATATAAGCGACACACACTCAAAAACAAAGCCACAATAAAAATAAACCACGACAGAAGAACCGCCTTGGAACGGTCAGTGAAACGAATTCCTCTTGGGGGCTTAAATCGATTTTACGTGGCCACAATCCTCGCCCTTACTTCCGTCGCGATTTAGACAAATAATTTATTCAAGAAACCTCTGAAATGCTGAAGCAAAAACACAACCAACAGTTAGACTCCGATGGGCCCAACCAGAGACAGAGCATCAGGTACCAACCAACATTAAATAAAATTAGATTCTCTTTAAATCCCAGTAAGCCTTTACGCTGGAACCGTTATAGAATCTGAGGCCTGACCCACCGGCGTGCAATTAAAGAGGAAAGCAAAGTTGTCAACCGTGATTGGGTTAACTACTATGCATGCAGTCTGTCGTATAACATTTATGTTGTACCCAATCTTTTTATATCGAAGAATGATTTTACGAAATCGGGTACTGAAGTCATTGCAATTATATATTTTATGAACTTTTATCCTAAGTCTCGATAAAATTCGAGTTCCGACAGACCTTGTTGCAGAAAAATTTAAGTCCAACATTGAATTTTGGAATTAAATCGGAATGACGTCTATAAAATTTTGAAAAGGCTTTGCATAGTTTATGATACCGATAATCCGGATTAAGATGTTTAGCAGTTAACAATTTATTACGAGTGTAGAAGTCAGTTACATGACAAGACACTCTGGCAACTCGAATTAATTGCGAAATATAAACGCCATAGGATGCCACACGAGGAACATCACCATCCAAGAAAGGAAATTTTACAAAGTGCCCAGGTAAAGTGGCGGGGGTCAGACCGCCCAATACATATATGCCTTTTGGTTATATTGGGCGGCAGGGATTGAGATGTCATTTCATCCAAATGTCGGGTAAAAGCAGCGTCTCAAAAATGGCATAAATAGTGTTGACGGGGACATTAAACCTCAATGCAAACAAAACAGAACCGGACACAAAAATAGGCCATTATGTGTTGTCGTCCGTCCACAACGAAGACGCATCAGATTTGCTCGATTTTGACGATACAATTTGTAAATACGGGTCATCTTTTTCCCACGTCAGTAAATCACTTTAATTTGTTGTTGTTTGTTGTAACGTTTTTGTGTTTCTGGCAATAAAGTTTTCGCATTTTTTATTTTTCTAGCAAAGCTTCACTTTACACACGCGGTTTTTTTTCCCTACACAAACTGCGCATGCGCGTTAATCGGATGGCGTTGCCAGAACGTGAACGTGCCTAAAGTCATTTAAAAGCCTTTTGGTTTCATTGGGCTTGAGCCAATGTCGGGTAAAAGTAACAGAAAACTGGAAGCAACGCCTCCAGGGTCGTTAAACCTCAATTCAAAATGGTAAAAAAATACTGATACTACTTCTTCTACTGCTACTAAAAAAATTGATGCTGTTGCTGCTGCTACTACTAATACTACTATTTCTTCTACTACTACTACTATTACTGCTGCTGCTGCCTACTACTACTACAACTACAACTACTACTACTACTACTGCTTCTGCATCTCTACTTCTATTACTACTAGAAAGAAAGAAAGAAAGAAAGAAAGAAAGAAAGAAAAGAAAAGAAAGAAGGGAAAAGAAAATGTCCTGGAAAAGCCAAAGCAAAGAAGACTTACTACATGTAATTATAAAACTGCCGACTTTGGCGGCTCAGTCGGATGCACAACTGACTGGTGACTTCTGGTGGTCAGGGAGTCGCGCGATGCGATGCCTACTTGGCCAGCAATGTTGTTTGGTGGAGACTGACGATGTAATCTGTCAGTTTTTGGCAAAAGAATGTGCATGTACTGGTTAACCGCTTAGGTTTAAGCCTGCAAAGAAAAGTGTGACTGAGCAAACTGACCGACTCGATATGACCCAAATAGCATTAACTGGACCGATATACTCAAAATAAGCAAACAAAATGGTAAAACTATAACTTTTATGTTTCCGATTGTTTCGTAACTAAACTATGAACGCTGGCAGCATTAAAAATAACAAAACGTTTAATACCTTCTTGGCAGCTGTACTAAGATAAACACCCTCAATCCATGTCTGCAGAGACTTAATAAACGGCATCACTTCATCAACTACAGTCTGGTCATTCTTTGCAATAGGTGTCCAAACTCCGGGACCTGCTACCACAAGTCCATTGCACAACACCAAGAAAAGAAATGTTCGGTTCATCTGTATTTGTAGCGATAGCCGGACTGAATGCATAAAATTTTTAAAAGCAGTATTTATACGAGGGGCCGCAACCAGACACCGTCGTGATATGACTGAAAAATTGTTGAAAGCGACGTTAAACCCGAATTCACACACACACATTATACGAGGGGCGTTTGGAAAGTACTAATAGTGAGCGTGTGTTGTAAATATAAGGCTTACCTGGTCGAAACTAACTAGTGGAGTCACTCAAAGTATTCTTCTTGACCTGTACACACTTTTCAAAGTCTTTTATCCACTCAGAAAATGCATTTTTGAAGTCCTTTTTCGGGTATACTGTTTATACTCTGAAACAACGCACTCTCTTTCAAAACGACGTCCTCGCTGACATGTTTTAATATATGGATTGAGCCAGAAATCACAGGAAGAGAGGTCTGGACTGTGGATGTGGTATAGTTTTAATGTTCAACTCCTCCAAATATTCGATCACCACGACTCATGTGTGTGTAGGGGAGTTATCATGAAGAATATGAAGACCACATACCCCTGCATCTGGGCGCTTTGCAACATAGCAGAAAGATGTTTTTCTATATAAGATAATCAGCTGACACTCTTGTTCTCAGGTACTGGTATTTGCCCCCCCCCCGCCCCCCCCCCCCCAAAAAAAAAATAGAGCGTACATGGCATGTCTCGAAGTCTTATTTCTCCGCACGATTTGATTCCTTTCGCCAATTTCACATACCCAAATTGTACTGTTTTCTTTCCAATCGGGTTAAAAAAATACAGCCATCTCCAGTTACTATTTCTCCGAGTCTCAAGGGATCCGCATCCATATATTTTGCTGGAAGTTCTGAGGCCTTTTCTGCATTTACCCACTTTGGTTTAGGTGTGAAAAGATGAGGGACCCACCTAGCACAAAACTCTATAAGCTTAAGCACTTCTTTCAGCCGATGAATTCATGCCATATTAATCCCATAACTCTTCCACAGTGTACCGCGCATCTTCTTCAATTGTCATTTTCACAATCTCGATTTCTTTTTCTGTCACTAGTCGACCCGGCCGCTGCTCATCTTTTACTGAAGTACTTCCACATCGGAACAGTCGCACTTATCTGCAGACTCCTGGATGATATAGTGCATTTTAACCATAAATTTTATCGGTTTGATCTAATGACGACACGTCTAGCAATGCGCGCACTTTGCAGTACATCCTCTCAAATCGTGCAAATTAGTAATTGAAAGTTATATTATCACGCATGTTTTGTTTGTTTGTTTGATTTGAGGTTTAACGCCCCCGTCAACACGGTAAAGGTCATTTTGGAGACGTTGCTTTCAATGTTGTGGGACTTTTATCCGACATTGAGATGAAATGACATCTCAAGCCCTGTCACCCAATGAAACCAATAGGGTTTATTAGCAGTGACAGACCGACTCGCACCGCTTTGCCTGGGCAGGCTTAGATTCTCTAAGCAGTTTATCAGTACTCGCGTGCGGTCGGTTTATGCTCTGTGTGGAAGCATCATGCAGCCCATCAGTTTCTTCAAGCCCCGATGGGCGGGGGCGGTTATCATGCATGTTAACCTTCGAAACTATTACGCAGTACGGTTACTATTAATACCTTCCAAATGGCCATCGTATTGCATAACGTCGGTATCATATATTTGTTTTGATCTGATGTAACCTTTAACCCATTTAGTACCGGAAACCCCAAAACGGGTACCAGGGCATACAGTGCAGGCCCAGATCAGACGCGGCGTCTGATCAAGGTCTCCACTGTTTGCTAAAAGTTCAGTCATTTTCCGAACAAATTTTGAAGAAAACACAACCTGAAACCCCCAAATTATGATATGGACTCCTGCTATATATAAGGAGGAAGATTCCATGTGGTACAAAAAGGGTTAAGGCGAATGGTGACACCGGAATGCCGGTGCAAGGTCGGGCCGACATCAATACGACCTAGAAAACGTCGTATGGATGTCGGCCTGACGTTGGTCCGCTGTCTAGTGCTGGCTGTTGCAATCTTTGACAGAAAAAAAAATGTTTGTGAATTCATGTTTCTTTTCCATTTAACAGCCCATCTAGGCGCCCCCATCTATTCTTCTCACTGCAATACCATACAGAATGTGAAATATTTTATATTTTAATTACATATACTCCGGAATTCTAACTCCACTTCAGAACTACTTTTAACTATGGTACAATAAATGTGAGCATTTTTCCCCTTATCTATCATAATCGTTTATCCGCTCATTGTGAGGTTATATAAATCTTTAACTTTTATGGCAGCTGTGACTTTACACTAAGTGATGCATGCTTCAGCGATTTCACAGGGGTCGTCTTCAATTTTTACATTTTTATCTGTACCAATTAACCAATTGTTTTTATAATCTGCGCACAGTTTTTTGACAACAGTCCTAAAAGGTGACTGAATATATGTATTTATCATATGAAATCGCGTCTGAGTGTAATAACGCCATGTAATAAATAGAGAATATTAACTTTTCTGAGGTGTATTCCAAAATGTTTTATCGAGTGTGTTGAAAACATCAAAATTTTCACGAGTGCGAAGCACGAGTGAAAATTCGGATGTTTTCGACACACGAGATGAAAAACTTTTGGTATCCGCCGAATTTTTTTTTTTATTTTATAATTTATAAGGACACTTACGGTATCTGATACGTCACAATTTTGTCCTGGCTACATGTATGACGTCACAACTGTCAGTGTCAAAACATAAACAGACCGCCATTTTGAATACAGCATTTTTACAGTTCAAAGAGTGTTTTTCAAGGTATTTAACAGAATCATTTTATCGATATAATATGACTATTTGCGAGAAAATGTAGTCGGGGCTGCTAGATCAACTCAAAGGGACCAGTTTCAAGCTTTTAGAGAGGAAAGATATACTATTCTACAATAATATGGACAAGGGCATCTTCGGGAAAATATAACCAATCATGAATGAATTTGTGTAGCTCTGGCAGTTTGTAACACACAAGTCAAAACTCTTTTCACACATGTAGATAACACATTTATGAAAACCAATAGTACCTGCTATGTCTAATCTAGTCTTCACGATATGGAGCAACCACACACAGAATCTCCAGTATTGCTAAAAAATGATCCCGTGTAGATAAGCCTGTCTGCTCTCTTCCCAAAAGATTTCAAAGTTTTCCGGGGCACAACACAGAGAAAATTTATATCCATGTACAGTATTTACACCAATACCAATCACCTGTGTCCATAATTTCAATAAAAAACTTGTAAATAATACTCCAAAACTTGAAAACAATAACCAATTTTGACATCTCCTGGCGTTGGCAGCCATTTTTTGGAGCCATTAGAAAGGAGCGATTTCATTGGTTAAAAATCTCAACAACTCCAATTGGCCAATGAAAAAATAACCTAATGCTATTACATCATGATTTATTTACTCCTGTTCTGTAAATAGAAAAATGGCTGCCAAAGCCAGGAGATGTCAAAATTGTAATTCTTTTTGTGACACCACAAGCTAGTAATGAGACAATAACCCCTCAAAAACTACCATTGGCTGCTACTGACGACCCAACAAACTACAACAAACTGCTACTTATGGACCCACAAATTACCATTACCGCTCAAGCGGCGACACTACAAACTGCCACTAACTGCTACGAACAATTACACGGACTACCACTTAACCGTCACAACTGCAAAAACAGCCACTTACGACTGAAAAGTACAATGTACTGCCAATAACGTCACAAGCTACTATTGCTTCTACCACCGACCCAGGAAGCATCACCATCGTACAAAAATTACACTACTGTTAACGTTTCATACCAACTAATTCTCCTTAACTCCTACTTATGGTTCCACAAACTGCAACATACTGTTACTAACTACACAAGAACCATTACCAGTGATTACTAAAAACTCGGTACCCTACCACTAACTACTATTATATTAGCGGCAGTCTGTCGGCCCCCGCCCATCGGGGCTTAAAGAAATAGATGGGCTGCATGATGCTTCAACGCAGAGCTGAAACGACCCGCACACGAGTACTGGTAAACCGCTTAGAGGATCTAAGCCTGCCCAGGCAAAGCGATGCGAGCCGCATGCATATACACCCTATTGGTTTTATTTGGCGGCAGGGCATGAGATGTCATTTCATCTCAATGTCGGGTAAAAGTCCCGCAAAATTGGAATGACCTTAACAGTTATGATGGCGACGTTAAACCTGTAATCAAACAAACAAAAAGCGGCAGCCTGTGGTTATTTCGGTTGCTAGTGGAAGTTAGTGATTGTTCGTAGTTGATAGTTGGAGTGACTGCAAGCGGTAGTAAATGGTAATTACAAGAATTCCTCGGTGAAGGTCAAACATGGATGCCTGTATAAAATTTGTCACTCTTAGATGCAAGTTTGTACTAATTATCATCAATGACGCTCTTAGCCTTCACGAGAAATGGACTCTTACATTAGGGTGAAAGTAAGGGTGGTCGCAATAAGTCACAAAAGCAGTGAACTTTGAAATGTCAAGGCGAGACAGCGATGCTTGCATGGAAGTTGCCATTCCTAGATGCAAGTTTATTTTATTTACTTTTTTTTTTTTTTAAAAAAAGGGAGATAATTCAGTGAAAATAAGCTATATATTTATGGCTCTTTGTCAGAATGTAGGTTTTGTGATGGTAAGTATGCGTGTGAAGTTTCATGAGAGTAGGACAAATACTTATAAAATTTTGACCGAGTTTAAGTGTTTTGGTTATGGCGTGAACACACGGACCAAAATAATATAGTAATGGACCTTTGTCAGAATGTAGGTCTTGTGATGGTAAGTATGTGTGCGAAGTTTCATGAGAGTAGGGCAAATACTTTTGAAGTTATGACCGATGTTAAGTTTTTTGGTTAAGGCGTGACAAACACACAGACAAAAGAATATAGTTCTGGCCTTTTGTCAGAATACAGGCCTTGAGATTGTTAGTACGAGTGTGAAGTTTCAAAAGAGCAGGGATAATACTTTTGATGTTATGACCGGTTAATGTTTTGGTTTAGATGTGACAAACTGACTGACAAGGTGAATACTATAGGGCTCCCACAATACCGTGTGGGGCCCTAATTAAGAAGGGTGGTAACTCCGTAAATCCTCTTGGCAGAGTTATGGTTCTTGCATTCTGCGATTTCTCTCATAGCCACCTATCAGTGTATCAAGTTTCACTAAATTACCTTTAAAACTTTTCGAGATATGCTTCGGACAAGCTTAATTTAGCAAAAATTAAAAGGGGAAATAACTCTGTAATTACTTGTGATATAGTTATGGGTCTTGCACTCTGCACTTCGTCTGATGGCCATCTATCAATGTATCAAGTTTCATTTAATTCCCTTCTATACTTTCAGAGATATTCTCCGGACAAGTTTTTCATTTAAATAGTTAAGAAGGGAAGTAACTCCATTAATACTGGAGACAGGGTTATGATTCTTGCATTCTGCGATTCCCCTCATCGCCCCCTATCAGTATATCAAGTTTCACTTAATTACCTTTAACACTTTTAGAGATATAGAGTGTGACGGACGGACGGTCGGTCGGTCGGACGGACTGACGGACGGACAAAGCGGCAACTATATGCTCTCCCTTCGGGAAGCATAAAAATATAAGCGGTACACACACTCAAAGACAAATCATAACAAAAATAAACCGCGACAGAAGAACCGAGTCGAACGGTCAATGAAACGCATTCCACCAGGGAAGTTGCCATTCCTAGATGCCAGTTTGTACTAAGTGTAATTACTCATAATTCTCGAGAAATAGACTCTTACGTAAGGGTGAAAGTTAGGGTAGTCGTAATAATTCACAAATGCAGTGAACTATGAAATGTAGGTCAAGATGAGATATGGATGCTTACATTGAAGTAACCATTCCTAGATGCAAGTTTGAACCAAGCTTTATAGTTTTTGAGAAATGCACTCTTAGATTAGGGGAAAGTTAGGGTGGTCGCTACAATTCACAGTCAGTGAACCAAAAAAAAATAGGTCAATGTCAGATATGGATGCTTGCAAGGAAGTTGCTATTACAAGATGCAAGCTTGTATCGAGTATCATTAATGAAGGTGTTATAGTTCTCAAGAAATGGAATCTTACATTAGGGTGAAAGTTAGAGTGGTCGCAATAATTCTCAAAGTCAGTGAACCAAGAAATATAGGTCAAGGTCAGATACAGATGCTTGCAATGAAGTTGCTTTTCCAAGATGCAAGTTTGTACCGAGTATAATTAATAAAGGTCTTATAGTTCTCGAGAAACGGATTCTTACATTAGGGTGAAAGCTTGGGTGGTCGCAAATGTTGACGGCTTGACGAACGAACGAACGAACGGAAAACCGGACTCCTATATCGCGCCGTGCTTAAACCAGGCGCGACAAAAATGAACTTGAACCGCATATTTGTGTCATTGGAGCTGCTATTCATTCGGTCCTTTATACGACAGACTGCGTGTCGAGCCTAAGGATTATGCCTGAATAGAAAGAACGAAAATCGCTTATAAGGGTAGACTGTAAGAATGCGGTGTTTTAATCGACGACTTAACTATTAATTAAAGCCAGAAGATATCCGCTTCACAATATTGCGGGAGTGGGGAGGGGACAGGCCTTGGCATAGTCGCGTGTGCACTTTCCAACGACTGATCAAATTACAAAATCGAAGTCTCGCTGTGTGCCTTATAGGGTTGTTTAACTGATGTCTAGCTTGAAAAACAAAGTATTGAATCGAAACATATCAATAAGCACGAAGCCACGTGTGAACCAAACGAAGACACAGACTGGTTCAGAAGGGCGTGATAAATGACAAGGCCACTTGAGGTATTTGGGAGTCGTTTCTGGCAGGGCTAGTTTACTGTACTGGATGAGCGGAGTATCGTACATGTGTAAAAGAAATCATCATCAAAACCGATGGTCTGAACTGTTTGTTGCATTAACATTCAACAGCGAGCAGTAATATATATATCTGTATTTCATCCCTATGGAATATGCAACGTCTCTCATGCATTGTACACTAAAACGTTACATGTGCGTTGTATTCGTTTTTGGCGAATACTCTTGCTTAGCATTCATGACTTGAAGAATAAATGGAAGGAAAATACTTCAATTGACATGACAGTCTTCTAACTTGGGAATGCTTGGCGCTATTAAATTCCCAGTTGTTTGACAGGTGCTTCGGCATTTTTCTAAAAACTGAATAATCTATCACTGACTCAATCGAACAGTTCGATTCTCTAAAAATACTGTGGAACTCTTTTTTAATACTAACCAGCTTTTCTGGTGTTTTTATTCATGATTATCATTTAATGTTCAAACAGAATGATTTTTTTTCTTTTAATTATCATTTCAAATTTTTGGGACCAAAATCTTCAAAGTAGGGGTGAGCTATTATGCCTTAAATTCCACAAAAAACTGACATGACAGTATAAATCATATTTTCTAAACTTTTTTTTATTGTAAAATTTAGCAAAATTGTAAAGATAAATAAATTATAAATATTTTTAATAATTAACTTTTTTTTTTCACAAATCTGTGAGACACTTGGAATTTGAATAAAACCAAAATTATTGTTTGCTTTATTAAGCCAGATTACGGTTTCTGTTTTCCTTAGGCACCTGGTCATCAAGGATCATAAAGGAACTATTAAAACATACTTAATCATAATCTCTTCATGAGAAGGAAATATCGAAAGCATATTATGACAACAAAGTTGAATAGTTTATTAGAGTCTCGTCATGGTTAACAAACATGTACAAATATACAATGTCGCTAAAACAATTACATATTAAAATTAACCATGCCATTCTATATAGAATCATAAGAGACTATTACAGAAAATATTTAATTTTAAAACCCATTAAACTTACAAGAAATGTACATCGACATTAAAAGAAACTTATAAAAACACATCGAACATCATTTGTAGTAACCACCTTTCTGGGCCACACGACATATGTGCAAACCACGAACGGCACCGCCAGGGACAGAGAACAAGTGGCAGACCAATGTCTAAACAACAAGTCCCCTGCACCTGCCTAAGTGCCCGCTCACACCCACGCCGTGCGGTCCAACTATATGGTTCATATTAAACCTGAAAGAAAAATGATAGTTATATTTAGTAATTTGGCTTGAACGCATAATACCGTCACACACAGCCGAGTCCCCATGTGACTGGAAAGGGTCCTACCACCGATCGAACTCGGCTCTGGGTAACAGTATTATCAGACAATATATTTACAATATTTAGAATATAGCATTAAGTAAAAGATTTACTAAACAATTAGTTTATCTAAATAAAAGTGACTTGCGTTTTTGCAAAATGTTAAAACAGGTTTTGGCACACAGACGAATTAATTGATGTTCACTAAATAAAAATTTAAATTTCTCCTTATTACTAAGATGGCTGAATTCCGGATAAATATCAACGGCTTTATAGAGAAAGGCTAACCTGACATCATTGTAGGCATTACATTCTAATATTAAATGCATTTCATTCTCAATATTATTGCAGAAAGGACAGACACGATCTTCGACTGCAAGGTTCTCACACCGACCTGTTTCTATTCTTATAGGGGCAACCCCACACCTAAACTTTGCAAAAGCGGACCTGTGCTTTAGTGGTAACAGTATTTTACAGTATTTTTCAGCATTAAACTAGAAGTAAAACAAAGATCAGGAATCGATACAACTACTTTACTCCACCCATCAAAGACACCAAAGGGAAAGAAACACAAACATTAGGCGACCAGACCATAATGGAAACCCATAAGGACAGTTACTTTCCCACAAAATGGCCATCCAAAATAAAAAGACACAAGTGATACACACAGTAAGTAACAAATAACAACATAAATGAACCGCCACAGAAGAACCGCCTTGGAACGGTCAGTGGAAAGATTTCCACTGGGGGGGGGGGGGGGGCTTAAATCGATTTTACGTGGCCACAATCCTCGCCCATACTTCCGTCGCGATTTAGACAAATAATTTGTTCAGTCCGCATGAAGGCCTCCTAACTCATCAGTGCAACATCTCCGTGAACACAAAAAATCAAAGAATCACGGAGGTGAGACAACGGTGAGGACTCGACAGCAAGAAACCACTGAAATGCTCGAGCAAAAGCTGTTAATGTTTGTATTTCTTTCCCTTTGGTGTCTTTTATGGGTGGAGTAAGTTAATTGTATCAATTCCTGATCTTTGTTTTACTTCTACTTTAAAACCCCAAATGGCAGCGCCATAACTAATAATCGGCCATACTAACGAACCAAACAGTTTGGTAAAAAACATCGTAAGGCATACCACCCATATTTTTGTACTTAGCAATTAATAGTCCAAGCGCTCGGCTAGCACTCTGGGCAATAATTTTAGCTGTAATATCGAAATCCAGGAATTCTGTCCAAGTAATACCAAGGTAAGAGTACTTATCCACGATTTCAATCGCATCTGTGCCCCATCTAAAGTCACAGGTAGATACTGGTTCAGATTTGGGTGGAAAATGAACGACTTTACTTTTCTTTGGGTTAACAGACATGTTATTTAAGCTACACCATTCAACCAGGGTGATAAGCACTAACTGGAGATCTGTTGGATTATCAGCTATTAAAACAACATCATCAGCATACATCATTATGCATACACGCTCATTCTCTATTTGAATACCTTTGCCAAATGATTTAATTTGCAACACAAGGTCGTTAATAAAAAGATTAAACAGCAAGGGCGATAAACAACATCCCTGTCTGACACCGCGGTTAACACTAAACCAGTCCGTAGTTAGATTATTAACCCTAACGCATGCGTACACAGAAGAATAAAGAGACTTAACGGCGGTCAGTAACTTACCGGACACCCCAATGGAAGATAACCTGTCCCATAAAATATCCCTGTATATGCAATCATAAGCCTTCTTGAAATCAATAAAGGCACAATATGTAGAGAGCTTGCCTTTCCGTCTGGTGTCTATAATACTAGTTAAGGCTGACAAATGGTCAGTGGTACTACGTTTATTACGAAACCCATTTTGCTCGTCTTCTTTGCTATTTTCTTCCGACCAATTACTAAGACGGACATTTAATATAGAACAATATATTTTATACATAGATGACGCAAGCGCTATTCATCGGTATGAAAGAGGATCCCTTCTGTCATCTGTACATGTTTTGGGTATAGGATTAATAATACATTTTCCCCAGTCTGTCAGAATAACGCCAACATCGAAACAAATATTAAATAAAATATGGAGAAAAGAAACAGCTGTATCATTGCGAAGAACTTCAGAAGGTATGTTATCATAACCACATGCCTTGCCGTATTTTGTACTTAGAATTGCCGTTTTTATTTCAAACAGCGAAATATGCTCATTAAATCGGGTATCAGAATTAATACTATTAGGCGTATTATAAGTGGGTAAAAACTGCATTTCAGCACGCCTATCACTTACTGTAAAAAGCGAGCTGAAATCGTTTTTCCACTTATTTAAAACATCACAAGTGTTGGTAGAAACACTGCCATCGTCTTGTGCAACCTCCATTGGGATACACTGCTTATTATTTTGACCAACCCCTACTCTGCCAATTGTTTTCCAGAAATTGGCATCATGGTTGTCGCATTCATTTACCAGCTCCATTTGCACATGAAACCAATGTTTTCGTTTTGCACATTGTACCTCTCTATCAAACAATTTTCTTTTGGCAATATAATTTGATTTAAACGAAGAGTTACCATGTTTAATGTTGCAACGTAACCAAGAGCGTTCTGCAGCACAAACATCATTCCACATTATTGTAAGCTCGTTGTCCCACCAAGGTTTTCCTATTTTGCGTTTCTTATTACTTACGCCAGAAAGTATAGATTTATATGGTAACTCTGAATACATTTTATCCTTAACAAAAGTGCACCAATCGCAAAAAGCTGAGTCAATGTCTCTCTGAGTACGCAGGGAAAGTAGAAGTAAAACAAAGATCAGGAATTGATACAATTAACTTACTCCACCCATAAAAGACACCAAAGGGAAAGAAATACAAACATTAAGCGACCAGACCATAATGGAAACCTAAACAAAGGAAGGCCATAAGGACAGTTACTTTCCCACAAAATGGCCATATGGCCATCCAAAACCAAAAGACACAAGTGATACACACAGTAAGTAACAAACAACAACATAAATAAATCGCCACAGAAGAGCCGCCTTGGAACGGTCAGTGGAAGATTTCCACTGGGGGGGCTTAAATCGATTTTACGTGGCCACAATCCTCGCCCTTACTTCCGTCGCGATTTAGACAAATAATTTGTTCAGTCCGCATGAAGGCCTCCTAACTCATCAGTGCAACATCTCCGTGAACACAAAAATCAAAGAACCACGGAGATGAGACAACGGTTAGGACTCGACAGCAAGAAACCACAGAAATGCTGGAGCAAAAGAAAACCAACAGTTAGACTCCGATGAGCCCGACCAGAGACAGAGCATCAGGCACCAACCAACATTATCTCTCTAATTTTCGATAAGCCTTTACGTTGGAGCCGTCATAGAATCTGAGGCCTGACCCACCGGCGTGCAATTAAAGAGGGAAGCAAAGTTGCCAACCGTGATTGGGTTAACTACCATGCATGCAGTCTGTCGTATAATATCCATGTTGTACCCAATCTTTTTATATCGAAGAATGATTTTACGAAATTGGGTGCTGAAGTCATTGCGGTTATGTATTTTTCTGAATTTATATACTAAGTCACCATAAAATTCGGGCTCTAGCTTTGATAAAGCCTCATTTACTCATTGTAAATCTTCAGGGCTAGTAAGGAAGTCAGAATTTACTGAACTTACATCAAATTTAACGTTTTCAAATTCGGTACTATTGGTTCAGACTCATATTCTAGACAGGTTTTTAATTATTTGGACCTCATTTTGATTTATATCAGTCTTTGAATCGACTGCCTATTCGAAATTCGCAAAATTGCTGTATGTTTCCTCTGGCTTTCTTTGCCGGATCATTGCAGGGTTACTGATGAGGCTTTATTAGCCGAAACTACGTAGTATGACCCATCTTCTTTCTTATGAATGTTTTCATCGCTCTTAAAGGAACTCATTTTTTATTTTTACTAGCATGACAGTTATCCGATTCAACTCATTCAGTGGAACATAAATCTAAGCTAATTTTCCAAGTAAGCAAAGAGTGATCTGGAATGGTTGTTGGAGCAACTACATTCACATCATGGGCGTTACACACATTCGATACTAACTCAGATGTGCGAAATACCTCAAAGTAAACAGTCATGACTGACAAGGCAGTAGTCTACCACGGAAAGACCTTTAACAGACACGGACGTAAAGTCATTTCTCAGCGAGTTCCGACCGTTAAGTGCAAAGTTCGTATTAATTAAAAAGTCAATCAAGATCTCTCCATATGAATTGGTTTTAAAATCAACTACATTGCGTTGTGGTACGTCATCAATACCAACTATGAAATCATCAAGATCGCCACAACGACTGTTTATATCACCACATATAAATACGATGCCATCGCTTTGATAATTGTATATACTGGTTAAAAGCTGGTCGAAAAAAGCGTGCACATCCGCTTGCCGAGACGAATTCTCAGGAGGGAGATAACAAACACAAGGGAAAAGACAGACACCGCTCACTCTGTGTTTCAATTTGAGCCATAATATGCCTTCAAAAGCGCTGTCAAGCATTTCAATTTCAAATAAATCACAAATATCATCTTTGACTAGAAATCATACCCCTCCTGAACCAGTTCGCGCCCGTTTATGCATGCCTTTCTGATTGCTTCCTAACCATTTATACCCATCAACTTCTATTATTCCTTTAAGATGTGTTTCAGCAATGCCAATAATGTCAAGCTGCAATGTATCAACGCACAAGGAACGCAGGTTATGATTGTCAGAGTTACTATCGGAACACCAACCTCTAACGTTCAAAAACCCTATTTTGACCTGTCGCCTATGGCCATCTCTGTAGCCACCACGGCGGCCTCTGCTTCTGCCATTACCTCGACGGTATGATCCATTGTATCCAGCCCGCCCAGACTCATGACTGCCGCCGTTACGAGAATCTCGCGCGTCAAATGACCGATTATTCCGTCTGCCTGAGGAATCGCTACTTGTATTTGCATTATCACGATAAGAACGTTCGTTATTTTGTGAAGAAGAACATTGTTCAGTCTGGTCAGCATTGCGAATCACGCGCATACCACGTAATGAAACATTTGAGCCGCCATCTTTTAAAGCATTGATGACAGTTCTAAAATTGCCAGAAAGCAGGCGCTGTTCACGTGTCTGGCCGTGCTGGATAAAAACGTTTTCATACCGCCTATTGTTTCTCAGGTTCGACTTTTCAGCCATTACTTTTCGCTTGTCGTCAGCAGATCTGAATGTCGCTATGACAACACCAGGCTTTGACTGAACTCTGGATACTTTCCGTTCAGTACATGCAACAGAAATATCGTCGATTTTCAAACCTTCTCTGATAAGTGAATTAACCTTACAATTTAAATTTTCGTTCTCATGTTCAGACAAATCCCGTATAGCAACATTCAGAGATCTGCTTGTCTGCAAAGGGGCAGTAGATTGAGTTTTAAGCTCTCGAATCTGCCTAGACATATCATCAATTTCAACACTAATCTCGTCTTTGAATGATTCTTTAAATGTTTCTAGTTTTGCTTCAACCTCGCCCTTTATGCGGTTAAGTTCCGTGTTTACCCGTTTGTCCAATAACTGCGCCACCTTAGCTGAGATTCGCTGCTCCAATCCCGATTCAAACTTGTCCATACGTTCATTCAATGACGAATAAAGCATGTGCATGTCAGCCGACAGCTTGGTAATCAACTGCACCACTGTCGGATCAGAATCAACGTGCACTTCAGCCTCCGTAACAATTTACGTTTCTCGCAGAGGATTTCTGGGCGTGTAAACGGCGTCTTGCACCCTTGCGTGATGGGGCGCTACTGTCCCTGTCATCTTGATCATGATCATGATCGGAATCATCATTACCCTCCTTGTCGGAAATGACGTCGGAACGTGTTGAACCACCCTCGCTACCCTTCTGCTTCTTTACATTCATCCCGGAAACCTCGACAGGCAACGATCTGTTTCGTTTTCGACTGACACCATTAGGTGTATCCACTTTGGTGGCAGACTGTGACACCATGACAGAGTCCATGAAGGCCTTTGCTTCAGCTTCAGTTTCTTTCAGGATTTTCAACGAGTCACTGACTAAATCTGCCATATCTTATACTGACTTATATTAAATTACCAGTAATATTGAACAACCCTCGTCCCTCAATGCACCGCTATCGTTATTCAGTATTGGTCTTTTGTTGTAAACAACGCTTTATTGTATACCAATCAGGCCCAGAGGCACACACCAGATTCATTGCTCACTAATACAGACTTTTTGATTTTTATTTTCTTTGGGAAACAAAGCGAAATTGAAGAAAACCAATAAAATATGTCTTAAAGTCAAAATACGGCTCACCAGCTTCAGCAGTTCTAAGATATATCCGTATAAAATACAATGTCCAAAAATCTTTCAATAAAAAAAAAAAAAAAACAGTAATTCCATTAAAATTCTACGATTATGAGGAGCCGATCTTGCTGGCGACTTATCATTCTTATATTATGTCCCATTGTTATATTATGTCCTAGATTGTAGGTACTCGTTTTCAACAAATGTCTAGAACAAGCTGGCTTCTTTAAAAAGAATCCAAAGGAAAGGTCTGCTGCTGTCTAGTCAGCAGACTGAACAGAGCATTATCACAATAGTAATGATAATACTAATAAACATAATAATAATAATAAACGTGCGTAATGTTTGTCTTTTGCAAACATGACCAACCCTTAACTATTCGCTTTGGAACCTTAAAATCAAGAATGATCAAATACCTTTGTCATTTGGTGAATCGCTTTTATTTTTAGCTCACCTGACCGAAGGTCATGGTGAGCTTTTGTGACAGTAAGATGTCCGGCGTCGTCGTGCGTCGTGCGTCGTCCGTCGTCCGTCGTCCGTCGTGCGTCGTCCGTGCGTAAACTTTTTCTTGTGAACACACTAGAGGCCACAGTTTTGGTCCAATTATCATCAAACTTGCTCAGAATGATAATCATGACAATATCTCGGTCAAGTTCGAATTTGGGTCATGTCGGGTAAAAAAGTAGGTCAGTAGGTCAAATCATAGAAAAACCTTGTGAACACTCGAGAGGCCACAATTTTGGTCCAATCATCATCAAACTTGCTCAGAATGATCATTGTGACAATATTTTAGTGAAGTTTGAATATGGATCATGTCGGCTTAAAAAGTAGGTCAGCGGGTCAAATCATAGAAAAACCTTGTGAACACCCTAGAGGCCACAATTTTGGTCCAATCATAATCAAACTTGCTCAGAATGATCATCATGACAATATCTTGGTCAAGTTCGAATATGGGTCATGTCCGGTCAAAAAGTAGGTCAGTAGGTCAAATCATAGAAAAACCTTGTGAACACTCTGAAGGCCACTGTTTTGGTCCAATTATCATGAAACTTGCTCAGAATGACCATTGTGACAATATTTCAGTCCAGTTCGAATATGGGTCATATCGGGTTAAAAAGTAGGTCAGCGGGTCAAATCATATAAAAACCTTGTGAACACCCTAGGGGCCACAATTTTGGTCCAATCTTAATCAAACTTGCTCAGAATGATCATCATGACAATATCTCGGTCAAGTTTGAATATGGGTCAAATGGTTCCGGTCCGTTGCACATCTAGGTCACAGGAGCCAAAAACAGATTTTTTTCACCAAAAACTTAAAAAATCTTCTTCTCTGAAACCACAAGGCCCAGGTCTTTGTTATTTGGTATGAAGCTTCATCTAGTGGACCCCTACCAAGATTGTTCAAATTATAGTGCTGGGGCCAAAAATGCCCCCGCACGGGGGCCCTTTGGTTTTACATAGGCTTATATAGGGAAAATCTTTAAAAATCTTCTTCTCTGAAACCACAAGGCCCAGGACTTTGATATTTGGTATGAAGCTTCATCTAGTGGACCCCTACCAAGATTGTTCAAATTTGAGTGCTGGGACGAAAAATGCCCCCGCCACGGGGCCCTTTGGTTTTACATTGGCTTATATAGGGAAAATCTTTAAAAATCTTCTTCTCTGAAACCACAAGGCCCAGGTCTTTGATATTTGGTATGAAGCTTCATCTAGTGGACCCCTACCAAGATTGTTCAAATTATAGTGCTGGGGCCAAAAATGCCCCCGCCCCAGGGCCCTTTGGTTTTACATAGGCTTATATAGGGAAAATCTTCAAAAATCTTCTACTCTGAAACCACAAGGCCCAGGACTTTGATATTTGGTATGAAGCTTCATCTAGTGGACCCCTACCAAGATTGTTCAAATTATAGTGCTGGGACAAAAAATGCCCCCGCCACAGGGCCCTTTGGTTTTACATTGGCTTATATAGGGAAAATCTTTAAAAATCTTCTTCTCTGAAACCACAAGGCCCAGGTCTTTGATATTTGGTATGAAGCTTCATCTAGTTGACCCCTACCAAGATTGTTCAAATTACAGTGCTGGGGCCAAAAATGCCCCCGCCCCGGGGCCCTTTGGTTTTACATAGGCTTATATAGGGAAAATCTTAAAAAATCTTCTTCTCTGAAACCACAAGGCCCAGGTCTTTGATATTTGGTATGAAGCTTCATCTAGTGGACCCCTACCAAGATTGTTCAAATTTTAGTGCTGGGACAAAAAATGCCCCCGCCACGGGGCCCTTTGGTTTTACATGGGCTTATATAGGGAAAATCTTTAAAAATTTTCTTTTCTGAAACCACAAGGCCCAGAACTTTGATATTTGGTATGAAGCTTCATCTAGTGGACCCCTACCAAGATTGTTCAAATTTTAGTGCTGGGACAAAAATGCCCCCGCCACGGGGCCCTTTGCTTTTACATTGGCTTATATAGGGAAAATTTTTAAAAATCTTCTTCTCTGAAACCACAAGGCCCAGGTCTTATATATTTGGTATGAAGCTTCATCTAGTGGACCCCTACCAAGATTGTTCAAATTATAGTGCTGGGGCCAAAAATGCCCCCGCCACGGGGCCCTTTGGTTTTACATAGGCTTATATAGGGAAAATCTTTAAAAATTTTCTTCTCTAAAACCACAAGGCCCAGGACTTTGATATTTGGTATGAAGCTTCATCTAGTGGACCCCTACCAAGATTGTTCCAATTTTAGTGCTGGGGCCAAAAATGCCCCTGCCCCGGGGCCCTTTGGTTTTACATAGGCTTATATAGGGAAAATCTTTAAAAATCTTCTTCTCTGAAACCACAAGGCCCAGGACTTTGATATTTGGTATGAAGCTTCGTCTAGTGGACCCCTACCAAGATTGTTCAAATTATAGTGCTGGGACAAAAAATCCCCCCCTGCCACGGGGCCCTTTGGTTTTACATAGGCTTATATAGGGAAAATCTTTAAAAATCTTCTTCTCTGAAACCACAAGGCCCAGAACTTTGATATTTGGTATGAAGCTTCATCTAGTGGACCCCTACCAAGATTGTTCAAACTATAGTGCTGGGGCAAAAAATGCCCCTGTCCCGGGGCCCTTTGATTTTACATAGGCTTATATAGGGAAAATCTTTAAAAATCTTCTTCTCTGAAACCACAAGGCCCAGGACTTTGATATTTGGTATGAAGCTTCGTTTAGTGGACCCCTACCAAGATTGTTCAAATTATAGTGCTGGGACAAAAAATCCCCCCCTGCCATGGGGCCCTTTGGTTTTACATAGGCTTATATAGGGAAAATCTTTAAAAATCTTCTTCTCTGAAACCACAAGGCCCAGAACTTTGATATTTGGTATGAAGCTTCATCTAGTGGACCCCTACCAAGATTGTTCAAACTATAGTGCTGGGGCAAAAAATGCCCCTGTCCCGGGGCCCTTTGATTTTACATAGGCTTATATAGGGAAAATCTTTAAAAATCTTCTTCTCTGAAACCGCTAGGCCCAGGTCTTTGATATTTGATGTGTAGCTTCATCTAGTGGACCTTTGACAAGATTGTTCAAATTTTAGCCTTTGTTGATGTTTGGTATGAAGCTTCACCTTTAAGACCTCCCTCAACATTATGTACATTAAAGCCCTGGGGCCAATAATGGCCCTCTCTGGGGCCCACTTGTTACACTATGGATCAGGTGAGCGATCCAGGGCCATCATGGCCCTCTTGTTCAATAGTAGTCATACTTAAAACTAAGATTAGAAATTCTAAAGTTGTATAATTTGCATTTCCTGTTTTTAAACTTCGTTGTAGCTGAGACCTCAAAACAAATCAGTGGTAGAATTGGCAACTACACCAAAAGCTGCCATACGTCTTGCCAGCGAAAGGCAAGGAAAAAAATAAAGAAAGTGGCCACGGGGTCATGGATACTATCGGCAGATGCAACCATGTATTGTGAAGCACAATTTTTAAGTCTAAGATTTGTTCTATAAAAGGGTTATCTTTTTGAAGCAAGGAAGACCTTGATTTCAATTTCTAAATAGTAAGTTTTTGACCTTGATCTGCTGACAGCAGTATCTTTTCTGCACCCATAAAAATGTCTACATATCAACCCTAATCGTAGGTTGAAAACCACAACAATACAAAAACTTTATTAACATGACTATCTCAATCAAAGTTCAAAGTGTGCGATCTTGGCAGCAGAAGTCAAATCAGTGTTACTGTACTTCGTCAGCTGTCAAGTAATACCACAGATCAACTTCCAATAACATAAAAGATAGAGATCAAATGTTTTACATAAACAAGTAACATGAATATTACGCAAAGTTCTGTCACTGTTACCGTTACCTTCTGTGTCAGCTGGAGCAGCAGCCACGTGACTGTAACTATATATACATTATCTGCTGTTAATTATATTATATCATACAAAACCCCAATCAACACGATGAATGTCAAAACTATACATTGACCATTCAATTTATGCGAGCATGACCTTCTGTCAGCAGCAGCAGCAGCCACATAACTGGAACAATACTCTTTACGTGTCTATTTAAAAGTAAAACCCGTTAAGCATTATAAGTTCACACTGCATCGTTAAAGGAAAAAAAATAAATCTGGAAATTAACAATATCGCTATATATTCTAATTACTGGCGCTAGCCAAACCCGGGCACTTGACTCAGGACTGTGATCGACTCATGTTTAAGGCAATGCCAAAGAAACACGATATACCAAATAGAAATGTATTAGACAAGTCATTATCAAGATATTAGAATTGTTATGCATAAGAATTTATTTTTTCTGATTCCCACCTTTACCCCACTGTGACCTAATAGTGCTATAAATATCTTGTTAATCTTTTTATAGAAGATTCTCGAAAACTGAGTCACAGATTAATTTCATTTTTGTAAACAACATGTTAAACCTTCCAGAAAGTTCTGGGTTGCATTATTTTTAGAAAATTACCTCATCTTATTCCACAGCCCTCTGGAATGTTCTAGAGAAATCTTAGGGTCTATAAAAGAGCTTGATTTGTCTCATTGAGTCAGACTTTGGAGTTTGATGTTTGGGCATTTAAGAAAAGTTATTTCTAAATTCTGTGTTGGATTGTGAAAGGATATTACTTTTCATTTTGGACTGTGAATTCTGTGGGATCAAGGAAAATAGATTCATTCAGGATATTTCATAACAGAGCTAAGTACATTTAATTTTCTTACTTCTACAGGTTAAAGTTAACTTGTAAATAAATTTTGTTAAATTTTTCCAAAAGGCTTGTTTGCTTTTTCTTTCTGCTACGCCTGGCTCGTAACAGAAATTGGGGGCTCGTCCGGGATAAAACCATTTTAAGCATTTTAAAACCGACATTTCATGTGACGCAGGTTATTGTCATTTCTTATCAAATAGACTTTGCAGTTGCTTCACAGGATTGGTATTTCCCTATAGGCATATAGGGGATTGTCATTTCATGTGAACTGTCATTTCAGGTGAAATAGTACTTGTCATGCCATGTGAAATTTTTGTTGGGCTTGTCATTTCAAAAAAAAAAAAATATTGTCAAATTAACCTCAATCTTTATTACCATAATTACTTTATAAAACATACAAAAGGGCAAACATGTCGTTTGATTTGAGAAGCTTTTTGGCTCAGCCTACTCAGGAGTTGTTTAATCTGGCCAAAAGGACAGATTTGCTAGATATTGCTTCCCATTATGGGGTCACTGCTGTCAAAACAAGCATGAAGAAGCATGAAATTAAGAATATTTTGGTGCAGTTTTTTGTTGATGAAGAACTTTTCGATCCATCTGCTTTGTCTCTCATTATGGTTTCACATACTGAACTGCAAATGAGACAAATCGAAATTGGAAGGCAAATTGAATTAGAAAAATTAAGATTAGAGATGGAAGAACGCATACAGAAAGACAAAATGGAAAAGGAAGAAAAAGAAAGAGAAATGCAGAGACAAATGCAGATGGAAAGATTAGAAATGGAAGAACGTGTTCGAAAAGAAAAAATAGAACAAGAAGAAAAACAAAGAGAAATGGAGGAACGCCTTCAGAAAGAAAAATTAGAAAAAGAAGAGCGACTTGAAATAGAAAGAGAAAAATGGCATTTTCAATTAAAGATGAAGGAATTGGAACTCCAGGGTCAAGATAGGGTGAAACATACCCCTGTTTTTGACTCTGGTAGTTACTTTGATGCCACAAAGCACATCAGATTAGTTCCGCCATTTCAGGAAAAAGAGGTAGATAAGTATTTTTTGCATTTTGAAAAAGTTGCAGAAAATTTAAAATGGCCAAAAGAGCATTGGACCTTACTTTTGCAAAGCGTTGTTGTCGGAAAGGCTCGAGACATTTATACTCAGCTGACTGTCGAGCAAAGCTCAGACTATGATCTGGTTATGGAGCTTATTCTTAAGGCATATGAGTTGGTCCCTGAGGCTTACAGGCAGAAATTTAGGAACTGTAAAAAAGAAATTTCCCAGACCCATGTAGAATTTGCTCGAACCAAAGAACAGTTATTTGATAGGTGGTGTTCTTCTAAAAAAGTAGGCTCTAATCATGAAAAACTTAGACAGCTTGTCCTTGTTGAAGAGTTCAAACGGTGCATAAATTCAGACATTAAATCTTTTCTCGATGAGAGACAGGTTGAAACTTTGGAGGAAGCTTCTCGTTTGGCAGATGATTATGCTTTGACTCATAAATAAAAATCAAAAATGAGTTCCTTTAAGAGCAATGAAAACATTCATAAGAAAGAAGATGGGTCATACTACGTAGTTTCGGCTAATAAAGCCTCATCAGTGACCCTGTATTGATCCGGCAACGAAAGCCAGAAGAAACATACTGCAATTTTGCGAATTTCGAATAGGCAGTCGATTCAAAGACTGATATAAATCAAAACGGGATCCAAATAATTAAAAACCTGTCTAGAATATGAGTCTAAACCAACAATTTATTTCTGATTTCTCAGAATATTTACGCTGATCTCAAAGGACCAAAAGTATAATATAAACTGCACTATGGTTGATGTACGGGGAGACGTTTTACGGCCGCCACACGGCACAACACCAGCTGCAGTGAAGGCAAATAAAAATCAAAAATGAGTTCCTTAAAGTCTCATTTGTGAACAGGCCTTATCCCCGAAAACCTTATAATCCACAGACAGGTCCAAGATTCTATCCCAGTAATCCTTCTGGTAGTTATAGCCATACATCTAGTACTATGCCCAAACTTCCTGGTGAAAATAAAAGCCAGAATCCTTCCAAACCTTCTGGTGAAAACAGAAGCCAGAATTTTTCCAAACCTTCTGGTGAAAACAAAGACCAGAATCCCTTATCTCAATCTCAAGTAGTTTGTTATTATTGTAAAAATACAGGTCATTTGATCTCTGAGTGTTTAAAATTAAAGCGAAGGAAAGAAAGAGAAAGACAAGAGGAACTTAAGCCTACAGGCTTGACTTCTATAAGGCCAAAACCACAGTCTTGTGCAAGGGAGGAAACTCTTTCTGATATCAAAGTATCTGAGACTGATTCAGTTATGGAGATTTATGAACCATTCTTATCAGATGGTTTTGTGTCACTAAATGGTGACAGTTATGCCCATCCTACCCCTATTAAAATCTTACGAGATACTGGAGCTTCTCAATCTCTTATTCTTGCAGATACTCTGCCTTTTTCTGAGAAGACTTCTTTGGGCCAAAGTGTTCTTATTCAGGGTGTGGAATGTGGATTTGTTAATGTTCCGCTTCATAACGTTTATTTGTCATCAGACTTGGTATCCGGTTCAGTGGCTGTTGGTATTAGACCTTCTTTACCTTTTAAAGGTGTTCATTTGTTGCTAGGCAATGACTTAGCTGGAGATAAGGTTGTGGTAAACCCACTTTTGACTACTAATCCTTGCATAGACCAACCACCTGATCCCATTGAGCAGGAAATTCCTGATCTTTATCCGTCCTGTGCAGTCACAAGGGCTATGGCACGCAAAGCCAAGCAAACAGATGGGAAACAGGATTTTGATTTCACTGATACCTTTTTGGGTCAGTCTTTTAATGACGAGATAACAAGGTCTCTGTCTTCAAGCCTGCCTGATAAGCAGACAGATTTTCATGAGAATAACTCATCTTTCGATCTAGGCCATGACAAAATGTCCGGGTCTCAACTAGCTATAGAACAGCATAAGGATCCTGAAATTTCGCCTTTGTTTGAAAGGGCTTTAGATGAGCAGGAAGTATCTCAGGTCCCAGTCTGGTATTATGTCAAAAATGACATTCTTATGAGAAAATGGCGTCCACCAGAAGTCTCAGCAGAAGACGAGTGGACTGTCAACCATCAGATAGTGGTTCCACGGGTTTACCGTCCCGAAATATTAAACTTGGCACATGAAACTCCCATGTCAGGACATTTAGGGGTAAATAAGACCTATCACAAGATTCTTAATCATTTTTACTGGCCTGGGTTAAAATCAGATGTTTCTCAGCATTGTAGGTCCTGCCATACATGCCAAATGGTAGGAAAACCCAATCAGACTATACCCAAGGCTCACTTGCAGCCTATACCTGCTTTTGATGAACCTTTCAGTCGAATAATTATAGACTGTGTAGGTCCCTTGCCCAGAACTAAGTCTGGCTGTGAATATCTTTTGACCATTATGTGTGCTTCCACACGTTTTCCTGAAGCCATTCCTCTAAGAAATATCAAAACTAAGACAATCGTCAAGGCCTTAGTGAAGTTTTTCACATTTGTTGGGCTTCCTTAATCTATTCAGTCAGACCAAGGCTCAAATTTTATGTCTGGAATATTTCAACAAGTAATGCATGAACTTGGCATTGTACAGTATAAGTCATCGGCCTATCATCCAGAAAGTCAAGGCGCCCTTGAAAGATTCCACCAAACATTGAAAAACATGATAAGATCATATTGCTTTGACACAGAGAAGGATTGGGATGAAGGCATCCATCTCCTTTTATTTGCTGTTAGAGAATCTGTGCAAGAATCTCTTGGATTCAGTCCATTTGAATTAGTATTTGGCCATACTGTTCGAGGTCCTTTGAAACTTCTCAAAGAGAAATTTCTCTCCAATGATGACACCTCCCTGAATTTACTTCAGTATGTGTCTGATTTCAAAACTAGACTTTCAAAAGCTTGTGAGGCTGCTCGGACCAATCTTCAGTCAGCCCAAAGGAAAATGAAACAGCTATATGACATAGGGACAAAAGAAAGGAATTTTAAACCAGGTGATAAGGTACTAGCTCTTTTGCCTATTCCAGGAAAATCGTTGCAGGCCAGGTATTATGGTCCATACACTGTAGACAAAAAGATCAGTGACGTAAATTACATAATAAACACTCCTGGGAGGCGCAAGCTAAAGCAGCTATGTCATATTAACATGCTTAAGGAATACATAGATAGGGTCAATACATCTTTAACATCAGTCAATCTAGTTAGCTCTGTTCCACTTAATTCATGTGACAATGACTGTGAGGATATTAATTCAGTGAAGTCGGATCCCACATCATCAAAACTTCAGAATTCTGACATTCTACGGAATCTTGACCAGAAACTGTCACATCTAGAGCCAAATCAGCGGAATGAACTGAAACAGCTAATTTTTGAATATGAACACTTATTTCCTGACATTCCAACACGGACAGACAAAATATTTCACGATGTGGACATAAATGGTTCCAAACCTGTAAAACAACACCCATACAGGATGAATCCTGTGAAACAAAAATATCTTAAAGAAGAAGTTCAGTATCTATTAGACAATGACTTTATTGAACCAAGCCAAAGTGAGTGGAGTTCTCCTTGTATTCTTGTACCAAAACCTGATGGGACATATCGTATGTGTACAGATTTTAGGAAAGTTAATTCCTTAAGTAAAACAGATAGCTTTCCTATTCCAAGAATGGATGACTGCATTGATAACATCGGGAATGCCAAATACATAACGAAATTCGACCTTCTGAAAGGATTTTGGCAAATTCCACTTACAGATAGAGCAAAGGAGGCTTTGGCATTCACAACACCAGATGGATTATTTAACTATAAAGTCATGCCATTTGGAACAAAAAACTCTCCGGCAACATTTCAGCGCTTAATAAACATGGTAATTGCGGGGCTGGAAGGCTGCAGTGCTTATATCGATGATGCTATCATATACAACGACCAGTGGAATCAACATCTTGGGACTATTCGAGCATTCTTTGATAGACTGAGTAATGCCAAATTGACAATCAATCTTGCTAAAAGTGAATTCTGCCATGCAAGTTTGACATTTCTAGGTCATGTTGTAGGTCAAGGTCATGTGAAACCCATTGATGCTAAAGTTGAGGCTATCTCAAATATTCCCGTACCCACGTGCAAAAGACAGCTGATGCGATTTCTTGGTATGGCTGGTTATTACAGAAAGTTCTGTAATAATTTCTCTGTCATTGCTGAGCCTTTGACAAATTTGCTCAGCAAAAGAACAAAATTCCATTGGAATGCAATATGCCAAAATGCTTTTGATAAACTTAAAGCCATACTCAAGAGTGAACCAGTTCTCTTAGCACCAAACTTTGAAAAGGAGTTTAAGCTAGCTGTAGATGCTAGTGACGTAGGTGCAGGTAGTGTTTTGTTGCAGGAAGATGAAAATGGTGTGGATCATCCAGTTTGCTACTTTTCCAAAAAGTTTAATAAGCATCAGAGAAATTACTCTACCATAGATAAAGAGTGCTTGTCTCTGATTCTTGCTCTGCAACATTTCGAAGTTTATCTTACCCCTACTACTGCACCGATTGTTGTTTTCAGTGATCACAATCCACTGACTTTCATACATAAAATGAAAAACAAAAATCAGCGTTTGCTCAGGTGGAGTCTTATGCTACAAGAGTATAATTTAGACATAAGGCATATCAGAGGGAGAGATAACATTATCCCTGATGCCCTTTCAAGAGCTTGAGCAGTGTCAGGAGTTGTGTTTTTCTTTCCTACTAAAGTGGATTGTAGATACAGGTAATTTTATATGCTATGCTCAATATTTTATTATTCTTAAAGCAAAAGAAAGCTCTATTACATAAATCTTTCTTTTCCTCGAAGAGGGGGAGTGTTATGCATAAGAATTTATTTTTCTGATTCCCACCTTTACCCCACTGTGACCTAATAGTGCTATAAATATCTTGTTAATCTTTTTATAGAAGATTCTCGAAAACTGAGTCACAGATTAATTTCATTTTTGTAAACAACATGTTAAACCTTCCAGAAAGTTCTGGGTTGCATTATTTTTAGAAAATTACCTCATCTTATTCCACAGCCCTCTGGAATGTTCTAGAGAAATCTTAGGGTCTATAAAAGAGCTTGATTTGTCTCATTGAGTCAGACTTTGGAGTTTGATGTTTGGGCATTTAAGAAAAGTTATTTCTAAATTCTGTGTTGGATTGTGAAAGGATATTACTTTTCATTTTGGACTGTGAATTCTGTGGGATCAAGGAAAATAGATTCATTCAGGATATTTCATAACAGAGCTAAGTACATTTAATTTTCTTACTTCTACAGGTTAAAGTTAACTTGTAAATAAATTTTGTTAAATTTTTCCAAAAGGCTTGTTTGCTTTTTCTTTCTGCTACGCCTGGCTCGTAACAGAATTAAAGCAAAACTTTTAAGTTTTAGTGTTGACGGACGTCCACGCGTTGTCACCAAACAGTCAATGTGTGTGTGAATTCGGGTTTAACGTTGCTTTCACCAATCGGTGATGCTTTCGTTTGGAATTTCCCTCCCAGAGGAAGATATGGAACTTCCAAAGTTGTACTGGATTCCTAAGCTTCACAAGAATCCGTACAAGCAGAGATATATCGCGGGTTCAGCTAAGTGCTAAACCAAGCCTCTTTCACAGATCCTAACACGAATCCTTACTGCAGTTAAAGATGGCCTTCAGAAATATTGTGACACTGCATATGCCAGGAGTGGTGTGAATCAGATGTGGATCTTGAAAAACTCCAAAGAGCTTCTAGAACATCTTCAGTCACAGTCTTTTCTCTCAGTAAACAGCATAAAATCTTTCGATTTCTCAACGCTCTACACAACTATTTCTCATGATAAATTGAAATCTAAACTCAAGGAAATCATAAAGCAATGTTTCTTCCACAAGAATGGTAACCGTCGCTACCAGTATGTTGTCCTTGGCTACAAAGACACATACTTCGTTCGAGATCACTCTGATGCACCACAAAAGTACACTGATGCAGATGTCATAAGGATGCTAGAATATCTAATTGACAATATTTTCGTGGAGTTCAGTGGCCTATTATTTCAGCAAACAATTGGCATACCGATGGGTACTTATTGTGCACCGTTGCTTGCCGACTTGTTCTTGTACTCGTATGAGGCGGAGTTTGTACAAGGTCTCCTCAAAGCAGGCAAGAAACGCCTTGCACAACAATTCAATTTCACCTACAGATATATAGATGATTTATTGTCTCTGAAAAATTCTAAATATGCAGAGTACTTGGAATTCATCTATCCACGTGAACTTGAAATTAAGGAAACAACAGAGACTGCAACCTCCTCTTCATGCTTGGATTGTTATCTCTATATTGACAACGGGAAGCTTATTACTAGGCTGTACGATAAACGAGATGACTTCAATTTTCCCGTTGTTAACTTTCCCTTCCTGAGCAGTAATATCCCGTCTGCACCAGCATATGGAGTTTACGTTTCTCAGTTAATCCGTTATGCTAGAGCCTGTTCAAAGTATCAGGACTTTATGGAACGTGGGAAGGGAGGCACCATGATCTTGTGGATCCGTACAATGTGGCCATTTCCAGAATTATTGCTGATATGTTTGCCAATGGAAAGCCATAGGAAGACTTCCAAAATCTCGAACATACCCTTCCCGGCATTTACACATTTTCTTCGTTCGGGTCGATAGGCATGGTGGGCGAAGGTTGCTTACCAAGTAATGCTTAATATCCGCGGACGCCTGATTACACTCTTCTGGAGTCCATGTCTGTTGATCCGAACATTGATATTTGCCATTTTGTCTATGGATTAACGATTTGGTACTACGACCTAAACTACCTTTCAACAATTTTTCAGTCATATCATGACGGCGTCTGGTTGCGACAGGGAGCTCAATGCTCACTTTTATAGTGCTGCCTCACTGAAGTATCATGTCCCAGATACATTACATGATACCACACCCAGTCACATTATCCTGACACTGGGTCGACCAGTCCTAGCTCTACCCCGTAAATCTGAGTGCCAAACGAGGAGCAGCGAGTACCATTTTTAACGACTTTGGTATGTCGCGGCTCGGGATCGAACCCGTGACCTCCCGTTCCCCGGAGCGGACACTCTACCAACTGAGCAATCGGGGCCGGTACCAAACAGTCAATATGTGACTTTTCGTAGACAGAACAGATCGTTATGTGTCAGTATTTTGTGTGACAGCCACTTAAAAAGCTATTTGTTCTCATGAAATGAGCGTTAAATTGATAGAATGTATGACGGAAAAAAACTGCAAGTGACTATATCGCAATAATTCTATAGAAACCAGTTAACAATCATTTCTTGGGCCAAGACAGACAGAAGGACAAACAGATGGAAGAAAAACAGACAGAGGACGAAAACTACATACAGCTCAACACTCTTCTCATGCCGGAGGAAATTATCAAAATATTCCTGGCGGTTTGAAGATTATATGTCCATCATCAGCTGGTGAAAAATTTGCCTCGGCGAGGCTATTTATATAAAAATATTGCATCATACAAATTGGTTAGGTGACTTTGGTCATGCCAATATACATCTTCGTGCCAAAATTATTGACATATACCTTGCGGATAATATATCCAAGATCAGTTTGTTATTCTTTTACCCCGGAGAGGCTATCAATATAAAAAAAATCGCATTAAAAATATAATTAATTAGATCTTGTCAATATATATCTACCTGCAAAAACTTATCAAAATATTTCTTGCGGGTTGAAAGTTTTAACGTCTATGTCAGTTTGTGAATTTTTTGCCTCGGCGAGGCGAATTATAAAGGTATCAGCCTTAAGACAAACTCATCTTGTCAATCTCTCTGCATGCCCAAACTTAACAAAACTAGAATCGCGCAGTCGATGGCATGCCATCGCTTTTCCCCACGCCACTACATACCGTTCGCTTTTATATGTAACACGACCATGTTCTGGAAATTTTGATTTTTGAACCCCGCGGGCCCCAACCCCTGGGTCCACCCCTAGGGGTGTGATCGGAATTCCGAAAGTGTCATGCACTGCCCAGACCAAAAATCTATCAGTTCCCAAAGTTTCAAGTTTCTATCTATGACCGTCTAGGAGGAGTTATCCGGTAAGACGGACGGTCGGACAGACAGACGTACGAACGTGCATACGTACGTACGGACGTACGGACGGACGGACGAACGAATGAAAGGACGACGAATACAATTACAATATGCACACTATTTCTTTGAAAAGCGTGGGGATAATAATCCTACTGTTGCCTTGGTCAGGCTTCTTGTGAAGAAATCAGGCCTAATTGGTCACTGATGGGGCCTTATTTGCCGAAACTAGCAAAGTAGAAGTAAGACAAAGATCAGGAATTGATACAATTAACTTACTCCATCCATAAAAGACACCAAAGGGAAAGAAATACAAACATTAAGCGACCAGACCATAATGGAAACCTAAACAATGGAAGGCCATATGGACAGTTACTTTCCCACAAAATGGCCATATGGCCATCCAAAATTAAAAGACACAAGTGATACACACAGTAAGTAACAAACAACAACATAAATAAATCGCCACAGAAGAGCCGCCTTGGAACGGTCAGTGGAAGATTTCCACTGGGGGGCTTAAATCGATTTTACGTGGCTACAATCCTCGCCCTTACTTCCGTCGCGATTTAGACAAAAAATTTGTTCAGTCCGCATGAAGGCCTCCTAACCACCAAGTCTGGCACAGAAAACATGTACATTGAGTTAGTGGAAAATTGCCTCGCTGAGGCTATTTATAAAAAATCAAGCATTAGACAAGCTCACTGGTAAGGTCTTGTCAATCTGTATCCGCATTCAGTTTCTGAAAATGTTGCCTCGACCAGGCCAGAAATCTCGAATTAGACTGCTGGTGGTGCTGCTTGACGTAGGCTTGGAACTGCCTTCTTGGGTCTGGCTGGCGGCTGGACTGCGCAGATCATAACGTCAAACGACAACACTCTGGTGCTGAAGGCCCGTGGTCACCTCAGGAATCCCATGAAGTCGGCATGACTTCAAGAAAGCCACAAGTGGCTCTGGGAGTACTCTTTCATAAATCCAGACATGTTGTGATATCGATCAAGAGCTGAACAGAGCATAATGATGATGATGAAACTGCTACGTTCGTTCGTTCAAACTAAGGCATTTTACGTCTGCCAGGGTCGAGCGGACAGAACTCCATAGCTCAACAGCGAGACGTAAGTTATGTGCTTCTGGGCTGCGGAATCGTGGCAATCTGTCCAACAAGAGTTAATCGCGTTGGACTGCCTGTGCCCTACCGAGTAAAGCGAAGCACTGCCAGTTTTAGAAATTTTGAATGCCAGTCTAAATTGAGACAAAAATGTAGAGTAATCAGTGACAATTCGGTTGCAGATCGCGATTTCTCTACTGTGCTCGAGAGCAGAAAGTAGGCCAACAGTGCTCTCTTTTAGGGCCGCGCGATTTTGGCCATCTGACTTAGGCTGCAAATGAAGCATGCCTTTGCAAGTTTCCATAAAGAAACAAGCGGCTAGTGGTCCAGGAAGAAGACTTGTCGCAAAACAGAAATGGAGGCAATGATCAGGAATCGATACAATTCACAGCTCCAAGTCCTATTCCCAACCAGCAGGCAGGATGCGTGTGCAATGATCCAGATGTTGGTACAAGCCCTCAGCATCTCATACCAGCTTGGCAGTGCAGAAGTGCTGCTTGTAGAACCACCAAGTTCCTGGGACGAACTCATCGATCCCCGCATCCGATGACCTCCACCCGTACAAAATGCCGTTCTCTAAATGTGGCTGTGGCCTAACGTGTACACGTACGTGCAACACACTATACCATGCCTAGTCGCCCTCATTAACTTAGATACGAGCATTTAACAACCACTTCAGTCTGCCTGAGCAATCAAATTTATTTCCGCGCAGAGCACTTGTTACTATTATTTCGAGTAGTGGTTTTCAGTTACTGGATATCAGTATGTTACATATAACTGCAATGAAGTTGGGATTACAGGGATTACATTAGTTTTCTTATTTTTGTTATAAAACGTAGGTCGTGTTTAGCGTTTGAACGACGCTAATAAGGAACAATATATATGTATATTGGATCCGTGCCAACCATAAGAAATTAGTTATTCCCAGCGGGCACATGACGTCTATGCAACGCCTTACCAACGTCAATGCAACGTCATGCCAGTAAAACTGATTATACTGACACAGAAACTGTAGTGACTTTCAGCCTCAGCAATTGATTCCCAAAGGCTGATAGAACACCTTTTTTCTCATCGGAGACAGCTGAGTACTTTCCTTTCCGTTGCATTCTCAATGTATATCAAGAATTTCGGTTTGCCCTTCCTGTTGGTGCCATTGGTATTATGTTTTCTGTGATGTCGCTTTTTCTGGCCATCTTCATTAGTATATACCGGCCCCGATAGCTCAGTGGTAGAGCGTCCGCTTCTGGAATGAGAGGTCGCGGGTTCGATCCCCGGCCGCGCCATACCAAAGGCGTAAAAAATAGTACTAGGAGCTCCCTTGGCTGACGTTCACATTATCAGGGGTAGTCCGAGGAAGATAAATGAAGGCAGGTAAGTATTTGTTAAAGTATACTTTGTTTGTCGCAATAAAAGCTATTTGTTTCGGATATGCGACGTTATATAAACTCCTTTATCTTAATCTTTATACTTATTTCGCTTTTTGTCAGTTCAAATATAGTGTAAATCAGCGTCACGCATACGAAAAGGACGTTGCCAGACGGTTCAACAATTTGCGGAAGCTGGAATAAGGATACATTCAATTACAGATATGCTGTGCCGCTTGCTAGCGTAAGGCAAGCTTTTTGTGAAACCTTATACTTGTTAATGGTAACTTTCATTTATGGTCATTTCGCCAAATAGACACACTACATAGAAAAAATGAAGTATCCCTGCATATTTTTGACTGGTTCACATTGTTTCTTCACGTTGAATATGATTGCAAATAGCAAATTATAGCGAGAAGTCTGCACTGGAGCGAAAATGCTTCAAATTTCACATAAACACTGTGGACTGAGGGACCTTTCCAATAAAACACTGAGACAGATTATAGTTGATATGGATATTTTGTTGTTGAACACAAATCTGTTCTTATTGTTATCCTTGATGACCATGGCTTGGGAGCGGATGAATGCCAAAAAGGGTAATTTCCTCTTGAGCAATGTGTCCAAAGTAGACATTTAACACATTGTAATTTATGTTACACTGGACTTTGCCGTGTTACTGCTTAAGGGACATTTACAAGAAAGGAGTATCCTTCTTACATATTGTCCAGCTCGGACATTTTTTTCACACTAATATTGGGAAAACTTTGTATGTTTATTATTTTCTGTTGGTGAACTTGCTTAAATACAGGAAAATACAAATTAAACAATTGTTTTTTGTAACCTGCGTTCCTCATTTATTTCATAAGGACTTTTGCGCCTGTATTTAGTGCGTTATAATTATACCTTTCAATTCCAATGTATGTTACTGCGCAAGGTTCTGAAAAAAGGACTGCGAGAAAGAAATGAAAACCATGTGGTATCCAAGATTTTTCTGGGCCAAGCCAATTAGGCCTCATCAGTGACTCAAATATTTTCTAAATTCCGCAAAGAAATCAATTATCCCAAAGGACTAGAAAATATAACCCACACTATGATGAGAAATAGAACAGAAGGCATTGATCAGGAATCGATACAATTAACCCACAGCTCCCATCACAGACAGCAAAGGAAAAGAAACACAAACAGGAAACAACAGACCCTAATGGAAACATCAATAGCGGAAAGCCAAAAGGACAGTTACTTTCCACAAAATGGTCAATTGGCTAACCAAAACAAAATAATATAAGCGATGCAAACACTCAAGGACAAACCATAACATAAATAAACCGCGACAGAAGAGCCGACTTGGAACGGTCAGTGAACGAATTCGACTGGGGGGCTAAAATCGATTTTACGTGGCCACAATCCTCGCCCTTACTTCCGTCGCGATTAAGACAAATAATTGTTCAGTCCGCATGAAGGCCTTCTACCTAATCAGTGCAACGTCTCCGTTAACACAAAAAATCAAACAACCACAGAGATGAAACAACGGTGAGGACTCGACAGCAAGAAACCACTGAATTCCAGAGCAAACGAAAACCAACAGTTAGACTCCGGTGGGCCAAACCAGAGACAGAGCATCAGGCACTAACCAACATTACATTAAATTAGATCTCTCTAATTCTCAGTATGTCTGAAGCCTGCATCTCGGAACAACAACAAAAAGGTCATCCCTTACAACCCTTAGGCCCGGTACAGATACTTATGCAAACAGTGTAGATCCTGATGTGATAACCCAGAACAATCTTATTGGGATATATATTGCTTACCATTCATCTTGATATAAATGTGGGGTTCAAGAGGTTCAGAATTATATAGGCGTGTTTTCGTGATGGGTAAATGACCCGTCAAAACTATTAAGGTCATGTCGAGCTGATCAATTGTCCTCAACACATTTTTTTTGCCAGAAGCAGCAACACCCCCTTCTTCAATCAGGGGAAGAGAGATAATGAGTGTTGAAAATATGACCAGTCTCCTCGATGTTGCCGGAACCAGCGGGGATCAAACCCGCGACCTTCTGAACACCAACTAGACGCGAAAAGCAATGCGGAAATGTGTATAAATGCACCAGAGTGCAAAACTGACAAACGAGGGGAGTTCAATAAGTTCATAGAACTCAGCATGTTTCTATACAATACAAGATTTTTTTTCTTCATTTTTGTGCAGTGAAAAAAATGATAACAGCCGCATAGTCAACACGCACGTATTTTGCTCTTACTTTTTGTAGGCAACAAGAGAGCAGTCTGATGGACAGCCAAATCCCCCACCGCACTTTAGTAACAATGCTTAACCTTGTGAACTTCACCTGTGACCTTGACCTTGAGTTGGCATGGTTTATTTATGGGTTCTGCTCATGAGCTCCCTGAGGGGGATATTTGATCAAAGGTTAATGGAAATACTTCCAGGGGTAAAGTAGATAATGAAGGGACACAAAATTCAAAGTTTCAAACTCATGAAATTCAACCGTGACCTTGAATCACGACAAAGCTTCATAGGAATTAGAGACAGAAATCTGATATTATGATCTTGTTTTGACCCCATATAACCAGTATTTGAATTTTTTTAATCTAACAAAGGTATCATTAAGACAAGGTTTTAACAAAATTTGACCTTTGTTTTGATACGTCATGACCAGGCACGATGCTGAGTCCGTCAGAGGGACAGGTGTTGGTTGACATCATGAATTATCATGGCTTGGACAGGCTGTTGACTTCCCTACTCGAGATAGGAACACTTTGGATTTGATTCTTACAACTTTGCCAGGACAGTTTGGGGATATTCACTCCCATGACAAACTAAGTGATCATGATATTGACTCTGGATTTTTAAAATTCTTCATACCACCTGAATAGAAACCTCGTAGAAAGGTGTACTTATATCAAAAAGGTGACTATGAAACTATGAGGAAGGATGCCCTAAAATTTGCAAGAGAGAAATGTTTTAATGGTCATTCAGACATTCGGTCTGTCAAGGAGAACTTTGATTTGATAATGTCTTTCATTCAAGCTTCGTCCGTCTCCAACACTAGCAGGTCTGTATCTTCAATTCCTAGGATCACACCAGAAATAAGAAGAAAAATTCGGAGGAGAAATAAGATTCATGCTATGGCAAAAAAGATGGGAAGTGGTAAACTCAGAGCAAAATTTGAAAACTTGAGACAAGAAAATAAAAATGACATTAAAACTCAGCATGATATGTATGTAAATAAGTTGGTAGGTGATGTAAAGGCAAATCCCAGAGACTTCTACAGATATATCAATAGCCAGAAGAAAGATAGGCAGGGTATCCCGATGATGCTTTAGTTTTATATTAAATCCATATCCACATGTATTTAGACGATATCCTTGTCGCAGTGGAATTCTTGTAGCCACTTAATGTACGGTGAATAGCTAACAACCGCCAAGCAGTGGTACTGAAAATATAGAAATAACGAGTGTGTTAGCCCTTAAAGATGTCAGTCAGAACAATTGCCGTCTGCTTTCTTGTCTTCTGTTCACTTTAAAATTCTTTGTTGCAAACGGTGTGAACCCAGACCAGACTGCTGCTCTATGTGCACTCTCATCAGGGTTCATGTTTGCCGTTCACCCTTAAAGGGTATAACTGAGCAATAAATACAATATTCCATTACAGTAGAACTTCGATGGCTCGAACACCGATGGCTCGTTTACCATGGCTGAGTCGAACCCGTTTTTGAGTTCTCAGAGAATTCTACTGCATAAGAAGTAGTCTGGGATAATTAAGGAGATTTTCGAATTTTAACTTGCAAATGAAAGCTGTGTGTACTCATTAGAATCGCCTCGATGAGGCGATTCTAATGAGTACACACAGCATTCATTTTATTATAGAACACCCAAAAGATGTCCCAAAATTAACCCCGTCATGCTTTTTGGCAGTAACCCTCAATGGCTCGAACTACCCCTGTCTCGAACAGATTTTCATGGTCCTAAAGGTGTTCGAGCCATTGAAGTTTGACTGTATATTCTGTTCTGTTTTATTCTATTCTATTCTATTCTATGATAAATAGAAAACATTACGAAAACACATCCGTGTTACATAGTGCATGCTTTCATAGCGCAAAAACGGTTATTTTTCTGATGAAAGTTTGTGATATTTTCCATATTTAGACGCCAAACATAGGTTGTGGGTGCTCGTGGTTGTGGGTGCTCGATAGAACCGCCTCATTGTACCCGCAATCTATGTCTTGAAACATAAATTAGAAAAATAATGTATACCCCCTTAAAGCCCACTTTTCTCCATATAAAATGGGGTTTAAGGGGTGTCGATTAGTCTGATGATAAAAATGCTAGTCCTAAGAGATCCTCATTATGTCTGCTGAGGCTTTAACACTCAGTCGCTCGAACTATGCCTACCTCGAACCAATTTTGATGGTCTCATGGGTGTTCTAGTCTTTGGACTTCGAGTCAGTCATAGTCCCGTTTGCATCAGCAGCGTAAAGCTACATTGCTTAGTAATTTGGGCCGATTTTGAAATGGCCCCAGAACTGCGGTTCAATGTTATATATAGACCCTTCCTCTATGATTTGCGTCAAATTATATCAATGATTTGCACTGAATCCCCGTTACGGTTATTTTGGACATTGGCAAACAGTAAAGACCCAGATCAGACGCCACAGAACGCAGCATCTGATCAGGGTCTACACTGTTTGTATAAAAACAGGATTTAAGGTTTAAACCATAAAGACCCCGTACGGGACCATTTTCCGACCTCAGAGACAATCGACCCATCAGTGCTTTGATTATGTAGCTTAATGACACGAAAACGCCAAACAACAACAACAACAACAAAGACGACGACAAAGACAAGAAAAACAACATTAACAACAACAACAACAAAAAACGTGCAGTCCTAGTGTAGAAAATCACGGTTGTCTTCCTTGGTAAAACAGCGAAAGACAGGTCCCATGTCATACAGACAGGACCCTATTCTCAGCGGTGTACAGTTTACAGCAAGTGTACAAAAAGGTACGAAATGAGCCAACTTTAGTAAACAGTGGCGGAAATCCCACTCAACACTATTATGGTCAAGTCGACTGCGCGACTGACTGGTGATCAGGTGGTCGTATGTTAGAATCCGCCGGGTCAGTCAATATTTTAATGTCATGAAATATTTTCTACGGTCATTCTCTCACTTCCGCTGCATGATTCAAGAAGAGCTGCAGTTTCTGGCCCTGTACTAGTTAACCGCGCTCAGGCAAATTGTAGTTTGTTAAACTGACCAGCCCGAAGCCTAATAAGTGTTGACTGGGCCGTTAGACTAGAAACAAACAGTCAAACAACAACAATAAAGAAACCTACAATATAGGACCTTGTCCCGTCAGTCTGACCAGCATTCGCTTGTTCCTTTTTAATAGCTCAGATGTTATAGAAGACTCATACAAACAGTAAAGACTGATCAGACTGTGCGGATGAACAGGCTGATCTTAGTCATTGTCACACACATAGGTCTTATTGCAGTTTGTGTCGTGCGCCAGCATAAATGTTTTAATAATATAAATGTAAAACATACCCCTTCAGTGGATGTGGTCAGAGCCCAAAATCGAACTCTGTAAGATGTCCCAAAGTATTCCTAAAAAATATACGTAGAATGAAAAGAGGTTCTACAAAGTGAAATCTGCACAAACACAAACAAATTCATCATCCTCAGGAAGCCGACATGTACACCCCTATAAAAACCATTTACAGTGAGTAGTATAGGCGACATTTTGATGTCAGTGACGTAACAAGATTGCGGCCAAGATGGCCGCTAAATATGGAAGTGACCTCGGTAGTTGACCTGGTGTGGTCGCCCTTAGACCCTGAAGTGTGACGCGTTTAGTTTGACCGACCACGGGAAGGTAGCGCCATGTTCTAGGACATGGTGTAGTTCTTCTACACGTGAATGGCATTGCTGGAGGCGTGACCCTAAGTTGTTTTAGAACGGAATGGTATCTATCGAACATACTCCGATAGAAACTGGTCAATATTGAGGATTTCTGGGAAGGTGGTAGACATGATCAGGGTGACGCTCTAGGGTAAAGGTAATCTACAATGTCCACTTCGTTTTGCGTTGAACGAATAATAAGGGTCCACGTCTAGGACATAGAGACAGTATCCAAATTTGTAATCGTCTCAGCTCACACTGATGTCTTTTCTGAAGTGGGTCAGCATCTTGTAACAGTCCATGAACTTGTCGGAAGCATAATTTGGTTGTAACGGCTGGGTTGGGTATGATTGAATGTCGACGTATAAGCCCAAGGAAATACAGTCATAGAGTTGAAAGTTTAATGGGGTTTTAGCGTAATCACCCATGCAAGAGGTGCTGGATACTAGGCCGACAACGAGTCTGCTAGGAATTAAGCCTTGAAAAATATCACGTATTGGCCTGGATACTATAGAGGCAGTATTGATCTCTGATCTCAAGTAAGGACAGAGAGCCGGCTGGTTCTGAAGGAGTTTTTCGTGAGCTACTTGTACCGCTCCGAGGCCCCCGCCAATCGGGGCTGGGACAAATAGATCGGGCTGCATGATGCTTCCAAGCAGAGCTGAAATCGACCGCATATGAGTACTGGTAAACAGCTTAGAAGGCCTAAGCCTGCCGAGGCAAAGTGAGGCGAGTCGGACCATCCACTGCATATAAACCCTATTGTTTTTTTTTTTTTTTGGACGGCAGGGATTGAGGTGTCATTTCATCGCAATGTCGGGTAAAAGTCGCACAAAATTTGATACGTCTCCAAAATGACCTAAATAGTGTCGACGGGTACAATAAACCTCAAATCAAACAAACAACTCTGCTCCGCTTAAACACTGCACGCAGTCTTCATCTCTGATCTCAAGTAAGGATAGAGAGCGGGTTGGTTCTGATTAGGGTTTTCGCTACTACTACCACTTCGCTTAAACGCTGCACGCACAGTTTAAATCGAACATCGACGATCTGACATTTTTCGTTGGGAGTCAAACTGTCCGACATTAGTCTGAAAGTATCCAGACTTGGACACAGTTTGATTCATATACTAACACCATTCACCATTAATCTTGGCAGCTGGAACATGTCGAGAAATAAATAGAAGTAGAGGCAATGATCGGGCATCGATTCAATTAACCCATAACTCCCATCAGAGACACCAAAGGGAAAGAAACACAAACATAAAGCAACAGACCCCAACGGAAACACCAACAGCGGAAAGCCAAGAGGACAGTTACTTTCCCACAAAATGGCCAAAAGGCTATCCAAAATAAAATAATATAAGCGACACAAACACCCAAAGACAAACCATAACAAAAATACAAAAGGCTCTTCTAAATCGACATTTTTCTCGGGCTACGGTAGCCATGGATCTATTATTAAGGTGATTATTAGGACCTGTCTTTGCATTTGCAGTGTCTGGATTAACTCCGTATCTTTGTAAAATAGCTGACTAGACAGTATGTTGTCCCAGGTATATTGATTGGTCTTCAAAATGGTATCGATGTAACTTTTGTACGGATAATTTGTGCCTATGGTTGACAACTGCGTTTGCTGAAAGGTCACGCCCACTTGTCGGAATATCGTGTTTAATGGTAGGTTGATCAGTCCAACGACCACGTCCTCCATAAGCATGTGCCAAGCGTAGTTTAACGTTTAACACGCTGTGTTGCAGGTCGATGTATGCCGATGACTGTGGGGGAATGTTAAAGTCACCGTCAGAACCTATTTCAAAGTTGTTTTTTTCAAACCTAAACGTCCTTTCTTCTCCTGTTCTTTTAACAAAATTTGTGAACTTTATAAAATCATATATATATTTTTTCTAGTATTTGAGAACCAGATTTCTTCTGGGAGCGGAAACCATTTTTTGAAGACTGCCTAACGACAGTGAATGTTCAAGAAATGATGTAGTAGTCGCAGAGGAGATTGACTAGGCGATGTCAATATATGTCAAATTCGCTGAGTTCACCAGAAGATTCGGTAGAGTGCCTTTCGCAAGCTTTCTACAAGCGGACGAAATGGTCATATACGCCACAGCTATGCTTGTGTTACAGTTGAATTTACACAATCGGGTGACTTGGTTTACCTTTTTGTTGATGGAATATTCCTAAGGCAGGTACAAACGATACCTCCGCCTAGTCATTTTTATCTGTGACTACTATATATCAAATCAAGCCAACACATGATACAATCAACCTGACATCAACTGTTCAATTAGCATTTTTAAGAACTAAAAAAAAGAACTGTTAGTCTTATAAGAAGACGGCCATTTTCACTGAATAAGCAGATGCTGCCTGTAGTTTTAAAGGTTTTGTCTAAGCATGCTTCAAGAAATTCTTGGACAAAGAAAAGTGCGATTTCAACATTTAAAAAATCATATAAGTGCTGATGAAACCGTTTCGAAATATCGACAAAACATTCCAAAAGGACTTCGCAGAAGGTTTAATAGCAACAGGAATTACAGTTCATGTATATGTGAACAAACATCAGAGTATGTTTCATCTCTTGGGAACAATAACACATGAACTGGGGCACAAAAGAATGTTTTCCAGCATATTAATAATTGAACTGATAACTCCTGAGACAAGTCCACAAGTCCCGTTCTAAATCTGGTCCTGGTCATGTTCATACTCAAAAACATGTCCCAATTTCTCGAAGCTTAGACAATACCTTTAAAACTACACACAACATCCGGTTATTCTCTTATTATAATTCTAACAGTACTGCTTTTAGTTCCTGAAAATGCCAATTGAACATTTGATGTCAGGTTGATTGTATTATGTGTTGGCTTAATTTGATATACCATTTCTTGGACATGTACTGTCATTGGGCTGTCCTAAAAATTGTTTCCAATCCCAGAAGAAATCAGGAAGTGCAACATTTCAGTCATTATTATACTGGTATAAATTACTTTGTTGACAATCTGTCGAAAAATGTGTTCGACTAGATGACAAACACTTAGTAATGAACATGCATATTAGGTGAACGCCCCTATACAAATGCATTGTAAGTTTTACCGCCGAAAAAAAAACACTAAAAGAATAAAATAAAAAAGAGATATTTTAATTACTTCTGCTCAAAATCTAGATTGTGGGTAATCATTAGAACCGCATCATAACGAGTTCCCACAATATATATTTAGGGCAGAAATAAGAAAAATAATGTATACCCCTGAAAAAACAAGGTTTGTTATATAAAAGTTGGATTCGGGGGTGGGGGTGGGGGTGGTGTGTCAAAGTATAGGCGTGTTTTCGCGATGAAACGGTCTGTTAAGAACTGCCTTAGGATAAAAACAATACATCTAATTAAGACAGATTTTCGCGTCAATTTCCACGCCATCGCACACTGTTTAATTATGATAAAGATTTGTTTGAAGATTGCAGCGTAGACTGCATCTATGAAAATGAAAACAATTTTACAGTTTGGTCATGTCTTCGCCAAAATGTATCGAACTGATATTAAAATTGCACTCCACGTACGTGAAAGACATAACCCAGAATACAAACTGAAAGAAAGTAGTGAAAAAAGAAAAACAATGGGGAAAAAGTGGTGAAAAAAGAGAGAAAACAAAAACAATGAGAAAAACAAAAGAAATGATCACTTTTTGATAGTTCACAACACTAGAAAATGTATATATGATCGTAACGACTTCCCAAATTCTGTTTATAGTACAGGAGAAGAAAGGACATTTAGGTTTGAAACAAATAAAAAAAAAAACAAAACAAAAAAAAAAAAAAAAATACTTTAAAATAGGTTATGACGGTGACTTTAACATTCCCCCCGCAGTCATCGGCATACTTCGACTTGAAACGCATGCTTGTTGCTTAAATTGGTCCAACGGGGTTCAACTGTTGGTTTTCGTTTGCCCCAGTGTTACTTTGGCCTTGTGTTCAGCACAGGATGGCTCATTGCGTTTTATCGTAGAGGCCTCATCCTTGTGTCAACTTGGCTTTAACTATGATTCCTTTGTTTACCGAGTTGATTCACTGATGAGTTAGAATACCTTCACGCGGACCAAACATATACTTGTTTGATCCACAGTGAAAGTGAGGGTGAGGGTTGGGATCCCGTAAAGTTAACTTAAACCCACCAGTAACTTTTACTGGCCGTTCCAAGACGGTGCCTTAACTGTGGTTCCTTCATGTGTTCTTTTGGTGATTCTGACTCTTTCCCTAATTATTATGTTGTTACGTTGGTGATTCTGATTCTCTCTCTCTCTCTCTCTCTCTCTCTCTCTCTCTCTCTCTCTCTCTCTCTCTCTCTCTCTCTCTCTTTCTCTCCCCCCCCCCCCATTTTTGGTTGTTCAGTATTAGCTTCGTTTGTCCTTCCAGTTAAATGTTTGTCATGCTGGTAATTATGATTCTTTCACCCATTATGTATATACATCACGGAAACACGCCTATATAATTTTGACCCCCTTGAACCCCACTTTTATATAGTAAAACTTGGGTTTCCGGGGGGGGGGTATACCTTATTTTTCTGATTTCTGCTAAAAAAAATAAGAAAAATATCACAATTTTTCATCATAAAGTCTTCATTTTTTCGGCAAAAAACGTGGCAGTGTATTTGTATAGGCGTGTTTGCGTAATGATTGCTCTTTTTTTAAATTAGGTTTGTAATTTTTGATTTTTGATTTTTATTTGCCTTCACTGCAGCTGGTGTTGTGCCGTGTGGCGGCCGTAAAACGTCTCCCCGTACATCAACCATAGTGCAGTTTATATTTTACTTTTGCTCCTTTGAGATCAGCGTGAATATTCTGAGAAATAAGAAATAAATTATTGGTTTAGACTCATATTCTAGACAGGTTTTTAATTATTTGGACCCCATTTTGATTTATATCAGTCTTTGAATCGACTGCCGTTTCAAAATTCGCAAAATTGCAGTATGTTTCCTCTGGCTTTCTTTGCCGGATCATTACAGGGTCACTGATGAGGCTTTATTAGCCAAAACTACGTAGAATGACCCATCTTCTTTCTTATGAATGTTTTCATTGCTCTTAAAGGAACTCATTTTTGATTTTTATTTGTATATTCTAAGTCACCAACTCTTTGGGAAAGAGCTGCTGACTCGGTTTATCTGTGGTCAGTTCTGTTTACTGTCGTCACTCCATGTTTCAACTACTTTCCCTAGTGATATTGTGGGAAGAATTTGTGATCTGATTGTATCAATTCCTGATCGTTTCTAAGTCTTTATATTTTAAACGTCAAACTATGCTTGACACATGCTGATGGAACCCCTATAAAAGAGGACATGGTCATTAAATGACCAACCTACCATTACACACGATATTCCGACAAGTGGGCCTGGCCTTTCAGCAGACGTCGTTGTCAAAATTAGGCACAGCTTTACATCGATATCATTTTGAAAACCAATCAATGTACCCGGGACAATATACTGTCTAGTCAACTATTTTACAAAGATACGGGAGATAATCCAGACACAGCAGATGCAAAGACAGGACCTTATAATGGCCTGCCTAATAGATGCATGGCTACCTGATGCGGAAAAAATGTTGATGTAGAAGGACCTTTATTTCTCGACATGTTCCAACAGCCAAGATTGTTGGTGAATAGTGTTAGTATAGGAATCAAACTGTGCCCAAGTCTGGACACTTTTAGACAAATGTCGGACATATTGACTCCCAACGAAAAAGTCCAGATTGCCAATGTTCGATTTAAACTGTACGTGCAGGGTTTAAGCGGAGCGGTACTAGTAGCTCTCGAAAAGCCCATTCAGAACCAACCCGTTCTCTATCCTTACTTGAGATCAGAGATCAAGACTGCCTCTATAGCTCCAGGCCAATACGGTTTCGACGCAGATGATATTTTTCAAGACTTAATTTCCAGCAAACTTGTTGTCGGCTTACATGGGTGATTACGTTAAAAGCCACTCAACTTTCAATTGTAAGACTGTAATTCCGTTGGCTTATACGTCGACGGCCAGTCATACTCGGCCCATTCATTACAACCAAATTATGCTGCCGAACAATTCGTGGACTGTTACAGGACGCTGACTCACTTCAGAAAAGACATCAATGTGAGCAGAGACGTGTACAACTTTGGATACGGTCTCTATGTCCTTGGCGTAGACACTCATTATACGTTCAACACAAAGAGAAGTGGAAATTGTAGATCAGAACTAAACCATTACCCTAGAGCGTCAGCCTGATCATGTATGCCACCTTTTCAGAAATCCTAAACATTCACCATTTCCGATCGGATTATGTTCGATAGATACCATTCCGTTCTAAAACAAATAAGGGCCACTCCTCCGCCAATGCCATTCAAGTGTAGAAGAACTAAGCCACGTCCTAGAAAAGGACGCTACCTTTCCGTGGTCGGTCAAACTAAACGCGTCCCACTTCGGGGTACATCGGGGGACCCAACAAGGTCAACTACCGAGGTCACTTCCATATTTAGTGGCCATCTTGGCCGCCATCTTGTGACGTCATTGACATCAAAGTGTCGCCTATACTATAGTAGTCGCAGATAAGATTGACTAGGCGGAGCTATCGTTTGTACCTGCCTTAGGAATATTCCATTAACAAACAGGTAAACCAAGTCTCCCGATTGTGTGAATTCAACTGCAACACAAGCATAGCTGTGGCGTATATGACCATTTCGTCCGCTTGTAGAAAGCGTGCTTAAGGCACTCTACCGAATCTTCTGGTAGACTCAGCGAATTTGACATATATTGACAACACCTGTGGCCAGTTTCATCACTTACATCGTACGATTAATCTTAAATTGCTCGTACGCACTTTTTAAAGAACTGCGTACGTCAGTTTCATCAAAACATCGCAAAGTGTTCGTACGAGCTAAATTTGCGTTTCACTAAAATAAGTCGCTTAAACAGGGCCACTAATTGTCACATGCGTGATCACGTGGCGTCTTGAAATAGCCGTGTAAGGTAGATTACACGCTTTAAAAGTATTGTTCCAGTGGACCTAGATGCGGCCCCCGCCCATTGGGGCTTGAAGAAATATATGGGCTGCATGATGGTTACATGCAGAGTTGAAACCGACCCGCACACAGGTACTGGTAAACAGCTTAGAGGATCTAAGCCTGACCAGGCAAAGCGGGGCGAGTACATGCTTATAAACCCTGTTGGTTTCATTGGGCGACAGGGCTTGAGATATCATTTCATCTCAGTGTCGGGTAAACGTCCCACAAAACTGGAAGCAGCGTCTCCAAAATGACCTTTACAGTGTTGACGGGGACGTTAAACCTCAAATCAAACAAAAAAGTGGACCAAGATGAATAAATACTCAGTACAAACAACGTTGACTCAACGTTGATTCTATGTTGTTTCAAACTTATGTTGTCATTTCATTGTCGTATGATACAGATGTTAAATTATCTGGACCCCTTCCCTCTTTACCACTGGCGAGTTGGTCTGTTTGTGGTAAATGCGGGCGGGCTTCTTCCATGAGTGCACGTATATTGTTGAGTTTATAATATCACTTGAGGAAAAGGGATGACGTGAGACTTTGCTGAGCATTTTATTACCTTAATAAATCCAGTAATGCACGGACATGAATAGAAGATTCAATTTATCGAATGAACTTAAAACACAGTTTACGCACGATTTTTCACAAAACGTCAATACATGACGTTGTTTAATAAAGACGCCGCATATAACGTTACGTGACGTAGCCTCTCAATCTGATTGAAACCCGATCTAAGCTGAACTATAGCCGCAGCGAGATCGGATTTTAATCAGATTGCGTAGCCTCTGTAAGTGTTCGTATTTAACGTATGTCAGTTTTCAGCTCCGGTTTGTTGGCAATGGTCTTAGCAAATATTTATTCATTGATTGTCATCTGTCAGGCCGTCCAGCGGATTTTGCTTTCAATGAAAAATAAATTCATCAGATCCTACAGCATGACTGATTTTAAATTACAAAGAACCTGACTTGAAACAAAGTTATATAGCAACATATATGTATACACAATTATACAATCGCCTGCAAAACTTACTTACATATACGAAATGAAAGTACGCAGGACTATGACCCCACCCCACACACGTGCCATCGGCATAATGCCGTGAAGGTTTTCGTACATACGAGCGTACACACATGTACGTACGTCCTTCCATATGGGGTGTACGTACGTGATCCTGTAACCTCAGGTTAAGGCATTGTACCAGGAAGAGCCTAAACTTTTAAGAGCTCAAATTTTCCAGACCATATGATGGAAATGTGATGATAGGTATAGGTCAAAAGATTTATTCAGCAATACACTGGCCCTTACCTATGACCTCTAGGTCAATGTTGAAATTATTTAAGAGCTCATATTTTTTAAAACCATATAATGGATTTGGTTCATATTTTGTAAGATGATCGATACTCATTTAAAGTTTTATTCATCATACCCGCGCCCATGCCCATGACCTCGAGGTCAAGGTCCTGGACTCAGAATTTTCAGATTGCCCACGCCCATGCCCATGACCTCAAGGTCATGGTCACGGACTCAACATATTTTAATGTCAACGCATTTAATAGGAGCTCACATTTCCCTATCCATACCATGGATTTAGTTCGTATTTGGTATGATGAAAGATACATGTACAGGTCGTTTCTCCGGCTGCTCCGTTCAGCGATCGTCTCGAAATCAAAGAGGTCGTAAAACCAAAAACTCAAGGACAATGTCACAGATTTAGTAATTTATCTTTTATGGATTTGTTATGATGATACGCACTTTTTCCAAGATTCAAACGACATTACCCCCACCTACGCCGATGCGCTCAAGGACACTAGTTTTCCAAGCGAGAAATGCTATCTTTATTTTACTTATTATTATTATTATTTATTTATTTTGCAACATGCTTTATTTCCTTGGTGAGGATTGTCCCCGGGCGGAGGCAACTGTGTCGTAATGACAATTCTAGTTTGATGTTTCGATTTTAGGCACACTGAGTCTTCGTTTTAATCAGATTGTGGGTAATCGTCGCGTCGGTTCTTTTGCTGTTTGTATGGAGGTTTTAAGCCCCGTCAACCGTTAATACATGTATATTGGTCATTTTGGAGACGCTGCTTCTGATTTTGTGGGGCTTTGTGAAGCTCTACCGACCAAAGAAACCACTAGAGTTTAAGGAGCGGTCCCACTCGCACCACTTTTCTTGGACAGGCTTTTACGATAAACCAGTTATCAAATCATCGAGTGAGGCTCAATTCCTTCCTGCTGATATGGTGCCTTGCTGCTGATATGGTGCCTTCCTGCTGATATGGTGCCAGCAGTTGCAGTTATAATTATTTTGTTAAGAGTTGCCTAAAATCGTACTTCACGGTGTTTAACCGTGCATGTTTCTCGGATTACGACCGAGTTAGTTGCATAAGAGGATTTGTTTGTTTGATTTGAGGTTTTTTGGCCTTTTCAAGATTATTTCCCTCATATCGAGCCGATCGTTAATCATAGGTGGGCGAAACCCGGAGTACCCGGAGAAAGACCACCTGACCCTCCCTTGCAGAACTTGGCGTCTCGCATGTGACCCGAGCCAGGCTCGAACCACAGCGGTGGGAGACCAAATGATTAAGAGTTGGCGCTCTTACCCACTAGGCCGCGGAGGCCCGTGTTTGATTTGAGGTTTAACGTCCCCGTCAACACTGTTAAGAGCTTTTTTGAGACGTTGCTTCAAATTTTGTTGGACTCTTACTCGACATTGAGATGAAATGACATCTCAAGCCCTGCCGCCCATGAAACCAATAAGGGTTATAAGCATGGACGGGTCCGACTCGCACCGCTTTGCCTGGGCAGGCTTAGATCCTCTAAGCGGTTTACCAGTACTCGTGTGCGGGTCGGTTTCAACTCTGCGTGGAAACATCATACAGCCCATCTATTTCTTCAAGCCCCGATGGGCGGGGGCCGTTTATCAAGAGGAGGTAAAACTGTTAACAAACGTGTCATAACAGAAACATTCTTTATTACATTCAGTAATCCATACATGACTAGACCGATTTATTTACTTGAAAGTCCTTTCCGGACCAAGTCTTTTCGATGTTAAATACTGGCCCCAGTTACATTTTAAAGCATTCTGGCCTGCTGATAATTGCTAATATAACTGAGTATGTCTTCTTTGTTTGTTTGTTTGATTGTGGTTTAACGTCCCCGTCAACACTATTTAGTACATTTTGGAGATGTTATTCCAATTTGGTGGGACTTTTACCTGGCATTGAGATGAAATGACATCTCAAGCCGTGCTGCCCAATGAAACCAATAGGGCTTATCCAAACGGTCTGACTCTCATTACTTTGCCTGGGCAGGATTAATCTGTCTAAGCGATTAGCCAGTACTCATATACGGTCAGCGGTCAATTTCAGCTCTGCGGGGAAGCACCATGCAACCTAATCTATTCCTCCAAGCCCCGATGGGCGGGGGCTCTTGGTTTGACTCCTGTGCTACGAAGCATCAAAGCAAAGTTACATGAGTTAAGAGTCTGAGAAAATAATTGTTCAAGTGGTACTTAATTTGTAGTGACACGCCAGTTTCTGCAACGGAAGGTCAGGTGTGTTTTTCCATGGTTACTGCGGTTTTTGCCCACATCTTAGCAACGATTGGCTCGACATAATTGAAATGGACATATATCTAAAAAATAACAGCAAAAAAACATGCTTCATTTGGTTTTTTTGTACAATGCTCAACAGTCTTAAACCCGTCAGTGACCAATAGAACCAGCAGAGAACCATCCATCTTATAGCTTTGGACAAGTACATACACAATTTAAGGAATGTAAAGATATGTTTATTTGTTGTAAGTTTTACACCAGTTTCCCTACCGTTTAAGCAAACAGTAAATGACCTGATCACACGCGGAGTCTGATCAGGATCTTCACTGTCAATGTCCCATTTTGTGACGCTAGCCATAAATGGGATAATTTAACTTCTTTCTTTCTTTCTTTCGTTCTTTCTTTCGTTCTTCTTTCTTTCATTTGTGAACCTGGCTCGGGTCCGTCATGTATGAAATATAGATGCCGGACTCGGTAGCTCAATCGGATGCGCGTCTGATTGGTGACCAGGAGTACGCGGCTTCGATACCTGTCGGGGTCGGCAACATTCTTTCGTGGCGATTGATCATGAATTTTTTTTATGCGGTCATTCTATCCCTTCAGCTGATTCAAGAAGGGCAGTTGTCAGTTTCTGGCGAAAGAATGTACACTATACTGGTTAGTCGCTTACGTATAGCCTGTCCAGGAAAAGTGTGAATAGGTAAACAGACGGGCTAAAATGACCTAAATAGTGTTGACTGGGCCGTTAAACCCCAATAAAAACAAACAGACAATGATATATAGGTTTATCTAGTTGACCTGAACGATTTTTTTTTTCAATCATGGCCCTGGGGTCAAATGCCCCGTCCCTAGCATGCTCAGTTACACAGATTCAAGAGTAAAACTGGAATGCCCAGGCCTTTGATATTTTGTGTACGTACAACTTTAGCCTCTAACAGCTTGGTTTAAAATTATCACGATAGGGTCATAAGTGGTCACTTGTTTTTCGTCGGAAATTTGAAAAATCTTCTCATTATAAACCACACTAGTTATCTATATAGAAGCATCGTCGCACTCTTGAACATACACTTTATACAACGCTGTTAAAGCAATACATTGTTTGAAATTTCAGTATTAACTTATTAAGGAACCAAAATATGTTAGCTTATATGTACGATTTAGGAAAATCATGATTTCTTCAGTTGTAGTTGAAATGGAGCTTTTTCTTCTTCAAACACAGTTTGCATGTGTTGGTTATAACATATCCTGAGTCGGCTGGGAGAGGCGGCAAATGTGTCGTGTAGCTTTCGACATTAAAGAACCAAACAATATTTGAAAACGCCTGTTGTCCTTGCAGCAGGGTAAGGTATGGGGAATGCTATGAAATCTACCCACTTTAATTCTCCTTTCTCCTTAATTTCCCATCGCGTGAACAAGTCTGTGAAATGAAGACCCCCTATACCCCACTTTATATAGAGAAAAATTTGGGTTTACGGGGGTATACACTATTTTTTCTTATTTTTGTTCCATGACATAGATTGTGGGTACATGTTAGAACCGTCTCAATGAGGCGGTTCTAACGAGCACCCACAACCTATGTTTGAAGTATATATAAGAAACATATCAAGGATTTTCATCATAAAAACGGCCATCTTGGAGATGTGAAAAATACACTGTGTCGCACGGGTGTGTTACCGTAATGCTTACATGTTTTAGCGATCTTATAGTCGTATAATATTTATGTTGTACCCAATCGAGATATTTTTATATCGAATAATGATTTTAAGAAATTGGGTGAATCATTGCGCGTACATGTATATATTTTTCTCAGAATTTATATACTAAGCCACCATAAAATTCGGGTTCCGATAGACCTTGTTGCAGAATAGATATAAGTCCAACATTGAAATTAGAAATTTAATCGGTATGACATCTATAAAATTTAGAAAAGGCTTTGCGTAGTTTACGATATCGATAACCCTGATTTAGAAGTTTAGCAGTATACATTTTATTACGAGTGTTGAAGTCAGTAACAAGATTAGACACTCTGGCAAATTTAATTAATTGCGAAATATAAACGCCAAAGGATGCCGCGCGAGGAACACCATCCAAGAAAGGAAGATATATAATCTCAAATTCATCGCGTTTATCACATTTTTGCTGGAAACGAACCCGTCTACAATAGATAGATGTAAATCCCTAAACGGGGCCTGGTATCAGAAGATTTTTTTTATTTAACTGAAGTTCTGGGTGGGGGTGGGGGGGTCATTTGACTGATCAAACCATCGAAATAGGTATTGTCAATATTGAATACATAATCCAAATATCTAGAAGTCGAGTTTAAGGCTTTGGTTTTCAACGGAAAGCATCATGAAGCCTCTTTCATAACAAAACAAGAACAGATCAGCCACAAGGGGAGCGCAGGCAAAGTGGTGTGACTCAGACCGCGCAATGCATATACTCATTTTGGTTTCATTGAGCGACAGGGCTTGAGATGTCATTTCATCCCAATGTCGGTTAAAAGTCCCACAAAATTGGAAGCAATGTCTCCAAAATGACATTAATAGCATTGCCGCGGATGTTAAACATCAATTCAAACAAAATGCAACTGGACAGGACTTGCTGTTATGGTCCCTGTAGGCATGACACTGGATAGAGCTTGCTGTGATGGTCTCTCCAGGGATGCAAATAGATAGGACTTGCTGTACGTATGTGCAGGATACGATTTGCTGTTATTCTGCCTGCATTTATGTACTGAAAAGGACCTGCTGTTGCGGTCCCTGTAGATATGTAACTGAATATGACCGGCTGTTATGGTCCCTGTGGGTATGTAACCTAAGCGGAGCTGCTGTTATGGGCCTTGTATGTATGTAACTGGATAGCATCCGCTGTTGTTCTCCCTGCAGGTATGTAATCTGAGCGGACCTCTTGTAACAGTAACTGTGGGAATGTTATCTTAGCGTACCTGCTGTTATGGTCCCTGTAGCGGTGTAACTTGATCGGCACTGCTGTTATCATCACTGATGATATGTAACTCTAGTGGACCTGCTGTTATGATCCCTGTAGGTATGCAACTCGATAGGACGTGTTGTTATGGTAACTGCTGGTAAGTAACCGGATAGGAATTGCTGCTAAGGTCCCTGTAGAGATGTAATAGGATAGGGCTTGCTGTTATTCTCCTATAGGTCAGTAACCTGAGCGAACTGTTGTTACAGTTTATGTAGGTATGTAACTTAATTGGACCGGCAGTTATTCTCCCAGTAAGTATGAAACCTTAGTGGACCTGCTGTTATGGTCCCTGTAGGTATGTAACTGGATAGGACTTGCTGTTACGGTCCCTGTAGGTATGTAACCTGAGCGTTCCGACTGGTATGGTCCGTGTGCGTATGTAGCTGGATAAGACCGGTTGGCATGGTTCTTGAAGTTATGTAACTGAATAGGACCTGCTGTTATGGTCCCTATAGGTATGTAACCTGTTCAGACCGCCTGTTATGGTGCCTTTAAGTATGGTACGGGAAATGACTTGCTGTTTATTTGTTTGATTTGAGGTTTAAATTCCCAATATATAGGTCATTTTGGAGACGTTGCTTCCAATTTTGTGGGACTTTTACCCGACATTGAGATGAAATGACACCCCAAGACCTGCCGCCCAAGGAAACCCAAAGGGTTTATAAGAAAGAACGGTCCGACTCGCAGCACTTTGCCTGGGCAGGCTTACATGTACACTCCATATTTTTCAGTTCTGTGGTGTATTCTTTGCTTCCAAAGGATAACCATGAATATATTTAATGTCACTACAGTTGATGTCTGGGATTGTGTGGGGCCGTAAAATGTCTCCCTGTCCTACACCATAGTTTAGTTTATATTACCTTGTCGCTTTGGCTCATTGATTCCATTTCTGAATTGTGAAAATATTTGAGTGTCACTGATGAGGCCTAAGTGTCCGAAACTAATCTGGTCAAGAAAACATGTATATACATATACATATATACCTTAAGGCACGTTATTGGATAGGACCTGCTGAAATTGCCCCTGTAGGTATGTAACCCCGGCGAACCTGCTGTTATGGTCCCTGTATGTATGTAACGGGAAAAGACATTCTGTTGTGATCCCTGTGCTTATGTAAATGAATACAACCTGCTGTTATTCTCCCTGCAGGTATGTAACCTATGGAGACCTGCTGTTACAGTCCACCTTTGCAAACCTGCTGTTAATGTCCCTGTAGCATTTTAACTGGATTGGCCCTGCTGTTCTGTTCCCTGTGTAAGACTTTTTATTGCCCCTGTAGGTATGTATCCTGGACAGACCTGCTGTCATGGTCCCTATAGGTAGATAGACCCTGACGTTATGGTCCCTATAGGTATGTAACTGGATAGGACCAGCTGTTATGGTCCCTGTTGGTATGTAACTGGATAGGATCTTCTGTTATTGTCCCTGTAGGTAATTAAGTGGATAGGACCTGCTATCATGGTCCCTGTAAGTATGTAATCTGAGTGGACCTGCTTTTTTGTCCCTGTAGGTGTGCAAAAGGATAGAACTTGCTGGCATGTTGCCTTTGGGTATGTAGCCTGAGCGGTCTAGCTGTAAGTGGATAGAACCTGTTGTTATAGTCCCGTAGGTACACGTATCTGACTGGATAACACATTCTGATATGTTCCCTGCTATATATGACTGCAAAAGACCTGTTGTTATGCTCCCGGTACGTATGTTACGGGATAGGGCTTGCTGTTGTTGTCCCGGTTGGTATGTAACTGGATGGGACCTGCTGGTATGGTCCCTGCAGGTATTTAACTGGATAGGACTTGCTGTTAATGTCCCTGTAGGTATGTTACCTGAAAGGACCTGCTGTTCTTGTACCCGTAGGTATGTAATTGGATAGGACCTGCTGTTATGGTACCTGAAATTATGTACGCTGAACGGATCCGCTTTTTCTGTCCCTGTAAGTATGTATGCTGAGTGGACATACTCTTATGGTCCTTGTAGGTATGTAACCTGAGCGGAGCAGCTGTTATGACCTTGTTGGTATATAACAAGAACGGACCTGGTGGAATGGCCCCTGTATGTATGTAACTGGATAGAATTGCTGTTATGGTGCAGAAATGTAACTGGAAAGGACTTGCTGTTATGGTCCTGTAATAGGATAGGACTTGCTCTTACTGTCCTTTACGGTATGTTAGTCAATATGACCTGCTGTAATTGTCGTTATAGGTATATTACAGTATATGACCAGATGTTATGGTCCCTGTTTGTATGTAACCTGAGCGGACCTGCTGTTATGATCCCGGTAGATATTTAACTGGATAGGACCGGTGGATAATTATATAAGCTGATCGAACTTGCTGGTTTGGTCCCTGAAGTTATGTAACCTGAGGAGACATGCTGTTATGGTACCTGTAGTCATGCAACCTGAGCGGATCTAAAGTTTTTAGGCCCCTGTGGGCATGTAACTGCATAAAACCCTGCTTTTATGGTCCCTGTCACTATTTAAGCTGGCCGGACATGCTGTTATGGTCCCTGTAGGTATTAACATGTTCGGATCGCCTGTTACGGTCCCTTCAGGTGCGTTACTGGACAGGACCTACGTTGATTGTCTCTGTAGGTGTGTATCCTGCGCGGACATGCTCTTATTAGCCTTGTTGGTATCTAACTTGATAGGACTTGCTGTAATGGTTGCTGTACGTATGTTAATGGTTAGCACATGCTGTTATGATCCCTGTACGTTTGTAGCTGGAAAGAACCTGCTGTTATTCTCCCTGTAGGTATGTTACCTTAGCAGACCTGCTGTTATAAACCCTCTAGTAATGTTACTCTTGCACACCTGCTGTTATGGTCCCTGTAGCAGTGTTACTCGATTGGACCTGCTTTTATGTTCCCTGTTGGTATGTAACCTGGATGGATCTGCTGTTATGGTCCTTGTAGGTAGATAGGACCTGCCCATATGGTCCCTGTGGGTATTACCATGTTCGGACCGCCTGTTACGGTCCCTTCAGGCACGTTACTGGATAGGACCTGCTGTAACTGTCCCTGTAGATATGTAGCCCTGGCGAACCTGCTGTTATGTAGCTAGAAAGGACTTGCTGTAATGGTCGCTTTAGGCATGTAACGGAAAAGGACATGCTGTTATGATATCTGTACGTATGTAACTGAACAGAACTTGCTGTTGTTCTCCCTGCAGATATGTAACCTATGGGAACCTTCTGCTACAGTCCCTCTAGTAATGTTACTTTTGCAAACCTGCTGCTAATGTCCCTGTAGCATTTTAACTGGATGACACCTGCTGTTGTATTCCTTGTGGGCATGTATCTGAAAAGGACTTTTTATTGTCCCTGTAGGTATGTATCCTGGACAGACCAGCTGTCATTGTCCCTATAGGTAGATAGGACCTGACGTTATGGTCCCTATAGGTATGGAACTGGATAGGACCTGCTGTTATGGTCCCTGTTGGTATGTAACTGGATAGTATCTGCTGTTATGGTCCCTGTAGGTAATTAAGTGGATAGGACCTGCTATTATGGTCCCTGTAAGTATGTAATCTGAGGGGACCTGCTTTAGCGGTCCCTGTAGTAATGAAACTGGATAGAACTTGCTGTCATGTTGCCTGTGTTACTGGATAGGGCTTGCTGTTGTTGTCCCCGTAGGTATGTAACTGGATACGACCTGCTGTTATGGTCCCTGTAGGTATGCAACCTGAGCGGATCTAAAGTTTTTAGGCCCCTGTGAGTATATAACTGCATAGACCCTGCTATTATGGTCCCTGTCATTATTTAAGCTGGCCGGACGCTGTTATGGTCCCTGTAGGTATTAACATGTTCGGACCGCCTGTTACGGTCCCTTTAGGTGTGTTACTGGACAGGTCCTACGTTGATTGTTTCTGTCGGTATGTATCCTGCGCGGACCTGCTCTTATGAGCCCTGTTGGTATGTAACTGGATAGGACTTGCTGTAATGGTTGCTGTACGTATGTAAATGGTTAGGACATGCTGTTATGATCCCTGTACGTTTGTAACTGGATAGAACCTGCTGTTATTCTCCCTGTAGGTATGTTACCTTAGCGGACCTGCTGTTATAGACCCTCTAGTAATGTTACTTTTGCACACCTGCTGTTATGGTCCCTGTAGCAGTGTTACTGGATTGGACCTGCGGTTATGTTCCCTGTAGGTATGTAACCTGGATGGATCTGCTGTTATGGTCATTGTAGGTAGTAAGGACCTGCCCATATGGTCCCTGTAGGTATTATCATGTTTGGACCGCCTGTTACGGTATGTAACGTATGGGAACCTTCTGCTACAGTCCCTCTAGTAATGTTACCTTTGCAAACCAGCTGCTTATGTCCCTGTAGCATTTTAACTGGATGGCACCTGCTGTTGTATTCCCTGTGGGAATGTATCTGAATAGGACTTTTTATTGTCCCTGTAGGTATGTATCCTGGACAGACCTGTTGTCATTGTCCCTATAGGTAGATAGGACCTGACGTTATGGTCCCTATAGATATGGAACTGAATAGGACCTGGTGTTATGGTCCCTGTTGGTATGTAACTGGATATTATCTGCTGTTATGGCCCCTGTAGGTAATTAAGTGGAAAGGACCTGCTATTATGGTCCCTGTACGTATGTAATCTGAGTGGACCTGCTTTATTGGTCCCTGTAGGTATGAAACTGGATAGAACTTGCTGTCATGTTGCCTGTGTTATTGGATAGGGCTTGTTTATAACTTTGTTTGTAACTGGATAGAACCTGCTGTTATGGTCCCTGTAGGTATGTAGCTGGAAAGGACATTCTTGCACACCAGACAAGGAAATCCGTGATTTTACCCTGGGATAGAAATTTATGTTCTGACCCTGGTGTTCCGACCCCAAATCGAATATAATCGCGTGTTTGATAAGTGTACTGGTTGATTACAACCTCATGCGCGGCGTCGTCATGCGTGATGTCACTAAACATTCCTGTTGTACAATCACAAAATGGTGGACGTCGGTAACCGAAGTGACAGCAGCATTACAAATTCGCAATAGAAATGGAAGGTATGCAAGAAAAAGAATCCTATATGAGTGTGAGGGGTGGCAAGCCTCGTGATGCCGGACAGTGACCCTCGGGACGGAGTTTAACATCCACCCCTCACACCCATATAAGATTCTTATATGCTGTAATGGTCGTTGTAGGCATGTAACGAAAAAGGACATGCTGTAATGATCCCTGTACGTATGTAATCTGAGGGGACCTGCTTTACTGGTCCCTATAGGTATGGAACTGGATAGAACTTGCTGTCATGTTGCCTGTGTTATTGGATAGGGCTTGCTGTTGTTCTCCCCGTAGGTATGTAACTGGATACAACCTGCTGGTATGTTCCCTGTAGGTATGCAAGCTGAGCGAATCTAAAGTTTTTAGGCCCCTCTGGGTATGTAACTGCATAGACCCTGCTATTATGGTCCTTGTCATTATTTCAGCTGGCCGGACATGCTGTTATGGTCCCTGTAGGTATTAACATGTTGGGAACGCCTGTTACGGTCCCTTTAGTTGCGTTACTGGACAGGACCTACGTTGATTGTCTCTGTAGGTATGCATCCTGCTCGGACTTGCTCTTATGAGCCCTGTTGGTATCTAACCGAACAGGACTTGATGTGATGGTTGCTGTAGGTATGTTAATGGTTAGGACATGCTGTTATGATCCCTGTACGTTTGGAACTGGATAGAACCTGCTGTTATGGTCCATGTAGGTATGTAGCTGGAAAGGACATTCTTGCACACCAGACAAGGAAATCCGTGATTTTACCCTGGGATAGAAATTTATGTTCTGACCCTTGTGTTCCGACCCCAAATCGAATATAATCGCGTGTTTGCTAAGTGTACTGGTTGATTACAACCTCATGCGCGGCGTCGTCATGCGTGAGGTTAGGACATGCTGTTATGATCCCTGTACGTTTGTAACTCGATAGAACCTGCTGTTATTCTCCCTGTAGGTATGTTACCTTAGCACACCTGCTGTTATAGACCCTCTAGTAAAGTTACTTTTGCACACCTGCTGTTATGGTCCCTGTAGCATTGTAACTGGATTGGACCTGCTGTTATGTTCCCTGTAGGTATGTTACCTGGATGGATCTGCTGTTATGGTCCTTGTAGGTAGATAGACCCCTGTGGGTATGTAACTGCATAAACCATGCTTTTATGGTCCCCGTCACTATTTAAGCTGGCCGAACATGCTGTTATGGTCCCTGTAGGTATTAACATGTTCGGATCGCCTGTTACGGTCCCTTCAGGTGCGTTACTGGACAGGACCTACGTTGATTGTCTCTGTAGGTGTGTATCCTGCGCGGACATGCTCTTATTAGCCTTGTTGGTATCTAACTTGATAGGACTTGCTGTAATGGTTGCTGTACGTATGTTAATGGTTAGGACATGCTGTTATGATCCCTGTACGTTTGTAACTGGAAAGAACCTGCTGTTATTCTCCCTGTAGGTATATTACCTTAGCGGACCTGCTGTTATAAACCCTCTAGTAATGTTACTCTTGCACACCTGCTGTTATGGTCCCTGTAGCAGTGTTACTCGATTGGACCTGCTTTTATGTTCCCTGTAGGTATGCAACCTGGATGGATCTGCTGTTATGGTCCTTGTAGGTAGATAGGACCTGCCCATATGGTCCCTGTGGGTATTACCATGTTCGGACCGCCTGTTACGGTCCCTTCAGGCACGTTACTGGATAGGACCTGCTGTAATTGTCCCTGTAAGTATGTAGCCCTGGCGAACCTGCTGTTATGTAGCTAGAAAGGACTTGCTGTAATGGTCGCTTTAGGCATGTAACGGAAAAGGACATGCTGTTATGATATCTGTACGTATGTAACTGAACAGAACTTGCTGTTGTTCTACCTGCAGATATGTAACCTATGGGAACCTTCTGCTACAGTCCCTCTAGTAATGTTACTTTTGCAAACCTGCTGCTAATGTCCCTGTAGCATTTTAACTGGACGGCACCTGCTGTTGTATTCCTTGTGGGGATGTATCTGAATAGGACTTTTTATTGTCCCTGTAGGTATGTATCCTGGACAGACCTGCTGTCATTGTCCCTATAGGTAGATAGGACCTGACGTTATGGTCCCTGTAGGTAATACCATGTTCGGACCGCCTGTTACGGTCCCTTTAGGTGTGTTACTGGACAGGTCCTACGTTGATTGTCTCTGTAGGTATGTATCCTGCGCGGACCTGCTCTTATGAGCCCTGTTGGTATGTAACTGGATAGGACTTGCTGTAATGGTTGCTGTACGTATGTTAATGGTTAGGACATGCTGTTATGATCCCTGTACGTTTGTAACTGGATAGAACCTGCTGTTATTCTCCCTGTAGGTATGTTACCTTAGCGGACCTGCTGTTATAGACCCTCTAGTAATGTTCCTTTTGCACACCTGCTGTTATGGTCCCTGTAGCAGTGTTACTGGATTGGACCTGCTGTTATGTTCCCTGTAGGTATGTAACCTGGATGGATCTGCTGTTATGGTCCTTGTAGGTAGTAAGGACATGCCCATATGGTCCCTGTAGGTATTACCATGTTTGGACTGCCTGTTACGGTATGTAACGTATGGGAACCTTCTGCTACAGTCCGGCTAGTAATGTTACCTTTGCAAACCAGCTGCTAATGTCCCTGTAGCATTTTAACTGGATGGCACCTGCTGTTGTATTCCCTGTGGGAATGTATCTGAATAGGACTTTTTATTGTCCCTGTAGGTATGTATCCTGGACAGACCTGTTGTCATTGTCCCTATAGGTAGATAGGACCTGACGTTATGGTCCCTATAGATATGGAACTGGATAGGCCCTGGTGTTATGGTCCCTGTTGGTATGTAACTGGATATTATCTGCTGTTATGGCCCCTGTAGGTAATTAAGTGGATAGGACCTGCTATTGTGGTCCCTGTACGTATGTAATCTGAGGGGACCTGCTTTATTGGTCCCTGTAGGTATGAAACTGGATAGAACGTGCTGTCATGTTGCCTGTGTTATTGGATAGGATTTGTTTATAACTTTGTTTGTAACTGGATAGAACCTGCTGTTATGGTCCATGTAGGTATGTAGCTGGAAAGGACATTCTTGCACACCAGACAAGAAAATCCGTGATTTTACCCTGGGATAGAAATTTATGTTCTGACCCTGGTGTTCCGACCCCAAATCGAATATAATCGCGTGTTTGATAAGTGTACTGGTTGATTACAACCTCATTCGCGGCGTCGTCATGCGTGATGTCACTAAACATTCCTGTTGTACAATCACAAAATGGCGGACGTCGGTAACCGAAGTGACAGCAGCATTAAAAATTCGCAATAGAAAAGGAAGGTATGCAAGAAAAAGAATCCTATATGGGTGTGAGGGGTGGCAAGCCTCGTGATGCCGGACAGTGACCCTCGGGACGGAGTTTACCATCAACCCCTCACACCCATATAAGATTCTTATATGCTGTAATGGTCGTTGTAGGCATGTAACGGAAAAGGACATGCTGTTATGATCCCTGTACGTATGTAATCTGAGGGGACCTGCTTTATTGGTCCCTATAGGTATTGAACTGGATAGAACTTGCTGTCATGTTGCCTGTGTTATTGGATAGGGCTTGCTGTTGTTCTCCCCGTAGGTATGTAACTGGATACAACCTGCTGGTATGTTCCCTGTAGGTATGCAAGCTGAGCGAATCTAAAGTTTTTAGGCCCCTCTGGGTATGTAACTGCATAGACCCTGCTATTATGGTCCTTGTCATTATTTCAGCTGGCCGGACATGCTGTTATGGTCCCTGTAGGTATTAACATGTTGGGAATGCCTGTTGCGGTCCCTTTAGGTGCGTTACTGAACAGGACCTACGTTGATTGTCTCTGTAGGTATGCATCCTGCTCGGAATTGCTCTTATGAGCCTGTTGGTATCTAACCGAACAGGACTTGATGTGATGGTTGCTGTAGGTATGTTAATGGTTAGGACATGCTGTTATGATCCCTGTACGTTTGGAACTGGATAGAACCTGCTGTTATGGTCCATGTAGGTATGTAGCTGGAAAGGACATTCTTGCACACCAGACAAGGAAATCCGTGATTTTACCCTGGGATAGAAATTTATGTTCTGACCCTTGTGTTCCGACCCCAAATCGAATATAATCGCGTGTTTGCTAAGTGTACTGGTTGATTACATCCTCATGCGCGGCGTCGTCATGCGTGAGGTTAGGACATGCTGTTATGATCCCTGTACGTTTGTAACTCGATAGAACCTGCTGTTATTCTCCCTGTAGGTATGTTACCTTAGCACACCTGCTGTTATAGACCCTCTAGTAAAGTTACTTTTGCACACCTGCTGTTATGGTCCCTGTAGCAATGTAACTGGATTGGACCTGCTGTTATGTTCCCTGTAGGTATGTTACCTGGATGGCTCTGCTGTTATGGTCCTTGTAGGTAGATAGGCCCCTGTGGGTATGTAACTGCATAAACCATGCTTTTATGGTCCCTGTCACTATTTAAGCTGGCCGGACATGCTGTTATGGTCCCTGTAGGTATTAACATGTTCGGATCGCCTGTTACGGTCCCTTCAGGTGCGTTACTGGACAGGACCTACGTTGATTGTCTCTGTAGGTGTGTATCCTGCGCGGACATGCTCTTATTAGCCTTGTTGGTATCTAACTTGATAGGACTTGCTGTAATGGTTGCTGTAGGTATGTTAATGGTTAGGACATGCTGTTATGATCCCTGTACGTTTGTAACTGGAAAGAACCTGCTGTTATTCTCCCTGTAGGTATGTCACCTTAGCGGACCTGCTGTTATAAACCCTCTAGTAATGTTACTCTTGTACACCTGCTGTTATGGTCCCTGTAGCAGTGTTACTCAATTGGACCTGCTTTTATGTTCCCTGTAGGTATGCAACCTGGATGGATCTGCTGTTATGGTCCTTGTAGGTAGATAGGACCTGCCAATATGGTCCCTGTGGGTATTACCATGTTCGGACCGCCTGTTACGGTTCCTTCAGGGACGTTACTGGATAGGACCTGCTGTAATTGTCCCTGTAGGTATGTAGCCCTGGCGAACCTGCTGTTATGTAGCTAGAAAGGACTTGCTGTAATGGTCGCTTTAGGCATGTAACGGAAAAGGACATGCTGTTATGATATCTGTACGTATGTAACTGAACAGAACTTGCTGTTGTTCTCCCTGCAGATATGTAACCTATGGGAACCTTCTGCTACAGTCCCTCTAGTAATGTTACTTTTGCAAACCTGCTGCTAATGTCCCTGTAGCATTTTAACTGGATGACACCTGCTGTTGTATTCCTTGTGGGAATGTATCTGAATAGGACTTTTTATTGTCCCTGTAGGTATGTATCCTGGACAGACCTGCTGTCATTGTCCCTATAGGTAGATAGGACCTGACGTTATGGTCCCTATAGGTATGGAACTGGATAGGACCTGCTGTTATGGTCCCTGTTGGTATGTAACTGGATAGTATCTGCTGTTATGGTCCCTGTAGGTAATTAAGTGGATAGGACCTGCTATTATGGTCCCTGTAAGTATGTTATCTGAGGGGACCTGCTTTAGCGGTCCCTGTAGGTATGATACTTGATAGAACTTGCTGTCGTGTTGCCTGTGTTACTGGATAGGGCTTGCTGTTGTTGTCCCCGTAGGTATGTAACTGGATACGACCTGCTGGTATGGTCCCTGTAGGTATGCAACCTGAGCGGATCTAAAGTTTTTAGGCCCCTGTGAGTATATAACTGCATAGACCCTGCTATTATGGTCCCTGTCATTATTTAAGCTGGCCGGACATGCTGTTATGGTCCCTGTAGGTATTACCATGTTCGGACCGCCTTTTACGGTCCCTTTAGGTGTGTTACTGGACAGGTCCTACGTTGATTGTCTCTGTAGGTATGTATCCTGCGCGGACCTGCTCTTATGAGCCCTGTTGGTATGTAACTGGATAGGACTTGCTGTAATGGTTGCTGTACGTATGTTAATGGTTAGGACATGCTGTTATGATCCCTGTACGTTTGTAACTGGATAGAACCTGCTGTTATTCTCCCTGTAGGTATGTTACCTTAGCGGACCTGCTGTTATAGACCCTCTAGTAATGTTACTTTTGCACACCTGCTGTTATGGTCCCTGTAACAGTGTTACTGGATTGGACCTGCTGTTATGTTCCCTGTAGGTATGTAACCTGGATGGATCTGCTGTTATGGTCCTTGTGGTAGTAAGGACCTGCCCATATGGTCCCTGTAGGTATTACCATGTTTGGACTGCCTGTTACGGTATGTAACGTATGGGAACCTTCTGCTACAGTCCCTCTAGTAATGTTACCTTTGCAAACCAGCTGCTAATGTCCCTGTAGCATTTTAACTGGATGGCACCTGCTGTTGTATTCCCTGTGGGAATATATCTGAATAGGACTTTTTATTGTCCCTGTAGGTATGTATCCTGGACAGACCTGTTGTCATTGTCCCTATAGGTAGATAGGACCTGACGTTATGGTCCCTATAGATATGGAACTGGATAGGACCTGGTGTTATGGTCCCTGTTGGTATGTAACTGGATATTATCTGCTGTTATGGCCCCTGTAGGTAATTAAGTGGATAGGACCTGCTATTGTGGTCCCTGTACGTATGTAATCTGAGGGGACCTGCTTTATTGGTCCCTGTAGGTATGAAACTGGATAGAACTTGCTGTCATGTTGCCTGTGTTATTGGATAGGGCTTGTTTATAACTTTGTTTGTAACTGGATAGAACCTGCTGTTATGGTCCCTGTAGGTATGTAGCTGGAAAGGACATTCTTGCACACCAGACAAGGAAATCCGTGATTTTACCCTGGGATAGAAATTTATGTTCTGACCCTGGTGTTTCGACCCCAAATCGAATATAATCGCGTGTTTGATAAGTGTACTGGTTGATTACAACCTCATGCGCGGTGTCGTCATGCGTGATGTCACTAAACATTCCTGTTGTACAATCACAAAATGGCGGACGTCGGTAACCGAAGTGACAGCAGCATTAAAAATTTGCAATAGAAATGGAAGGTATGCAAGAAAAAGAATCCTATATGGGTGTGAGGGGTGGCAAGCCTCGTGATGCCGGACAGTGACCCTCGGGACGGAGTTTACCATCCACCCCTCACACCCATATAAGATTCTTATATGCTGTAATGGTCGTTGTAGGCATGTAACGGAAAAGGACATGCTGTTATGATCCCTGTACGTATGTAATTTGAGGGGACCTGCTTTATTGGTCCCTATAGGTATGGAACTGGATAGAACTTGCTGTCATGTTGCCTGTGTTATTGGATAGGGCTTGCTGTTGTTCTCCCCGTAGGTATGTAACTGGATACAACCTGCTGGTACGTTCCCTGTAGGTATGCAAGCTGAGCGGATCTAAAGTTTTTAGGCCCCTGTGGGTATGTAACTGCATAGACCCTGCTATTATGGTCCTTGTCATTATTATAGCTGGTCGGACATGCTGTTATGGTCCCTGTAGGCATTAACATGTTCGGAACGCCTGTTACGGTCCCTTTAGGTGCTTTACTGGACAGCATCTACGTTGATTGTCTCTGTAGTTATGTATCCTGCTCGGACTTGCTCTTATGAGCCCTGTTGGTATCTAACCGAACAGGACTTGATGTAATGGTTGCTGTAGGTATGTTAATGGTTAGGACATGCTGTTATGATCACTGTACGTTTGGAACTGGATAGAACCTGCTGTTATGGTCCCTGCAGGTATGTAGCTGGAAAGGACATTCTTACACACAAGACAAGGAAATCCGTGATTTTACCCTGGGATAGAAATTTATGTTCTGATCCTTGTGTTCCGACCCCAAATCGAATATAATCGCGTGTTTGCTAAGTGTACTGGTTGATTACAACCTCATGCGCGGCGTCGTTATGTGTGACGTTAGGACATGCTATTATGATCCCTGTACGTTTGTAACTCGATAGAACCTGCTGTTATTCTCCCTGTAGGTATGTTACCTTAGCGCACCTGCTGTTATAGACCCTCTAGTAAAATTTCTTTTGCACACCTGCTGTTATGGTCCCTGTAGCAATGTAACTGGATTGGACCTGCTGTTATGTTCCCTGTAGGTATGTAACCTGGATGGATCTGCTGTTATGGTCCTTGTAGGTAGATAGGACCTGCCCATTTGGTCCCTGTGGGTACTACCATGTTCGGACCGATTGTTACGGTCCCTTTAGGCACGTTATGGGATAGGACCTGCTGTAATTGTCCCTGTAGGTATGTAACCACGGCGAACCTGCTTTTATGGTCCCTGTAGGTCTGTAGCTGGAAAGAACATGCTGTTATGGTCGCTGTAGGCATGTATCGGAAAAGGACATCCTGTTATGATCCCTGCACGTATGTAACTGAACAGAAATTGCTGTTGTTCTCCCTGCAGGTATGTAACCTATGGGAACCTTCTGCTACAGTCCCTCTAGTAATGTTACCTTTGCAAACCTGCTTCTAATGTCCCTGTAGCATTTTAACTGGATTGGACCTGCTGTTGTATTCCCTGTGGGAATGTATCTGAATAGGACTTTTTATTGTCCCTGTAGGTATGTATCCTGGACAGACCTGTTGTCATTGTCCCTATAGGTAGATAGGACCTGACGTTATGGTCCCTATAGATATGGAACTGGATAGGACCTGGTGTTATGGTCCCTGTTGGTATGTAACTGGATATTATCTGCTGTTATGGCCCCTGTAGGTAATTAAGTGGATAGGACCTGCTATTATGGTCCCTGTACGTATGTAATCTGAGGGGACCTGCTTTATTGGTCCCTGTAGGTATGAAACTGGATAGAACTTGCTGTCATGTTGCCTGTGTTATTGGATAGGGCTTGTTTATAACTTTGTTTGTAACTGGATAGAACCTGCTGTTATTGTCCCTGTAGGTATGTAGCTGGAAAGGACATTCTTGCACACCAGACAAGAAAATCCGTGATTTTACCCTGGGATAGAAATTTATGTTCTGACCCTTGTGTTCCGACCCCAAATCGAATATAATCGCGTGTTTGATAAGTGTACTGGTTGATTACAACCTCATGCGCGGCGTCGTCATGCGTGATGTCACTAAACATTCCTGTTGTACAATCACAAAATGGCGGACGTCGGTAACCGAAGTGACAGCAGCATTAAAAATTCGCAATAGAAATGGAAGGTATGCAAGAAAAAGAATCCTATATGGGTGTGAGGGGTGGCAAGCCTCGTGATGCCGGACAGTGACCCTCGGGACGGAGTTTACCATCCACCCCTCACACCCATATAAGATTCTTATATGCTGTAATGGTCGTTGTAGGCATGTAACGGAAAAGGACATGCTGTAATGATCCCTGTACGTATGTTATCTGAGGGGACCTGCTTCATTGGTCCCTATAGGTATTGAACTGGATAGAACTTGCTGTCATGTTGCCTGTGTTATTGGATAGGGCTTGCTGTTGTTCTCCCCGTAGGTATGTAACTGGATACAACCTGCTGGTATGTTCCCTGTAGGTATGCAAGCTGAGCGAATCTAAAGTTTTTAGGCCCCTCTGGGTATGTAACTGCATAGACCCTGCTATTATGGTCCTTGTCATTATTTCAGCTGGCCGGACATGCTGTTATGGTCCCTGTAGGTATTAACATGTTGGGAATGCCTGTTACGGTCCCTTGAGGTGCGTTACTGGACAGGACCTACGTTGATTGTCTCTGTAGGTATGCATCCTGTTTGGACTTGCTCTTATGAGCCTGTTGGTATCTAACCGAACGGGACTTGATGTGATGGTTGCTGTAGGTATGTTAATGGTTAGGACATGCTGTTATGATCCCTGTACGTTTGGAACTGGATAGAACCTGCTGTTATGGTCCATGTAGGTATGTAGCTGGAAAGGACATTCTTGCACACCAGACAAGGAAATCCGTGATTTTACCCTGGGATAGAAATTTATGTTCTGACCCTTGTGTTCCGACCCCAAATCGAATATAATCGCGTGTTTGCTAAGTGTACTGGTTGATTACAACCTCATGCGCGGCGTCGTCATCTGTGAGGTTAGGACATGCTGTTATGATCCCTCTACGTTTGTAACTCGATAGAACCTGCTGTTATTCTCCCTGTAGGTATGTTACCTTAGCACACCTGCTGTTATAGACCCTCTAGTAAAGTTACTTTTGCACACCTGCTGTTATGGTCCCTGTAGCAATGTAACTGGATTGGACCTGCTGTTATGTTCCCTGTAGGTATGTTACCTGGATGGATCTGCTGTTATGGTCCTTGTAGGTAGATAGGCCCCTGTGGGTATGTAACTGCATAAACCATGCTTGTAGTGTCCCTGTCACTATTTAAGCTGGCCGGACATGCTGTTATGGTCCCTGTAGGTATTAACATGTTCGGATCGCCTGTTACGGTCCGTTCAGGTGCGTTACTGGACAGGACCTACGTTGATTGTCTCTCTAGGTGTGTATCCTGCGCGGACATGCTCTTATTAGCCTTGTTGGTATCTAACTTGATAGGACTTGCTGTAATGGTTGCTGTAGGTATGTTAATGGTTAGGACATGCTGTTATGATCCCTGTACGTTTGTAACTGGAAAGAACCTGCTGTTATTCTCCCTGTAGGTATGTTACCTTAGCGGACCTGCTGTTATAAACCCTCTAGTAATGTTACTCTTGCACACCTGCTGTTATGGTCCCTGTAGCAGTGTTACTCGATTGGACCTGCTTTTATGTTCCCTGTAGGTATGCAACCTGGATGGATCTGCTGTTATGGTCCTTGTAGGTAGATAGGACCTGCCCATATGGTCCCTGTGGGTATTACCATGTTCGGACCGCCTGTTACGGTCCCTTCAGGCACGTTACTGGATAGGACCTGCTGTAATTGTCCCTGTAGGTATGTAGCCCTGGCGAACCTGCTGTTATGTAGCTAGGAAGGACTTGCTGTAATGGTCGCTTTAGGCATGTAACGGAAAAGGACATGCTGTTATGATATCTGTACGTATGTAACTGAACAGAACTTGCTGTTGTTCTCCCTACAGATATGTAACCTATGGGAACCTTCTGCTACAGTCCCTCTAGTAATGTTACTTTTGCAAACCTGCTGCTAATGTCCCTGTAGCATTTTAACTGGATGACACCTGCTGTTGTATTCCTTGTTGGAATGTATCTTAATAGGACTTTTTATTGTCCTTGTAGGTATGTATCCTGGACTGACCTGCTGCCATTGTCCCTATAGGTAGATAGGACCTGACGTTATGGTCCCTATAGGTATGGAACTGGATAGGACCTGCTGTTATGCTCCCTGTTGGTATGTAACTGGATAGTATCTGCTGTTATGGTCCCTGTAGGTAATTAAGTGGATAGGACCTGCTATTATGGTCCCTGTAAGTATGTAATCTGAGGGGACCTGCTTTAGCGGTCCCTGTAGGTATGAAACTGGATATAACTTGTTGTCGTGTTGCCTGTGTTACTGGATAGGGCTTGCTGTTGTTGTCCCCGTAGGTATGTAACTGGATACGACCTTCTGGTATGGTCCCTGTAGGTATGCAACCTGAGCGGATCTAAAGTTTTTAGGCCCCTGTGAGTATATAACTGCATAGACCCTGCTATTATGGTCCCTGTCATTATTTAAGCTGGCCGGACATTCTGTTATGGTCCCTGTAGGTATTACCATGTTCGGACCGCCTGTTACGGTCCCTTTAGGTGTGTTACTGGACAGGTCCTACGTTGATTGTCTCTGTAGGTATGTATCCTGCGCGGACCTGCTCTTATGAGCCCTGTTGGTATGTAACTGGATAGGACTTGCTGTAATGGTTGCTGTACGTATGTTAATGGTTAGGACATGCTGTTATGATCCCTGTACGTTTGTAACTGGATAGAACCTGCTGTTATTCTCCCTGTACGTATGTTACCTTAGCGGACCTGCTGTTATAGATAGTAATGTTACTTTTGCACACATGCTGTTATGGTCCCTGTAGCAGTGTTACTGGATTGGACCTGCTGTTATGTTCCCTGTAGGTATGTAACCTGGATGGATCTGCTGTTATGGTCCTTGTAGGTAGTAAGGACCTGCCCATATGGTCCCTGTAGGTATTACCATGTTTGGACTGCCTGTTACGGTATGTAACGTATGGGAACCTTCTGCTACAGTCCCTCTAGTAATGTTACCTTTGCAAACCAGCTGCTAATGTCCCTGTAGCATTTTAACTGGATGGCACCTGCTGTTGTATTCCCTGTGGGAATGTATCTGAATAGGACTTTTTATTGTCCCTGTATGTATGTATCCTGGACAGACCTGTTGTCATTGTCCCTATAGGTAGATAGGACCTGACGTTATGGTCCCTATAGATATGGAACTGGATAGGACCTGGTGTTATGGTCCCTGTTGGTATGTAACTGGATATTATCTGCTGTTATGGCCCCTGTAGGTAATTAATTGGATAGGACCTGCTATTATGGTCCCTGTACGTATGTAATCTGAGGGGACCTGCTTTATTGGTCCCTGTAGGTATGAAACTGGATAGAACTTGTTGTCATGTTGCCTGTGTTATTGGATAGGGCTTGTTTATAACTTTGTTTGTAACTGGATAGAACCTGCTGTTATGGTCCCTGTAGGTATGTAGCTGGAAAGGACATTCTTGCACACCAGACAAGGAAATCCGTGATTTTACCCTGGGATAGAAATTTATGTTCTGACCCTGGTGTTTCGACCCCAAATCGAATATAATCGCGTGTTTGATAAGTGTACTGGTTGGTTACAACCTCATGCGCGGTGTCGTCATGCGTGATGTCACTAAACATTCCTGTTGTACAATCACAAAATGGCGGACGTCGGTAACCGAAGTGACAGCAGCATTAAAAATTTGCAATAGAAATGGAAGGTATGCAAGAAAAAGAATCCTATATGGGTGTGAGGGGTGGCAAGCCTCGTGATGCCGGACAGTGACCCTCGGGACGGAGTTTACCATCAACCCCTCACACCCATATAAGATTCTTATATGCTGTAATGGTCGTTGTAGGCATGTAACGGAAAAGGACATGCTGTTATGATCCCTGTACGTATGTAATTTGAGGGGACCTGCTTTATTGGTCCCTATAGGTATGGAACTGGATAGAACTTGCTGTCATGTTGCCTGTGTTATTGGATAGGGCTTGCTGTTGTTCTCCCCGTAGGTATGTAACTGGATACAACCTGCTGGTTCGTTCCCTGTAGGTATGCAAGCTGAGCGGATCTAAAGTTTTTAGGCCCCTGTGGGTATGTAACTGCATAGACCCTGCTATTATGGTCCTTGTCATTATTATAGCTGGTCGGACATGCTGTTATGGTCCCTGTAGGTATTAACATGTTCGGAACGCCTGTTACGGTCCCTTTAGGTGCGTTACTGGACAGCATCTACGTTGATTGTCTCTGTAGTTATGTATCCTGCTCGGACTTGCTCTTATGAGCCCTGTTGGTATCTAACCGAACAGGACTTGATGTGATGGTTGCTGTAGGTATGTTAATGGTTAGGACATGCTGTTATGATCCCTGTACGTTTGGAACTGGATAGAACCTGCTGTTATGGTCCATGTAGGTATGTAGCTGGAAAGGACATTCTTGCACACCAGACAAGGAAATCCGTGATTTTACCCTGGGATAGAAATTTATGTTCTGACCCTTGTGTTCCGACCCCAAATCGAATATAATCGCGTGTTTGCTAAGTGTACTGGTTGATTACAACCTCATGCGCGGCGTCGTTATGTGTGACGTTAGGACATGCTGTTATGATCCCTGTACGTTTGTAACTCGATAGAACCTGCTGTTATTCTCCCTGTAGGTATGTTACCTTAGCGCACCTGCTGTTATAGACCCTCTAGTAAAATTTCTTTTGCACACCTGCTGTTATGGTCCCTGTAGCAATGTAACTGGATTGGACCTGCTGTTATGTTCCCTGTAGGTATGTAACCTGGATGGATCTGCTGTTATGGTCCTTGTAGGTAGATAGGACCTGCCCATTTGGTCCCTGTGGGTACTACCATGTTCGGACCGATTGTTACGGTCCCTTTAGGCACGTTATGGGATAGGACCTGCTGTAATTGTCCCTGTAGGTATGTAACCACGGCGAACCTGCTTTTATGGTCCCTGTAGGAATGTAGCTGGAAAGAACATGCTGTTATGGTCGCTGTAGGCATGTATCGGAAAAGGACATCCTGTTATGATCCCTGCACGTATGTAACTGAACAGAAATTGCTGTTGTTCTCCCTGCAGGTATGTAACCTATGGGAACCTTCTGCTACAGTCCCTCTAGTAATGTTACCTTTGCAAACCTGCTTCTAATGTCCCTGTAGCATTTTAACTGGATTGGACCTGCTGTTGTATTCCCTGTGGGAATGTATCTGAATAGGACTTTTTATTGTCCCTGTAGGTATGTATCCTGGACAGACCTGTTGTCATTGTCCCTATAGGTAGATAGGACCTGACGTTATGGTCCCTATAGATATGGAACTGGATAGGACCTGGTGTTATGGTCCCTGTTGGTATGAAACTGGATATTATCTGCTGTTATGGCCCCTGTAGGTAATTAAGTGGATAGGACCTGCTATTATGGTCCCTGTACGTATGTAATCTGAGGGGACCTGCTTTATTGGTCCCTGTAGGTATGAAACTGGATAGAACTTGCTGTCATGTTGCCTGTGTTATTGGATAGGGCTTGTTTATAACTTTGTTTGTAACCGGATAGAACCTGCTGTTATGGTCCCTGTAGGTATGTAGCTGGAAAGGACATTCTTGCACACCAGACAAGAAAATCCGTGATTTTACCCTGGGATAGAAATTTATGTTCTCACCCTTGTGTTCCGACCCCAAATCGAATATAATCGCGTGTTTGATAAGTGTACTGGTTGATTACAACCTCATGCGCGGCGTCGTCATGCGTGATGTCACTAAACATTCCTGTTGTACAATCACAAAATGGCGGACGTCGGTAACCGAAGTGACAGCAGCATTAAAAATTCGCAATAGAAATGGAAGGTATGCAAGAAAAAGAATCCTATATGGGTGTGAGGGGTGGCAAGCCTCGTGATGCCGGACAGTGACCCTCGGGACGGAGTTTACCATCCACCCCTCACACCCATATAAGATTCTTATATGCTGTAATGGTCGTTGTAGGCATGTAACGGAAAAGGACATGCTGTTATGATCCCTGTACGTATGTAATTTGAGGGGACCTGCTTTATTGGTCCCTACAGGTATGGAACTGGATAGAACTTGCTGTCATGTTGCCTGTGTTATTGGATAGGGCTTGCTGTTGTTCTCCCCGTAGGTATGTAACTGGATACAACCTGCTGGTATGTTCCCTGTAGGTATGCAAGCTGAGCGGATCTAAAGTTTTTAGGCCCCTGTGGGTATGTAACTGCATAGACCCTGCTATTATGGTCCTTGTCATTATTTTAGCTGGTCGGACATGCTGTTATGGTCCCTGTAGGTATTAACATGTTCGGAACGCCTGTTACGTTCCCTTTAGGTGCGTTACTGGACAGGATCTACGTTGATTGTCTCTGTAGTTATGTATCCTGCTCGGACTTGCTCTTATGAGCCCTGTTGGTATCTAACCGAACAGGACTTGATGTAATGGTTGCTGTAGGTATGTTAATGGTTAGGACATGCTGTTATGATCCCTGTACGTTTGGAACTGGATAGAACCTGCTGTTATGGTCCCTGCAGGTATGTAGCTGGAAAGGACGTTCTTACACACGAGACAAGGAAATCCGTGATTTTACCCTGGGATAGAAATTTATGTTCTGACCCTTGTGTTCCGATCCCAAATCGAATATAATCGCGTGTTTGCTAAGTGTACTGGTTGATTACAACCTCATGCGCGGCGTCGTCATGTGTGACGTTAGGACATGCTATTATGATCCCTGTATGTTTGTAACTCGATAGAACCTGCTGTTATTCTCCCTGTAGGTATGTTACCTTAGCGCACCTGCTGTTATAGACCCTCTAGTAAAATTTCTTTTGCACACCTGCTGTTATGGTCCCTGTAGCAATGTAACTGGATTGGACCTGCTGTTATGTTCCCTGTAGGTATGTAACCTGGATGGATCTGCTGTTATGGTCCTTGTAGGTAGATAGGACCTGCCCATTTGGTCCCTGTGGGTACTACCATGTTCGGACCGCCTGTTACGGTCCCTTTAGGCACGTTATGGGATAGGACCTGCTGTAATTGTCCCTGTAGGTATGTAACCACGGCGAACCTGCTTTTATGGTCCCTGTAGGTCTGTAGCTGGAAAGAACATGCTGTTATGGTCGCTGTAGGCATGTATCGGAAAAGGACATCCTGTTATGATCCCTGCACGTATGTAAGTGAACAGAACTTGCTGTTGTTCTCCCTGCAGGTATGTAACCTATGGGAACCTTCTGCTACAGTCCCTCTAGTAATGTTACCTTTGCAAACCTGCTTCTAATGTCCCTGTAGCATTTTAACTGGATTGGACCTCCTGTTGTGTTCCCTGTGGGAATGTATCTGAATAGGACTTTTTATTGTCCTTGTAGTTATGTATCCTGGACAGACCTGCTGTCATTGTCCCTATAGGTAGATAGGACCTGACGTTATGGTCCCGTTAGGTATCGGACTGGATAGGACCTGCTGTTATGGTCTCTGTTGGTATGTTACTGGATATTATCTGCTGTTATGGTCCCTGTAGGTAATTTAGCGGAGAGGACCTGCTATAATAGTCCCTGTACGTATATAATTCGAGGGGACCTGTTTATCTGGTCCCTGTAGGTATGAAACTGGATAGAACTTGCTGTCATGTTGTCTGTGTTACTGGAACTGACTTCAACACTCGTAATAAATTGTTAACGGCTAAACTCCTTAATCAGGGTTATCGGTACCATAAACTACGCAAAGCCTTTTCTAAATTTTATAGACGCCATTCTGATTTAATTTCAAAATTCAATATTGGACTTAAATCTCTCCTGCAACAAGGTCTATCGGAACCCGAATTTTATGGTGACTTAGTATATAAATTCAGAAAAATATATAACCGCAATGACTTTAGCACCCAATTTCGTAAAATCATTCTTCGATATAAAAAGATTGGGTACAATATGGATATTATACGACAGACTGCATGCATGGTAGTTAACCCAATCACGGTTGGCAACTTTGCTTCCCTCTTTAATTGCACGCCGGTGGGTCAGGCCTCAGATTCTATGACGGCTCCAACGTAAAGGCTTATTGAAAATTAGAGAGATAATGTTGGTTGGCGCCTGATGCTCTGTCTCTGGTCGGGCTCATCGGAGTCTAACTGTTGGTTTTCTTTTGCTCCAGCATTTCAATGGTTTCTTGCTGTCGACTCCTCACCGTTGTCTCACCTCTGTGGTTCTTTGGTTTTTGTGTTCGCGGAGGTGTTGCGCTGGTGGGTTGGGGGGCCTTCGTGCGGACTGAACAAATTATTTGTCTGAATCGCGACGGGGGTAGGGGCGAGGATTGTGGCCACGTATAATCGATTTTAGCCCCCCCAGTGGAAATCTTCCACTGACCGTTCCAAGGCGGCTCTTCTGTGGCGATTTATTTATGTTGTTTTTTACTTACTGTGTGTATCACTTGTGTCTTTTAATTTTGGATGGCCATGTGGCCATTTTGTGGGAAAGTAACTGTCCTTATGGCCTTCCTTTGTTAAGGTTTCCATTATGGTCTGGTCGCTTAATGTTTGTATTTCTTTCCCTTTGGTGTCTTTTATGGGTGGAGTAAGTTAATTGTATCAATTCCTGATCTTTGTTTTACTTCTACTTTGCTGTTGTTGTCTCCGTAGGTATGTATCTGGATACGACCTGCTGGTATGGTCCCTGTAATCTGGATTCAGCTATATGTGGCTGAAAAACTGCTAGTATGCTCCCTGTACGTTTTTAACTGGATAGAACTTATTGTAAATGTCCTTGTAGGTATGTTACCTGAGCGGACCTGTTGTTCTGGTACCCGTAGGTATCTCACTGGATAGGACCTGCTGTTATGGTACCTGAAATTATGTAAGCTGAACCGACCCGCTTTTTCTGTCCCTGTAAGTGTGTAACCTGTGTAGACATGCTGTTATGGTCCCTGTAGGTATATAACCGGAGCGGACCAGCTGTTATGGCCTTGTTGGTATTTAACTAGAGTGGACCTGGTGTTATGGCCCCTGTAGGTATGTTAATGGATAGGACTTGGTGTTATGATGCAGAAATGTAACTCGATAGGACTTGCTGTTATGGTCCTGAAGGTATGTAATAGGATAGGACATGTTGTCATTGTCCTTTTCTGTATGTAACTCAATAGGACCTGCTGAAATTGTCGCTGTAGATATGTTACAATATAGGACCAGATGTTATGGTACCTGTAGGTATGTAACCTGAGCGGACCTTCTGTTTTGATCCCGGTTGATATTTAACTGGATAGGACATGTGGATAGTTATATAAGCTGATCGAACTTGCTGGTTTGGTCCCTGTAGGTATCTAACCTGAAGAGACATGCTGTTATGGTACCTGTAGGTATGCAACCTGAGCGGATCTAAAGTTTTCAGGTCCCTGTGGGTATGTAACTGCATAGACCCTCCTATTATGGTCCCTGTCATTATTTAAGCTGGCCGGAAATGCTGTTATGGTCCCTATAGGTGTTAACATGTTCGGACCGCCTGTTACGGTCTCTTTATAGGCGTTACTGGATAGGACCTACGGTGATTGTCTCTGTAGGTACGTATCCTGGGCGGACCTGCTGTCATAATTCCTGTAGGTATGTTACTGGATAGGACTTGCTGTAATGGTTACTGTAAGTTTGTGAATTGATAGGACCTTCTGTTATGATCCCTGTACGTATGTAACTGAATAGAACCTGCTGTTATTCTCCCTGTATGTAGGTTACCTGTTGCTACAGACCCTCTAGTAATGTTGCCTTTGCACACCTGCTTTTATGGTCCCTGTAGCAATGTAACTGGATTGGACCTGCTGTTATGTTCCCTCTAGGTATGTAACCTGGATGGATCTGCTGTAATGATCTTTGTAGGTAGATAGGATTTGCCGTTATGGCCCCTGTAGGTATGTTACTGGATAGGACCTTCAGTGATGGTCCCTGTTGGTTTGTAACTGGATAGGACCTGCTGTTATGGTCCTTGTAGGTATGTAACTGGATAGAACCTGCAATTATTGTCTCTGTACGTATGTAACCTGAGCGGACCGGCTGCATTGGCCCCTGAAGGTATGTAACTGGATAGAACTTGCTTTCATCTTCGCTGTAGGTATTTAGCCTAAGCGGTTTTGCTTTTATGGTACCTGTATGTATGTAATTGGGTAGGACCTTTTGTTATAGCCCATAGCTATCTGATAGGTTCCCTGCTATATTTGACTGAAAAAACTGCTGGTATGCTCCCTGTACGTATGTAACTGGATAGGTTTTGCTGTTGTTGTCTCCGTAGGTATCAAACTGGATAGGACCCACTGTCATGGTTCCTTCCTTTATGTTAGCTGAGCGGACCTGCTGTTACGCTCCCTGTACGTATGTCACCTGTTCGGAACACCTGTTATGGTCCCTGTTGGTATGTAACTGGATAGGATCTGCTGTTATGGTCCCTGTTGGTATGTAACTGGATAGGATATGTTGTTATGGCCCCTGTAGGTAATTAGGTGGATAGGACCTGCTATAATGGTCCCTGTACGTATGCAATCTGAGCGGACCTGCATTATTGGTCCCTGTAAGTGTGAAACTGGATAGAACTTGCTGTCATGTTGCCTTTGGGTTAGTAGCCTGAGCGGTCTTGCTGTTATGGTACCTGTTGGTATGTAAGTGCATAGTACCTGTTGTTATAGTCCCGTAGGTACATGTATCTGGCCGGATAAGACATTCTGATATGTTCCCTGCTATATATGACGTGACAAGACCTGCTTTTATGCTCCCTGTACGTATGTTACTGGATCGGGCTTGCTGTTGTTGTCCCCGTAGGTATGTAACTGGAAAGGACCTGCTGGTATGGTCCCTGTAGGTATTTAATTGGACAGGACTTGCTGTTAATGTCCCTGTAGGCATGTTACCTGAGCGGACCTGCCGTTCTGGTACCCGTAGGTATGTAACTGGATAGGACCTGCTGTTATGGTACCTGAAATTATATAAGCTGAACGGACCCGCTTTTTCTGTCTCTGTAAGTATGTAACCTGAGCGGACATGTTGTTATGGTCCCTGTAGGTATATAACCTGAGCGGACCAGCTGTTATTGTTGGTATTTAACCAGAGCGGACCTGGTGTTATGGCCCCTGTAGGTATAGCTCTTGCTGTTATGGTGCAGAAATGTTACTGGAAAGGGCTTGCTGTTATGGTCCTGAAGGTATGTAATATGATAGGAATGCTTTTATTGTCCTTCTAGGTATGTAAGTCAATAGGACCTGCTGTAATTGTCGCTGTAGGTATGTTACAGTATAGGACCAGATGTTATGGTCCCTGTAGGTATGTAACCTGAACGGACATGCTGCTATGATCCCGGTAGATATTTAACTGGATATGATCTGTGGATAATTATATAAGCTGATCGAACTTGCTGGTTTGGTCCCTGTATGTAACCTGAGGGGACATGCTGTTATGGTACCTGTAGGTATGCAACCTGAGCGGGTCTAAAGTTTTCAGGTTCCTGTGGGTAGTCACTGCATAGTCCCTGTTATTATGGTCCCTGTCATAATGTAAGCTGGCCGGACATGCTGTTATGGACCCTGTTGGTATTAACATATTCTGACCGCCTGTTACGGTCCCTTTTGGTACGGTAATTGTCTCTATAGGTGTGTATCCTGGGTGGACATGCTGTTATGATCCCTGTAGGCATGTTACTGGATAGGACTTGCTGTAATGGTCGCTGTAGGTATGTAACTGGATAGGACATGCTGTTATTCTCCCTGTAGGTATGTTACCTTAGCGGACCTGCTGTTACAGGCCCTCTAGTAATGTTACCTTTGCACATCTGCTGTTATGGTCCCTTTAGCAATGTAACTGGATTGAACCTGCTGTTATGTTCCCTGTAGGTATGTAACCTGGATTGATCTGTCGTTATGGTCCTTGTAGGTAGATATGACCTGCCGTTATGGTCCCTGTATGTATATTACCGGTAGGATCTGCTGTTATGGTCCCCGGGGGTATGTAGTTGGATAGGACCTGCAATTATGGTCTCTGTACGTATGTAATCCTGTAGGTATGTAGCTGGATAGAACTTGCTATCATGTTCTCTGGAGGTATTTAGCCTAAGCGGTTTTGCTTTTATGGTACCTGTAGGTATGGAATTGGATAAGACCTGTTATTATAGTCCCATAGCTATCTAACTGGACATTCTGATATGATCCCTGCTATATGTGGCTGGAAAACTGCTATTATGCTCCCTGTACGTATATAACTGGATAAGTCTTGCTCTTGTTGTCCCCGTAGTAATGAAACTGGATAGGGCCCACTGTTATGGTTCATTCCGTTCATTCATGTTAGCTGAGCGGACCCATGTAATGCTCCCTGTAGGTATGTCACCTGTTCGGACCACCTGTTATGCTCCTTTAGGTATGTTAATGGATAGGACCTGCTGTAATTGTCCCTGTAGGTATGTTACCTGTGCGGATCTGCTATTGTGGTCCCTGTATGCAGTCTAAATGCAGAAAAAAAATATATAACCGCTATGACTTCAGTACCCAATTTCGTAAAGTCATTCTTAGATATTAAAAGACCGGGTACAACATAAATGTTATACGACAGACTGCATGCATGGTAGTTAACGAAATCACGGTTGACAAATTTGCATCCTTCTATAACTGCACGCCGGTGGGTCAGGCCTCAGATTCTATGAGGGTTCCAAAGTAAAGGCTTATAGAGAATTAGAGTAATGTTGGTTGGTGCCTGATGCTCTATCTTTGGTCGGGCCAATCAGAGTCTAACTGTTGGTTTTCTTCTGCTCCAGCATTTCAGTGGTTTCTTGCTGTCGAGTCCTCACCGTTGTTTCATCTCTGTGGTTGTTTGATTATTTGTGTTCACGCAGATGTTGCACTGATTAGTAAGGAGGCCTTCATGCGGACTGAACAAATTATTTGTCTAAATCGCGACGGAAGTAAGGGCAAGGATTGTAGCCACGTAAAATCGATTTAAGCCCCCCAGTGGAATTCGTTTCCGCTGACCGTTCCAAGGCGGTTCTTCTGTCGCGGTTTATTTTTATTATTGTTTGTCTTTGGGTGTTTGTGTCGCTTATATTATTTTATTTTGGATAGCCTATTGGCCATTTTGTGGGAAAGTAACTGTCCTTTTGGCTTTCCGCTATTGATATTTCCATTAGGTCTGTTGTTTTATGTTTGTGTTTCTTTCCCTTCGGTGTTTCTGATGGGAGCTGTGGGTTGATTGTATCGATTCCTGATCATTGCCTCCACGTCTATGTTTCCTGTTATTGTTGCTGTAGGTATGTAACATGACCGTACCTGCCGTTTTGGTACTTGTAGGTATGTAATCTGAGCGGACATGCTGTTACAGACTCTGTTGGGACGTAAAATTAGCGTACCGGCTTTTATGGTCCCTGTATGCATGTGACTATATAGGACCTGCTGTTACAGTCCCTGTAATGATGTTTGGCTCAGCGGACCTTCTGTTGTGGTCCCTGTAGGTATTTAACCTGAGCGGACCTTCTGTTGTAGTCCCTGTAGGTATGTAACTGGCTAGGAATTGTTGTTTTGTTCCCTGCAGGTATGTTACTGGATAGGACCTGTAGGTATGTAACCTGGGCGGACCCGCTATTAGGGTCTCTGTAGGTCTGTTGTCTGTTGCTGATAGCAATCTGAGCTGACATGCTGTTATTGTCCGTGTACATATGTAACTGGATAGCACCTGCTGTTATTCTCCGTGCAGGTATGTAACCTGAGCTGACCTCAAATGGAAAGGATTTGCTGTAATTGTCCTATAATTAGGTAGCCTGTCAGTGAGCGGAACTGTTGTTACGGTCCCTCTAGGTATGTAACCGAATACGACCTGCTGTTATTCTCACTGTAGGCATGCAAAATGAGTAGACCTGCTGTTATGGTCACTGTAGGTATGTTACTGGATATAGCTTGCTGTTTTGGTCCCTGTCAGTATGTAATCGGAGCGGACCTGCTGTAATGGTCCCTGTATGTATGTAGCTGAATAGCACAGGCTGTCATGGTCCCTGTTGGTATGTTATTGGATAGAACCTGTATTTATGATCCCTATAGGCATGTAGCCTGCTCGGACCGCTAGTCATGGTCCCTTTAAGTCTGTTACTGGATAGGACCTGCTGTTTGATTGTTTGATTTCAGGTTTAACGTCATCGACAACACTTTATAGGTAATTTTGGGGTCATTGCTTCCATTTTTTGTGGGACGTATACCCGACATTGAGATGAAATGACATTTCAAGCCCTGCCGCCTAATGAATCCAATAGGGTTTATAAGGATGTATGTCCGACTTGCTCCACTTTGCTTTTGCCGGCTGACACCATCTAAGCGGTTTACCGGTTTACTTTTACTCACCTGCGGTGGATTCCAGCTCTGTGTCGAAGTAGTATGCAGTCTACTCGATTTCTTCAAGCATCGATGGGCGGGGCGGTAGGAACTGCTGTAATTATCCATGTAGGTATGTAACCTGGGCGAACCTGCTGTTATGGTTACTGTAGGTCTCTTACTGGATAGGACCTGCCGTTATGGTCCCTGTAGGTACATAAATGGACAAGACATGATGTTGTGGTCCCTGTACTTATGTACCCTAAGCGGACCTGCTGTTATGGTCCCTGAAGGTATGTAACTGGAACTTGCTAGGTACGTAAATGGATAGGACTTGCTGTTATGGTCCTGGTAGGTATGTACCCTGAGCGGTCCTGCTGTTTTGGTACCTGTAGATATGTAAGTGTATAGGACCTGCAGTCATGGTACCTGTACTTATGTAAGCCGAGCGGACCTGCTTTTTCTGTCTCTGTAGGCATGTAACCTCTAGCGCACATGTTGTAATGGTCCCTGTAGGTGTATAACCTGAGCGGACCAGCTGTTATGGTCCCTGTAGGTATTTAACCAGAGCGGACCTGGTGTTATGGACCCTGTAGGTACGTAAATGGACAGGACATGCTGTTATGGTCCCTGTACTTATGTACCCTAAGCGGACCTGCTGTTATGCCCCCTGAAGGTATGTAACTGGAACTTTCTACCATGGTCCAAGAAGGTATCTAGCCTGATTGTCCTTGTTCGTACCGCCTGTTACAGCCCCTGTAAGTATGTAACTGGATTGGACCTGGTAGAATTGTCCATGTAGGTATGTTACCTGGTCGGACCTGCTGTTATGGTCCCTGTGTGTAGATAGGACCTGTCTTTATGGCCCCTGTAGGTATGTAGCTGGATAGGGCCTGCTGTTATGGTCCCTGTGTAACTGGATAGGACTTGTTATGGTCCCTGTAGGTAAGTTACCTGAGCGGACCTGCTGTATTGGTCCCTGTAGGTATGTTACTGGATAGAACTTGCTGTCATGTTCCCTGTAGGTATATAGCATCAGCGGTCTAGCTGTTATGGTACTTGTTAGTATGTTATAGTCCCGTAGGTATCTAACTGGATAAGACATTCTGATATGTTCCCTTCTATATGTGACTGGAAAACACTGCTGTTATGCTCCCTGTGCGTATGTTATTGGAAAGTACCCGCTGTTGTTGTCCCGGTAGGTATGTAACTGGATAGGGCCTGCTGTTATGCTCCTAGTAAGTATTTTACTGGATATGACTTGCTGTTATGGTCACGGTATGTATGTGCCCTGAGCGGACCCGCTGTTCTGTAGGGATGTTACCTTAGCGTACCTGCTTTTATGGTCCCTGTAGGCATATGGCCGGATAGGACCTACTGTTACGGTCCCTGTAATGATGTAAGCGGACCTGTTGTTGTGGTCCTTGAAGGTACATAACATGAGCGGACATGCTTTTTTACAGTCCTTGTAGGTATGTTACCTGAGCGGACCTGCTGTTATAGTCCCTGTAGGTATGTAACTGGCTAGGACTGCTGTTTTGTTCCATGCAGGTATGTAACTGGATAGGACTTGCTGTTATGTTCCAGTAGGTATGTTATCTACGCGGACCTGCTTTTAGGGTCCATATAGGTATGTAATTGGATTGGACTTGCTATAATGGTCACTGTGGGTATGTTACGGGATATGCCCTGCTGTTATGTTCCCTGTACGTATGTGACTGAATATGACCCGCTGTTATTGTAACCTTAGCGGACCTGCTGTTACAGTTCCTCTAGTAATGGTACCTAAGCGGACCTGCTGTTATGGTCCCTGTAGCCGTGTATCTGGATCGGACCTGCTGTCATCGTCCCTGTAGGTATGTAACGGGATAGGAATTGCTGTCATATGTAACAGGATATAAATTGTTGTTATGGTCCCTATAGATAGATAACACGATAGAACTTGCTGCTATGGTCCTTGCAGGTAGTTATCCAGAGTGAACCAGCTGTTACCGTCCCCTCAGGTTTGTAACTGGACCTGCTGTTACGGCCCGTGTAGGTATGTTACTGGTTAGGACTTGCCGCTAAGGTCCCTGTAAGTATGTAACCGGAGCCGACCTGCTGTTATTACCCCTGTTTGAATGTTACAGGAAAGTATAGGTTGTTATGGTCCCTGTAGGTATGTAAATTGATAGGACCTGCTGCAGTGGTCCCTGTAGATGTTACCTGTTCAGATCACATGTTATGGTCCTTTTATGTATGTTACTGGATAGTACCAACTGTAATTGTCCCTGTAGGTATGTAGCTGGGCGGACCTGCTGTTACAGGCCCTGTGGGTATGAAACTGGAAAGGACTTACTCTAATGGTAATTGTAGGTGTGTAGCTGGATAGGACCTGGTCAATGTTCGTTAATAACCCGAGCGGACCTGCTGTTGTGGTCCCTATTGTAGGTATGTAGCCGAGGCTGTCCTGCTTTTGTGGTCTATGTAGGTATGTAAATGGATAGGACTAGTTGTTATTGTACTAGCAGGTTTGTACCTTGGGCGGACATGCTGTTAAGATCCGGCTGGGTATGTTACCTGGACGGACCTGCTGTTATTGTCCCTGTAGTTATGTAACTTGATAGGGCCAGCTGTTAATTTTCCTTTCATTATGAAAGCTGAGCGGACCTGCTGTGATGCCCCCTGTAGGCATGTAACCTGTTCGGACCGCCTGTTTGGCCCATTTAGGAATGTTACGGGATAGGACCTATTGTAATTGTTCCTGTAGGTAGGTTACCTGGGTGAACCTGTTGTTATGGTCCCTGTAGGAAGACTGGCTGTCATTGCCGCTGTATGTATGTATCATAAGCTGGCCTTCTGTTTTGGTCCCTGTAGGCATGTAATCTGAACCGAAATGCTGTTATAGTCCCTGCAGAGACGTAACATTAGCGTACCTGCTGTTATGTTCCCTATACGTATGCAACTGGATAAGACCTGCTGTTATGGTCCTGGTAATGATGTCAGTTCAGTGGACCTGCTGTTGTTGCCCCAGTAGGTATGTAACCTGTGCGGTCATGCTGTTATGGTCCCTGTAGGTATGTAACCTTCACGGACCTGCTATTATGGTCCCTAAAGGTATTTAACCTGAGCGGACCTGGGGTATGGTTCCTGTAAGCATATAACTGGATAGGACTTGTTGTTATGTTCTTAGCCTATTGGCCATTTTGTGGGAAAGTAACTGTCCTTTTGGCTTTCTGCTGTTTATGTTTCCATTGGGGTATGTTGTTTCATGTTAGTGTTTCTTTTCCTTTGGTGTCTCTGATTGGAGCTGTGGGTTGATTGTATCGATTCCTGATCATTGCCTCCACTTCTATGTTGTATGTATGTTACTGGATAAAACATGTTGTTATGATCCTGTAGGTATATAACTGGATAGGACTTGCTGTTATTGTCCCTGCAGGTTTGTAACTGTATAGACATTGCTGTTATGTTTCCTGTAGGTATGAAACAGCACAGAACTTGCTGTTATGTTGTATGTATGAATGTAACTGGAAACTATTATGTTCCTGTAGGTATGTAGTTTAATTTATTTTAGTTCGATTGCGATGAAAGCTTCAAACTTATTGAATCGCTCTCGAACACTCATTCCGGTAGTTTTCACGCGCCCGCGAGAGAGGCAGTGGCTTTGACACCACTGCTACCCATTTACACCTGGGTGGAGTGGGGCAGTGTCATTGTGTGTCTTGCCCAAGGACACACCTCGATACCGGTGGCCGGATCCGAACGCACAACCTCTCAATCATAAGTCGAACTCGCTAATCACTGCGCTATCGAGGCTGACTGTGGGTATGTACTTGATAGGACTTGTTGTTATTGTCCCGGAAGATATGTACGTGAACAGAACCTGCTGTTAAGGTCCCTGTAGGTATGTAACTGAATATTAACGGCTGTTATGGGCCCTGTAGGACCTGCTGTTATTCTCCCTGTAGGTACGTAACCTTTGCAGACCGGCTATAACAGTCCCCGTAGGAAAGTTACCTTAGCGAACCTGCTGTTATGGTCCCTGTAGAGGTGTAACTGGATAGGACCTGCTGTTATCGTCCCTGTAGGTATGAAATTAGATTGGACTGCTCTTATGGTCGGTCCCGGTAGCTATTTAACTGGATAAGAGTTGCTGTTGTGGTATCTGAAGTATGTAAGTGGATAGGAATTGCTGTTATGGTTCCCGTAGAAAGAAAACGGAGCGGACATGTTGTTACGGTTCCTGTAGGTATGTTACTGGATGGGACCTACTGTAATCCTTGCTGTAACCTGGGCGAACCTGCTGTTACAGTCCATGTAAGGATATTTCTCAGGGTACCTGCTGTTGCGGCCCCGGACCTGCTGTTGCGGTTCCTGTAGCTATGTAACTGCTGTTATGGCCCGTGTAATAATGTAAGCTCAGCGGGCCTGTTGTTGTTTTCTCTGTAGATATGTAACCAGAGCGAAGGTATTAAACATGAGCGGACCTGGGGTATTCACCTGTAGACACGTAACTGGATAGGCCTTGTTGTTATGTTCCCTTTAGGTAGGTAACTGGATATGACTTGCTGTTATGTTCCTGTAAGTATATAATTGGATAGGACTTGCTGTTTTTGTCCTCTGCAGGTATGTAACTGGATAGAACTTGCTGTTATTGTCCCTGTAGGAATGTAAGTGAATAGGACCAGCTTTTAAGGCCCCTGTAGGTATGTAACTGAATAGGACCGGCTGTTATGGTCCCTGTAGGTATGTAATATTTGCAGACCCGCTTTGATCCCTAAACGCATGTAAGTGGATGGGACTTGCTGTTATTCGCCCTGTAGGTATATAACCTAAGCGGACCGGCTGTTACAGTCCCTGTAGGAATGTTGCCTTAACGGGCCTGCTGTTATGGTCCCTGTAGCAGTGTACCTGGATAGGAACTGCTGTTATAGTCCCTGTAGGTATGAAACCGGATTGGACCTGCTCGTATGGTCCCGGTAGCTATTTAACTGGATGGTAATAGCTATTATGGCGTCTGTAGTATGTAACTGGGTAAGCTGCAAAGTCTCTGTGGTTATGTAACAGGAAAGGACTTGCTGTTATGTTCCCTGTAGGTAGGAAACCTGAGAGGGCCTGCTGTTACGCTTCCTGTAGGTATATGACTGGATAGGACCTACATTTATCCTCGCTTTAGATATGTAACCTGAGCGAACCTGCTGTTACAGTCCTGGCAGGGATATTCCTTAGATGACCTGCTGTTATGGTCCCTGTAGGTATGATACTTGATAGGACATGCTGTTCTAGTACCCGTGACAGGTTAGGATTTGCTGCTATGGTCCCTGTAGGTATGTAACAGGATATGATTTGTTGTAATGGTCCCTGTAGGAAGGAAACCTGAGAGGACCTGCTGTTACTGTCTCTGAAGGTATTATCTTGATAGGACCTACTGTTATCCTCACTGTAGATATGTAACCTGAGCGATCCTGTTGTTACAGTTCCTGTAGGGATATGACTTAGACGGCTTGCTGGTGTGGTACTTGTATGTATTTTCCTGGATAGAACTTGCTGTTATTTCCCAGTTGATATGTAAACGGATAGGACCTGCTGTTATGGTACCTGTAGGTATTTTACTGCATAGGACTTGCTGTTATGGTCCCTGTAGGTATTTACCTGAGCGGACCTGCAGTTTTGGTCCCTGTAGGTATGTTACTTGATATGACCTGCTGTTATGGTTCCTGTGATTATATAAGCTGAGCGGACCTGCACTTTTTATCCCTGTAGGTATGGAACCTGACGGACATTCTGTTGTTGTCGCTGAAGGTGTGTAACCTGGCCGGACATCCCGTTTTGGTCCCTGTAGGTGTGTTACTTCATTGGACCTGCTGTTATAGTCCCTGTAGGTATGCAAATGGATAGGACTTGCTGTTGTTGTCCCCATGGGTATGCAACGACCATAACAGCAGATCCACTCAGGTTACATACCTACAGGGACCATAACAGCATGTCCACTTACGATACATATCTCCAGGGACCAAACCAGCAAGTCCGCTCAGAATATACTTAACAGCAGGCCTTATCCAGTTTTGAAACCTACGGGGATCAAAACAGACAGTCCGCTCAGGTAACATGCCTACAGGGACGGCCTGTCCTATTCATTAACATACCTAGAGGGACCATATCAGCAGGTCCTATTAACCTACATACCTAAAGTGACAATAACAGCAAGTCCTATCCTGTTACTTACCTTCAGGGACCACAACAGCAATTCCTATTCAGTTCAATACCTGCACCACAACAGCAAGTCTTATCTAGTTTCAAACCTACAGAGGCCATAGCACAACGTCCGATTAGGATACATAACTACAGGGACCAAAACGGCAAGTCCGCTCAGAATATACTTAACGCCAGGTCCTATCCAGTTTGCAACCTACGGGCATCAAACAGACGATCCGCTCAGCTATCATGCCTACAGGGACAATAACAGCAAGTCCTATCCTGTTACGTACATTCAGGGACCACAACAGTAAGTCCTATTCAGTTCAATACCAGGTATATAACATATTCGGACCGTCTGTTACGGTTCCTTTAGGTATGTTACTGGATAGGATCTGCTGTATGTATATTACCTGGGCAGACCGGCTGGGCAGACCGGCTGTTACGGTCCCTGTATTATGTAACTAAATAGGACTTGCTGTAATGGTCCCTGTAGGTATGTTACTGGAGAGGACCTGCTGTTGTGGCCCCTGTGCGTATGTAACTGTATAGGAACTGCTGTTATGCTCCCTGCAGGTATTTAAGCCTACCGAAACTGCTATTACAGTTCTTCTAGTAATGGTACCTAAGCGGACCTGCTGCTATGGTCCCTGTAGCAATGTAGCTGGATAGGATATGCTGTTATCGTAACTGTAGCAATAGAAATGGTTTGGACCTGCTGTTATGTTCCCTGTAGGTTTGTATCTGGATAGGACTTGCTGTTATGGTCCCTGTAGGTATATAACGGGATAGGAATTTCTGTTATATGTTAGAGGATAGAACTTGATGTTATGCTCCCTGTAGGTTGATAATACTATAGGACTTGCTGTTATGGGCCATGTAAGTAGACTACCTGAGCAAACCTGTTGTTACTGTCCCTGAAGGTATGTAAATGGGTTAAGTTTTATGCTCCCCGTTAGAATGTATATGAGTGGACCTGGAGTATGGTCCCTGTATAATTGTAGCGGCATAGGTCTGGCTGGCATGGTGTCTGTAGGTATTTTACTGGATAGGACATGCTGTAATGGTCCCTGTAGGTAAGTCACCTATTCGTACCGCCTGTTATGGTCCCTTTAGGTATTTTACTGGATAGGACCTGCTGTCCTTCTTCCTGTAGGCATGTATCGTGAATGGACCTGCTGTTATGGTTCTTAAAGGTATGTAGCTGGATAGGACTTGCTGTAATTAGCATTGTAGATATGAAACGGGATAGGAACTGCTGTCATGGTCCCTGTAGATATTTAACAGGATAGGACCTGCTGTTATAGTCGCTGTTTTTTTTAAATCTGAGCGGACCGGTGGGTCTGTAACTAGATAGCACTTGCTGTCATAGTCGCGGGAGGTATGTAGCCTGAGCTGGCCAGCTGTTGTGGTCCCTGTAGTTATGTTACTGGATAGGACCTTTTGTTATTGTCCCTGTAATTATGTAAGCTGAGTGGAACTGCTGATTTTGTCCAAGCAGTAATGTAGCGGACATGCTGTTATGGTTCGGGTAGGTATGTTTCCTGAGCGGAACTGTTCCCTGTGGGTATGTTACTTGTTAGGACCCGATGTTATGGCTCCTTTCATTATGTAACCTGTTCGGACCGCCTTGTATGGCCCCTTTAGGAATCTGACTGTTGGTTTAGTTTGACTTGAGGTTTAACATCCCCGTCAACACTGTATATGCCATTTTGGAGACGTTGCTTCGAATTTTGTGGGACTTTGACCCGACATTGAGAAGAAATGACATCTCAAGCCCTGTCGCCCAATGAAACCAATAGGGTTTATAAGCATGGTCGGTTTCAGCTCTGCGAGGAAGCACCATGCAGCCAATCTATTTCTTCAAGCCTCAATGGGCGGGGGCGCGTGACTGTACAGGACTTGCTCTAATTGAAACTGTAGGTATGTATCCTGGGCAGACCTGCTGTTATGGTTTCTGTAAGTAGACATGCTGTTATTGTTGCTGCAGGTATATAACATAAGCGGACCTGCTGTTTTGGTCCCTGTAGTTATGGAATCTGAGCGGACATGCTGTTATTGTATCCGTAGGGACGTTACATTAACGCACCTGCTGTTATGGTCCCTTTAGGTATGAAACTGGATAGGACCTGCTGTTATGGTCCCTGTAATGATGTAATCTCAGCGGATCTGCTGTTGTCCATGTGGGTATGTAACTTGAGTGGACATGCTGCCATGGTCCCTAAAGGTATGTAACCTAAGCGGACCAGCTGTTATGGTCAATGTAGGTATATTACCTGAGCGGACATGGGTTATAGTCCCTGCAGGTATGTTTAAGATAGGACTTTCTGTTATGTTTCCTGTATGTATATAACTGGATAGAACTTGATGCTATGTCCCTGCAGGTATATAACTGGATAGGACTAGCCCCCAGTGGAATTCTTTCCACTGACCGTTCCAAGGCGGTTCTTCTGTGGCGGTTTATTTATGTTGTTGTTTGTTACTATCTGTGTGTATCACTTGTGTCTTTTTATTTTGGATGGCCATTTGGCCATTTTGTGGGAAAGTAACTGTCCTTATGGCCTTCCTTTGTTTAGGTTTCCATTATTGTCTGGTCGCTTCATGTTTGTGTTTCTTTCCCTTTGGTGTCTTTGATGAGTGGAGTAAGTTAATTGTATCGATTCCTGAACTTTGTTTTACTTCTACTTTGCTGTAATGTTCCCTGTAGGTATGAAACAGGATATAACTTGCTGTTATTCTCCCTGTAGGTATGTAAGTGGAAGGACCTGCTGTTATGGTCCCTATAGGTATGTAATTGAATATGACCGGCTGTTATGAACCCTGTAGGTATATGACCTGAGCGGACATGAATTAATTGTCCCTGTTTGTATGGAACTGGACAGGACCTGCTGTTATTCTCCCTGTAGGTATGTAACGTGAGCGGGGCGGGTGTTACTGTCCCTGTAGGAATGTTACCTTAGCGGACATTTTGTTATAGTCCCTGTAGCAGTGTAACATGATAGTATCTGTTGTTATCGTCCCTTTAGGTAGGCATCTGGATTGGACCTGCTCGTATGATCCCATTAGCTTTTTCACTGAATCGGATTTGCTGTTATTATTTCCGAAGTTGTATAACTGGACAGGAACTACTGTTAGGGTCCCTGTAGGTAGGAAATCTGAGTGGACCTGTTGTTACCTGTTGTTACGGTCCCTGTAGGTATGTTATTGGATAGTACTGTTATTCTCCTTGTAGATATGTAGACTGAGCGAACGCCTGTTATGGTTTCTTTAGGAATGTTACTGGATAGTCCTACTATAATTGACCCTATATGACTCCTGAGCGGACCTGCTGTTATGGTCCCTGTAGGTATTTAACATGAGCGGACTTGGGATATGGTCCCTGTAGGTATGTTATTACACAGGACTTGCTGTTATGTTCCAAATAGGTTATAACTGGATTGGACTTGATGTTATGTGCCTGCAGGTATGTAACTGGATAGGACTTGTTGTTATGTTCCCTGTAGGTATGAGACAGGATAGGACTTGCTGTTATTGTCTGAAATGTAATTGGATAGTACTGTTATTATCTTTGTAGATATGGCATCTGAGCGGACCGCCTGTTATGCTCCCTGTACGAATGTTACTGGATAGGACCTGCTGTAATTGTCCCCGAATGTATAACTCCTGAGCGAACCTTCTGTTACGGTCCCTATAGGTATTTATCCTGATTGGTGTCATGTTCTATGTAGTTACATAACTGGATAGGAGTTGGTGGTATGTCCCTGCAGGTATGTAACGGGATAGGACCCTGTATGCATATAACTGGATAGGAACGGCCGATTTGGTCCCTGTAATACATAAACTGAGCGGCCCTGCTGTTATGGTCCCTGTAGGTACGTAACTGGAGAGTACATGCTGTCATGGTCCCTGTAGGTATGCAGTCTGAACATTCTAGCTGTTATGGACCCTGTAGGTATGTAATTGGATAGGACATGTTGTTATAGACCCTGCAGGTATTTTACTCAATAGGACTTGCTGTTATGGTCCCTGAAGGTATGTATCCTGAGCGGACCCGCTGTTATGTTCAGTTATGTAACTGGATAGGACCTGCTGATACGGTCCCTGTAGGTATGTTGCTGGATAGGACTTGCTGTTGTTGTCTCCGTAGGTATGTAACTGGATACGGCCTGTTGTTATGGTCCCTGTAGGTATGTAGGCTTTTGTGGTCCCTGTAGGTGTGACCTGGGCGGGCCTGCTGAAATGGTACCCTTATGTATGTAACTGGTTAAGACCTGCTGTTATGGTTCCTGTAATAATATAAGCTGAGTGGACCTATCCCATTTTGTCGCTGTATGTATGTAACCGGAGCGGACTTGGTGTTAAGATAACTGTATGTAACCTGAGTAGACCTGCCGTTAAGGTCCAGATGTGTAACTGGATTGAACCTGCTGTTACAGTCCCTGTAGGTATGAAGCTGGATAAGACCTGTTTTAATGGTCCCGCGAGGTATGTTACTGGATAGGACTTGTTGTTATTGTTCCCTTTGCTGTTATCGTCCTGTAGCTATGTAACCCGAGAGAATCTGCTGTTATGTTCCCTGTAGGTATTTAACTGGATAGGACCTGCTGTTAATTATTTAAGCTGGGCGGACTTGCTAGTTTGGTACCTGTAGGTATGTAACCTGAACGGCAATGCTGTTATGGCCCCTGTAGAATGCCACCTGGGCGTATCTGCTGTTATGGTCCCTGTAGGTATGTGACCTGTTAGGACCGCCTGTTAAGGTGCCTTTAGGAGTGAAATTGGATAGGACTTACTGCTATTGCCCATGTAAGTATTTAAATGAATAGGACTGAACGAACCTTCTGTAATGGTCCCTGTAGGTATGTAAACTTAGCGGACTGTGTTATGGTCCCTGTACGGAGGTAACTGTATAGGACCATCTGTTATGCTCCCTGTTTTTTATGTAACCTGAGCCGACAAGCTGTTAGAGACCATGTAGAAATGTTACCTAAGCGGGCCTGCTATTATGGTTCCTGAAGCAGGGTAACTGGATAGGACCTTTTGTTATTTTCCTCTATGTATGTTACTAGATTGGACCTGCTGTTATGGTCCATGTAAGTGTGTAACTGGATAGGAATTGCTGTCATTGTCCCTGTAGGTATGCAATAGGATAGGACTTGCTGTTATGGTTCCTGTAAGTATGTAACTGAATAGGAATTGCTGTTATTTTCCCTGTAGATATCTAATTGGATAGGACCTACTGTTATTCTCCCTCCAGATATGTAACTTAAGCGGACCTGCTGTCAAAGTCCCTGTCGGGATGTTATGTCAGTGGACCTGCTGTTATTGTCCCTGTAGGAATGTAAACTGAGTAGACCTGCTGCTATGGTCCATGTATGTATGTAACTTGATAGGACTTGGCTGCTATGGTCCTTGTGCGTATGTAACCTGGGCGGTCTTGCTGTTATAGCCCCTGTATGTATGTAGCTGGAGAGGACCGGCTGTTATGTGTCCCTGTAGGTATATGTTAATGGATAGGTCCTGTTGTAATTGTCCCTGTAGGTATGTAACCTTGGTGGACCTGCTGTTATGATTCCTGTAGGTATGTAACTGGATAGGACTTGCTGTTATGGTCCCTGTATGAATGTAACTGAGTAGAACCTGCTGTTATGGGTCCTGTAGGTATTTAACTGAATAGGATTTGCCGTTATGGTCCCTATTGGTATGTAACTTGAGCAGATCTGCTGTTTAGGTCCCTTCAGCTATGTAACTGGACAGGGCCTGCTGTTATTGTAATTGTATAAGCTGAGGGGACTGGATACTTATGTCCGTGTTGGTATGTAACCAAAGCGGATATGCTGTTATGGTCCCTGTAGGTTTATAACTTGAGCGGACCTGCTGTTAAGTTCGCTGTAGGTATGTAACTGGATATGTCCTGCTGTTATGGTCCCTGTCATTGTGTTAGCTGAGTTGACCTTCTGTTATTGTCCCGGTAGGAAGATAAACTGTTCGGACCACCTGTTCTGGTCCTTTAGGAATATTGCTGGATATGACCTGCTATAATTGTCCCTTTAGGTATGTAACCTGGACGGACGTGCTGTTATAGTCCTTGTATGTAGAAAAGCTGTTATTGTCCCTGCATGTACATGAGCGGACCTGCTGTTATAGTCCCTGTAGGGACGTTACCTTAATGTTCTTGGGGCATTGTGTTCAGCGTCCGATGACTCAGCGCGTTTCACTGTCGAATCTTCATCCTTGTGTCAACTTGGTTTTAATTGTGATTTCTTTGTTTACAGAGTTGATTCACTGATGAGATAGAAAACCTTCACGCGAACCAAACAAATACTTTGTTGAACCACAGTGAAAGTGAGGGTGAGGGCTGGGATCCCGTAAAATTAGCTTAAACCCACTGGTAATTTTACTGACCGTTCCAGTATGTTCTGTAAAAGGTTTATCCAGTGGAAGCAAGGAATACACCACAGAACTGGAAAGTATGAAGTGTACATATACACCCCTTATTCCTCTTCGATCCCAGACACTGCCACGTAGTCAGTCAAATGCTGCAGTAGTTCTGACAATCCGGGCATTGACTTCATCATCAATATGCAGGGCTCTTGACATTGTGCTCCCGAGGTTGGTGAACATGTCTACCAATTGCAATATTTGACCTTCACTGTGATGGTGGGCTCTTTGTAAGGTTTGCCAGGTGCTGGCTGATAGACTGCTTCAGTCTTTTTGATTGTGAGATCATAGCTGTCACAGGAGTCGGATACTTGATCTATACATTTATTCATCCTCTCTTCGGTTGGAGCACCTTTTGCTATGTCATCAGCAAAGAGGAACTCATCTAACACCTCTGTCTGCACCTTGATTATGGCTTGCAACCACCTTCTGAGATTGAAAAGCTTCCCATCAAAGCGATACCTAATAGGTATGTCATTGTCAACATCCTGGAAAGCATCTCTGTGCTTGGCAGAAAACATCATGCTGAACAGTGTTGGGGCTAAGACACAGCATTGCTGGACTCCGTTTGTCACACGGAATGGATCCGAAAAAAATCACCAGCATTTTGGATCCGTGCAAATAACCCATCGTTGAACTGTCTCACCATTGCTATGAACTTGGTTGGACATCCAAACGTCACCATGATCTTCCAAAGGCCCTCACGAATGACTGTGTCAAATGCTTTGGTGAGGTCAACAAAGGTCATGCATAGGTCCATGTTCTGTTCTTGGCATTTCTCTTGCAGCTGCCTTGCTGTGAAAATCATGTCAATTGTTCCTCTGTCCTTCCTAAACCCAAATTGGCTTTCTGTTAGAAGCACTGATTGTTAAAGGTGTTCATTCACTCGGTTAAGTAGGACTCTCACAAGGCTTTTCCCAGCAACTGACAATAAAGAGATGCCACCGTGATTGTCACAGATCTGAGGGTTCCTTTTCCGTTTGAATAGGTGGATAATTGACACATTCTTGAGTTCTTGAGGGTTAGTTTCTTTTTCTCCTCATAGTGTGAAATAACTATACAAACTTCTTTGCACCTGGAGTGCTTCCTGCTTTGTAAATCTCAGCAGGTATTGCATCTGGTCCTGGGGCCTTACAAGATGGCAGACGTTTTATTGCTTTCACTATTTCCGTAACGATTTGGAACTTGTCAAGCAGCAGATTACATTCAACCTGTGGAAGTCTGTGGATAGCCTCATCAGTGACAGAGGATAGCCGATTAAGAACACTGTCAAAGTGCTCATCCCATTTTTTTCAAGATGGCGTCTTTGTCAGTCGTAAGACTAGTTACATCTGCACTGTGGAGAGGAGTGGATCCTGAGCTCAGGGGACTCTAAACTGTCTTGAGTGCATCAAAGAACTTCTTCATATCCTTTCTGTGTGCAAATGACTGGGTTTTATCATCCCCGTTGCTTAGAAAGCAGTCTGTTCCAAGGCGGTTCTTCTGTCGTGGTTTATTTTTGTTATGGCTTGTCTTTGAGTGTATGTATCGCTTATATTATTTTGCTTTGGAAAGCCAATTGGCCATTTTGTGGGAAAGTAACTGTCCTTTTGGCTTTCCGCTGGTGATGTTTCCGTTGGGGTCCGGTTGTTTCGTGTTTGTGTTGCTTTCCTTTGGTGTCTCTGATGAGAGCTGTGGGTTAATTGTATCGATTCCTGATCATTGCCTTCACTTCTATTTTGCATGTCTCTGAGTCTTCATTTGATTGGCTTGCATATAACCTGTATGTATGTGACTGGATGGCTGTTATAGTCCCTATACGCATGTAACATGAGCGGACCTGCTGTTTTGGACCTATGTGTTTGTAACTCAATATAACTTACTCTCCTTGTCATTGTCGGCATGTAGCCTGAGCGGGCCTGCTGTTATGGTCCCTGTACGTATGTAACTCGATACAAACTCAAGGTAGGAATGTATCTCGATACAAACTTAGAGAACGCTGTAGGAACGTAAACTTAGGGGACCTGCTGTTATGGTTGCTGTATAAAGGTCATTTTAGCTGATCTGCTGTTATATTCTTTGAACATATGTTAAAAATGAATGAACCTGTTGTTGTTGTCCGGATACATATGCAGACTCGATTGAGTTGTTGTTTGAGTATCTATAACTATTGCTGTTGAGGTTCATGTAGGTAGGTATGTTAACTAAGCGGACCTTGCAGAAATGTTATCTTAGCGGGTCAGATATTATGACCTTCATAGGCATGTAAACTACAGAGGTTTGCTGTCATGGTCACGGTAGGTGTATACACTAAGCAGTAATACTATTTTTTGCCAAAATTCATGTGCGCATGGCTGTTTGAAGCCATTGTAAAATGGACCAAAATCTGTGCTGAAACAACAAGAACCATGCGCAAATCGAGTGCTGTTTGAACATGTATTTTGATCTTTTGATATCGCCGGACGGGCCTTGCTTTGTTTGCGTAACTTTAAGCGGCGTAACGTTATCGCCCTGATTGTAGCGTTTTAGCGGTCTATGATGATGTCAGATGGTTAAAACACAATATCGTCATGGTAAACAACATTCTGAACTAGCCGCCATAATGGTATACCGGTCGTATTTGAAGAATTTATATGGAATTTTGGGGCGTTTTTGTCCCCATTTGGCGTTGGAGTCGTACGTTACGTAAGAACAACAATCATCAGTGGTTATTTCATAGCATTAATAGTTGCCGGATCCCTCGTAAGATATTTGAACATTCGACCTGGCGGCCTCAAAGAGCTTCCTCCGGACCCGGCAAATGTAAAAGAGCAAGTAGAAAGAAATTTAAGAAATTTTAGTATGAAGCACGGTGAAAGCATATGCAAAGAGGGTCCTTTTTTTTTTTTAAACCGCATGAAAGATTCCCATTCGTTCTTAAGTTATGCTGATTTATATATGATACAGACCTTTTTTCCTCTAAGAGTAACCTCCCTTGAATTTTCTTTGATTTTAACCCCCAATGCAATATTCCGTGATGTCTTAGTGGCTTTAAACTTTTTCAAAATAATTCTAAACTAATACATTATGGTCCCTGTAAGTAAGCAACTGGACAGGACTTGCTGTTATGGTCATAAAGGTATGTAACTGGGTATGACTGGAGCGGACCTGTTATGGTCCCTGTACGTACATATCTGGATAGGACCTGCTGTTATTCTCCCTGTAGGTATCTAAGCTAAGTCGACCGGCTGTTACAGTCCCTGTATAAATGTTACATTAGCGGAGCTGTTGTAATAGTCCCTGTACATGTAGGTGTGTAACTGGATTGGACCTGCTGTTATGGTCCCTGCAGGTATGTAACTTGAATGGAATTGCTCTTATGGTGGCTGTAGGTATGTAACTGGATAGTAATTGTTGTTTTGGTTTATATAGGTTTGTAAAAGGATATGAGTTGCTTTTATATGCCCTATATGTAGGTAACATGAACGCACCCGCTGTTACGGTCCCTGAAGGTATGTAACTGAATAGGATCTGCTATTATTCTCCATGTAGGTATGTAACATGAGCTGATGAGAGCTGTGGGTTAATTTTATCGATTCCTGATCATTGCCTTCACTCTTATTTTATGTAACCTGAGCGGGCTTGCTGTTACTGTCCCTGTAGGCGGACCAGCTTTTATGGTCCCTGTAGGTAACTTGAGTGGACCTGCTGTTGTGGTCCCTGTAGGTATGTTACTTGATATTACTTGCTGTTGTGGTCCCTGTTCATATGTAACCTGTGCGGACCTGCTGTTATGGAAATTTTATGTGTGAAGCTGCATAGAACCGACTGTTATGCTCCCTGTAGGTTTGTAACTGGCTAGGACCTGCTTCTATGGTCCCTGTCGATATGTAACCTGTTAGGACAACCCACTATGGCCCCTTTATATAAAGGTTAGCCGATAGGCCATGCTGTTATTATCCCTGTAGATATGTAAACTTGGCGGACCTGCTGTTATGGTCCTTGTAGGTATGTAACTGGATAGTATCTCCTGTAAATGTCCCTGTAGCTACCTACCTGGATAGGACCTGCTGTTATGGTACCTGCACGTTTTTAACCTGAGCAGACCTGCTGTTATAATCCTTGTAGGTCTTTAACAGGATAGGACTTGATGTCATGGTCCCTGTAGGTGTGAAGCCTCAGTGGTCTTGCTGTTATGGTCCCTGTACATATGGAACTGGATAGGGCCTGCTGTTATTGTTCCTGCAATTATGTAAGCCGAGCTAACCTGCTATTTTGGTCCCTGCAGGTATGTTACCTGAGCGGACGTGGAGTTAAGGCCCCTGTAGGTATGTTTCCTGAGCAGACCTGCTGTAATGGTCACTGTAGGTATGTAACTAGATAGGACCTGCTGTTATGGTTCCTGTCATTATGAAAGCTGAACGGACCTGTTTTTATGGCCCATGTAGGAATGTGATATGTTAGGACCGCCTGTTATAGTCCCTTTAGGAATGTTACTGGATAGGACATGCTGTAATTGTCCCTGTTGTTATGTTACCTTTGTGGACCTGCTGTCATTGTCCCCGTAGGTATGTAATATGAGCGGTCCTTAGCGTTCCTGCTGATATGGTTCCTGTAGTAATGCCACTGGATAGAGCCTACTGTTATGGTCCCTGTAATTATGTAAGCTGAGCGGACATGCTGTTAAGGCACCTGTAGTAAGGTGACATGAGCGGTTCTGCTGTTATTGTCCATGTAGGTATTTAAATGAAGAGAACTTGCTGTTATGGACGCTGTAGGTATGCAACTGGATAAGACTGTTATGGTGAGTAGGTATGTAACTGGCTATGACTTTAGCGGGCCTTTTATGGTCCCTGTACGTATATAACTGGATAGGTTCTGCTGTTATCCCCCCGTAGGTATGCAACCTATGCCGAACGGCTGTTACAGTCTATGTAGGAATGATACCTTATCAGAGCTGCTGTAATGGTCAATGTAGGTATATAACAGGATGGGACCTGCTGTTATGGTGCCTGTAGGTTATAACTGGCATGGAATTGCTCTTACGGTCGATGTAGGTATGTACATGGATAGCGCAGTGGTTAACGCGTTCGACTCATAATCGAGAAGTTGTGCGTTCGAATCCGGCAAACGGTTACCGAGGTGTATTCTTAGGCAAGACACGTAATGACACTGCCCACTCCACCCAGGTGTAAATGGGTAGCACTGGTGTAATAGTCACTGCCTCTCTCTCGCGCGCGTGAAAACATCCGAAATGAGTGTTCGAGAGCGATTAAATAAGCTTGAGGCTTCCATCGCAATCGAACTAAAATAAATTAGTATAAACTAAATGGAATTGCTGATTTGGTCCATGTAGTTATTAAAAGAATATGCCTTGCTGTTATTTGCCCTACAGAAGGGTAACCTGAGCTGACCCGCCATAACGGTCCCTGTAGGTATATAACTGAATATGACCTGCTGTTAGTCTCCATGTAGGTCTGTAAACTGAGCTGGTCTGCTGTTAGAGTCGCTGCAGGCTGACCTGCTGTAATGTTCCCTGTAGGTGTGTTACCTGAGCGGACTTGCTGTTATGGCCCCTATGAGTATGTAACTGAATAGAACTTGTTTTCGAGTCCACTATCGGTATGTAGACTGTGTGTAGCTGGATTGAACTGTCTGTTATGGCCCCTGTAGGTATTTAACTGGATAGGACTTTCTGTTATAGTCCCTGTCGATATATAAAATAGAAGTGAAGGCGATGATAAGGAATCGATACAATTAACCCACGGCTCCAATCAGAGACACCACGGGAAAGAAACACAAACATGAAACAACTAGACACTAATGGAAGCCTCACTAGCGGAAAGCCAAAAGGACAGTTACTTTCCCACAAAATGGCCAATTGGCTATCCAAAGCAAAATAATATAAGCAATGCACACACTCAAAGACAAGTCATAACAAAAATAAACCACGACAGAAGAACCGCCTTGGAACGGTCAGTGAAACGAATTCCACTAGGGGTCTTATATCGAGACGTTGCTTCAAATTTTGTTGGGCATTTACACGACATTGAGATCTCTGCCGCCAAATGACACCAACAGAGTTTAAAAGCATGGAGTGGCTGACCCGCACCGCTTTGCCTGGTCAGGCTTAGCTCCTCTAAGTGGTTTACCAGTACTCGTGCGCGGGTCGGTTTCAGCTCTGCTTAGAAGCAGCCCACCTATTTCTTCAAGTCATTAGATATGACAATTGCAGTGGCATCGAGCAACCAAGTACGTATGAGGCACTGGCACTGACCTATCAGTTATGACTGAGGCGTGGCACTGCACTAACGAAAATGTCTGAGTCATTTTGGCCACGCCACTGCAAGCATGTCTGAGTCAGTGGAACCGTGCCAGCAGGCATGTCTTCTGTAGTGGCATCTAATGAGCGAACATGCACGTCTGTGGCTTAGGCGCCGAATCAGTAGTTATGTATCAGACAGTTGCTCCGAGGCAGCCGGCCTGTTTGAGTCAGTCAGGTTGAGCCAGCAGGCATGTCCGATGCTTTGGCACCGAGCAATTAAGTATGTTTGGTTGCAGTGGACCTACGCCTATTGACATGTCAGTGGCAGTGACATCAAACAACTAGGTACGCTTGAGGCAGAAGTTATGTCTGAGGCAGTGGCACTGAGCCAGCGGGAATGTCGGAGCCATTTGCAATGATCCTGCGGGTATTTCTTAGGTAATGGAACCGAGCCAGCAGATATGCCTGAGGCAGTGGCACCAAGGCAGCAGGCACGACTTTAGCTTAGGCACCGAATCATCAGTTATGTCTGAGACAGTGGAACTGACCGAGCGTGCATGTCTTAGCCAGTGTGATGCAGCAGTATCAAACCAGCAGTGACGTCTGTGGCTTTTGCACCGAATCAGCCTTTTTGTCTGAGGCAGTGGGCGCGAGTTAGCAGGCATGTCCGAGACACTGACTTGGACATGGCTGATGCCTTTCCAGCGATCCATAAAGTATTTGTGTGGCAATGAAACTGAGTCATTAGGCATTACATTCACAGTGTTATCGAACAACCCGGTACATGTAAGGCAGTGGCACCGGTCCGTTAGTTTAGCATCAGGCAGTGGCACTGAGTCAGGGAGAATGTCTCAGCCAGTGACGACGACCCTGCAGGTATCTCTGAGGCAATGGAACCGAGCCAGCAGAGATGTGGAACCGAGCCAGGGGCACGCCTGAGGTTTAGGCTCTGAATCAGCAGTCATGTTTCAGGCAGAGGCACCGAGCCAGCAGGCAAGTGTATATCTTAGGCACCGAATCAGCGGTTATATTTGAAGCAGCGGGCCCAGCCAGCAAGCGCATCTGTGGTTGAGGTGCGGAATAACAAGTTATGACTGAGGCAGCGGTTCCGAGCCAGCAGGCGCGTGGCTTAGACGCCGGATCAGCAGTCATTTCTGAAGTAGTGGCGCCAGCCAGCAGGCACGCCTTTGGCTTAGGCACCGAATCAGCAGACTTGTCTGATGCCCTGCCATCGATTCATAACGTGTTTGTGTGACAGTCATTGACAGTCACAGTGGCATCGAACAACCAGGTACGTTTGAAGCAGTGGCACAAATCCATCAGTTTAGCCTGAGTCAATGACACTGAGCCAGCGTGCTTGTGTCAGCCAGTGACAAGGGACCCTGCAGGTATCTCTGAGGTAGTGGAACCGAGCCTGCAGGCATGCCTGTGAAAGTGACTCCGAGCAAATAGGTACTTTGTGGCTTGAGCACCGAATCAGCAGTTATGTCTGAGGCTGCAGCAACGAGCCAATAGGCACGTTTATGGCATAGGCACTGAATCAACAGTTATATCTGAGGCAGCGGGGCTAAGCCAGCAGGCTAACCTATGTCTTAGACACCGAATCAGTAGTTATGTCTCGGGAAGCGGGACCGAGCACGCAGGCGCGTCTGTAGTTTAGGCAAGGAATCAGCAGCGATGTCTGAGGTAGCGGGACAGAGGCATCAGGAGCGTCTGTGGTTTAGGCAAGGAATCAACAGTTATGAATGAGGCAGCGGGACCGTGGAAGCTGGCACGTCCTTGGCTTAGGCACCTATCAGCAGTTATGTGGAGCGCTGTGGTGCAGTGGTAAAGTATCGGACTCGGGATCGAGAGGTACCGGGTTCGATCCCCACGAGCGGCAAGTGTTGTTTCCTTGAGCAAGAGACTTTATCCACATTGCGTAGTACTGGTCTCAGCCCAGGAAAAGTGGGCCACATGGAAGATTAGTACTAGTTTACTAAATGTGTTACCCTCTATAAATAAGGTCGATTATTATTTATTATTATTATTATTATTACAGTAGAACTTCGATGGCTCGAACAGCGATGGCTCGTTTACCATGGATGTGTCGAACCCATTCTTGAGCCCCTAGCGAAATCCTCTACATAAGAAATAATGGGGGATAATTAGGGAGAGTTTAGTCTATTATCTTGCAAATGTATGCTGTGTGTACTCATTAGAATCGCCTCAATGAGGCCTCAATGAGGCGATTCTAATGAGTACACACATCATACATTTTCATTTTAGAACACCGAAAAGATGTCTAAAAGTATCTCGTTATGCCTCCTGACAGTAACCTCAGTGGCTCGAACTACCCCTGTCTCGAACAGATTTTCGTGGTCCCAAAGGTGTTCGAGCCATTGAAGTTCGACTGTATTATTATTATTATTATTATTATTATTATAATTATGTCTGAGACAGTGGCACCGAGCATGTCCGAGATATAGACTTTGATGCAGCAGACATGCCTGATGCCTTGGCACCGAGCCTTAAAGTATTTATGTGGCAGTGGCACTAAGTAAGAAGGCGTGACAGACACAATGACATCGAACAACTTCTGAGGCATTGGAACGGATCTATCAGTTATGTCTGAGGCAGTGGCACTGAGCAAGTGTGCATGTCTGAGCGAGTGGCAACGACCCTGCAGGTATGTCTGGGGCAGTGGAACTTAGCCAGCAGGCATGCCTGGGGCAGTGTCACCGAGGAAGCAGTCACGTCTGTGGCATAGGCACCGGATCCCCAGCAGTCAAGTTTCGGGCAGCACTGTGGCTTAGGCAACGAATCAGCAGGTATGTCTGAGGCCGTGACACCGAGCCACCAGGCCTGTCTGGGGCAGTAACTTTTAGCCAGCAAACATGTCTGATGCCCTGCCACCGATCTTTTAAGTATCTGTTCGGCAGTGATTCATGACAATGGCTGAGGCATCAAGCGTCTAGGTACGTCTGAGACAGTGGCACAGATACAACAGTTTAGTCAAAGGCAGTGGCACGGAGCCAGCGAGAGTGTCTCAGCCAGTCAGCAATGGAACCGAGCTACCAGACATGGCCGAGGCAGTGGCATCGAGCCAGTAGGCATGTAAGTGGGATAGGCACCGAATTAGCAGTTATGTCAGAAGCATCGGCATCCAGCTTGCAGACACGTCTATGGCTTAGGCGCCGAATCAGCAGTTATATCTGAGGCAACGGAACCAAGCCAGCAGGCATGTCTATTGCTAAGGAACTGGGCGGAAGCGAGACTGAGGCAGTAGGCGCGTCGATGGTTTAGGCAAGGAATTAGCAGTTATGACTGAGAAAACGGTACCTAAGCTACAGACACGCCTGCTGCTGATCAAGACAATTTACATGTCTGCTTGCTCAACGTCACTGCCTCGGAAATGCCTGCCTCAGACAAAACAGCTAATTTGGAACTTTAACCACATATGCGCCTGCTGCATCGGTGCAGCTGCCGCATGCATACCTGTTGATTTGGTGCTTGGTCATAAACATACCTGACAGTTAGGCGCCACTGCTTCAAACATTCCTTTGGAAGTGGTACAGAGCCAGCAGGCAGATGGATGGCTCAGGCATCGAATCAGCAGTTATGTCGGAGGCAGCGGCACCGATACAGCATGCACGCCTATGGCTTAGGCACCGAATCAGCAGTTATATCTGAGGCAGCGGAAACGAGCCACCAGGCATGTCTATTGCTTCGCCACTGGAGGAAGCGGGACCGAGCCAACAGTCGCGTCTGTGGTTTAGGCAAAGAATTAGCAGTTATGGCTGAGACAACGGTAAAGAGGCAGCAGGCGCGTCTGTGGTTTAGGCACCGAATCAGCAGTAATGGCACCAAACCATTGATTATATATGTGACATGACAACACAATGGCTTCGAGCAGCCAGGTACCTCTGAGGCATTGGCACTGATCCATCAGTTATATCTGAAGCTGTCGCACTGAGCCAGAGCGCATGCCTGAGCCAATAGCAACGGGCCTGCAGGTATGTCTAAGGTAATGGAATCGTGCCGACAGGCATATCTGTGGCAGTGGCACCTAACTAGCATGCATCTCTTTAGCTTAGGTACCGAATCAGTAGCTGTTCCAAAGGCAGCGGAATCGACCGAGCAGGCTTGTCTGTGGTTAAGCCCCTGAATAAGCAGTTCTGTCTGAGGCAGCGGTCCCGAATTATACACGAGCCTAAGCCTCAGATGGGCCAACTGGACAAACCATTAGACGTATTTGCTTGCTCAAAGTCGCTGCTTCGAACATGCCTGCTGGCTCGGAGCCTCTGCCACAGACAAAACAGCTGATTCGGTGCATAAGCCACAGCCACGCCTGCTGGGCAAGACGTTATACATGTCTGCTTGCTCCACGTCACTGATGGTTAGGCGCCACTGCTTCAAACATTACTTTGGAAGTGGTACAGAGCCAGCAGGCAGGTCTGTGCCTCAGGCATCGAATCAGCAGTTATGTCGGAGGTAGCGGCAACGAGCCAGGATGCACGCCTATGACTAAGGAACCGAATCAGCAGTTATATCTGAGGCGGCGGAACCGCGCCAGCAGGCATGTCTATTGCTTCGGCACAGGATTAAGCGGAACCGAGCAATAGTCGCGTATATGGTTTCGGTAAGGAATTAGCAGTTATGGCTGAGATAACGGTACATAGGCAGCAGGCGCGTCTGTGGTTTAGGCACCGAATCAACAGTAATTGCACCAAACAGTTATGTCGGAGGCACCAAATCAGCAGTAATGGCACAAACCATTGATGATTTATGTGACATGACAAACGCATCCATCAGTTATATCTGAAGCTGTCACACTGAGACAGCGCCCATGACTGAGCCAGTAGCAACGAGCCTGCAGTATGTCTAAGGCAACGAAACCGTTCCGACAGGCATGTCTGTGGCAACGGCACCTAATTAGCATGCATCTCTTTAGCTTAGGCACCTGTGGATCAGCAGCTGTGCTAAAGGCAGCGGCACAGACCGAGCAGGCGCGTCAATGGTTTAGGCTATGAATAATCAGTTCTGTCTGGGGCAGCGGCACCGAATTATAGACGCCCCTAAGCCGACTAGACAAGGCATTAGACATGGTTGCTTGCTCAAAGTCACTGCCTCAAACATACCTGCTGGCTCGGAGCCACTGTCACAGACAAAACAGCTGATTCGGTGCCTAAGCCACAGACACAGAAGTGGCACAGAGCCAGCAGGCAGGTCTGTGGCTTAGGCACCGAATCAGCAGTTATGTCGGAGGCAGCGGCACCGAGCCAGCATGCACATATATGGCTTAGGCACCGAATCAGCAGTTATATATTAGGCAGCGGAGCCGAGCCAGAAGGATTGTCTATTGTTTAGGCACTGGAGGAAGCGAGACCGAGCCAGCAGGCGCGTCTATAGTTTAGACAAGGAATTAGCAGTTATGATTGAGACAATGGTACAGTGGGAGCAGGCGCGCGTCTGTATCAGCAGTAATGGCACCAAACCATTGATTATTTATGTGACATGACAAACGCAATGGTATCGAGCAGCCAGGTACCTCTGAGGCATTGGCCCTGATCCATTAGCTATATCTGAAGCTGTCGCACTGAGTCAGCTCGCATGCCTGAGCCAGTAACAACGCGCCTGCAGGTATATATAAGGCAATGGAAACGTGCCGACAGGCATGTGTGAGGCAGTCGCATCTTACTAGCATGCATCTCTTTAGCTTAGGCACCGAATCAGCAGCTGTGCAAAAGGCAGCGGCACCGACCGAGCAGGCGCGTCTGTGGTTAAGGCTCTGAATAACCAGTTCTGTCTGAGGCAGCGGCACCGAATTATAGACGCACCTAAGCCTCAGAAGGGCCGACTCGACAAGGCATTAGACATGTTTGCTTGCTCAAAGTCACTGCCTTAAACATGCCTGCTGGCACGGAGCCAATGACACAGACAAAACAGTTGATTCGGTGCCTAAGCCACAGACACACCTGCTGGGCAAGACGTTATACATGTCTGCTTGCTCAACGTCACTGCCTCGGAAATACCTGCCTCAGACAAAAGAACTGATTTTTAACTCAAACCACAGATGCGCCTGCTGGATCGGTGTCGCTGCCGCAGGCATATCTGTTGATTTGGTGCCTAAGCCATAGACAAGGCTGCTAGCTAGGCGCAACTGCTACATACATTCCTTTGGGAGTGGCACAGAGCCAGCAGGCAGGTCTATGGCATAGGCGCTGAATCAGCATTTATGTCGAAGGCAGCGGCAACGAGCCAGCATGCACGTCTATGGCTTAGGCGCCGAGTCAGCAGTTATATCTGAGGCAGCGGGACCGAACAAGCAGGCATGTCTATTGTTTAGGCACTGGAGGAAGCGGAAACGAGCCAGTAGGCGCGTCTATGGCTTAGCCAAGGAATTAGCAGTTATGACTGAGACAACGGTACAGAGGCAGCAGGCGCGTCTGTGGTTTAGGCACCGAATCAGCAGTAATGGCACCAAACCATTGATTATTTATGTGACATGACAAAAAGCAATGGCATCGAGCAGCCAGGTACCTCTGAGGCATTGGCACTGATCCATCAGCTATAAATGAAGCTGTCGTACTGAGCCAGTGCACATGAATGCGCCAGTAGAAACGAGCTGCAGGTATGTCTAAGGCAATGGAACCATGCCGACAGTCATGTCTGTGGCAGTGGCACCTAACAAGCATGCATCTCTTTAGCTTAGGCACCGAATCAGCAGCTGTGCCAATGGCAGCGGCACCGACCGCTGCAGGCGCGTCTGTGGTTTAGGCTTTGAATAAGCAGTTCTGTCTGAGGCAGCGGCACCGAATTATAGACGCGCCTAGGCCTCAGATGGGCCGACTGGACAAGGCATTAGACATGTTTGCTTGCTCACAGTCGCTGCCCCAAACATGCCTGCTGTCTCGGAGCCATTGCCACAGACAAAACAGTTAATTCTGTGCCCGAGCCACAGACACACCTGCATGGCAAGACGTTATACATATTTGCTGGATTAACGTTACTGTCTCGGAAATACCTGCCTCAGAAAAAGACACCTGATTTGAAATTTATACCACAGATGCGCCTGCTGGATCGGAGCCGCTGCCGCAGGCATATCTGTTGATTTGATGCCTAAGCCATAGACATGCCTGCTAGCTAGGTGCCACTGCTTCAGACATCCCTTTGGAAGTGGCACATATCCAGCAGGCAGGTCTGTGGCTTAGGCACCGAATCAGCAGTTATATCGGAGGCAGCGGCACCGAGCCAGCATGCACGTCTATGTTTAGGCACCGAATCAGCAGTTATAACTGAGGCAGCGGAACCGAGTCAGCAGGCATGTCTATTGCTAAGGCACTGTAGGAAGCGGGACCGAGCAGGCAGGCGCGTCTATGGTTTAGGCAAGGAATTAGCAGATATGACTGAGACAAAGGTACAGAGGCAGTAGTCGCGTCTGTGGTTTAGGCATCGAATCAGGAGTAATGGCACCAACCCATTGATTTTTTATGTGACATGACAAACGCAATGGCATCGAGCAGCCAGGTATCTCTGAGGCATTGGTACTGATCCATCAGTTATATCTGATGCCGGCAGACTGAGCCAGCGCGCATGCCAGAGCCAGTAGCAACGAGCCTGCAGGTATGTCTAAGGCAATGGAAACGTGCCGACATGCATGTCTGTGGCAATGACACCTAATTAGTATGCATCTCTTTAGCTTAGAAACCGGATCAGCAGCTGTGCCAAAGGCAGCGGCACCGACCGAGCAGGCGCGTCTGTGGTTCAGGCTCTGAATAAGCAGTTCTGTCTTAGGAGCGGCACCGAATTATAGACGCCCCTAAGCCTCAAATAGGCCGACTGGACAAGGCATTAGACATGTTTGCTTGCTCAAAGTCGCTGCCGCAAGCCTGCCTGCTGGCTCGGAGCCACTGCCACAGACAAAACAGTTGATTCGGTACCTAAGCCACAGACACGCCTGTTGGGCATGACCTTATACATGTCTGCTTGCTCAACGTCAATGCCTCGGAATGCCTGCTGCCTCAGACAAAACAGCTGATTTGCAACTTAAACCACAGAGGCGCCTGCTGGATCGGTGCCGCTGCCGCAGGCATATCTGTTGGTTTGGTGTCTAAGCCATAGTCATGCCTGCTAGCTAGGCGCCACTGCTTCAGACATTCCTTTGGAAGTGGCACAGAACCAGCAGGCAGGTCTGTGGCTTAGGCACCGAATCAGCAGTTATGTCGGAGGCAGCGGCACCGCCTATAAGTCCGCGGGTGTGCGTCTCTTGCCTGATGCATACATTTGACCTGCCTCATGTCCTACGTCGGACGATGTGTGCTCGGAGGGGATGTGCTGTGTCTGCCGGGTTTTGTCCGTCATCCGATTCGGTTACAAAACTTAGGGATTGGGACAAACTGATGGAAGATAAAATATTAGAAAGGCCTCTGTGTCACTAAATTTGGTATAGTAACGCCTTAATAGCCTTAACATAACTGCTGATTCGGTGCCTAAGCCACAGACCTGCCTGCTGGCTCTGTGCCACGTCCAAAGGAATGTCTGAAGCAGTGGCGCCAAGCTAGCAGGCATGTCTATGACTCAGGCACCAAATCAACAGATATGCCTGCGGCAGCGGCACCGATCCAGCAGGCGCATCTCTGGTTTAAGTTACAAATCAGCTAATTTGTCTGAGGCAGGCATTTCCGAGGCAGTCACGTTGAGCAAGCATCCGTGAAAAACATCTTGCCCAGCAGGCGTTAGACAGGTTTCGTGCTCAAAGTCACTTCAAAGTTGCTTCAAACATGCCTGCTGGCACGGAGCCACTGCCAAAGATAAAAAAGCTGATTCGGTGCCTAAGCCACAGGCACGCCTGCTGGGCAAGATGTTATATATGTCTGCTTGCTCAACGTGACTGCCTCGGAATGCCTTCCTCATACAAAACAGCTGGTTTGCAACTTAAACCACAGATGCGCCTCCTGGATCGGTGCCGCTGCCGCAGGCATATCTGTTGTTTTGGTGTCTAAGCCATAGACATGCCTGCTAAATAGGCGCCACTGCTTCAGACATTCCTTTGGAAGTGGCACAGAGTCAGCAGGCATAGCTATGGCTTAGACACCGAATCAGCAGTTTTGTCGGAGACGGCGGCACCGAGCCAGCATGCACGTCTATGGCTTAGGCACCGAATCAGCAGTTATATCTGAGGCAGCGGAACCGAGCCAGCAGGCATGTCCATTGTTTAGGCAATGGAGGAAGTGGGACCGAGCCAGCAGGCATTGGCACTGATCCATCAGTTATATCTGAAGCTGTCGCACGATGCCAGCGCGCATGCCTGCATGAGTCAGTAGCAACGAGCCTGCAGGTATGTCTAAGGCAATGCAACCGTTCCGACAGGCATATCTGTGGCATTGGAACCTAACTAGCATACATCTCTTTAGCTTAGGCACCGAATCAGCAGTTGTGCCAAAGGCAGCAGCACCGACCGAGCAGGCGCGTCTGTGAATTAGGCTCTAAATAAGCAGTTCTGTCTGAGGCAGCGGCGCCGAATTAGAGACGCGCCTAAGCCTCAGATGGGCCGACTGGACAAGGCATGCGTGCTTACTCAAAGTCACTGCCTCAAACATGCCTGCTGGCACGGAGCCAATGACACAGACAAAACAGTTGATTCGGTGCCTAAGTCACAGACACGTCTGCTCGGCAAGATGTTATACATGTCTGCTTGCTCAACGTGACTGCTTCGGAAATGCCTGCCTCAGACAAAACATCTGATTTGGAACTTAAACGACAGATGCGCCTGCTGGATCGGTGCCGCTGCCGCAGGCATATCTGTTGATTTGGTGCCTAAGCCATAGACATGTGTGCTAGCTAGGCGCCACGGCTTCAGACATTCCTTTGGAAGTGGCACAGAGCCAGCAGGCAGGTCTGTGGCTTAGGCATCGAATCATCAGTTATGTTAAGGCTATTAAGGCGTAATTATACCAAAGTTAGTGACACAGAGGCCTTTCTGATATTTAATCTTCATCACTGTGTCTCAACCCCAAAGTTTTGTAACCGAAACGGATGACGGACAGGACCCGGCAAACACAGCCCATCCCCTCCGAGCACACACCGACCGACGTAGGTCATGAGACATGTCAAATGGATGCATCAGGCAAGAGACGCACACCCGCGGACTTATAGGTGGTGCCGCTGATTCCGACATCACTGCTGATTCGGAGGCAGCGGCACCGAGCCAGCATACACGCCTATGGCTTAGGCACCGAATCAACAGTTATATCTGAGGCAGCGGAACCGAGCCAGCAGGCATGTCTATTGTTTAGGCACTGGAGGAAGCAGGATCGAGCCAGCAGGCGCGTCTATGGTTTTGGCAAGGAATTAACAGTTATGACTGAGACAACGGTACAGAGGCAGCAGTCGCGTCTGTGGTTTAGGCATCGAATCAGGAGTAATGGCACCAAACCATTGATTATTAATGTGACATGACAAACACAATGGCATCGAGCAGGCAGGTACCTCTGAGGCATTGGTACTGATCCATTAGATATATCTGATGCTGTCAGACTGAGCCAGCGCGCATGCCTGAGCCAGTAGCAACGAGCCTGCAGGTATGTCTAAGGCAATGGAAACGTGCCGACAGGCATGTCTGTGGCACCTAATTAGCATGCATCTCTTTAGCTTAGGCACCGGACCAGCAGCTTTGCCAAAGGCAGCGGCACCGACCGAGCAGGCGCGTCTGTGGTTCAAGCTCTGAATAAGCAGTTCTGTCTGAGGCAGCTGCACCGAATTATAGACGCCCCTAAGCCCCAAATGGGCCAACTGGACAAGGCATTAGTTATGTTTGCTTGCTCAAAGTCACTACTTTAAACCTGCCTGCTGGCTCGGAGCCACTGTCACAGACATAACAGCTGATTCGGTGCCTAAGCCACAGACACGCCTGCTGGGCAAGACCTTATACATGTCTGCTTGCTCAACGTCACTGCCTCTGAATGCCTGCTGCCTCAGACAAAACAGCTGATTTGCAACTTAAACCACAGAGGCGCCTGCTGGAACGGTGCCGCTGCCTCTGCCGCAGGCATATCCGATGATTTGGTGCCTAAGCCATAGTAATGCCTGCTAGCTAGGCGCCACTGCTTCAGACATTCCTTTGGAAGTGGCACAGAGCCAGCAGGCAGGTCTGTGGCTTAGGCACCGATTCAGCAGTTATGTCGGAGGCAACGGCACCGAGCCAGCATGCACGTGTATGGCTTAAGGACCAAATCATCAGTTATATCTGAGGCAGCGGAACCGAGCCAGCAGGGATGTCGATTGTTTAGACACTGGAGGAAGCGGGACCGAGCCAGCAGGCGGGCCTATGGCTGAGGCTAGGAATTAGAACTTATGACTGAGATAACGGTACAGAGGCAGCAGGCGCGTGTGTGGTATAGGCACCGGATCAGCACTAATGGCACCAAACCATTGATAATTTATGTGACATGACAAACACAATGGCATCGAGCAGCCAGGTACCGCTGAGGCATTGGCACTGATCCGTCAGTTATATCTGAAGCTGTCGCACTGAGCCAGCGCGCATGCCTGAGCCAGTTGCATCGATCCTGCAGGTTTGTCTAAGGCAATGGAACCGTTCCGACAGGCACGTCTGTGGCAGTGGAACCTAACTAGCATGCTTCTCTTTAGCTTAGACACCGAATCAGCCGCTGTGCCAAAGGCAGCGGCACCGCTCGAACAGGCGCGTCTGTGGTTTAGGCTCTGAATAAACAATTCTGTCTGAAACAGCGGCGCCGAATTATAGACGCGCCTAAGCCTCAGATGGGCCGACTGGACAAGGCATTACACATGTTTTCTTGCTCAAAGTCACTGCCCCAAACATGCATGTTGGCTCGAAGCCACTGCCACAGACAAAAAAGCTCGGTAATGCCTGTCTCATACAAAACATCTGATTTGCAACTTAAACCACAGCCGCGCCAGCTGGATCGTTGCCGCTGCCGCAGGCATATCTGTTGATTTGGTGCCTTAGCCATAGACATGCCTGCTAGCTATGCCCCACTGCTTCAGACATTCCTTTGGAAGTGGCACAGAGCCAGCAGTCAGGTCTATGGCTTAGGCACCGAATGAACAGTAATGTCGGAGGCAGCGGCACCGAGCCAGCATGCACGTCTATGGCTTAGGAACCGAATCAGCAGTTATATCTGAGGCAGCGGAACCGATCCAGCAGGAATGTCTATTGCTTAAGAACTCGAGGAAGCGGGACCGATCCAGCATGCGTGTCTATGGTTTATGCAAGGATTTAGCAGTTATTATGAGACAACGGTATAGAGGCAGCAGGCGCGTCTGAGGTTTAGGCACCGAATCAGCAGTAATGACACCAAACCATTGCATCGAGCAGACAGGTACCTCTGAGGCATTGGCACTGATCCATCAGTTATATCTGAAGCTGTCGCACGGAGCCAGCGCGCATGCCTGCATGAGCCAGTACCAACGAGCCTGCAGGTATGTTTAAGGCAATGGAACCTTGCCGACAGGCATGACTGTGGCAGAGCCACCTAACTAGCTTGCATCTCGTTAGCTTAGGCAACGGATCAGCAGCTGTGCCAAAGGCAGCGGCACCGACCGAGCAGGCGCGTCTGTAGTTTCGGCTCTGAATAAGCAGTTCTGTGTGAGGCGGCGGTACCGAATTATAGACGCGCCTAAGCTTTAGACGGGCCGACTGGACAAGGCATTAGACAGGTTTCGTGCTCAAAGTCACTGCTTCAAACATGCCTGCTGGCACGGAGCCACTGCCACAGACAAAACAGCTGATTCGATGCCTAAGCTACAGGCACGCCTGTTGGGCAAATTGTTATACATGTCTGCTTGCTCAACGTGACTGCCTCGGAATGCCTTCCTCATACATAACAGCTGATTAGCAACTTAAACCACAGATGCGCCTGCTGGATTGGTGCCGCTGCCGCATGCATATCTGTTGATTTGGTGCCTAAGCCATAGACATACCTGCTAGCTTGGCGCCACTGCTTCAGACATTCCCTTGGAAGTGGCACAGAGCCAGCAGGCAGGTCTGTGGCTTAGGCACCGAATCAGCAGTTATGTCGGAGGCGGCGGCACCGAGCCAGCATGCAAGTCTATGGCTTAGGCACCGATACACCAGTTATATTTGAGGCAGCGGAACCCAGCCAGCAGGCATGTCCATTGTTTAAGCACTTAAGGAAGCGGGACCGAGCCAGCAGGCGCGTCTATGGTTTAGGCAAGGAATAAGCAGTTATGACTGAGACAACGGTACAGAGGCAGCAGGCGCGTCTGTGGTTAAGGCACCGAATCAGCACTAATGGCACCAAACCATTGATTATTTATGTTGCATGACAAACGCAATAGCATCTAGCAGCCAGGTACCTCTGCGGCATTGGCACTGATCCATCAGTTATATCTGAAGCTGTCGCACTGAGCCAACGCGCATGCCTGAGCCAGTTGCATCGATCCTGCAGGTATGTATAAAGCAATGGAACCGTTCCGTCAGGCATGTCTGTGGCAGTGGAACCTAACTAGCATGCATTTCTTTAGCTTAGGCACCGAATCAGCAGCTGTGCCAAAGGCAGCGGCAACGGCCGAACAGGCGCCCCTGTGGTTAAGGCTCTGAATAAGTAGTTCTGTCTGAGGCAGCGGCGCCGAATTATAGACGCGCCTAAGCTTCAGATGGGCCGACTGGACAAGGCATTAGACATGTTTGCTTGCTCAAAGTCACTGCCTCAAACATACCAGCTGGCTCGGAGCCACTGCCACAGACATAACAGCTGATTCGGTCAGCAGGCATGTCCATTGTTTATGCACTGAAGGAAGCGGGACAGAGCCAGCATGCGGGCTATGGTTTATGCAAGGAATTAGCAGTTTTTTTTTGTTTGGGTTTTACGGCCCTTTCAAGATTATTTCACTCATATCGAGCCGATCGTTAATCAGAGGTGGGCGAAAACCGGAGTACCCGGAGAAAAACCACCTGACCTTCCGTTGCAGAACTTGGCGTCTCACACGTGGCCCGAGCGAGGCTCGAAACTACTGCGGTGAGAAACCTAATGACTAAGAGTCAGCGCTCTTAGGAATTAGCAGTTATGACTGAGACAACGATATAGAGGCAGCAGGCGCGTCTGTGGTTTGGGCACCGAATCAGCAGTAATGACACCAAACCATTGATTATTTATATGGCATGACAAACGCAATGGCATCGAGCAGCCAGGTGCTTTTGAGGCAATGGCACTGATCCATCAGTTATATCTGAAGCTATCCAACGGTACCAGCGCGTATGGCTGCCTGAGCCAGTAACAACGAGCCTGCAGGTATGTCTAAGGCAATGGAAACGTTCAAACAGGCATGTCTGTGGCAGTGGAACCTTACTAACATGCATCGCTTTAGCTTAGGCACCGAATCAGCAGCTGTGCCAAAGGCAACGGCACCGACCTAGCAGGCGCGTCTGTGATTTAGGCTCTGAATAAACAGATCTGTCTGAGGCAGCGTCGCCGAATTATAAACGCGCCTAAGCCTCAGATTGGCCGACTGGACAAGGCATTAGACGTGTTTGCTTGCTCAAATGCGCTACCTCAAACATGCCTGCTGGCACAGAGCCAATGCCACAGACATAACAGCTGATTCGGTGCCTAAGCCACAGACACGCCTGCTGGGCAAGATGTTATTCATGTCTGCTTGCTCAACGTGACTGCCTCGGAAATGCCTGCCTCAGACAACTTAGCTGATTTGGAACTTAATCCACAGATGCGCCTGCTGGATCGGTGCCGCTGCCGCAGGCATATCTGTTGATTTGGTGCCTAAGTCATAGACATGCCTGCTGGCTCGGAGCCACTTCCACAGACAAAACAGCTGATTCGGTGCCTAAGCCAAAGACACGCCTGCCGGGCAAGACGTTATACATGTCTGCTTGCTCAAGGTCACAGCCTCGGAAATGCCTGCCTCAGACAAAACAGCTGATTTGTAACTTAAACCACAGATGCGCCTGCTGGATCGGTGCCACTGCCGCATGCATATCTGTTGATTTGGTGCCTAAGCCATAGAAATGCCTGCTAGATAGGCGCCACTGCTTCAGACATTCCTTTGGAAATGGCACAGAGCCAGTAGGCAGGTCTGTTGCTGAGAGACCGAATCAGCAGTTATATGGGAGGCAGCGGCACCTAGCCAGCATGCACGTCTATGGCTTAGGCACCGAATCAGCAGTTATATCTGAGGCAGCGGAACCGATCAAGCAGGCATGTCTATTATTTAGGCACTGGAGGAAGCGGGACAGAGCCAGGAAGCGCGTCTATGGTTTAGGCATGGAAGTAGCAGTTATGACTGAGACAATGGTACAGAGGCAGCAGGGGCGTCTGTGGTTTAGGCACCGAATCAGCAGTTATGGCACCAAACCATTGATTATTTATGTGGCATGACAAACGCAATGGCATCGAGCAGCAAGGTATCTCTGGGGCATTGGCACTGATCCATCAGTTATATCTGAAGCTGTCGCACTGAGCCAGTTGCATCGAGCATGAAGGTATGTCTAAGGCAATGGAACCGTCTGTGGCAGTGGCACCTAACTAGCATGCATCGCTTTAGCTTAGGCACCGAATTAGCAGCTGTGCCAAAGGCAGCGGCACCGACCGAACATGCGCGTCTGTGGTTTAGGCTCTGAATAAGCAGTTTTGTCTGAGGCAGCGGCGCCGAATTATAGACGCACCTTAGCCTTAGAACGGCCGACTGAACAAGACATTAGACGAGTTTGCTTGCTCACAATCACTGCCTCAAACATGCCTTCTGGCTCGGAGCCACTGCCACAGACAAAAATTGCTGATTCGGTGCCTAAGCCACAGACACGCCTGCTGGGCAAGATGTTATAAATGTCTGCTTGTTCAACGTCACTGCCTCGGAAACGCCTGCCTCATACAAAACAGCTTTTGGAACTTAAACCACAGATGCGCCTGCTGGAATGTTGCCGCTGCCGCAGACATATCTGTTGATTTGATGCCTAAGCCATAGACATGCCTGCTAGCTAGGAGCCACTGCTTCAGACATTCCTTTAGAAGCGGCACAGAGCCAGCTGACAGGCCCATGGCTTAGGTACCGAACCAACAGTTATGTCGGAGGCAGCGGCATCGAGCCAGCATGGACGTCTATGGCTTAGGCACCGAATCAGCAGTTATAGTTGATGCAGCGGAACCGAGCCAGCAGGCATGTCTATTGCTTAGGCACTGGAGGAAGCCGGACCGGGCCAGCAGGCGCGTCTATGGTTTATGCAAGGAATTAGCAGTTATGACTGAGACAACGGTATAGAGGCAGCAGGCGCGTCTGTGGTTTGGGCACCAAATCAGCAGTTATGGCACCAAACCACTGATAATTCATGTGACATTACAAACGCAATGGCATCGAGCAGCCAGGTACCTCTGAGGCATTGGAAATGATCCATCAATTATAACTGAAGCTGTCGCACTGAGCTAGCGTGCATGCCTGTATGAGCCAGTAGCAACGAGCCTGCAGCTATGTCTAAGGCAATGTAACCGTGCCGACAAGCATGTCTGTGGCACTGGCGCCTATCTAGCATGTATCTCTTTAGCTTAGGCACCGGACCAGCAGCTTTGCCAAAGGCAGCGTTGTTTACGCTCTGAATAAGCAGTTCTGTCTGAGGCAGCGGCACCGAATTTTAGACGCGCCTAAGCCTTAGATGGGCCGACTGGACAAGGCATTAGACATGTGTGCTTGCTAAAAGTCACTGCCTCAAACATGCCTGCGGGCCCGGAGCCTGCCACACACAAAACAGCTGATTCGGTGCCTAAGCCACAGACACGCCTGCTGGGCAAGCCGTTTTACATGTCTGCTTGCTCAACGTCACTGTCTCTGAAATGCTTGCCTCAGACAAAACATCTGATTTGGAACTTAAACCACAGATGCGCCTGCTGGATTGGTGCCGCTGCCACAGGCATATCTGTTGATTTGGTGCTTAAGACATGCCTGCTAGCTAGGCGCCACTGCTTCAGACATTCCTTTGGAAGTGGCACAGAGCCAGCAGGCAGGTCTGTGGCTTAGGCACCGAATCAGCAGTTATATGTGAGGCAGCGGAACCGAGCCAGCAGGCATGTCTATTGCCTAGGCACTGGAGGAAGCGGGACCGAGGCAGCAGGCGCGTCTATGGTTTAGGCAAGGAATTAGCTGTTATGACTGAGGCAACGGTACAGAGGCAGCAGTTATGTCGGAGGCAGCGGCACCGAGCCAGCATACACGTCTATGGCTTAGGCACCGAATCAGCAGTTATATGTGAGGCAGCGGAACCGAGCCAGCAGGCATGTCTATTGCTTAGGCACTGGAGGAAGCGGGACCGAGGCAGCAGGTGCGTCTATGGTTTAGGCAAGGAATTAGCTGTTATGACGGAGGCAACGGTACAGAGGCAGCAGGCGCGTCTGTGGATCAGGCGCCGAATCAGCAGTATTGGCACCAATCCATTGCTTATTTATGTGACATGACAAATGCAATGACATCGAGCAGCCTGGTACCTCTGAGGCATTGGCACTGATCCATCAGTTATAGCTGAAGCTGTCGCACTGAGCCAGCGCGCATGCCTGAGCCAGTAGCAACGAGCCTGCAGGTATTCTCAGGCAATGGAACCGTGCCGACAGGCATGTGTGGCAGTGGCACCTAACTAGCATGCATCTCTTTAGCTTAGGCACCGAATCAGCAGATGTCCCAAAGGCAGCAGCACCGACCGAGCAGGCGCGTCTATGAATTAGGCTCTGAATAAGCAGTTATGTCTGAGGCAGTGGCTCCGAGCCAGCAGGCATGCCCGAGGCAGCGACTTATGAGGCAGTGGCGCTGACCAATCAGTTATGTCTGAGGCAGTACAGGCATATCTGAGCCATTGACAACGACACTAGAAGTATGCCTGAGCTGAGCCAGCAGGCATGCCTTAGGCAGTTGCACCTTACCAGGAGGCACGTCTGTGGCGTAGGCGCCGGATCAGCCTTTATGTCTTAGGCTATGGCAACGAGCCAGCAGGCCTGTTTGATGCAGTGACTTTGAGCCGTCCTGCGTGTCTGATGCTTTTGCACCGATCCATAATGTATTTTGGTGGCAGTGGCACTAAGTCTATTTGCATGTCTTTCGCAGTGGCATCAAGCAACTAGGTACGTCTGAAGCAGAAGCACTGAACCATCGGTTATTTGTCCGAGGCAGTGGCACTGAGCCAGCGGGAATTCCTGAGCCATTGGCAAGGATCCTACAGGTATGTCTGAGGCAATTGAACCGAGCCACCAGGCATGCCGGGGTCAGTGGTGGCGAGGCAGCCGGCGTGACTTTGGCACCGAATCAACAGTTGTGTCTGACAGTGTAACCGAGCCAGCGGGCATGTCCTAACGAGTAGTTAAGACCCTGCAGTTATGCGTGTGGCAGCAGCATCGAGCAAGCAGGCACTTCGGTGGCGACTGCATCGGATCAGCAGTTATTTCGAAGGTGGTGGCAACGAGCTAGCAGGCTTGCCCGAGGCAGTGACTTTCCTCCAGCAGACATGTCTGATGCCTTGCCACCGATCCATAAAGAATTTGGGTGGCATTGCAACCAGGTACGTTTGAGACAGTGGCACATATCAGTCAGTTTAGAATCAGACAGTGACGCTGAGTCAGTGACAACGACCCTGCAGGTATCTCTGAGGCAGTGGAACCGAGCAAGCAGGCATACGTGTGAATGTGGCACCGAGCCGGCAGGTAGGTCTGTGGCTTAAGCTCTGATTCTGCAGCTATGTCTCAGTCAGAGGCACCGAGCCAGCAGGCAAGCCTGTGGTTTAGGCACCGAATCAGCGGTTATATCTGAGGCAGCGGAACCGAGCCAGCAAGTTTGGCAGAAATAAGCAGTTATTACTGAGGCAGCTGGTCCGAGCCAGCAGGCGTGTCTGTGACTTAAGAACCGAATCAGCAGTCACGAGGCAATGACTGTGAGCCAGCAGTCATGCCTGATGCCCTGCCACCGATCGTTAAGGTATTTATTAGGCTAAGTCGTTAGGTATGACAGTCACAATGGCATCGAGCAAACAGATACGTTTGAGGCCGTGGCATAGATCCATTAGGTTAGCCAGGAGCAGTTGGCTGTGCTTGTCTCAGCGAGGGTCAACGACCCTGCAGGTATCTCGGAGGCAGTGGAACGGAGCCTGTAGGCATGTTTGAGTAGTGGCACCCAACCAGCAGACACATCTGTGGCTTAGGCACCCATTCAACAGTTATGTCTGAGGCAGCAGGCACGTCTATAGCTTAATCTGAGGCAGCGACACCGAGCAAGTAGGCACGTCTATGGCTTAGGAATCGAATCAGTAGATATATCTAAGGAAGGGGGACAGATCCAGCCTGCGTGTCTGTGGTGTAGACAATGAATCAGCAGTTATGACTGAGGCAGCGGGACAGAGGCAGCAGGCGCGTCTATGATTTCGGTACTGAATCAGCAATTATGTCAGAGGCAGCGGCACCGAACAATCATGCACGTCTGTGGCTTCGGCATAGAACCAGCGATTATGTCTAAGGCAGCGGGTCTGAGCCACAAGGTGTGTCTGTGATTTACGTAAGTTATTTCTCATACAGTGACGCCCAGACATCAGGCATGACCGAGGACAAGACTGTGAGGCAGGAGATATATCAGATGTCTTCGCATCGAGCCGGTGACAACTACCCTGCAGATATGTCTGGGGCAGTGAAACCGAGCCAGCAGACCTAGCTGAGGCAGTGGCATCCATCCAGCAGGCGTGTATGTTGCTAAGGCACCCAATCAGCAGTTATATCAGCGGCAGCTGGGCCGAGTCAGCAGGCATGTCCGAGTCAGTGACTTTGAGGCAGCAGATAATGTCTAATGCCTTGGCACCGAATCATAAAGTATTAAATTTTGTGTGGCATGACAAACGAAATAGTACCGAGCAGCCAGGTACGTCTGAGGCATTGACACTGATCCAACGGGAATGTCTGAGCAAGTGGCAACGCCCCTGCCTTAGACATGACTGTTAACATGTCTTGCCTTGCCACCGATTCATAAAAGCTTAGGCACCGAATCAGCAGTTATGTAGAATGTACAACTATACAATTGTGGTTAAATAATTTCTGAAGTTAGACCACTTTATGGCGCGGGTTACGTCATACAAACGCAATGGCGTCGAGCAGCCAGATACGTCTGAGGCATTTGCAATGGTCCATCACTTAGTCTGAGACTGTCGCACTGAGCCAGCGGGCATGTCTGAACCAGTGGCAAAGACACTGCAAGTATGTCTGAGGCAATGGAACCGAGCCGACAGGTATGCCTACAGCAGTGGCATCTAGCTAACAGGCATGACTTTGGCTTTTGCACCTAATCAGCAGTTATACCTAAGGCAGCGGTACCTAGCCAGCAGGCCCGCAGGCATGTCTTTGGCTTTTGTACTGAATCAGCAGCTATGCCTGAGGCAGCGGCACCGAGCCAGCAGGTGCGTCTGTGGTTTAAGCTCCGAATCAGCAGTTTTGTCTGAGGCAGTGTTTCCGAGCCAGCAGGCATGTCCGAGGCAGTGACGTTCAGCATGAAGACATGCCTGATGCCTTGGTACCGTGCAATAAAGTACTTTTGTGTTGTAGTGGCAGTAAGTAATTTGGCATGACAGACGAGCAACAAAGTACGTCTGGGGCACTCATCCATCAGTTATGTCTGAAGCAGTGGCACTGAGCCAACGGGCATGTCTGAGCCATCGGAAAAAACACAGCAGGTATATCTGAGGCAGCTGAACCGAGCCAGCAGGCATGCCTGAGGCAGTTGCACCTAGCCAGCAGGCCCGTCTGTGGCTTGGCATAGGCACCAAATCAGCACGTTGCCTTAGACTGTGGCACCGAGCCAGCAGGCCTGTTTGAGGAAGTGACTGTCTGCAGCCAGCAGCTATGTCTGCTGCTTTGGCACCGAACCATGAAGTATTTTTGGTGGTTGTGACATTAAGTATATTGGCTTGTCAGTCGCAGTGGCATCGAGCAAACCACGTACGCCTGTGGAAGAAGCACTGAGTCATAGGTTATGTCTGAGGCAGTGACACTTAGTCAGCGGTCCAGTGATCCTGCTGATATGTCTGAGGCAATGGAACCGAGCCAGCAGGCATGCCTGAGGCAGCAGCACCGATGCAGCAGGCATGACTTTGGCTTAGGCACTGAATCTGCAGTTAACTCTAAGGCAGTGGAACTGAGCCAGCGGGCATATCTTAGCCAGTGGCAACGACCATGCAGTAATGTGTTTGGCAGCAGCATCTAGCCAGCATGCACAGATTCAGCTATTATGTCGGAGGCAGTAGCACCGAGCTAGCAGGCATGTCCTAGGCAGTGACATTCCGCCTTCAGGCATGTTTGATGCTTTGCCACCGATCCATAAAGTACTTTTGTGACAGTGGTACTTAGTCATTTGCCATGACGGCGGCAGTGGCATCGAGCAACCAGGTACGTCTGGGGCAGTGGCACTGATCCATCAGTTTAGCATTAGTCAGTGGCACTGAGTCAGGGAGATGTCTCAACAAGTGACAACAACCCTGCAGGTATCTCTGAGGCACTGGAACCGAGCCAACAAGCATGCATGTGGAAATGGCACCGAGCCAGCAGGCACGTCTGTGGCTTAGGCAGTTATCTCGCAGGCAGAGGCACCGAGACAGCAGGCAATTCTACATCTTAGGCACCGAATCAGCAGTTATATCTGAAGAAGCGTGGCCGAGTCAGCAGCCGCATCTGTGGTTAAGACACGGAATTAGCAGTTATGACTGAGGTAGCGGGTCCGAGCCGAACGGCTCGTGACTTAGGCACCGATTCAGCAGCCATGTATGAGGGAGCAGCACCGAGCCAGCAGACACGTCTATGGCTTAGACACCGAATCAGCAGTTATGTCTGAGGCAGTGGTGCACAGCCATCAGGCCTTCTGGGGCAGTGACTATGTGCCAGCTGACATGCCTGATGCCCTGTCGCTGATCAATAAAGTATTTGTGTGTCAGTGACACTAAATAATTAGGCATGACAGTCACAGTAGCATCGAGCAATAAGATACATTTGAGGCTGTGACACAGATCCATCAGTTTAGCCTGCGGCAGTGGCACTGGGACAGCAGGCTTGTCTCAGCGAGTGACGACGACCCTGCAGCTATCGAGTGGCATCGAGCCTGCAGGAACGTCTGTGATTTAGGCAAGGAATCAGAAGTTATGTCTGATGCAGTGGCACCGAGTAAGCAGGCATGCCCGAGACAGTGACTCCGAGGCAGATATGTCTGATGCCTTGGCACCGAGGCAGTGGCAACGACCCCGCAGGTATGTCTGAGGCAGTGGAACCGAGCCAGCAGGCATGCATGTGGAAGTGGCACCGAGCCAGCAGGTACGTCTGTGGCTTAGGAACGGGATCAGCAGTTATGTCTGAAGCAGCGGGACCGAGCAAACAGGCGCGTTTGTGATTTCGGCAAGGAATCAGAAGTTAAGTCTGATGCAGTGACATGAGTCAGCAGGCATATCCGAGGTAGTGACTTTTGAGACAGCATATATGTCTGATGCCTTGGCAACGATCCATACAGTATTTTGGTGGCAGTGGCACTAAATCTATTTGCAAGTTAGTCGCAGTGGCATCAAGCAACCAGGTACCCCCGAGGCAGAAGCACTGATCCATCGGTTATGTCTGAGGCAGTGACATTGAGCAACGGGAATGTCTGAGCCAATGGCAACGATCCTGCAGGTATGTCTGAGGCAGTGGAACCGAGCCAGCAGGCATGCCTGAGGCATTGGCACCGAAGCAGCAGGCACGACTGCGGCTTAGGCACTGAATCAGCAGTTATGTCTGAGGCAGTGGAACCGAGCCAGCGTCATGTCTTAGCAAATGGCAGCGACCCTGCAGTTATGTGCGAGGCAGCAGCATCGAGCCAGCAGGCACGACTGTGGCTTAGGCCCAGAATCAGCTGTTATGTCGGAGGCAGTGGCACCGAGCCAGCAGATATGTAGAATGCTCGCGCACAGACATATAAAGTATTTGTGTGTCAGTTGCCATGACAGTCCTAGTTGCATCGAGCAACCAGGTACGTCTGGGTTAGTTGAACTTATCCATCAGTTATGCCTGAGGCAGTGAGCCGGGGATGAGGTCTGAATGTGTATTGTAGAACTTATCAGTTTTTATACTTCTACAGCAGTTTCACCTCCTCGATGCGGCCCCCGCCCATTGGGGCTTGAAGAAATAAATGGGCCGCATGATGCTTCCACGCAGAGCTGAATCCGACCGCACACGAATACTGGTAAACCGCTAAGAGGATCTAAGCCTGCCCAGGCAAAGTGGTGCGAGTCGGGCCGTCCGTGCTTATAAACCCTATCGGTTTCATTGGGCGACAGGGCTTGAGAAGTCATTTCATCTCAATATCGGGTAAAAGTCCCACAAAATTGGAAGCAACGTCTCCAAAATGACCTTTATAGTGTTGACGGGGACGTTAAACATCAAATCAAACGGGGACTCCGGTTATCATCCAATTCTGATTTGAGTGAAATAATCTTGAAAGGGCCGTAAACCAAAGCCAAACAAAGAAAAAAAACATCCGACACTTTCTGAAATATGCATGGTTAGACACCGTGAAGTACGATTTTAGGCAACTCTTAACAAAATATCTATAACTGCAACTGCTGGCACCATATCAGCAGGAAGGCACCGTATTAGCAGCAAGGCACCATATCAGCAGGAAGGAATTGAGTCTTACTGAAATCATCAGGAAACCACGTCTGTGTAATTTTGAACCCCGTGAACCCCACTTTTTTGTATTAGAACTGGGGTTAACAGGGGTAAACCTTATTTTTTTTCTTATTTCTGCTCTAAAATATACATTGAGGCTACTCGTTAGAACCGCCTCATCATGCAGTCTCGATGAGGCGGTTCTAACGAGTACCCGCAACCTATATTTTGAGCAGAAATAAGAAAAATATCGCACTTTTTATCTGAAAATTTTCATTTTTTCGGCGATAAAGGTTACATTGTTTTGTATAGGCATGTTTTCGAAATATTGGCCAGTTTCAGCTCTTCGCGGAAGCACTAAGCAGGCCAATCTATTTCTCCAAGCCCCGATGGGCGAAAGCGAACGTCGGTTACGGTTATACCATAGATTGTGGGTACTCGTAAGCACAACCACAACGAGGCGCTTCTAACGAGTACCATCAACCTCCATTTAAAAACAAAAAACAAAAAAACAAACAAAAAAAAAAAAAAAAAAAAAAAACAAAACAAAAAAAAAAAAAAACAATCAATAACCCTCCACCCAAAACCTAAAGATTATAACAAAGGGGTCAGTTTCGAGGGGTCTTCATTGCGTGGGCTTGTATAAGTAATGGGCGTGATCTGCGAGAGTAACCAAAATGACATGCTGCGTATCATCCTTTTAACAACGTTACTCAAGGGATAAGCGTAGGTTTCTTTAACCTCTGCCGCGCGTCGTCTTCTTCAGCTATGGCTTTGATAAGACGAACGACAAAATGTGCGAACATCGCAGATCTCGAGCATTTGATGAAACAGGATTTTTGTCGTAAGAACTTCGTACGATCTTTCTAAGACGGAAATACGTCGGAAATGCTTTGATGAAACTGGTCCCTGAATAGCTCCGCCTAGTCAATCTTATCTGCGACTACTATACTAAAAAGAGATGGCTGTTCAGCAGATGGAACTGTCTTGAGATGACCTTTGACTAGCTCAGTATGGGTGTAATAAAATAAATATAAATGACGATGAGTTGTCATCTGACACCTCTCCGTCATTTATTTTTCTTTGCATTTTTAATTGCATAACGTTTAAAATGATATCAAAATGGTAACTTTAACCAGAAAAGAAATCATTCTTATATTTACTTTTAATATTTTGGCTGTTGAGTTAAATCTGGCTGTTTAATAGAGGGAATTTAGATTAAGGTAAGCGTCTGCTGGATGGAGGAGGCATATGGCTGCTGAGCAGTGGTTCAGAATAAAGCAAACTGCTTTGTAAAAATATTCTGGCTGCTGATTTTTGTTTGTTTGTTTGATTTGAGTTTAACGTTCCCGTTAACACTGTAAAGGTCATTTTGGAGACGTTGCTTCCAATTGTGTGGAAATTTTACCCGACATTGAGATGAAATGACATCTCAAGCCCTGTCGCCCAATGAAACCAATAGGGTTTATAAACATAACTGGTCTGACTCGCACCGCTTTGCCTGGGCAGGCTTAGATCCTCTAAGGGGTTTACAAGTACTCGTGTGCGGTCGGTTTCAGCTCTGCGTTGAAGCATCATGCAGTCCATCTATTTCTTCAAGCCCCGATGGGCGGGAGCTGTCTGGCTGCTGATGAGAGGTGGCTATTAAAGAGAGGTGACCGTTACTGAAGGTTTTGCTGTGCATGGAAAAGAAAAAGAATTTCTCAAAGATTCTTTTTTCTACATACATTTTAGAGCTAGAATCGGTCTAATTAGTCATCTTAGAACACACAAACTGTTGCATTTCTTGGGTGTGATTAAGATTGATCATTGTCAGTAATGACAGACGAACCATTATCATATGACGTCGTTGATAAGCAGTGGATAACTCGTGTTATAAAAATCGTATGACCACACGAGTAATAACACTTTGGCGGGATTAAGTAACGTCATGACGACGTCCATGTGAACAATGTATTTTTCGTAGAAAAAATGTCAAATTAAAAGGCGATAAAATCAAATTTAAACTAGTCATATGATAAAGAGAATCTTACACTCGTGGTCATTTCATATATTTATGAAACTCGCCGAAGGCTCGTTTACTAAATATCATATGAAATGACCACTCGTGTAAGTCCTCTTTTTATTATATTTCTACGAAAAATAGTCTTTATAGTGGGAACAGTCATCGTAGTCGTTAGAACAAGAATATTGATGCTGCTCTAACGCGTACCTACACTCTAATTCAAGCCCAAATAAGAAAATAATATCACACTATTTTTATTTTATCTGAAAATGACATTTATATGGAACCTGATATGATTTTTCGCATACATAAAAAGACATCTCAACCCCTGCCGCCCAAATGAAACCAATAGGGTTTATATGCATGGACGGTCCGACACGCCCCACTTTGCCTGGGCTGGCTTAGGATGAGTTAGGAGGCCTTCATGCGGACTGAACAAATCAATTGTCTACATCACGACAGAAGGAAAGGCGAGGATTGCAGCTGCGTAAAATCGATTTAAGCCCCCCCCCCACCACACACACACCAACCCTCTCAGTGGAATCTGTTTCACTGACCGTTCCAAGGCGGTTCTTCTGTCGCGGTTTATTTTTGATATGGTTTGTCTTTTGAGTGTGTGTTTCGCTTATATTATTTTGTTTTGGATAGCCACTGTCCTTTTGGCTTTCCGCTATTGATGTTTCCATTAGGGCCTGTTATTTCATGTTTGTGTTTCTTTTCCTCTGGTGTCACTGCTGGGAGCTGTGGGTTAATTGTATCAATTCCTGATCATTGCCATCACTTCTATTTTAAATCTTCTAAGCGATTTACCCATAATCATGTGCGGTGGGTTTCAGCTCTGCGCGGAAGCACATGCAGCCCAACCTATTTCTCCAAGCCCCGATGGGCGGGGGCTAGATACATACATGCAGGCTTGTTTTCTATTAATGCATGAGTTTGCCTTGAATGCTTATACTGTTACCATGTTGCAATAATTGTGTCGCTTTTAATACCGAACCCCAAAACGGGACGCTTAGAAGCAGTACAGGCCCAGAACAGGCGTCACAGCACGCGGAGTTTTATCAGGTCACATAAATCAGCCATTTTCCTAAATGAATTTCCAACAATAATCAAACTGACACCCCTTAATTTAACCCATTTTGAACCTGAAACCCCTAAACGGGTACACTGGCAAAACAATGCAGGCCCAGATCAGACGCCGCAGAAGGCGGCGTCTGATCAGGGCCTCTACTGTTTGCTAAAATTCCATTCATTTTCCAAATAAGTTTTGATAAAAGCACAACTTGACACCCCTTAATTTTGAATTGGACTCCTGCTCTACACATGTATAAAGAAGATTCCTTTTGGTACAAAAAGGTTAATAATTAACTCCTGCTACATCTATATATAACTGAAGACGGAAGCTCGTATTTAAGATAAAAATGACCTGCAGTCACCACAAGAAGAGACACCTCCATCGACGACAAGGTAGTAATGTCGTCTAGAATAATATATACATTATTTAAAAAGCTCCACTACTGCTATTTTTACTACAACTACTGCTGCATCTAATAATATTGTTGTTGCTGCTACTACTACTACTACGTCTTCTACTACTACTACTACTACTACTACTACTACTATTACTACTACTACTACTACAACCACCACCACTGTTACTGCTACTACTACTGCTGCTGCTGCTAGTAATACTACTGCTACTACTGCTACTACTACTACTACTACTACTACTACCACTACTACTACTACTACTGCTGCTGCTGCTGCTGCTGCTGCCTACTACTACTACTACTACTACTACTACTACTACTACTACTACTTCTGCTGCTGCTGCTGCTACTACTACTGCTACCACTACTACAAAACTACTACTACAATATTACAACCAAACTACTTCTTCTACTGCACTTCTACTGCTATTTCTACTAGAAAGAAAGAAAGAACGAAAGAAAATGTCCTAAAAAGCCAAAGCAACGAAGATTTACTGCATGTACTTATAAAACTGCCGACCTTTGTAACTCAGTCGGATGCACGTCTGACTGGTGACTTCTGTTGATCAGGGGGTCGCGCGGTTCAATACCTGCTAGGTCAACAATATTCTTTCGTGGAGATTGATAATGAAATCTGTCAGTTTCTGGAGAAAGAATGTACTGGTTAACCGCTTTTATAGAAGCCTGTCAAGAAAAGTGTGACAGGGTAAACTGACCGGCTCGATATGACCTAAATAGCGTTGACTGGACCGTTGTACTCCAAACAAATAAGCAACTATTTCTTATATTTTTCGTAACTAAACTACGTACGCTGGCAGCATAAAAATAACAAGACGTTTAATTCTGTGAGTACCAGAAACCCCTCAAGGGGTACCCAGGTAAACAGTGCAGGCCCAGCTCAGACGCCGCAGAACGCGGCGTCTGATCGGGCCTACACTGTTTGCAAAAAGTTTAGCCATTTCTGGAATAAATTTTGAAGAAATCACAACCTGACACCCCTAAATTTCGAAATGGACTCCTGCTATATATAAGAAGGAGGATTCCATTTGTTACAGAAAGGGTTAATACCTTCTTGGCAGCTGCACTTGGATAAACACCATCAATCCATGTCTGTAGAGACTTAATAAACGGTATCACTTCATTGACTAAAGTCTGGTCAGTCATTGCGATAGATGTCCAAACTCCGGGACCAGCGACCACAAGTCCAGTGCTCAACACCAAGTAAAGAAATGTTAGGTACATCTAGATTTGTAGTGATAGCCGAACTGAATGCATAACACTTAAAAAAAACAACAACAACAACAAAAAAAAAACAGTATTTATATTGCATAACATCGGCATGATGTATTTGTATTGATTGGTGTCATTTTTAAGGCGAATGGCGACACCTGACTGCCGATCCAAGGTCAAAGTAGAAGTAAAACAAAGAACAGGAATCGATACAATTAACTTACTCCACCCATCAAAAACACCAAAGGGAAAGAAACCATTTTTTTAAAGACTGCCTAATGACAGTGAATTTTCAAGAAATGGTATAGTAGTCGCAGATAAGATTGACTCGGCGGAGCTATTCGGGTGTTGTCAATATATGTCAAATTCGCTGAGTCCACCAGAAGATTCGGTAGAGTGCCTTTCGCACGCTTTTTACAAGCGGAGGAAATGGTCATATACGCCACAGCGATGCTTATGTTACAGTTGAATTCACACAATTGGGCGACTTGGTTTACCTTTTTGTTGATGGAATATTCCTAAGGCAGGTACAAACGATACCTCCGCCTAGTCATTTTTATCTGTGACAACTATATATCAAATCAAGCCAACACATGATACAATCAACCTGACATCAACTGTTCAATTAGCATTTTTAAGAACTAAAAAAAGAACTGTTAGTCTTATAAGAAGACGGCCATTTTCACTGAATAAGCAGATGCTGCCTGTAGTTTTAAAGGTTTTGTCTAAGCATGATTCAAGAAATTCTTTGAAAAAGAAAAGTACGATTTCATCATTTAAAAAATCATATAAGTGCTGATGAAACCGTTTCAAAATATCGAAGAACATTCCAAAAGGACTACGAAGACGGTTTAATTGTAACAGCAATTATAGTACATGTATATGTGAACAAACATCAGAGTATGTTTCATCTCTTGGGAACAATAACACATGAACTGGGACACAAAAGAATGTTTTTCAGCATATTAATAATTGAACTGACAACTCCCGAGACAAGTCCACAAGTCCCGTTCTAAATCTGGGTCCTGGTCATGTTGATACTAAACAAAAACATGTCCCAATTTCTCGAAGCTTGGACAATACCTTTAAAACTACACACAACATCCGGTTATTCTCTTATTATAATTCTAACAGTACTGTTTTTAGTTCCTGAAAATGCCAATTGAACATTTGATGTATTAATGTGTTGGTTTAATTTGATATACTATTGCTTGGACATGTACTGTGATTGGGATGTCTTAAAAATGGTTTAGAGAGATCTAATTCTAGGTAATGTTGGCTGATGCCTAATGCTCTATCTCTGGTCGGGTCCATCGGAGTCTAACTGTTGGTTTTCTATGCTCCATCATTTCAGTGGTTTCTTGCTATCGAGTCCTCATCGTTGTTTCATTTCTGTGGTTGTTTGATTATTTGTGTTCACGGAGATGTTGCACTGATGAGTTAGAAGGCCTTCAAGTTGACTGAACACGTTGTTTGTCTAAATCGCGACGGAAATAAGGGTGAGGATTGTGGCCACGTAAAATCGATTTAAGCCCCCCCCCCCCCCCCCCACCAGTGGAATTCGTTTCCGCTGACCATTCCAAGGCGGTTTTTCTGTTGCGATTTATTTTTGTTATGGTTTGTCTTTGGGTGTTTGTGCCGCTTCTGTTATTTTATTTTGGATAGCCTATTGGCCATTTTGTGGGAAAGTGACTGTCCTTTTGGCTTTCCGCTGTTGGTGTTTCCATAAGGTCTGTTGTTGCATGTTTGTGTTTCTTTCCCTTTGGCGTCTCTGATGGGAGCTATGGGTGATTGTATCGGTTCCTGATCATTGCCTCCACTTCTATTTTCCACTCCAAGAAGAAATCAGGTACTGCAAAATTTCGGTCATTATTATACTGGTAAAAATTACTTTGTTGACACTCTGTCGAAAAATGTGTTCGAGAAACATGTCTACTTGTTCACTGCTTAGAGTGTAATGACTAGGTGACAAACACTAACTATTGAACAGGCATATTAGGTGAATGCGCCTGTACAAATGCATTGTCAGTTTTACCGCCGAACAACAACAAAAAAAAAAAAATAAAAAATAAAATAAAATAAAATAAAATGAAAAAAAAAAAAAAAGAAAATAAAAAAGATAAAAAAAATAGAGATATTTTACTTATTTCTGCTCAAAATATAGATTGTGGGTAATCGTTAGAACCGCCTCCTAACTAGTTCCCACAATATATATTTGGAGCAGAAATCAGAAATAAGATAAATAATGTATACCCCTGAAAACCCCAGGTTTGTTATATAAAAGTGGGATTCGAGGGGGTCAAAGTATAGGCGTGTTTTCGTGATGATAAAAACAATAAATCTAATAAAGACAGATTTTTGCGTCAATTTCCACGCCATCGCACACTGTTTTTTTTTTTTTTTTGGTTTGGGTTTTACGGCCCTTTCAAGATTATTTCACTCATATCGAGCCGATCGTTAATCATAGGTGGGCGAAAACCGGAGTACCCGGAGAAAAACCACCTGACCGTCCGTTGCAGAACTTGGTGTCTCACACGTGACCCGAGCGAGGCTCGAACCCACGGCGGTGAGAGACCTAATGACTAAGAGTCAGCGCTCTTATCCATTAGGCCATGGAGGCCCGTTCGCACACTGTTTAATTATAATAATGATTTGTTTGAAGATTGCAGCGTAGACTGCATCTATGTTTATTGTTTATTTGAGTCTCATCATGGTTAACATGTACATTTATACATTAAAAGAAACAGTAAATATTAAAATATACCATGTCATTCTAAACAGAATTATAAGAGACTATCACATGAAACTACATTACCAAACACACAAAAATAAATACAAGAAATGTACAGCCACTGTACAGTCAATCCACAGCCACACGATATACGCATCAATAATAATAATAATAAAGCACCACTGAGGGCGGAGGACATATGGCAGACCAATGTCTAAACAGCACGCCCCCGCCTCAGCAATGGTCAGTATCACACCTACCATTTGGCCGCATGGAAACCTAAAAACACGTAATAAAATCACGTTAACCCCCCAATACTGTCATCCAGAGTCGAGCTCCCATGTGATTGGACAGAGTCCCGCCAACAAGTCAACCCGGCCCAAGGTAACAGTATTACCTTTACTGCATATTAAAAGAAGACATATATGCGATTAACCGGCAATTAAATGTAAGCACAGTTAAGTGACATATTGCCCTAATATCATTTCAAGTCCCACCGAGATTACCGCATTGGTAATGAAAATGAAAACAATTTTACAGTTTGGTCATGTCTTCGCCAAAATGTATCGAAGTGATATAATGACCCAGAATACGAACTGAAAGAAAGTAGTGAAAAGAGAAAAACAATGAGAAAAAAGCGGTGAAAAAAGAGAGAAAACAAAAACAATGAGAAAAAAAAAGAAGAGAAAGGATCACTATTTAATAGTTCACAAATACTAGAAAAATGTATATATGATTGTAACGATTTCCCAAGTTTTGTTTATAGTACAGGTGAAGAAAGGACGTTTAGGTTTGAAATAAAACAAAATAATAATAATAATAATAATAATAAAAAAAAAAAAATCTTTGAAATAGGTTATGACAGTGACTTTAACATTCCCCAACAGTTATCGACATAGTATATCAACGCGGTACAACTGTTGGTTTTCTTTTGCCCCAGTGTAATACTTTGGCGTCGTGTTCAGCACCGGATGGCTCAGTGCGTTTTACTGTCGAGTCCCCACGCTTGGGTCAACTTGGCTTTAATTGTGACTCCTTTGTTTACCGAGTTGATTCACTGATTAGTTAGAATGCCTTACGCGGATGCAAACAAATACTTGTTTGAACCACAGTGAAAGTGAGGATGAGGGTTGGGACCCCGTAAAGTTAACTTAAAACCCACCAGTAATTTTTATTGACCGTACCAAGACGGTGCTTTTGCTGTGGTTCCTTCATGTTTTCTGTTGGTGATTCTGATTATATCCCTAATTATTACGTTTTTACGTTCATGATACTGACTCTCCCCCCACCCCACCCCTTATTTTGGTTGTTCGTTAATAGTTACGTTTGTCCTTCCAGTTTAATGTTTGTCATGCTGGTGATCATTCTGATTCTTTCCCGCATTATGTATATACATCACGGAAACACGCCTATATAATTTTCACCCATTTGAACCCCACTTTTATATAGTAAAACTGGGGTTTCCGGGGGTATACCTTATTTTTCTTATTTCTGCTCAAAATATAGATTGTAGGCACTTGTTAGAACCGCCTCATCGTACCTTATTTTTCTTATTTCTGCTCTAAAATATAGATTGTGGGTACTCGTTAGAACCGCCTCGATGAGAAGTCCCAAAAAATTAGAAGCTATGTCTCCAAAATGACCTAAATAGTGATGACGGGGACGTTACTCGTCAAATCAAACAATAAAAAACATGTATGTATGCAAAAAGTCGTATCAGGTTCCATATAAATGGCATTTTCAGATAAAATAAAAATATAGCGATGTTGTTTTCTTATTTGGGCTTAAAATAGAGTGTTTGTTTGTTTGTTTAATTTGAAGTTTAACGTCCCCGTCAACACTGTGAATGCCACTTTGGAGACGTTGCTTCCAATTTTGTGGAACTTTTACAAGACATTGAGATGAAATGACATCTCAAGCCCTGTCGCCCAATGAAACCAATAGGGTTTATAAGCATGGACGGGCCGACAAATTATTTGCCAAAATCGCGACAGAAGGAAGGGCGAGGATTGCAGCTGCGTAAAATCGATTTAAGCACCCCACCCCTCAAAGCCCAGTAAAATATGTTTCACTGACCGTTACAAGGCGGTTCTTCTGTTGCGATTTATTTTTGTTATGGTTTGTCTTTGAGTATTTGTATCGCTCATATTATTTTGTTTTGGATAGCCACTTGGCCATTATGTGGGAAAGTAACTGTCCTTTTGGCTTTTCGCTATTGATGTTTCCATTAGGGTCTAGTCATTTCATGTTTGTGTTTCTTTCCCTTTAGTGTCTCTCCTGGGTACTATGGGGTCCTGATCATTACCTTCACTTCTATTTTAAATCTTCTAAGCGGTTTCCCAATACTCATGTGCGGTGGGTTTCAGCTCTGCGCGGAAGCACCATGCAGCCCAATCTATTTCTCCAAGCCCCGATGGGCGGGGGCTAGATAGATACATGCAGGCGTGTTTTCTATTAATGCATGAGTATGACAATGGATATATTGTTACCATGTCGTAACCATTTTATCGCCTTTAATACCGAACCCCAAAACGGGACGCTGACAAGCAGTACAGGCCCGGATAAAGAGTTAAATCAGATCACATAAATCAGCCATTTTCCTAAATGAATGTCTAATAATAATCAAACTGACACCCCTTAATTTAACCCATTTTGAATTGGAAACCCCTAAACGGGTACCCTGGCAAACAGTGCAGGCCAAGATCAGACGACACCGAACGCGGCGTCTGATCAGGGCCTCCAATGTTTGTTAAAAGTTCATTCATTTTCCAAATGAGTTTGATAAAAACACAACCTGACACCCCTTAATTTTGAAATGTACTCCTGCTATATATAAGAGGAAGATTCCATTTGGTACAAAAAGGGTTAACTATTGACTCCTGCTACATCAAAATATAACTGGTGACGGAAGCTCGTATTGAGATAAAAATGACCTGCAATCACCACAAGAAGAAACACCTCTATCGACGTAAAAGGTAGAAATGTCGTCTAGAATAATATATTTAAAAGGACTGCTACTACTACTACTTTTACCACTACTACTGCTACTACTGCTGCATCTAATACTACTGTTGGTGTTGCTACTACTACTACTACTACTACTACTACTACTACTACTACTACTACTACTACTACTACTACTACTTCTACTACTACTACTACTGCTGCTACTACTACTACTACTACTACTACTACTACTACTACTACTACTTATAATAATAATAATAATAATACTGCTACTACTGCTACTACTACTACTACTACTACTTATAATAATAATAATAATACTGCCACTACTGCTACTACTACTACTACTGCTGCTTCTGCTGCTGCTACTACTACTACATTACAACCATTCTGCTACTACTATTGCTACTGCTACTACAACTACTACTACTACTGCTGCTGCTACTACTACTACACCATTACAATCATTCAGCTACCGCTACTGCTACTACTACAACATTACAACCATTCTACTACTGCTACTGCTACTGCTACTGCTACTACTACTGCTACTACTGCTACTCCTCCTCCTCCTCCTCCTCCTCCTCCTCCTCCTCCTCCTCATACTACTACTACTACTACTACTGCTGCTGCTGCTGCTGCTACTTCTACAACAAAACTACTACTACAACATTACAACCATTCAACTACGAGGACTGTTCAAATATGAATGCAAGTAGAACGTTTTCTCATGCACTAATGCGAAAATCACCTGGAAATAAATATCACAGCGTAGAAAAACATTTTACCTATACATTGATACCAAACCTGTTAAAATCCGTGCTCTTTAGCCATGTATATCGTTCGATAAACACTGTCTACTCTTGTATACTAATACACAACATGGTTGGAAGAAGGTCAGAGTACGCCGTTGAAATACTGTCCTATATTAAGAACGTTGTATTATTGGTATGCGGTGCAAAGACATTTTTGATGAAATATGTTCGGTTTATGGGCATAATGAAATGTCTTTTCCGACAGTTTTTCGTTGGTGTAAGAAATTCAGCTGAGGGCTAGGCTCAACAGAAGATGCACCACATGATCGTCGGCCGAAAAAAACAACACCTGCCAAGATGGTTGCTAGAGTGAAAGAAATAGTTGCTACCGATGTTCGATACACCGCTAGGCAAACAGCTAGTATGGTTAGCATCTCATTAGGAGCAGCTCATACAATTCTGAAACGGGATTTGAAAATGAGAAAGATCTGTGCTAGATGGATTCCCCGTCTGTTGACAGATGAGCAGAAAAAGACACGTGTCAGTGCGCCAAGAAGTTGCTTAAAAAAGTTTCCAAATTACAATGCACGGTCTTTCGCTAATGTCGTCACAGATGACGAGACAATTGGTTCCTTTTTTGAGCCAAAACGAAAGGTTCAGAACCAAATATGGGCAACAAAGTATTGCAAAAGACCATGCATTGTAAAGTGGACCATGAGCGTCAAGAAGGTAATGTATGCCATATTCTTTTCAAATTAGGGCCCTGCTGTTCAGGTTGCTGTGCCTAAAGGCAAATCTGTAAATGCGAATTTTTACAATAATAAAGTTCTTCGAAAATTGAAGAAATATTTCAAAGAACGAAGATCCGCAACTGGTTTGGCCAATGTCAGATTGCTACATGACAATGCGTCATCGCACAAGGCGTTCGTTGTGCAAGAGCATCTGAAGCAGAAAAAGGTTATTGAACTCCCTCACCCCCGTATCCCCCTGACCTTGCCCGTGTTACTTTTTTTTTTGTTCCCGCGGCTGAGAGAATACCTTTCTGGTCGAAAATTTGGACAGCGCAAACACCTCGGTTCTGCAATATTCCAGTGCCTTCATAGTTTATCTCGAAAAGACTACCAAAATGCATTCAATAATTGGATCAGAAAACGGAAAGTTTGTATATCTGTTAAAGGGGAATTCTTTGAGGGGACAAAATAAATTTTTCATCGAAATCTATCACGGAATCATTTTTATGTGCTTAGTTGCATTCATATTTGAACAGTCCTCGTACTGCTACTGCACTTCTACTTCTGTTACTACTAGAAAGAAACAAAGAAAGAAAATACGAAAGAAAATGTCATGAAAAAGCCAAAGCAAAGAAGATTTACTACATGCACTTATTAAACTGCCGACCTTGATAGCTCAGTCGGATACCCGTCTGACTGGTGACTTCTGGTGATCAGGGGGTCGCGCGGTTCGATACCTGCTAGGTCAGCAACATTCTTGCGTGGAGATTGATATTGAAATCTGTCAGTTTCTGGAGAAAGAATGTACTGGTTAACCGCTTTTATAGAAGTCTGTCAAGAAAAGTGTGACTGGGTAAATTTACCGGCTCGATATGACCTAAATAGCGTTGACTGGACCGTTATACTCCAAACAAATAAGCAACTATTTCTTATATGTTTCGTAACTAAACTACGTACGCTGGCAGCATAAAAATAACAAGACGTTTAATTCTGTGAGTACCAGAAACCCCTCAAGGGGTACCTAGACAAACAGTGCAGGCCCAGATCAGACGCCGCAGAACGCGGCGTCTGATCAGGGCCTACACTGTTTACAAAAAGTTTAGCCATTTCTGGAATACATTTTGAAGAAAACACAACCTAACACCCCTAAATTTCGAAATGGACTCCTGCTATATATAAGAAGGAAGATTCCATTTGATACAGAAAGGGTAAATACCTTCTTGGCAGCTGCACTTGGATAAATACCATCAATCCATGTCTGTATTGACTTAATAAACGGTATCACTTCATTAACTAAAGTCTGGTCAGTCATTGCGATAGATGTCCAAACTCCGGGACCAGCGACCACAAGCCCAGTGCTCAACACCCAGTAAAGAAATGTTAGGTACATCTAGATTTGTAGTGAAAGCTGAACGGAATGCATAACACTTAAAAAAAAAAAGAATTTATATTGCATTACGACATGATGTATTTGTATTGATTGGTGTCATTTTAAAGGCGAATGGTGACACCTGAATTCCGGTCCAAGGTCAAGCTGACTTTGATGCGACGTAGAAAACGCCGAATCGATTTCGCCATGGCGTTGGCCCTCTGTCTAGTGCTTGTTAGGTAGCATACCCAGCAGGCACTCAACGTTGAAGTAACATTGAAACAACGCTGAAAACTTTGTTACAACGTTAGTTTAACGTTGAGTCAACGTTTTGTGCCTGCAGGGTATTTTCTGATTTTTTACCGTGAAAACAACGTTTGTGAATTCCTGTTTCCTTTCCATTTAACAGAACATCTAGGCGCCTCATCTACCCTTAAGAGAAACAATTCAGCCCATAGGAGTTATTCGTTCGTTTCCCTTAGGAGTAGGAGCTATTTGACCTAAGGGACAATATATTTTGAAAGCGTATAAAATCACCTTTATTATTTGAATCAATCCGTTTATATCAAATGTTCTCCAAGACCACCAAAAATGATATTAGAAAACAGTGTATACCAGACCAGATGCCACATAAAGCGGCGATTGATCAGGGTCCATACTGTTTTGTTAAATAACAGGAACACGTATTTAATTCAACAGTGGGAAAAAGAAGGAGAGACCTTCCATCGAAGAGCGCTTATCTTAATCTGTTGTTTGTTCAAACTAACCCCGACAGTGAATACAATAATTTGCATACGTTTCACGGTAAATACGTTAGGTATTTTTAGCTTTGTGAGTTTCCGTAACTCAACTAGAGTAAATGATACCCGTATACGGTTTTTGAAAGTTCGAGTCCTCATCAGTGATATTTTTCTTATTTCTGCTCTAAAATATAAATTGTGGGTACTCGTTAGAATAGATTGTGGGTACTCGTTAGAACCGCCTCGATGAGGCGGTTCTACCGTGTACCCACAATCTATATTTAGGGTAGAAATAAGAAAAATATCACAAATTTATATCTTAAAATTTTCGCTTTTTCGACGTCAAAATTTACACTGTATTTGTATAGCGTGTTTACGTAATGTGTTTGCCGTACCTTTCGGTGTTTTTATTTTTTTATTTATTTTTCCCCATTGACAAACAGTGCAGACCCAGCTCAGAGATTAAGTACTGGGCCAAGTTGTGCAAAACTGTCGATGCCGTTTCCATATCGTTAAAACTTAGTTTAATATGGCAAATGTGCTAATATTTTTGCTGCAAAAATGTGAGAAGCTTTTGCATTTGCATAGCTGCTTACATTTTTTTTTTTCAGCAGAAATACCAGAGTATACGATATTCTACTTGTATATCATAACGCGCATCCGACTGAGATACCGAGGCCGGCGAGTCTTCGTTGTGAATTCTTAGGATAGCTTAGGGCCAAATGCTCCTTCATGCATCAAAAGAAGCCTCTGGTCAGAGACTATATGGATGCGCAGGCTGATTTGATTCTTCGCTGGGCGCGCATGTAAATTATAGGAAATGCTGTGCCCCGGTTGATAATTATTTGTAGTTCGAGTGTCAGGGTTAAGCTTATGAGTTAGCCAGAGTGGATTTAGATCTAGTTAAGTGGCTGTTGTTTGGTGAAGAGAGGTTGGCTGTTAAGCAGAGGTGTAATATATGGTAAAATGTTGTGGGGGAAATGATTGTGTCTGCGGACATGACGTGGCTGTTAAACAGAGGTGACCATCAGTGCAGGTAAATGCAAAGCAACTTTGTCAGAGACAGTGATGTTTTATTTTTATTTTGACATATATTGTTTAAAGCCATATCCACGTATATTTAGAAGATTTCCTTGTCGCAGTGAAATTCTTGTAGCCACTTGGAGAATGGAGAGTAGCTAACAACCGCCAAGCAGTGGTACTGAAAATATAGAAATAACGGATGTGTTAGCCCTTAAAGACGTCAATCAGAACAATTATCGTCTGCTTTGTTGTCTACTGGTCACTTTAAAATTCATTGTCGCAAACAGTGTGGACCCAGATCAGACTGTTGCTCTAGAGCAGTCTGATCAGGGTCCAAAACTCTCGTCTGAATGAATTAAATAAAGCTTTTGCAAGAAGTAGCAGCAGACGAAACACCAAGCAGACGACATTACAGATAGTGTTTCCTAATGTTTTATAGTTCACACAATTAAATATTAATAAAGAATAAATGAGCCAGCGCATGACAAAACCTACAATAAGACATGCGCCCAACGAAGACTCAGATCAGCCTGCGCATCCGCGCAGTCTGATCAGAGTCTTCGTTGTGCGCTCTAAGAATAGCTAAGGGCCCAATGCTCCTCCATGCAGCAAGAGACGTCTCTGGTTAGACAATACGGATGCGCAGGCTGATCGGAGTCTTCGATGGGCGCACATGTCTTGTTGTAGGTTTTGTCGTTTGCTTGATAAATTTTATTTCTCTAGAATTTGATGTTCAAAATTATCAAAGTTAGTAATTAACGCACTATTACAATTTTTAGCATTTAATACGGCAAAAATGCTAATATTTATGTTGAAAACTGTGAATAGATATTGCTTTTGCAAATGCAAAAGGTACTTACAGATTTTTTTTCAACAAAAATATCTGTGTATATCATAAAGTACTTGCTGAAATAGTTAACCTTTTTTTTTTTTTTTTCACGATTTTCTATTTCAAAAATTTCAATATTCCGCCATTAGTAAACGCGACGTCGTTATGAACGTTAAGGGGCGTTTGCTTATTTTATCCACTGGTGAATTACCGAATGAAACACATGACGTTAGTACATTTGAGACGCGACGTCATATGATAAAAAAAAATAAATAAATAAAAATGCTACCCCTAAGTGATCCTCATAATGTCTCCTGGCTCTTTTATAAACCCTCAGTGGCTCGAACTTCTCTAAAACAAATTTTGATGGTTTCTTGAGTGCTCTAGTCTTTTAACTTTAATTCAGTGACAGTCACGTGGGAATCGGCCGCTTAAAGCTACATTGCTAAGATTTTGGGTCGATTGAGAAAATCGATCCAAAGACTGCGGTTCAATACTAAACACCCTTCCTCCATGATTTTTGTCATATGATATCACTGATAGGGCTGGCTAATCGGAGCTAAAAAGATAATCGTTTATCATGCCTGTCATTGCGATCGATACTCGATTAGTAATCAATGAAGATTGTGTCATAATGTTACCGGTCTGGCTATCTGTCTGAGCAAGACTCCTACCATATGCTTTACTTTGCCATATGTATTTGAACAGACACACCTAAGCAAACAGTGTAGACCAAGATGAGACGCCACAGAACGCGGCGTCTCATCTGGGCCTGCTCTTTTCGCCACTCGTACAGCTATTTTAGGCGCAACTTTGGTTAGGCAATTGTTCTTACCAAATAATCGATTGCAAGCAAATCAGTAATGATAATCATTTTTGTGGAGTTTATCGATTGAATAATGGATTTTCCGATTAATCGTGCCAGCGATTTGTACGGATCACTGATTTGTACGGAATACCAGTCACGATTATTTAGACCTTAAAAAAGTGCGTTGATTTCATGGTGAACACGAAAACAAATGCACTCATATTGCAGAGATTTCGGTTGTCTCCCTTGGTAAAAACAGCTCGTGTATACAATCCACAAAAGAGAACTACATTTTATCACTTAGAATTTAATAACGCGGTTATCCACTATGTGCATTAATTATGCGAATCAGTTAGATTGCCCAGCAACGATATACGTACGACGCCCTTAACGACTTCGCATTTTCTAATGGCGGGATATTTCCGTGTTTGTAACAAAACCGTGAATTATTTGATTTACTGATTGATTGTTTTTGGTTTAACGACACGTCAACCCTTGTGAATCATTTTGTGTTGTCTCCCAGAGAAAGGGACTCGGAAACGAGATAGGAGATGATAGTGAGACACAGATGAGAAAGAGGAAAGTGAATAGAAGTGTAGAAATAGAAGAAAAAAAACTCTACCCTTACCGTTTGCAAGGACAGCAGGCCTTGTCCAACAACAAGCCAATATCAGTCGGGCGCCCCAGTGACATTAGATACATGTCACCTCTGCCTCACCAAACCACTCCCAAAATTCCCAAATCGTGAATAAAATGCGTTTTAAATGTCATATGATAAGTTGCTCATGAATTACTGAATTATTTAAATTCGTTGAGGAAAAGGTATAAAATGCGAGGCTTCCGTGCTCATGTATTATTGAATTTATTAAATGTGTAGAGGAAAAGGTATAAAATGCTCGGCGAAGCCTCGCATTTAAACCCTTTTCCTCAATTTGTTTTAAAAATTCAATAATAAATGAACACTTATCTGTTTACTTTACAGGAAAAGTACAGAAAGGTATGAAATTAGTCACCTTTTGTAAACATTTGCCGAAATATGTTCGATTTTCAGTTTAATGACCCACTCAGCACTATTATTTTCGTCGACTGCGCGACAGGCTGGTGATCAGGTGGTCGTAGATTAGATCTCTGCCGAGTCCGGCAATATTTTTAATGAAGATTGGTCATGAAATATTTTCTACGGTCATTATCTCCATACCGCTGCATGATTCAAGAAGGGCAGTTGTAAATTTCTGGCACTTTACTGATCTTTCGCACAGGATTGCCAGGAAAAGTGTAGTTAGTGTAACTGGCTGGCTGTATCTAAATAGTGTTGACTAGGACAGAAGACACAAACAAAAAAAAACAAACACCAACAACAAACCTAAAATAGGACTTTATCCCGTATGTCTTACCTAATAGCTCGAAGTTTATACACTGATCAGACTGCGCGTTCTTGCAGACTGATCTGAGTCAGACACTGATCATCCTGTGCGATCGCACAGGCTGATCTGAGTCTTCGCTGGAAGCACAGGTCTTATTGTAGTTGTTGCGCTGGCATAAATATTTTGATAATATAAAAGTAAAGTGCCCTCGCCCACCAAAGCTTGGTGGCCCCCGCCCATAGGGGCTTGAAGAAATATATGGGCTGTATGATGCTTCCACGCAGAGCTGAATCCGGCCCGCACACGAGTACTGGTAAACCGCTTAGAGTATCTGAGCCTGTCCAGGAACCGCGGTGCGAGGCGGACCGTCCCTGCTAATAAACCCTATTGGTTTCATTTGGCGACAGGGCTTGAGATGTCATTTCATCTCAATGTCGGGTAAAAGTCCCACAAAATTGGAAGCAACGTCTCCAAAATGACCTTTACAGTGTTGACGGGGACGTTAAACCTCAAATCAAACAAACAAACCACCAAAGCTTGGAGAAATGGTGCTTCCGCGCTCAGCTGAAACCGAAGGAACTTTTACTATCATCACGAAAACACGCCTATATCATTTTGACCCCCCCCTTGAACCCCACTTAAATATAGTAAAACGGGGGTTTCCGGGGGTATACCTTATTTTCTTATTTCTGCTCTAAAATATAGATTGTGGGTACTCGTTAGAACCACCTCGATGAGGCGGTTCTAACGAGTACCCACAATCTATATTTTGAGGAGAAATAAGAAAAATATCACAATTTTTCCATCATAAAATTTTCATTTTTTCGGCGATAAAGGTGGCAATGTATTTGTATAGGCGTGTTTGCGTAATGTCCCTATTTTACAATGCACTTTTACAATTCCCTATTTATATATATCCATAACTATTTATGGCTATCAATAATTATTTATGGATATCCATAATTTGAATTAATGATATTCATAATTCGAATTAAGGATAGCCATACATCGATCTGAATTATGGATATCCATATATCGAATTATGGTATCCATTATTCGATTTATGGATATCTATAATTCAAATTATGGATATCCATAGATCTGTCGAATCATGGATATCCATAATTAGATTTATGGATATCCATAAATCAAATAATGGATATCAATAGTTTTATTTATGGATATCAATAATACAGATCGATTTATGAATATCCATAATTTGTATTATGAATATCATTAATTCGAATTAATATCCATAATTCGGTCCATTTATGGATATCCATAATTCGATTGTGGATAACTATAATTCGAAGTATGGATATCCATAAATCAGTCGATTAATGGATATCCATAATTCGAATTATAGATATCCATAATCGAATTATGGATATCTGTAAATCGGGCTGAATTATGGATAACCATATTTCGAATAAAAGATATCCATACTTCACCAAAAAAAGAATTTGGTTCCAGTCATTATTTATTGGAGTTATTTGCCAAGACGAATTATGGATATCCATAAATCGAATTATGGATGTCGAAAAATATGGATTAAATAGTAAAACTGCACTCCATAAGAACTTGAGTCCTGATATACCGTATATGTCTAAGCCTGTCCAGGAAACGTGGTGAGAGTAGGAACCTTCCTTAAACCCTATATAGAGGTGTGTTTGGGCGGTAGGGCTTGAGATGTCATTTCATCTCAATGTCGGGTAAAAGCCCCAATCGGAAGCAACACTTTATAATCCCACAAAACTGAAAACTTTCAGGGACATGGATAGAGTCATTTTAAGATTAGGCTAAATCTTGTCCCTCTAAATTTATATGGACAAAGAGATTTTAAGCTTAGTCAAAAGTTTTGTCCAAAAAGAAGTCAGGGACAAAGACTAAGCCCATCTCTGAAACTCTACCGATTACCCAAGGCCTAACCTAGCCTAGTCAAGGTTAGATAAAGCGGTGTAACTTTGGGGACAAAAAAAAACAAACTTATAGAGCGTCCCCATAATTGTGACCTTATACTTTTGTCCCCAACGTGCCGCCCTATACCACCAATGTATCCAAAATGACTTAAATAGTGTTGACGGGACGTAAAACCTCAACACAAACAAACAAAATATAACAGTAAAACATACCCAGTCACTGGATCCGTTCCGACCCCAAAATCGAACTCTGTAAAATGTCCCAAAGAATTCCTGAAAACAAATACATAGAATGAATAGAGATTCTACAATCTGCTGACACAAAATTATGATATTAAAATGGTAATTTTAAGCAATATTTACACACTAGAACAGAAATTATTCCTATAATTACTTCCAGTTTTTGGCAGTTGAGTTAAATCTGACTGTTTAATAGAGGGACTTTACATTAAGTTATGCATCTGCTGGATGGAGGTGAGAGGTGGTTGCTAAGGATAGGTTTCGAATATAGCGAAATGCCTGAAGGAAATATTGTGGTAGCTGATTAGAGATGGATGCTAAACAGAGGAGGCGACGGTTACTGGAGGTTTTACTGTATATTCTAACACAGCGCGCCTATATAGGCAATGGAAAACAACTGTGTTTTATTCTGCAACAAATCACAGCTCGGAAGAGCGTGACGAGTGACGTCATTAAAACTGCAAAGTTATGACGTCACTAGTCGATTTCCTTGACGTTGGACGGTGTAGCGTCATTTTCTCGCATCGACAACGTTAGAAAAGGATGTAAATGCATGTGTTTCAGTCGATACTTTTAGCGGGATTTCTTCTAACAATGGCGGAAAGTTGTGAGAATTTGGAGGAAACAACGGCATTATTGCCGAGTTTCAGCGTGTTAGAATCGAAATAGATCAGCTCTAGCTAGTGATTTGTTAGGTAATAAATCACAGTTTGTCGGTCAGTTGTAAGTAGACAAATCACGCGCGCTACGCGCTCGTGATTTGTCTACTTTACAACTGACCTCCAAACTGTGATTTATTACTCAACAAATCACAGCTAGAGCTGATCTATTTCTTAAGCTAAAAAAGAATTTCTTAAGGGTTTACTTCATGCGGACTGAACAAATTATTTGTCTAAAACGCGACGGAAGTAAGGGCGAGGATTGTGGCCACGTAAAATCGATTTAAGCGCCCCCTCATCCCCCCCCTCCCCCCAGTGAAATTCGTTTCACTGACCGCTCCTAGGCGATTCTTCTGTCGCGGTTTATTTTGTTATGGTTTGTCTTTGAGTGTGTTTATCGCTTATATTATTTTGTTTTGAATTACCAATTGGCCATTTTGTGGGAAAGTAACTGTTCTTTAGGCTTTCTACTATTGGTGTTCCCATTAGAGTCTAGTTGTTTCATGTTTGTGCTTCTTTTCCTTTGCTGTCTCTGATGGAAGCTGTGGGTTAATTCTATCGATTCCTAATCATTGCCTTCTCTTCTATTTTTCTTCAGACAGTTTAGAGCTAGAATTGGTCTTATCAGTCATCTTATAACACACACAATTCCAACAATTCTCGAAGTGATGAAGATTGTGCATTATTAGAAATGACAGACGAACTATTATTATTGACGTATGGTTTAACATGGAAGTACAGCCATAAGTCACCCACAATGCAGGATGACCTTTATACGAGAATCAGTCAATAAAAATACTTGTTTTTGGGTGAGATCGATCTCTTCTTTTTCGATGTAATTGCCCTCCAGAATGATACACTTGGACCAACACTGTTCCAGTGCCATCAGCCCAGAACTGAAGAAGTCAGGTTCCTTGTCTCTGACCCACTCCTCAACTGCCGCCACGACTTCTACGTTGGACCGGAAATTACGTCCACAGATATCCTTTTTCAAGTTTGGGAATAGGAAATAGTGAATATGAGCTAAATAGAAGTGAAAGCAATGACCAGGACTCGATACAATTAATCCATAGCTCCCATCAGAGACACCGAAGGGAAAGAATCACAAACATGAATTAACTAGACCCTAAAGGAGTTACCAATAGCGGAAAGCCAAATGGACAGTCACTTTCCCACAAAATGGCCAATAGGTTATCCAAAACAAAAGTATAAGCGATACACATACTCAAAGACAAACCATAACAAGAATAAAATGCGACAGAAGAACCGCCTTGGAACGTGTTTGAATTCCCCAGGCCACAGTTTAACTTGTGCATACAATGGTGCAGAAGACCCATAAACATTGGTACACTCGCAATGTATTTCCTGACCTGTTTTCCCTTTCAAATACAAGTACCGAATTACATTGACGAAAAGATTGCTTTTACATCACTAGCAATGTTCAATGAAACAAGACATGAAATCCTGGTAGCTCGTTCAAATGCAAAGGCAAATTGAATAGGCTGGTTACTTTTTGACTTGCCCTCGTATTTATGCAACAAGAAATATAAGCTTTCACATGAAGAAAATGCGACCCATAATAAGTATAAGCTTTCACACAAAAAGAGGCCCATGTGCAAAGCTCTTGCACATAATTGCTATCACATTTGTACAAGCTCATATATTCTTTTCTGTTTCCTTCCCTTTGGTGTCTCTGATGGGAGGTGCGGGGTTATTGTATCGATTCCAGACCATTGCCTTCACTTTTATTTTTCTTAAGTGGGCACCGTAATTGCACTCGTTAAAACCGCCATATATTGAGGCGGTTCTTACGTGGGCACAGTAGTTGTACTCGTTAGACCCACCATATTGAGGTGGCTCATACAAGCACCAACACTCTATTTCAAAGCTCGAATAAGAAAAAAGTTTACAATATTTTTTTTTATCTGAAAAGCCGTTCATATAGAACCTGCAATACTTTTTTCTCATATATATGCGTGTTTTTTCTAGTATTAATGCATGAGTATGACAGTCGATATATAGTTACCATATTTAACGCATAGCAATCATTTTATCGCCTTTTATGCGGAAACCCCCAAAACGGGACACTAACAAGCTGGGGCCAGTTGATCAAAACTAACGATGTCGTTAGTTAACGTATCGTTAAAATTTTGATCATTAAATATGGCAAATATGCTGAAATTTTTGCTGAAAGCTCACATTTTTTTCAGCAAAAATACCAAAATTTACGATATTGTACTTGCTAGAAGAGTTAACAATATGACCACTAACGAGCTCGTTAAGCTAACGATGCTTTGAACAACTGGCCCCAGAACGCGAAGTATAATCAGGTCCTTCATTATTTGGAACACAAATCAGCCATTTTCCTAAATGAATTTCTAACAGCAATCAGAATGACACCCGTAAATTTAATAATTGACTCCTGCTATCTATAACTAAAGACGGAAGTTTTATTCAGATAAAAATGACCTGCAGTCACTACAAAAAGAGGCACCACTACCATACGGATGACCTCTACCGTTTTCAAAGAAGTCATACTCATGATTTTATGTCATACCCATAAAGCACTACTACTACTACTACTACTACTACTACTACTACTACTACTACTACTACTACTACTTCAACTACTGTTGCTGCTGCTCCTGCTGCTGCTACTGCTTCTACTACTAATGCTATTGTTGTTGATGCTGCTACTACTGCTGCTGCTGTTGCTACTACTACTACCACTACTACTACTATACAGCTACTACAAAAACTTTACCTACTACAACATTAAAACAATTCTACTACTGCTACTACCACTTCTACTACTATTACTACTACATGTAGAAAGAAAGAAAGAAAGAAAGAAAAAAAATGTCATGGAAAAGCCAAAGCCAATATTGATTTACTATATGTAAATATAAAATTGCCGACCTTTGTAGCTCAGTCGGGTGCACGTCTGACTGGTGACTCTGGTGATCAGTGGGGCCTGATATGTCAGCAAAATTGAATATCTGCTGGTTTCTGGCGAAGGAGTGTGCATGTACTGGTGTATAATAGAAGTGGAGGCCATGATCAGGAATCGATACAATCAACCCACAACTCCCACCAGAGATACCAAAGGGAAAGAAACACAAACACGAAACAACAGACCTTAATGGAAACATCAATAGCGGAAAGCCTAAAGGACAGTTACGTTCTCACAAAATGGCCAATAGGCTATCCAAAATAATATAATATAAGCGACACAAACACCCAAAGGCAAACCATAACAAAATAAACAGTGACAAAAGAACCACCTTGGAACGGTCAGCGCAAACGAATTCCACTGGGGGCATAAATCGATTTTACTCGGCCACAACCATCGCCCATTACTTCCGTCGCGATTAAGACAAATAATTTGTTCCGTCCGCATTGAGGCCTACTAACTCATCAGTTCAACATCTGCATGAACACAAAAATAAAACAACCACAGAGATGAAACAACTGTGAGGACTCGACAGCAAGAAACCACTGAAATGCTGGAGAAACAGAAAACCAACAGTTCGACTCCGATGGGCCAGACCATAGACAGAGCATCAGGTACCAACCAGCATAAGCCTTAATGATCATTGCCTCCACTTCTACTTTACGCTGGAACCGTCATAGAATCTGAGGCCTGACAAGACTGCCAAGAAAAATGTAATCAGGCAAACTGACCGCCTCGATATGACCTATATAGTGTTGTCTGGACCGTTTTACTCCAAACAAATAAGCCAACAGAAAACTTATACTTATATGTTTCGTAACTAAAAGAAAACTATTACTTAATACAGTAAAATTCCGCTATTAAGACCTAAAATTAAGACTAAATCTGCTTTTAGAAGCATATTTAGTAGGCCGTAGTTATCTTTCTCTGTCTTTTCTGCACACAATGTCCTCTGGTCAGGGACCACCTTTGGGACTGTTCAAAAGTGGTCTTATAGACCACTTTTGAACCGTCCCAAAGGTGGTCTTGATATATGTTTCGTAACTAAAACTCTCCATCTCACCGAAAATGTCAGAATTAAAATGACAAGAAGTTTAATACCTTCTTTGCAGCTGTACTTAAAGAATGAGTCTCAATCCATGTCTGTAGAGACTTAATGAACGGCATCACTTCATTAACAACAGTCTGGTCATTCTTTGCAATAGGGGTCCAGGCACCGGGACCTGCTACCACAAGTCCAGTGCACAACACCAAGAAAAGAAATGTTCGGTACATCTGGATTTGTAGCGACAGCCGGACTGAATGCATAAAACTTTTAAAAACTGTATTTATATTGCGTAACGTCGGCATGATATATTTGTATTGATATTTGTACCACGCTGATGTAATCTTTAAGGCTAATGGTGACACCTGACCGGCTGATAAGGAATGTCAGTCCAAGTCAGCCTGACATCGATACGACGTCGAAAGCGTCTTATCGATGTCGACCTGACGTTGGTCCGCTGTCTAGTGCTGTCTGCCGGTGCAGCATATTTCTGTAAACAACGTTTGTGAATTCATGCAAAAGCCCAGCAACAATTCGACCCACAGGAGTTATTAATTTGTTTCCTATATTTGACATAACCAAGCAGGCACACGTCGCTAGGGCAACGTCAAATCAACGTCGGTGCAACGTCATGACGTTGCACCGACGTCGATGTGACGTTGCATAAACGTCATGACGTTGTACCGACGTTGATGTGACGTCACAATTACGTCATGTGCCTGCTGGGAAGGGACAATACCTCTCTTGAATGTGTATATGATCACATTAATTATTTTAATCAACCCGTTTATGTCTAATGTTCTCCAAGACCTGCAAAAATGACATTAGAAAACAGTGTATACCCAGATCAGATGCCATATAAGGCGGCTAATGATCAAGGATCAAACTGTTTTGTTAAATAACAGGTATTTCAATCTCATATATTTCAAAGGGGCCTATCTTGAACAGTGTGAAAGAGGAGAAGAAACCTTTCATCGATACATAGGCAAAAAGGGCGCTTATCTTCATAGGCGGCATGTACAACACTGTGTTATGCACAATAATTACATGCAGAAGGTTGCCTACAAGTCTGAGTCGCAACATGCACAGAGATATGTTCAACAAGAACCAGATGAGAGGAGTATTGGTCGTGATTGATTGATTTTCACTTGATGACAAGCGACACAAGCGGTGACTTCATCAGTCCGGTAGGAACATCAAGAATACGTGAGAAAAACACATGCAACATGAATTCTATATAAATATAGCATGCTTACTGTTCTGTCCACCGGCAAACATAGATGCTGGCAGCATAATGTTTGTCCTAAATTGAAACTGTAAGACTGTGATTAGTCTTCTCGTTTGTAAATGCAGTCAAATTTGGAAGTTAATGTTGTTGAAATATTGGACTTTAGTTCTACAATATTTTCAGGTGTTTCATCCTGGTCGATTTATCTCTGCATACCTAGCAATAGCAGAACTCTTTATTTTTTTAAACCTCTTATTTTATGCTTGTTTCTCTTTCTATGTAACCTATTCGGTGAGTCACATTATTGTTCAGTTGTGTGGATTAAGACACCAGTTACATGTTAGAACAATTCTATTGGATCTGTTTTAATTATGTCCTAGTGTCGTGACAAATCTCAACAAACCCCGAAATCCGATGGCAGAAATTTAGTTCTTTTGTCAAATTTTTGGAAAAGATCTACTATTTCATATTAGCAAATTAATAATGCGACAGAGCAAATGTTACAATATTTTCAGTCTCGGTAAGTTTAAAGGGTGTCCCCATGACAATGAGTCAAACTTAGGCGGCCAATACCAGTTTACCAACGTCCACACCTAGCAACGTAACATGTAACTATAGTACTTACTAAGAAAACTTTGCTGGATGAAATCGGAAAAAAACTCAGTTGGCTGATAAGTTTCTTTAGTTTATTTCATTGCGTGTCAACTGCTGCTTAGCAGTTTGATCGTCTGTCGTCAAATTCATGATTTGGTTGTGTACCCCAACGAATTTTGCAGTTTTTATGATGGAATTTTATACAAATATAACAGCAGTTTGTGACTAGTTGGCAGTGAAACGTGGTTGTGGATCTTATAAGTTGATTTTTTGGGGGGTTGAAATGTTGTGATGGAAACATTCAGTTGAGAACGGTTGTAAATAGTTGATATTGTCATGACAATTAAACAAACTGTTAATTTTTAACAGGGTTGCTTCCCTTATACTGTAAATGCATTTTTGTGTCTTTTGACCTTTTGGAAGTTAACACGCATGCGTGTTACATACCAATTTGCTTTTATTGTAATAATCTTTCGCAGAGGTCTGTTCGCTCGTCAAGAAAATCCACCCTGCTCAGCCTCCTTGTAATAATTTAATTCAACCGAGCGGATAGGTAATGTGTGATAGGGGGAATGTAGTGTTGTTTTCTGCTGTGTGTTTGCCTTCTATTACAAGTGTTCTATCCAACAGCATCAGTAGTAAATTCTTCGCCTGTCATGACGGTTATCAAGTTCATGTAAAAGGACAGCGTCAAGTACAGCGGCATGTGCTGAAGATGGCGTCCCCTCACTGGCGAAAGTTGAAAATTTAGTCGAAAAAAAAAAAGCTCAGTTTGCCACTGGTAAGAATCGAATAAGATTCATTAGTTTATTTCATTGTGTGTCAACAGTTTGATCGTCTGTTGTCAAAATTCATGATTAAGATGTGTACCCCACCGAATCATGCAGTTGTTTCAATGGAATTTTATACAAAAAACAAAACAAAAAAAAAACAGCAGTTTGTGACTAGTTGAAAGTGAACCGTGATTTTGGATCTTATAAGTTGATTCATTGAGTTGATATGTTGTGATTGAAACATTCAGTTGAGAACCGTTGTAAATAGTTAATATTGTCATGCCAATTAAACAAACTGCAATAACCGTCATGGCCAAATTAAAGCCAACATTGAATTAAATTGGTTTAAAGAAAATTGGGTTAGTTATTTGTTTTTTATTCAAATTCTCAATGCTCGAAAAAAATAAGTTATGGTATATATCATCATGAAAACACGCCTATATAATTTTGACCCCCTTGAACCCCACTGTTATATAGTAAAACTGGGGTTTACAGGGGTACACAGTATTTTTCTTATTTCTGTCCTAAAACATAGATTGTGGGTACTCGTTAGAACCGCCTCGATGAGGCGGTTCTAACAAGTACCCACAAACTATATTTTGAGCAGCAATAAGAAAAATATCCCAATTTTTCATCTTAAAATTTCTAATTTTTGGCCAAAAAATGGCAATGTATTTGTATAGGTATGTTTTCATAATGTTGGTTCCGCTTTATAATAAAATTCAGGTTATGCTTTTCGATATTGATGGATTGATTTGAGGTTTAATGTCCCCGTCAACACTATATAGGTCATTTTCGAGACGTTGCTTCAAATTTTGTGGGACTTTTGCCCGACATTGAGATGGAATGACATATCAAGCCCTGCCGCCCAAAGAAACCAATAGAGTTTTATATGCATGTATGGTCCGACTAGCACCACTTTGCCTGGGCAAGCTTAGATCCTCTAAGCGTTTTACCAGTACTCATGTGCGGACGGTTTCAGCTCTGCGTGGAAGCATCATGCAGCCCATCTATTTCTTCAAGCACCGATGGGCGGGGGGCGGATGCTTTTAGATAACGGAGTGGCTGTTTACAAACTTTTGTCAGTAGCCAATATACGTTAAAATGCCTATTGACAAACGTTTGTAAATAGCCAATATACGCTAAAACGGCTATTGCCAGACGTTTGTCAATAGTGATTTTTACGTGCAATCGCTATTGTCAAACAGTCTTCTATTTGAAGAAAGATATAGCAGGTTGCGGACCAGCAGAAGGTTATTATTAAAGCGCTCAAGCAATTTTAACCAATATTTATTTGCATGCAATTTTTTTCATGTGCAAGTGCTCGTTATAAATAAGAAAAATGTAACAAATATCACACTGGTGCATATCAAAAGGGTCTGTGCTGTATTGCGTTAGCAAAAAAGAAGTATTTGTTTGTTTGAATTGAGGTTTAACGTCCCCGTCAACACTGTAAAGGTCATTTTGGAGACGTTGCTTCCAATTTTGTGGGACTTTTACCCGACATCGAGATGAAATGACATCTCGAGCCCTGTCGCCCAATGAAACCAATATGGTTTATTAGCATGGACGGTCTGCCTCGCACCGCGGTTACAAAAAAGAAGTAAAGGCAACGATCGGGAATCGATAAAATTAACCCACAACCCTATTTGCAAAACATTTTAAAATAGAAGTGAAGGCAATGAGCAGGAATCGATACAATTAACCCACAGCTCCCATCAGAGACACCAAAGGGAAAGAAACACAAACATGAAACAACAGACCCTAATGGAAACATCAATAGCGGAAAGCCAAAAGGACAATTTCTTTCTAACAAAATGGCCAATTTGCTATCCAAAATAAAATAATATAAGCGACACAAACACCCAAAGACAAACTATAACAAAAATAAACCGCAACAGAAGAACCGCCTTGGAACGGTCAGCGAAACGAACTCCACTGGAGGTGGGGTGGGGGGGGGGCTTAAATCGATTTTACGTGGCTACAATCCACGCCCTTACTCCCGTCGCGATTTAGACAAATAATTTGTTCAGTCCGCATGAAGGCCTCCTAACTCAGTGGAATTCGTTTCCTCTGACCGTTCCAACGCGTTTCTTCTGTCGCGGTTTATTTTTGTTATGGTTTGTCTTTGGGTGTTTGTGTCGCTTTGAAATAAAATACATGATTGCTTGAAATTCAGAACTACGGTGTGACTGTGGAAAACGTAAATATATTTAAGTATCAAGTGGATAAATGACTCTTTCAAAGAACGGTATATAGTTTGTGTGTATTTTATTCCGGTTCTGAAAACCGTGGATTTAAATAAAGTTTAAATATAGAGTAAAGTTACTTTTGGGAAATAAACAATGATAACAGTATATAATAAAAATAAAAAATGAGTTCCTTTAAGAGCAATGAAAACATTCATAAGAAAGAAGATGGGTCATACTACGTAGTTTCGGCTAATAAAGCCTCATCAGTGACCCTGTAATGATCAGGCAAAGAAAGCCATAGGAAACATACTGCAAATTTGCAAATTTCGAATAGGCAGTCGATACAAAGACTGATATAAATCAAATTGGGGTCCAAAAAATTAAAAACCTGTCTAGAATATAAGTCTAAACCAAAAGTTTATTTCTGATTTCTCAGAATATTCACGCTGATCTCAAAGGACCAAAAGTAAAATATAAACTACACTATGGTTGATGTACGGGGAGACGTTTTACGGCCGCCACACGGCACAACACCAGCTGCAGTGAAGTCAAATAAAAATCAAAAATGAGTTCCTTTAAGAGCAATGAAAACATTCGTAAGAAAGAAGATGGGTCATACTACGTAGTTTCGGCTAATAAAGCCTCATCAGTGACCCTGTAATGATCAGGCAAAGAAAGCCATAGGAAACATACTGCAAATTTGCAAATTTCGAATAGGCAGTCGATACAAAGACTGATATAAATCAAATTTGGGTCCAAAAAATTAAAAACCTGTCTAGAATATAAGTCTAAACCAAAAGTTTATTTCTGCTTTCTAAGAATATTCACGCTGATCTCAACAGTTCTAAGGCGGTTCTTCTGTCGCGGTTTTTTTTTTTATTTTTGTTATGGTTTGTCTTTGAGTGTATGTATAGCTTGTATCCTTTTCCTTTGGATACCCGAATGGCCATTTTGTGGGAAATTAGCTGTCTTTTTGGCTTTCCGCTATTGATGTTTCTATTAGGGTCTAGTTATTTCTTGTTTGTGTTTCTTTCCCTTAACTGTGGCTTAATTGTATCGATTCCTGATCTTTGCCTTCACTTTTATTTCGAACGGTCTGCAGCGTTAATCATTGTTTCGGAGTGGGTGTGGGTGGTTGAATTGATGTTACAGGATCCAAATCTACACCCTAGATTCAAATGTAATTATAAACATACAAAACCATTGGCTCAAATAAAGGTAACAGAACAACATATATAAAGAACATACACAACGGAAAGCAAAGAGACAATCTCTCTCTCTCTTTCTCATCTCTCTCTCATGTCTCTCTCTCTCTCTCTCTTCCCCAACAAGGTGATACCGATGCTATGTAAATATGTAAACAGAAATGACAATGTATCAAGGAGGACTTAACATGTTTGATTAACATAAGATCGACCGCTTTTGAATGGTCAGCAACTTTAACCACGGGGTGGGAAGGGGATTAAATTGATTTTATTGAGCCCTCATCTTCAGTCTTGGTTCAAATATTGTTAAAAATACAAAAGTTCGGCTCACATAGAGCCTCTTAAAACCAGCTAAACCGCATCAGCCACTAGTTAAACGTATTTTATCGCCTTTCAGAACAGCAAATAGGGCTGGGCCACAAGTTCTACCAACATTAGTTACTGCATAATCCACGGCATCAGCCACTCCACCCATTCATCCACGGCTTGCTTTCAGTGAGGACTCCTAGTTTTATGCACAATTAATTAAGAACATTTGTGTAAGGTTCAAACATGCCTCATTATCTGGCCCATTATGTAAAAGTACTCTGCGTGAATGCTTTGTGGAAAGTTTTTAAAATTGTTAGCCCTTTCACAACTGAATTTCTGAGGTGGGCTCTTATACCGTCGATATCGGGATGCCTCCATGCTTTTAAGTAGGTGTTTCACATGTGTTGCTAAACAAAATGAAGCAAGTGTAAATCATAATAAGAAGGCTCATTATGAGGCGTCTCATCAGGAACCAAACTGTTTGCATACGTATCTGTACCCAGTTACAGGGTTGAAGTGGTTGTTTTCTCTATAAATGTTTGCACTGAAAACATGACAATACACGCATGTTGTCATAGACAGCTACATCATAGTCAGCTGCATCTTTTTAAATTTATTGTCTGTTTATATACAAGGGCTAGCTCATGAGAAAATGTTACTAATCGTAAAAGTGACCAGCGAGGGCACAGGTGAGTCTGCGCTTAAGCCAAATCTCACCAGAGCCTTTACTATTCACAAACATGTAGATGTCACCTGGAGGTCGCTCCACGCAATGAGTATGTGTTTGGAGTTTGGAATTCGATTTTGCCGATAGTGTGTATAGTGGGTTGGCATAACGCTAAACCGAATTCCAAACACCAAACTCCAAGCCGTCTTCACAGACTTGCACGCAAGCAGTAATTATATGCATGATGCATTTTATATGAGCCGAGGCATTGCATTTCCAACAAGTTCCATGTTCGCCCAGCAAAGAATCACACCAGCCGGTGCATCAATATAGTCTGACCAGAGACACCTCTGTTGCTGCATGAAGGATCATTGGGCCCTTAGCTATCCTTAGAGCGCACAACGAAGACTCTGATCAGACTGCGCGAATGCGCAGGCTGATCTGAGTCTTCGCGAGGCGCATATGCAAAATCTTGTGCCCCGGCTCAAGTTGCTGTGCATACGCATTTGACAGTACATGCGAAGGATCCATTTCTCATCAGACCATAGATCGGCTCAAATAATATTTAAGGCGAATGGCGGCATCACGGAGGGAAGATACTTTTGCACCATATGATTAATCCCCTCCCCTTTCGCGGAGATGAAACACGTACTCTGAAACAGTCTCAAGAGGATTCAAATAAAGACAATAAATACATTTTTTTTTTCTCATCGGCCCCTAGGTCGGCGAAAATAATATCTAGTGCCCCCACCAATCAGGGCTTGAAGAAGAAGATTGGGCTGCAGGGTGCTTCCTCGCAGAACTTAAACCGCCTGAACGTGAGTACAGCAGGTCTAAGCCTGCCCAGGAGAAGTGGTGAGTCGGAACTCTTCTTAAGCGGTACTGATTTCTTGGGGAGGTAGGGCTTGAGATATCAATTAACCTCCATGTTGGGTAAAAGTTCCACAAAATAGAAGCAACGTCTCCAAAATGACCTTAATAGTGTTGTCGGGGACATAAACCTCAAATGAAACAAACAAATAATATCCAAAGCGAATGACGGCATCACGGACGGGGAGTATGATTTACTTTTATAATATGTACTCAGAAAGAATAATACCACTATATTACATGCATATCAGCGAAATACTATGATGTCTACCAGACATAAACTTGATATTTTATTTTTTGCTAACGTCACGTGAACAAGTTCGTGAGATGAAAACCCCTCTAAACCCCACTTTATATAGAGAAAACTTGGGTTTAATTGGATATACATTATTGTTCTTATTTCTGCTTCAAGACTTAGGTTGTGGGTACTCGTTAAACCGCCTCAACGAGGCGGTTCTAACGAGCACCAACAACCTATGTTTGCAGTATAAATAAGAAAAAATTCAAGGATTTTCCCCAGAAAAGTAGCCATTTTGAAGTTGTGAAAATGCACTATGTCTTACGGTTGTAATATCGTAATGAAGAAGAAATATTTCCTCTTAGCCGCGGAAATAAATCTCTTTGGCTGGAACTACTTTATGCACAAGATATAAGATACCGCTTTTTGCAGTGAAATCGTTATAGTCAAACGCGGGAAAGTTTCACTCACGTCGACGTTATTCATGGCGTCATTAAAATGGCGTCTGGGAAGATAATAACAGGCGTTCAGAATGCGTAACGTTTTAGTTGATGCAACACTAATTCTGATTCTGAGTGAAACAAAAGAAAACATGGATACGATCACTGAATAGGAAGTACGTTTTTCTTTCTTTAATCTCGCAGTTTAGTTGTTTTATCATTGAAACACTTTGTTTCTTCTATTTTTGTTCAAAACTGTCAGCGCTTTCAAAATGTCGCCCCTCCATTTCTCCTTCCACCCAGCTTCTGTAAAACTACGCTGATTGAACCGTTAACATGAGATGTAAACAGTCAACTGAACGGGAAATCAGATTCAAAATTCAAGATCCAAACTGTCCCAATAGTCTATGGAAGTGCATGTAATATACAGATTATTCATTTCTTCTTTTTATTAACCTCGGGAGGTAAAACAATCCGTTTCTTTATCGAATTGTTTTACCTCCGTCGGTTTATATATCCCGTATTTCAAATAGGAGAATGAATAATCTCTATATATTACATGTATAACAGAGAAATTCCATGAGTTATATCGGACATAAACTTGATATTTTCCTTTTTGCTAAGAAGAAAAATTTCCTCTTTGCCGGGGAAATAAATCTTTGTAGCTGGAACTTCTTTTCGCACAAGATACAAGGTACTACAAACGCAGAAAGTTTCAAACACGTCGACTTTATTCACGACGTGATATCAATGGCGACTGAAAAGATATCAACAGACATTCAGAATGCATTTCGTTCGAGTCGGAAGCAACGTTGAAATAAAAAAAAAAAGTGGAGGCAATGATAGTTTATCTGGACATAACTACTGAATGAGGGATACGTTTGGCTATCGTTCTCTCGCATTTTTAAATGTTTTATTACTATAATAATTGCATTTATTCTGTTTTATTTCTATTTACATCAGAAGCGCTTTCAAGATGGCATCTATACAGCTTTTGTTTCAGTCAGCGCCCACTACCTTTTTCATGGACTGCCAGTGCAATATCTCCGTGAACACAAAAAATCAAACAACCACAGAGATGAAACAACGGTGAGGACTCGACTACAATAAACCACTGAAATGCCGGAGCAAAAGAAAACCAACAGTTAGACTCCAATGGGCCCAACCAGAGACAGAGTATCAGGCACTAAACAACGATGTATTGAATTAGATCGCTCTAATTCTCAGTAAGCATTTAAGCTTGAACCGTCATAGAATCTGAGGCCATGACCCACCGGCGTGCAATTAAAGAGTAAAGCAAAATAGAAGTAGAGGCAATGACCAGGAATTGATACAATTTACCCACAGCTCCCATCAAAGACACCAAAGGGAAAGAAATACAAACATGAAGCAACAGGCCCCAACGGAAAAGCCAGTAGGACAGTTACTTTCCCACAAAATGGCCAAAAGGCTATCCAAAATATAATAATTTAAGCGACTCAAACACCCAAAGACAAACCATAACAAAAATAAAACGCGACAGAAGAACCGCCTTGGAACGGTCAGCGGCAACGAATTCCACTGGGGGGTTTAAATCGATTTTACGTGGCCACAATCCTCACCCTTACTGCCGTCGCGATTAAGACAAATAATTTGTTCAGTCCGCATGAAGGCCTCCCAGCTCATCATTGCAACATCTCCGTGAACACAAAAACCAAACAACCACAGAGATGAAACAACGGTGAGGACTCGACAGCAAGAAACAATAGAAATGCTGGAGCAAAAGAAAACCAACAGTTAGACCCCGATGGGCCCGACCAGAGAAAGAGCATCAGGTTCCAACCAACACAAGTCTTTACGTTCGAACCGTCATAGAAGTTGTTAACCGTGACCGGGCCAACCACCATGCATGCAGTCTGTCGTATAACACCCATGCTGCACCCAATCTTTTCACATCGAAGAACGACCCCACGAAACTGGGTGCCGAAGTCATTACGGCCACACATCCCTCTGAATGTAAGTCACCATAAAATTATTCGGGCCTTGCTGCAGAAGAGATCCAAGTCCAATATTGAATTTCGACACCAAATCAGAATGGCGTCTATGAACCCCGCACCCGTTTCTTTATCGGCTATTCAACCTCCCTCGGTTTATAAATCCAATACTTAAAATGAGCCGAGAAATAAACTCTATATATTACATGCATAACCAAGAAATACCATGATTTCTACCAGATATAAAATTGGTATTTTCCTTGTTTTTCTAAGAAGAAATATTTCCTCTTAGCCGGGGAAATAAATCTCTTTAACCGGAACAACTTTTTTTGTACATATGAACGGCCTAGATTTTGACCCTGCTGTCAATATCATTTAGGATTAAAACAAAAGCTATCCTAAATATGGATGTACAGTAAACAAACATTTTGAATAAAAACAAAAGGTAACCAATTTTTTGTTGTCTTCTGCTTTACATGTAATATATAGTAGTGAAAATACCAATTATGGCAGAGTTTCTGGACAATTTGACCATCCAACAGATAAATGACATCCTGTCTGAATCAGAATTTGATGAAATACAAAGTTCACACCAGCCAGTGCAGCCTGACCCTCAAATTCAGGGTCTAGCTCAGTCGAGATTTGGAGGCTTTATAATGTAAGATGCTGAAGTTGATCAGTTCATTGCAGATCAAGTGAATGATAATACAAAAAAGAAAAAAGAATATGATATGCGCCTTTTAAGGCATTCTTCCTGTCCAGATGGGAAAGTCGGTCCATTGAGAGTCTTCAGCCAGTGGAGCTGGACACCCTGTTTGGAAATTTTCTGATAAAAGTTAAGAAACAGAATGGAGAGCATTATGAACCATCCTCTATCCGAGGGTTTCTTTCCAGTCTAGAGCGGTACTTAAAGGCCAATAGATACCCCCATAATGTTATAAAAAACAACTTGTTCCCGCATACAAACCAATCCCTAAAAGCAAAATAGCAATTTCTGAAGGCTCAAGGCCTTGGAAACAAGCCACATGGAAGTGAAGAATTAACAGACTCCGATATTGAAAAGCTATATGAATGTGGTCAGCTAGGTATTGTGAGCCCATTTCAAGTCACTAATTGTTGCATTTGTCATTCTCACTAGTACTTGGGATGCGAGGTGGTATCGAGCAAAGAAATTTTGGGGGGACATTGAACTTTGCCATGATGAAGATGGTGATGAGTATTTGTGCCATAAACGTGAAAGACAAACTAAGACTCGCGGGGGAAATGACCCAAAGGATGTTAGAAAGTTCAAACCAAAGGTTTGGAACAATTCTGAAAACAACTTAAAATGTCCTGTAGAAGCATACAAGGTCTTCAAACAACACAGGCCTGAAGAAATGAATGAAGCAGATGCCCATTTTTTCTTGCCATCAATTACCAAAGGAATCCAAATAACCCAAATCATTGCTGGTTTAAGAAAAATCCCCTTGGAAAGAACCAGATTTATAAACTTGTTCCAAACATGAAAGCCAATTGTCCAGCACTTAATGATGGCAGGAAACTGACTAATCACAGTGTCAGAAAGCATCTCTTTCAAAAGTGTAACGACATGGGACTCGCTCCAACTGCCACTGTACAAATTAGTGAACATAAAAACTTACAAAATGTAAACTCTTACTCAAAACTTAATGATCGACAACAGAAGAAAATTGCCACAGCTCTCATAAACAATGATAAGTGTCCTGAATTTGCTATACAAAAGGCAAACTCACCTCCTGCTGTTGCTGCTCAATCTACATGTATGGGATCACCAACAAATCAAAGCCAAACCATCTCATATAAGCAACAGTCTGCCCAGAGCAAACTTTCCACAATATTTCAAGGCACCACCACAATAACAGGCGGTGTCTTCAACTTCTATACAGGAGAAAGTCACTCCTGTCCAGTCTATGATGGCAGTCCTTCAAGGAGAAAGTATCGTAGAATTCTACCAATAGTTGACTCTGATTCTGACTAGTTGGAAGAATGTACATGTAGCAGTGTTTATTATGTTCCTTGTTGCTGTAAAATTTCTTCCAGTTTACAGGATATAATGAAACTTTTGCTATAAATTAAACTTCACTCCAGAAAAATTGCTTTCTCAGCAGACTCATCTGTGAGTCCGTGGAACTATAATCTTGAATTATAAAGAGGAGTTAGTTGCATAAACAGAGATTAATCAAACTTTTGTGTAAAATACAGGAAATTTTTCCCGAGAGAGTAGCATTTTTTTTTCACTGATTTTGGCACGTCATGTTCCGTTTTAACATTCTTAAGCATTTTTTTCCTCTATGGAAAATATCAATTATATTTCACACAAAAATTACTACAAACAGCATCAAAGTAGCGTTAAAAATTGTAAATATTAAATGATATTGTCCATCCAGAAATTTCCATTTCTCTTGAATCATCATGTCCATGTCAGATGTTGGCAGCAGACTGGGAACACCAGCTGTATACTCATGAAACATTAGTCTTAAATGCAACGTTTCTAGTGTATACAGCTAATGTGTGATAAGAAAGATCAACATCTCATGTCAATACAAAATAAAATTTTCTTCACTGTTGAATTCCTGTTGATGTTGAGTCTTCAAAAACATTTTTGTCTTCATTGTGGGTATTCCGGTGGGTGCTGGTTGCGCACCTCTTGTGGCTGATCTGTTCTTGTATTGTTATGAAAGAGACTTCATTTTGTCGCTTTCCATTGATAACCAATCTGAAATTATTGAAGCTTTTAGCTCTACTTTTAGATATTTAGATGATTTATTAAATATTGATAATACCTATTTTGATGGTTTGGTCGGTCGGATTTGCCCCCTGGGACTTCAGTTAAATAAAGCAGATTCTTTTGGTGCCGAGGCCCCGTTTTTAGAGTTACATCTATCTATTGTGGATGGATTTGTTTCGTGCAAAATTTATGATAAACGCGATGACTTTGATTTTGAGATTGTAAATTTTCCTTTTTTGGATGGTGGTGTTCCTCGTACGCCGTCCTATGGTGTTTGTATTTCGCAATTAATTCGATTGCTGCGGTGTGTGGTCGTGTGGCTGGCTTCGGCGCTCGTGGTGGAGTATTGGCGGCTAGGCTCCTTGATCGTTACCATAAACTTTGTCGGTACCATAAACTACGCAAGGCCTTTTCGGGATTTTATAGACGCCATTCTGATTTAATTTCAAAATTCAATGTTGGACTTAAATCTCTTCTGCAACAAGGTCTATCGGAACCCGAGTTTTATGGTGACTTGGTATATAAATTCGGAGGAGTGTATAACCGCAATGACTTCAGCACCCAATTTCGTAAAATCATTCTTCGATATGGAAAGATTGGGTACAACATGGGTGTTGTACGACAGACTGCATGCATGGTAGTTAACCCAATCACGGTTGGCAACTTTGCTTCCCTCTTTAATTGCACGCCGGTGGGTCAGGCCTCAGATTCTATGACGGTTCCAACGTAAAGGTTTATTGAGAATTAGAGAGATAATGTTAGTTAGTGCCTGATGCTCTGTCTCTGGTTGGGCTCATCGGAGCCTAACTGTTGGTTTTCTTTTGCTCCAGCATTTCAGTGGTTTCTTGCTGTCGAGTCCTCACCGTTGTCTCACCTCTGTGGTTCTTTTATTTTTGTGTTCACGGAGATGTTGCACTGATGAGTTAGGAGGCCTTCATGCGGACTGAACAAATTATTTGTCTAAATCGCGACGGAAGTAAGGGCGAGGATTGTGGCCACGTAAAATCGATTTAAGCCCCCCAGTGGAAATCTTCCACTGACCGTTCCAAGGCGGCTCTTCTGTGGCGATTTATTTATGTTGTTGTTTGTAACTTACTGTGTGTATCACTTGTGTCTTTTGGTTTTGGATGGCCATATGGCCATTTTGTGGGAAAGTAACTGTCCTTATGGCCTTCCTTTGTTTAGGTTTCCATTATCGTCTGGTCGCTTAATGTTTGTATTTCTTTCCCTTTGGTGTCTTTTATGGGTGGAGTAAGTTAATTGTATCAATTCCTGATCTTTGTTTTACTTCTACTTTTCAACAGCTCATCTTCTGTTTATTATTTAATAACATCTATTCCAAATAATTGATTTATTTTGTCCATCCAGAAAGATGTTGCCATTTCTCTTGATTCATCATGTCCATGTCAAATGCTGGTAGCAGACTGGGAACATCAGCTGTATACTCATGAAACATGTTTGAAATGCAATGTTTCTAGCGTATGCAGCTAATGTGTAATTGGCAAGATCATCTGATGTCGAAACAAAATAAAGTTTTGTTAACTGTAGAGTTCTTGTTGATATTTAGTCTTCAAAAACATTTCGTCATCACCAGTTCATCCTATTTTTTTCTAAATATACACATCTTGCAAATGTTACCACGACGGCCTTCTTTTAGTTGCACTAGCCCGCCCGTGGGATGATCTCAAATCCTTACTTACCGGCTGAAAATGATTAAATCCATATGCTTTTTTCGTTGAACCAGGTCATAAGCATAGAAATGAATCCTATCTGAGCACAGAAACACATGACTATCCATTTAAATGGGAATATTTTATCACTTTTTAATCTCTCGATTCGTTTAGTTTTTTTCAAAATGGCGCCCGAGTGGTCACTGCTTTGAACTGTCAATGTCAGTGTATTACTATGCCGATTCAAAATAGAAATGACAGCGTAAACAAACTGGCAGAATAGACTTGCCACAAAAGCCTCTTAAATGGTGTACTTCGCACTCGTTTCTTTATCGGATTTTTTTTAACCTCCCTCGGTTTATAAATCCCATATTACAAATAGGAGAATGAATAAACTCTATTTATTACATTTTCAGTTGTGATTTACAGAGATTTCTCAGTGAATTATAAAATCCAAAATTCTTTGAGTGAATTATTTCATTTCGAACGTCTTGACGTCATACTTGCTAGACGACGTTGCTGGCGCTTTGTAACAACACTAACAATAGTTGACGTTCGGTGGAAAATCTGATAAAATAATGAAAAAAAAGAGACTGTTTTTGCGTCCATTTGACGTTTGTGAGGAAAGACCTGCAACACGAAGATAAAGCATGAGTTTCTCGATAATACAGTTCTACATTTTAATGACATTGCTGCATCTGTATTTCAAGGACATGATGATTTTTGTATTGAAATGAAAACAAGATGACGACTGATTTTCAAACTAAACTATTTAAAGATAAAACATGAATGGAAATAAATAAAGAGTTTAATTGTGTTATTTTGATTGATTACGGACAAATAATTACGCCGGATCAAAGACTTTCGTGCAAAAAATACTCGTTCGCTATCGCTCACTCGTTTTTACTCGGAAGCCTTAGGACACTTGTGAATTATTTTACCGTAGTAAATAAATAAAAAAAACCCGGAGAACCACTGGTCCTGAGCCGCTCACCTGAGTGCTGAGAGTTTATGGGACCATTCCATTTTTGAGAAGCAGATTTTTTAAGGTTTTTACCATGGTAGCCATTTTGGACATATGGCATGATGATGGACTCATTGGTTCCGAAAAATATTTCTAAAGGGTTTTTACCTTATATGGGCATGGTGGCCATATTGGTCATGCGACCGAACTCATACTAACAAATTTGCATTTGTTTGTTCATAAAAGCTTACATGTGGTATATGGTTACAAATGGAGCAGTGGTAGTTTTAATTTTCATATCTGAATGACTTTGACCTTTAAAACTCAAGTTGTTTCACCCATTTAACTAACTAACTGCATCTACCAATTTTCAGGTCACAGGCTGCAATAGTTTCGGAAACATATTTGGTTTTCACTTTTTAGTGCAAATGTCTATAGAACAAATTTGACATTGGCATAAAATAGGTTAAGTCCATGCAGGGGTCATCATTTGAAAAAATTAAAATGGGCCTTAGTACCGAATGCTACATACAAAGTTTCATGAAAGTTTGCCTATCGGTTCCGGAGAAGAAGATTCCAGAATTGTTTACCTTATATGGCCATAGTGGCCATTTTGGAAGGCCATGGTGGCCATTTTGGTCATGTAACCAAACTCATATTAATAATCTTTTCCTTTCTTGTTTCTATAAGCTTTTATATAAAATTTGGTCACAAACGGCCTTAAGTTCTAGTAAAAAGTATGTTTTAGTCTACGTATCTGAAAGGCCTTAGGCCAAGGTCAAGGGATGATCTTTGGTGTCTCTGATTGGAACTGTCGGTTAATCGTATCGGTTCCTGATCCATGCCTTCACTTCTATATCATATGAGCCCCGCCAAGCGAATTTGGGTCTTCGAGCATTCCGTCATGACAAGTTTTAACTGCGCATGCCCAGCCATTTAGAGGGACCAGGGATATGGCTTTCTGTCTGAAGGTTCCACTTGATTCACTGCTTGTATGAGCGAGCAGCGAAGGTTCTGGCGAGACTGCGCGGATGCGCAGGCTCGCCTGAACCTTCGCTGCTCGCATAGGCGATAAGTACCAAAATCGCTTGGCGGGGCCCATATATACCTAACACTGATATCCAGGACTTAAGAAACCACTAGTTATACCACGGCGAAATACGAGTATCAGGCCTCAACCAACTTAGATTATTTATTTATGTTTATCTCGTCCTTGAAATTGGGATATGTGGCTAGTTTGCTAATGTGGGCTTAGGTTAGGAGTTAGGAGGCCTTTATGCGGACTGAACAAATTATTTGTTCTTAATCGCGACGGAAATAAGGGCGAGGATTGTGGCCAAGTAAGATCGATTTGAGCACCCCAGTGGAATTCGTTTTACTGACCGTTCCAATGCGGTTCTTCTGTCGCGGTTTATTTTTGTTATGGTTTGTCTTTGAGTGTGTGTATCGCTTGTATTATTTTGTTTTGGATAGCCAATTGGCCGTTTTGTGGGAAAGTAACTGTCCTTTTTGCCTTCCAGTATTGATGTTTCATTAGGGTCTAGTTGTGTCAAGTCTGTGCTTTATTCCCTTTGTTGTCTCTGATGGGAGCAGTGAGTTTATTGTATCGATTCCTGATCATTGCCTTCACTTCCATTTTGTTTGTGCGTATCAGTGCTTTATAAAGTAAAACTTACACCCCAGGAGTAGGTTAAGGGTGGGATGCCAATTTCAGGAAAGGCGATTCGGCATTAAAATTTCACAAAGCAAAGAGGATTCCTGAAAAGTTAAACATTTCTGATTATTTTGTTTGCATTTGGCTGAGTGTACAAGACATTTCAGCAGGTGCCAAATACTGGTGTAAATGTGTTGGGCCAGTTTAGTGGACTTATGCTTCTGACTGATGCTGTCAGCAGCATCATTGCGCTTCCGTTTTCGCCTATGAAGACTCCATTCCCTCTGTCTTCCATGTAATGTAAGAAATGTTTTTTTTTTCACTTCTGAAGAGCATAAAAAATATACTTAATGATCATGTCAGAAAGTGTGTGAAACTCTCATCATTCTACTTGACAATATTTACATAATACTGTATATATTTCATTTCATTTCGACAACTTGTGGGTATTCCGATGGGTACTAATTGCACATTTATTGTGGCTTTTCTGTTCTTATTTTGTTATGAAAGAGACTTCACCATGTCCATTTCCGTTCCGTTAAAAACCAATCTGAAATCATTGAAGCTTTTAGCTGGACTCGGTAGATATTTGAATGATTAATTAAATATTGACAATACTTATTTCGATGGTTTGACCAGTCACATTTACCCACAAGAACTTCATTTAAATGAAGCAAATTCGTCTGATACCGTTGTCCCGTTTGTGGAATTACATCTTTCTGTTGTAGATGTGTTTGTTTCCTGCAAATTTATAATCAACGCGATAATTTTGATTTTGTGATTGCAAATTTTCCTTTCTTGGATGGTGATGTTCCTTGTGTGGCATCCTATGGCGTTTATATTAGGCAATTAATTCGATTTGCCAGAGTGTCTAATCATGTAACTGACTTCTACACTCGTAATAAATTGTTAACTGTTAAACTTCTTAATCAGGGTTATCGGTATCATAAACTACGCAAAGCCTTTTCTAAATTGTATAGACGTAATTCCGATATAATTTCAAAATTCAATGTCGGACTTAAATTTATTCTGCAACCAGGTCTATCGGAACCCGATTTTTATGGTGACTTAGTACATAAGTTAAGAAAAATGTATACTTGCAATGATTTAAGCACCCAATTTCGTAAAATCATGATGCTCCGTCTTTGGTCGGGCCCCTCGGAGTCTAACTGTTTGTTTTCTTTTACTCCAGCAATTCTGTTGTTGCATGCTGTCGAGTCCTCAACCTTGTTTCATCTCTGTAGTTTTTTTATTTGTATGTTCTCGGAGATGTTACACTGATGAGTTAGGCAGCTTTCATGCTGACTAAACAAAATTAGTGTATACCGCGACAGAGGTAAGGGCGAGGATTATGGTCATGTAAAATCGATTTAAGTCCCCCAGTGGAATTATTTCCACTGACCGTTCCAAGGCGGTTCTTCTGTGGCGGTTTATTTATGTTGTTGTTTGTTACTTACTGTGTGTATCACTTGTGTCTTTTTATTTTGGATGACCATTAGTCCATTTTGTGGGAGAGTAACTGTCCTTATGGCCTTCCTTTGGTTAGGTTTCCATTATGGTCTGGTCGCTTCATGTTTGTGTTTCTTTCCCTTTGGTGTCTTTGATGGGTGGAGTAGGTTAATTGTATCGATTCCTGAACTTTGTTTTACTTCTGCTTCAATAAAAACTATTGGCTACAACGAAATTGTTATACGACAGACTGCATGCATGGTAGTTAACCCAATCACGGTTGACAACTTTGCTTTCCTCTTTAATTGCACGCCGGTGGGTCAGGCCTCGGAATCTATGACGGTTCCAGCATAAAGGTTTACTGAGAATTAGAATTTTATTTGATGTAATATTTGTTGGTACCTGATGCCCTGACTCTGGTAGGGTCCATCTGAGTCTAACTGTTGGTTTTCTTTTGCTTCAGCATTTCATTGGTTTCTTGCTGTCGAGTCCTCGCCGTTGTTTCATCTCTGCGGTTGTTTGATTTTTGTGTTCTCGGAGATGTTGCACTGATGAGCTTGGAGGCCTTCATACGGACTGAACAAATTGTTTGTGTAAATCACACGGACGTAAGGGTGAGGATTGCGGCCGCATAAAATCGATTTAAGGCCCCGCCCCACCCACCCGAGTGAAATATTTTTCACTGACCGTTCCAAAGTAGAAGTAAAACAAAGATCAGGAATTGATACAATTAACTTACTCCACCCATAAAAGACACTAAAAGGAAAGAAATACCAACATTAAGCGACCAGACCATAATGGAAACCTAAACAAAGGAAGGCCATAAGGACAGTTACTTTCCCACAAAATGGCCATATGGCCATCCAAAATTAAAAGACACAAGTGATACACACAGTAAGTAACAAACAACAACATAAATAAATCGCCACAGAAGAGCCGCCTTGGAACGGTCAGTGGAAGATTTCCACCCTTACTTCCGTCGCGATTTAGACAAATAATTTGTTCAGTCCGCATGAAGGCCTCCTAACTCATCAGTGCAACATCTCCGTGAACACAAAAATCAAAGAACCACAGAGGTGAGACAACGGTGACGACTCGACAGCAAGAAACCACTGAAATGCTGGAGCAAAAGAAAACCAACAGTTAGACTCCGATGAGCCCAACCAGAGACAGAGCATCAGGCACCAACCAACATTATCTCTCTAATTTTCAATAAGTCTTTACGTTGGAGCCGTCATAGAATCTGAGGCCTGACCCACCGGCGTGCAATTAAAGAGGGAAGCAAAGTTGCCAACCGTGATTGGGTTAACTACCATGCATGCAGTCTGTCGTATAATATCCATGTTGTACCCAATCTTTTTATATCGAAGAATGATTTTACGAAATTGGGTGCTGAAGTCATTGCGGTTATATATTTTTTTCTGAATTTATATACTAAGTCACCATAAAATTCGGGTTCCGATAGACCTTGTTGCAGAAGAGATTTAAGTCCAATATTGAATTTTGAAATTAAATCAGAATGGCGTCTATAAAATTTAGAAAAGGCTTTGCGTATTTTATGGTACCGATAACCCTGATTAAGGAGTTTAGCCGTTAATAATTTATTACGAGTGTTGAAGTCAGTTACATGACTACACACTCTAGCAAATCGAATTAATTGCGAAATATAAACGCCATAGGATGGCGCACGAGGAACATCACCATCCAAAAAAGGAAAATTTACAATCTCAAAATCAAAGTCATCGCGTTTATCATAAATTTTGCACGAAACAAATCCATCTACAATAGACAGATGTAAATCCAAAAACGGGGCCTCGGTATCAGAAGAATTTGCTTTATTTAACTGAAGTTCTATGGGGTAAATCTGACTGATCAAACCATCAAAATAGGTATTATCAATATTTAATGAATCATCTAAATATCTAGAAGTAGAGCTAAAAGCTTCAATAATTTCAGATTGGTTATCAATGGAAAGCGACAAAATGAAGTCTCTTTCATAACAATACAAGAACAGATCAGCCACAAGAGGTGCGCAATTAGTACCCATCGGAATACCCACAATTTGTCTAAATAACTTAGTACCAAATCTAATATAAATATTGTCAAGTAGAAAGGTGAGGGCATCACACACTTTCTCACATGACCAAAGTGTATAATTCTTATGCTCTTTAGAAGTGAAAAATGCATTTCTGACATTACATGCAAGATAGAGAGAATCTTCTCTGTGAAAAGCCCATTCAATTAAATCATTAAGCTTTTCTTTTATAAGATTATGTGGAAGTGTAGTGTAAAGAGTGGAAAAATCGTAGGTAGACAGACTAGAAGCACGAAAATGTCTAGATTTCAATTTATTTAAAACCTCATTCGAATTTTTTATAGACCATAACAGATTTCTTCCTGATCTTTCAAAGACTTTATCACAATATTTAATTACATGCGTTTTAATAGCAGCAAGACAGGAAGTTAATAATTTAGAAAGTTCAGTGGTAGTGCAAGAGCTAGAATTTGCAATAAACCGTGCTTTGTAAGGTTTTTTTATGAAGTTTTGGTAACCAGTATAGCGTAGGAGGCTTGTCTTGGCCTTCCTTAACACACACAGCAAACTTGGTGGCTGAAAGACAAACATGTTTATCTACTATGGCTCTCTCTTCAGCTAAAGGCTGAAGTTCATAGGCCTTAGTACCACCAAGCTCCTGCTTAAGCGTGTTAACATAGTGGAGCCGTCACACAACGACGACGTTGTTAGCGGCCTTGTCTGCAGGGGCCAAAACAAACTTCAGGGCTGTTTTGTTTGTGCCGTGTGGCGGCTGTAAAAGGTCTCCCCGTACATGCATTTAATGCTCTTATTTTTCCAATCCTCAGGGATTGCTTATACAATTGCTTTTCACTGTTCCATCAATTGACATCCTTTAGATACCTGTTGAAGGTCATTATTAAACCGATGTTCGTTCCTCGTTGTATAACAACTGCTTGTTTGACATCCCTGTACTTTAAGTAGACTAGGATGTTTTGTGGGCTTTTGTTGTACCTTCCTTCTATTCGAAGGAATCTTCTTCAGCAATTTTATATGCTGTTTTATTTATTTATTTAATAACCGGTATGAACATCGCTTTAGTATTGACGGTATCACAACCTTACTAACCAAAATGAGTATTACAAATACATTTAAAATATCAATATCACCCCTTAGGTTACACTCTGCTTCTTCTGTACGGATTCCCCATTCTATTAAGAACTTTAATACTATGTTGCCTTCGGTATTGGTTAGACCCTTAAATTTGTCTTCTGTAACTTCAGTTAATCTCAAAGGAGCAGGCAATACCAATGTTTTTGGGAGTAGTCTTCGTATAAGACTATCTCCTCTCAAATCGCCCATCCTTCGAAAATATACTAATCCGTGGAAAAGAAGTGGAATGTATCCCAGTATTTCTAAGTGCAATGCCAAGAGGTGCAGATGTTGTTCGCATTTAAGCACTGCGTCTACCGTTACTTCATCTGTAAACGGTAGACGCTTCTCTGTAGTTAACATGTCTGATTTGACATGACAGTCTACAGATTTAATTTATCTAATTACTTGACGTGCTACAAACTGTAATATGCAGTACGTCGGTCAAACTAACCGCATGCTTAAAACTAGATTGAACGAGCATTATCGTAGAATGAGTAAGCCTAAGAAAACTGACACTTTCTTGTACCGTCACTTTCGACGTACAGGTCATTCTGTAAATAACATTGTTATACAACCAGTGGAAAAACTTTATTACGATGCAAATTCTACATCTAGATTCAAAATAATCAAAAGACATGAAGCTGAACTGAAATGGATTAAATTTTTACAGACCCCTTTTCCACTGGGATTTAATGACAACATTTATCATGAGGGTAATATTTCCAGAATGCCGGACTTTGATATTTTCTCACTCCTGGAATGTCGAAAACGCAGAACTAGATCTCACGGCACCAGGATAAATGGTAACTTTAAACGTAAAACACGTGCGTTTAAACGAAACAATACTAGACTGAAGTGACTGTCAATTATATTATTAAATCATGGACGCCACTCTATGCTATCATTTTTAAGTTCATTACCCCTTTGTGTTTTACGTCTTCTGGACACCGAGGCGAATAAATTCTACGATAGTTCTCATCAGTTATATGATGCGGCTCTCTTAACTAGAGGCTATACCCAGCATACTCTCCGTCCTTACATTGATTCTGAAATTAATCATAAACGCCATTTCTTCAAAATATCCTTCATTAATAAGGGTATGGATTTTATAGATTTGCCCAGTATCTTCCGTGAGAGATCGGTGCTTTCTTCCATTCCTGCTTATTTTCAAAATACTGAAACACCTATAATTTGCTATAAATATAACAAACCTGTTAGATCTATCGTTTTTAATTTCAATAAAATTGTTTCAGATCTTGATATTGATACTAATACTCCTGATTCATGTGATTGTAAAAACTCAAAGTATTGCTATCCTGCTGCTGGTCATGTAATTACTGGCAATTTGAAAATTATTCCTGATTCTAGGATAAGGAATATAATTTCTAAAGGACCGAAATATCGGTTTCCTTCTAATATTGATTTCAGTAAATGTAGAGATGAAATCGCTGCTTCCTTGAATGAATTCGGTAATCGATGGTGTAAGCGAGAGTATGTTGAGCATAAAGCCCTTAAGGACTGGAAACTTAGCATTTTAAAACTAGTAAATAAACGCATTTCTTTCTATTCTCAAAATACTAACTTATTACCTCCGAAGCCCAAGACGTCTTTACGTCATCTTAAACTAGGTATTCAAGAATTTCATAAGAAGTTTGTTTTGGCCCCTGCAGACAAGGCCGCTAACAACGTCGTCGTTGTGTGACGGCTCCACTATGTTAACACGCTTAAGCAGGAGCTTGGTGGTACTATGGCCTATGAACTTCAGCCTTTAGCTGAAGAGAGAGCTATAGTAGATAAACATGTTTGTCTTTCAGCCACCAAGTTTGCTGTGTGTGTTAACGAAGGCCAAGACAAGCTTCCTACGCTATACTGGTTACCAAAACTTCATAAAAAACCTTACAAAGCACGGTTTATTGCAAATTCTAGCTCTTGCACTACCACTGAACTTTCTAAATTATTAACTTCCTGTCTTACTGCTATTAAAACGCATGCAATTAAATATTGTGATAAAGTCTTTGTAAGATCAGGAAGAAATCTGTTTTGGTCTATAAAAAATTCGAATGAGGTTTTAAATAAATTGAAATCTAGACATTTTCGTGCTTCTAGTCTGTCTACCTACGATTTTTCCACTCTTTACTCTACACTTCCTCATAATCTTATAAAAAGAAAAGCTTAATGATTTAATTGAATGGACTTTTCACAGAGAAGATTCTCTCTATCTTGCATGTAATGTCAGAAATGCATTTTTCACTTCTAAAGAGCATAAGAATTATACACTTTGGTCATGTCAGAAAGTGTGTGATGCCCTCACCTTTCTACTTGACAATATTTATATTAGATTCGGTACTAAGTTATTTAGACAAATTGTGGGTATTCCGATGGGTACTAATTGCGCACCTCTTGTGGCTGATCTGTTCTTGTATTGTTATGAAAGAGACTTCATTTTGTCGCTTTCCATTGATAACCAATCTGAAATTATTGAAGCTTTTAGCTCTACTTCTAGATATTTAGATGATTTATTAAATATTGATAATACCTATTTTGATGGTTTGATCAGTCAGATTTACCCCATAGAACTTCAGTTAAATAAAGCAAATTCTTCTGATACCGAGGCCCCGTTTTTGGATTTACATCTGTCTATTGTAGATGGATTTGTTTCGTGCAAAATTTATGATAAACGCGATGACTTTGATTTTGAGATTGTAAATTTTCCTTTTTTGGATGGTGATGTTCCTCGTGCGCCATCCTATGGCGTTTATATTTCGCAATTAATTCGATTCGCTAGAGTGTGTAGTCATGTAACTGACTTCAACACTCGTAATAAATTATTAACGGCTAAACTCCTTAATCAGGGTTATCGGTACCATAAACTACGCAAAGCCTTTTCAAAATTTTATAGACGCCATTCTGATTTAATTTCAAAATTCAATGTTGGACTTAAATCTCTTCTGCAACAAGGTCTATCGGAACCCGAATTTTATGGTGACTTGGCATATAAATTCAGAAAAATATATAACCGCAATGACTTCGGCACCCAATTTCGTAAAATCATTCTTCGATATATAAAGATTGGGTACAACATGGATATTATACGACAGACTGCATGCATGGTAGTTAACCCAATCACGGTTGGCAACTTTGCTTCCCTCTTTAATTGCACGCCGGTGGGTCAGGCCTCAGATTCTATGACGGCTCCAACGTAAAGGCTTATTGAAAATTAGAGAGATAATGTCGGTTGGTGCCTGATGCTCTGTCTCTGGTCGGGCTCATCGGAGTCTAACTGTTGGTTTTCTTTTGCTCCAGCATTTCAGTGGTTTCTTGCTGTCGAGTCGTCACCGTTGTCTCACCTCTGTGGTTCTTTGATTTTTGTGTTCACGGAGATGTTGCACTGATGAGTTAGGAGGCCTTCATGCGGACTGAACAAATTAATTGTCTAAATCGCGACGGAAGTAAGGGCGAGGATTGTGGCCACGTAAAATCGATTTAAGCCCCCCAGTGGAAATCTTCCACTGACCGTTCCAAGGCGGCTCTTCTGTGGCGATTTATTTATGTTGTTGTTTGTTACTTACTGTGTGTATCACTTGTGTCTTTTGGTTTTGGATGGCCATATGGCCATTTTGTGGGAAAGTAACTGTCCTTATGGCCTTCCTTTGTTTAGGTTTCCATTATGGTCTGGTCGCTTACTGTTTGTATTTCTTTCCCTTTGGTGTCTTTTATGGGTGGAGTAAGTTAATTGTATCAATTCCTGATCTTTGTTTTACTTCTACTTTTCTTATGAAATTCTTGAATACCTAGTTTAAGATGACGTAAAGACGGTTTATTGATGTTATGGTTTGTCTTTGAGTGTGTGTGTCGCTTATGTCTTTTTGTTTTGGATTGCCAACTGGCCATTTTGTGGGAAAGTGACTGTCATTTTGCCTTTACGCTATTGTTGTTTCCATTAGGGTCTGGTTATTTCATGTTTTTGTTTCTTTTCCTTCGGTGTCCCTGATGTGAGCTGTGTGTTAATTGTATCGATTCCTGGTCACTACTTTCGCCTCTAGTTTCCAACAACAAAAAACCGGCAGTATTCATTCAACTTGTATATCTGGGTGGAATGTACAAAATGCCGCTAAAAGAGCAATCTTTGGGTGGTCACGTGTCTCTTAATCAAAATATTAGACAACATATTCCTACCCATCTGTCTCTCTATGAGTTTGCATTTCTGGCGAAACACTTATCCATACTGTGTCTTTAATCTTTCTGTAAGACGGATTGGCTCAGTTTTTCATTTCTCCACGTGACTCCTATCGGGGCTTGGAGAAATAGATTGGGTTGCATGATGCTTCCACGCAGAGCTAAAGCAGACCGCACATGAGTACCGGTAAACCGCTTAGAGGGTCTAAGCCTTCCCAGGCAAAGTGGTGCGAATGAGACCGTACATACATATAAACCCTTTTGGTTTGTTTGGGTGATAGGGTTTGGAGACTTTTGGTCCTTTGAGATCAACGTGAATATTCTGAGAAATCAGAAATAAATTATTGGTTTAGACTCATATTCTAGACAGGTTTTAAATTATTTGGACCCCATTTTGATTTAGATAAGTCTTTCAATCGACTGCCTATTCAAAATTTGCAAAATTGCAGTATGTTTCCTCTGGCTTTCTTTGCCGGATCATTACAGGGTCACTGATGAGGCTTTATTAGCCGAAACTACGTATTATGACCCATCTTCTTTCTTATGAATGTTTTCATTGCTCTTAAAGGAACTCATTTTTTATTTTTATTTGAGATGCTATTTCATCTCAATGTCGGGTAAAAGTACCACAAAAATGGAAGCAACGTCTTCAAAATGGCCTAAGTAGTGTTGGCGGGGACTTTAAACCTCCAACAAACAAACATAAGTACTTTGTGTTTGCTTTCATCTACATTATTTGGATTTGTCCCGCCCATCGGGGCTTGGAGAAATAGTTGGGCTGCATGGCGTTTCCACGCAGAGCTGAATATGACCACACGCATGTACTGGTAAACCGTTTAGAAGGACTAAGCCTGCCCAGGCAAAGCGGTATCTGTCAGATAGCCCAATGCATATGAGCCGTCTGGTTTCATTAGGCGGCAGGACTTGAGATGTCATCACACTTCATTGTCTGGTAAAAACCCCACAAAATTGGAAGCAACGACTCTAAATTGACTAAATAGTGTTGATGGGGATCTTTAACCCCAATTAAAACAAACAAACAAACACTATTTAGATTCAGGCTTCACCACAGCTGGTGTGAAGTGCATGCGTGGCGAACGTAAAAAGTCACCCTGCTCTTCACTTAGATCTTGGTTATATTCCTAGTCATTTAGGATCATTGATTACACTGCGGATTTTGAAAATCACTGAGGGTAACTGATGAGGCCTAATTGACCGAAACTAACTAGTTTAGTCGAGAAAAACAATGTACACTGGACGGATTTCAGTTCTGTGTTGTAGGACTTGCTTCCAAGGGGGTGACTGTTTTATAGGTCATTCACCTATGTGGGTGCGGGTAGCTTATCGCAGCCCGCCGACGGTTCATATTTCATATATCAATGCATGCTTGTCGGTACATGATTACCTGGTGAGCAGCCTTAATAATGGGCCCCAGCCCATTGGGGCTTGGAGAAATAGATTGCGCTGCATGGAGCTTCCACGCAGAGCTGAAACCGACCGCACATGCGTAGTGGCAACCGCTTAGAAGGTCTTAAAATTGAAAAGAGAAACGATCAGGAACTGATACAATCAGATCCCAAATTCTTCCCACAATATCACTAGGGAAAGAAGTCGAAACATGGATTGACGACAGTAAACAAAACAAATCACAGGTTAACCGAGTCAGCAGTTCTTTTCAAAAGGGTGATGACTCAGAATATCAAAACCTTACTAAAAAGAGGAACAATGTACATAATGGGGGAAAGAACCCAAACCAACAACATGACAAACATTAAACTGGAAGGACAAATATAACTAAAATGAACAACCAAAAAGGTGGGGGTGGGGGAGAATCGGAATCATCAACGAGTGAAGATTTTCTTATTCATCAGTGAATCGACTCGGTAAACAAAGAAATCGCAATTGATTAAAAAGAGAAACGACCAGGAACTGATACAATCAGATCCCCTTATTCTTCTCACAATATCACTAGGGAAAGAAGTCGAAACATGGAGTGACGACAGTAAACAAATGGACCACAGGTAAACAGTGTCAGCTGCTGTTTTCCATATCGGTGGTGACTCAGAATATCTAAACCTAACTAAAAAGGATCAGAATCACCAACATTACAAACATTAAACTAGAAGGACACACGTAACTAAAAATGAACAACAAAATAGGGGGAAATATTCAGAATCATCAACGGAACAACATATATGATTAGGGAAATAATCAGAACCTCCAACACAAAACATGATAGAACAACAGCAAAAGCACCGATTTGGAACGGTCAGTAAAAATTACCTGTGGGTTGCAGTTAACTTTACGGGATCTCAGCCCTCACCCTCAATTTCGCTGTGGTTCAAACAAGTATTTGTTTGGTCCGCGTGAAGGTTTTCTAACTCATCAGTGAATCAACTCGATCTAAAAAGGAGCAATATACACAATCAGGGAAACAATCCGAACCACCAACACGATAAACACCAAACCGTCAGTACAAATTTAACCAAAAATAAGAACCGAAAAGGAGGAAGAATCAGCGTAACAACATACATAATTAGGAAAAGAATCAGAACCTCCAAAACAAAACATGAAGGAGCCACAGCTAAAGCACCGACTTGGGATGGTCAGTAAAATTACTGGTGGGTTAAAGTTAACTTTACGGGATCCCAACCCAAACCCTCACTTTCACTGTGGTTCAACCAGGTATTTGTTTGGTCCGCGTTAAGGTTTTCTAACTCATCAGTGCATCAACTCGGTAAACAAAGAAATCACAATTAAGCCAAGTTAACACAAGGATGAGGACTCGATAATAAAACGTGCTGAGCCATCCGGTGCTACGCCACAGCAACACTGGAGCAATAGAAAACCAACTGTTGAACCCCTTTGGATCAAGCAACAGACATTAAAATTCCGGCTCCGACCAAGTAATGAATAAATAAAAGCCAAAGTCATCATGGCTCCATGCGAGCCAAAGTTGACACAATGATGATGAGTCGACAGTAAAACGCGCGCTGAGCCATCCGCAACGACAAAGGAACACTGGAGCAAAAGAAAGCCAACAATGGAACCCCGTTTGACCAAACAACAACCATAAAAGTTCCGGCTCCAAGCCTGCCAAGGCAGAGTGGTGCGGACCGTCAGTGCATATAAACCCTGTTGGTTTCATTGGACAACAAGATACAAGAATTTTTGTTATCGTCGGTCAAAGTACAACAAATAATTTTAGCTAAATGAGCTAGGAGTATGATGCAACAAATAAAAAGCAGCTGTAAGCTAATGGAATTAATAGCAAACACACTAAGTGTTTGCTTTACTGTAGAGAGGCTGAAACAACATACTTAGGCACCCAAATCTCGCCTGGGATCTCGTTCAATTTCTCGCGATAATCCACCATCTTTACAGAGTTCATGAGAATTGTATTCACATCCATAATTGCTTCTCAAACCCAAAAAAGAGTCGAGTCCCATTACAACAGAAACACAAAAAAACGTCGAAATAATTTTTAAAAGTTCTTTTCTAAGACTGTTGCATCAAACGCTGAAGTTCGACAGCGGGAAAGTTTCGAAACTGCGTCACGTATAAGCCGGTAAAGCCAAGCACCGCGCTTGGACCAACGATTTACCGGAGATTTACCGGGACTTCTCGGGAGGGTGGAAGCGCTTCTCGTCTGGACAAGCAATTAAAGCTTTTTCACAGATTTACTCAGGGGTATACAATAAAGTTCTGGGAATAGTAAGAAACACAATGAGCTATCTGGCTATTTGCGGATTTCTACCTTCCAAGATTTACAAAGTGATGATGAGCCCCAAATTCAATAGCATAGCGCTGCAGAATACTTTAAAGTATCCATGCTGCAAACTCACTGAGTTACCCTATCTAATTTTCTTCCCATGAAGTGCACACACGACCAACATTTGAGCATCATCATAATTAGGCTATGTGCAAAGCGGCAGTGAAGCTCAAACAATTGACAAGGTCATTTTCTGTCGTCTCCCAGAGAAAGGGACAAAAGAGATAGAAGAGATAGTAGAAGAGAAGAGAGGGAGTGACAGGAGTGAAGGGGGATGAATAAAGTGTAGAAACATAAGTAACAACGCCCTTAGCTCTACCCTACCTGATGCAAGGACAGCAGGCCTTGCCAAAATGTAAGTCAATATCAGTTCGACTCCCCAGTGATGCAAGCGACACGTCAACCTTTCTTCACAACAGAACAAATAAAAAACTTTGAAAAACAGTTTTTACGTAGTTTAGGGAAGACTTGCACGATCCCTCTTGAAGCCCTCAGTTATCCCTGATTCGATAATACTCTGTGGAAGTTTGTCCTTAAAGGTGCATTATTGAGCTACCAGGTCTCATTTTTTTTTCCTGTTTTTTATCTTCAATGCATACTCCTTTGTCATCTGTACACTTTTGGAGCCAAATACAGCTTCAGATTTTTGTGAAAATGGTCGTTTTCATTCGTGTTTACCCTTCGCTCTGAACATGTGTTCGGAATTTCTGTTCTAAAAATAAATCTGTCACTTTACACATACATGGCGACAGTAGGTCTCTGAGTGTCGTTACTTATGGCATGGCATTCAGCGTCATATTTTATTCCGATTCAGACATAGCCTAAGCAAACAAGGCCAAAAATGAACGTCGCATAACGTCATATATGGGGATTCTATTTTTGTCACGAACTAAAAATAGACCTAACTAGTGTTCGAAACCTAGTTAGGGAATTCCTCTCAAACTCGTTTACCTGTCATCATAATTGTTCGCATTTTTGCATAAAATGCATTCATTTGTATTGTTTTAAAGAAAAATACCGGCTATATGTATTTTATTTTTGGAAGCATTTTTTCCAGATAGCTCAATAATGCACCTTTAAGTCTGAATGAGCTGACAGATGGTGTCGGTTCATATTTCCCAGAGAGTATCCTATACAGTTCGTTACTTTCGAGTCGGAGACCCTGCAAGCATGGATGTCCACTTAGCCCAGAGAGATGCCACCACAACTTTAAATTTGACACAAGCTGTCAATGCTGGTGAGTTTGCCGGCCAAAGTGTTGTATCACTCGGGAAGAAATGCTGGTTGTTTGGTAGTCACCTCTGACAAAGTGAGCTACTCGCCGATACACTGTCTCAATGTGCTCCGCTTTATTTCCTGACTGCCGCACATTTGGTTGGGTTGAAAAGACTTTTGCCAGTCCGTTTGTTTGTTTGTTTGATTTGAGGTTTAACGTCCCCGTCAACACTGTAAAGGTCATTTTGGAGACGTTGCTTCCAATTTTGTGGGACTTTTACCCGACATTGAGATGAAATGACATCTCAAGCCCTGTCGCCCAATGAAACCAATAGGGTTTATTAACATGGACGGTCCGCCTCGCACCGCGGTTCCTGGACAGGCTAAGATCCTCTCGGTTTACCAGTACTAGTGTGCGGGCCGGATTCAGCTCTGCGTGGAAGCATCATGCAGCCCATATATTTCTTCAAGCCCCTATGGGCGGGGGCTTTTGCCAGTCCGTATTCCATTATGGACATTGCTGTAGTCTTTCAAGTTCCCTGTGAAATGCTGCAGTATGAGTCGTGGTTGAGAGCTGCTGATATAAAAGGCTGACATTAGCAAGGAGGTGAGCTCCATACGTGACTTTCTGTTGCAGGTAATTTATGCATGGGCAGAATAATAAATATCCGAGCATTTCACCTTGAGGGACACCGGATACAGCTGGGGCAATAGTGCAAACTGGTCTTGAGCAGGTCTGATTAGCCCCTGTTGGTCAGGAAGCTCTGGATCCACTGTAAGAGGTTGCATGCTGGCATGTCTGAGCTTGACAGTGCTCAAGCAATTCATGTGGAATTTTGCGATGTGTATCTGTTGACCTACATCTATTCCTGCTGCAATGTCATGCCTGGACTTTGGTCAAAGTAAGCTGGCTTTCACACGACTGCCTCTTTCGAAATCTCTTCTTTTGATCTGCTAGACAAGATGCAAATGATCTCATTTGGGGAACGCATAAAAAGTACTGCCAAAATAGGGAAAATACCATAGGAGAATGGTGTCAATGACTCCCCTTATTTTGCTTAGGAGTAGATATAAGAAATATTTAGTACGCCAACATAAATACCATCTGCACCTCTATATAGGCGGTTAACCTATGACTTGCTAGCCTGACTATCTATCTATCTACTATTATTGCGATAGGCCCCATTTGACCATTACTCGCAGGTGTACATACACTCGAGCTTTGCAGGACAAAAGCCTGTGCGATAATCATGAAATCACGACAAGGATATTTAACCTGCATAGGAGATGATTCTCCCTTCACAGGTGGCCTCCAGGTAACATCCCGATCCGAAGAATGGTGCACTTTGTGGCATTCCTACACTTGATGCCATAGATATTTAGACACCAAACTTTATTGTCGCTGCTGTGAACCGAACCAGGGCCTCTAGAATCAGAGGCAAGTGCACTAACCACTGAGCTACCAATCTAGCTAGCACTATCGGTATTTTTATGTTCTACACTACTATTTAAACTTAAGTGTTGTAAATGAGTGTGTTTGCTCAAAGGCAGTGCCTTTATTTCATATAAGCACCATGAAACATTATATAAAAAAAAACCTTTCCTACCATTTAAATGAAACAAATAAAAAGTTCATACAGTAAAATTAATAAATATATTAACCAGCGTACGACAAAACCTACAACAAGAGCATCGGTGAAACCGAGGGATGCTCCCCGAAGATGCGCAGTAGTAGGGTGGTTATTTTAGTGAAATGATCCTATACACTTTGAAGTTTGATAAGATTTGTTTGAAGACAAAGGTTATGGGTACTCGTTAGAACCGTCTGAATGAGGAGGTTCTAATGAGTATCCTCAGCCGATGTTTGGAGTACAAATAAAGAAACTAGGTAGTGATTTTCAACAAAGAATGCAAAAAAAGGAGAAATGTCAGGCCCCTTCCCTGCAAGGGCCTGTAAATCTAAAACCATAAGGCTAAGAAACTCAGTTTTGTGTTCCCTAGTAAGTGATTTTTCAATGGAAAATGTCACAAGGAATACACATGTGAAACATGAGAGCCCTATTACCCATGGTTATAAAATAACAGGAAATATTTTTTTCGAAAAAGGAGAGATAATTCAGTGAAAATAAGCAATATAGTTATGGCCGTTTGTCAGAATGTAGGATTTTGTGATGTAAGTATGTGTGTAGGACAAATACTTTTTAAATTTTGACCGGAGTTTAAGTTGTTTGGGTATGGCCCGACAAACACTCACCCAAAAGCAATTTGTCAGGATGAAGGTCTTGTGATGGTAATTATGTGTGTGATGTTTCAAGAGAGTCGACAAAATACGTTTGAAGTTATCACCGAGGTTAAGGTTTTTGGTTTAGGTGTGACAAACACAAGAGTTATTCTCCTTTGTCAGAATGTAGGTCTTGTGATGGTAAGTATGTGTGTGAAGTTTCATAAGAGTAGGGCCAATACTTTTGAAAGTATGACCAAGGTTAAGTTTTTTGGTTATGGCGTGACAAACACGCGTTCCGCGGCGTCTAATCTGGGCCTGAACTGTTTGCCACTTACCCCTTTTGGGGTTTCCGGTACCAAATGGGTTTAACCAAAAGTCTAAGAATTCACTAGTTAGTGATTTTCAACAAAGACTGCAAAAATAAGGAGAAATTTAAGGCCCCTTCCGTGCAAGGGCATGTAAATCTTAAACCATAAGACAAAGAAACTCAGTTTTGTGTTCCCTAGTAAGTGATTTTCAATAAAGAATGTCACAAGGAATACATATTTGAAATATGAAAGCCCTATTACCCAAGGTTATGAAACAACAGGAGATATTTTTTGAAAAAGGGGAGATAATTAAGTGAAAATAAGCAACATAATTATAGACTTTTGTCAGAATGTAGATTTTGTGATGGTAAGTATGTGTGTTAAGTTTCATGAGAGTAGGAAAAATAATATTAAAATTTTGACCGAGTTTAAGTTGTTTGGCTATGGCCTGACAAACACACACCGAAAATCAATATAGTTATGGCCCTTTGTCAGAATGTAGGACGTGTGATGGTAAGTAAGTGGGTGCAGTTTCATGAGAGTAGGGCAAATACTTTTGAAGTTATGACCGAGGTTAAGTTTTTTGGTAAAGGCGTGACAAACACACGGACAAAAGCAATATGGTTTGTCAGAATGAAGGTATTGTGATTGTTAGTACGAATGTGAAGTTTCATGGAAGTAGGGGTAATACTTTTGAAGTTATAACCGGTTAAATGTTTTGGTTTAGATTTGAAACTGACGGACAAGGAGATTACTATAGGGCACCCAAAATACTGTGTGGGGCCCTAATTAAGAAGGCAAGTAACTCCGTAAATACTGTTGGCAGGATTATGCTTCTTGCATCCTGCGATTTCTCTCGTAGCCCCCTATTAGTGTATCAAGTTTCACAAAATTACCTTTAAAACTTTTAGAGATTTGCTCCGGACAAGCTTAATATAGCATAAAATAAAAAAGGAAATGACTCTGTAATTACTTGCGATAGAGTCACAGTTCTTGCACTCTGCACTTCCTGTGATGGCCATCTATCAATGTATCATGTTTCACTTAAATCCCTTCTATACTTTCAGAGATATGCTCCGGACAATCTTTTCATTGAAATAGTTAAGAAGGGAGGTAACTCCATAAATACTGGTGACAGGGTTATGGTTCTTGTATTCTCCGATTCACCTCATCGTCCTCTATCAGTATATCAAGTTTCACTTAAATACCTTTAATACTTTTAGAGATGTAGAGTGTGACGGACGGACGGACGGACGGTCGGACGGACAAAGCGGCGACTATATGGAAAATAGAAGTAAAACAAAGATCAGGAATTGATACAATCAACTTACTCCATCCATAAAAGACACCAAAGGGAAAGAAATACAAACATTAAGCGAGCAGACCATAATGGAAACCCAAACAAAGGAAGGCCATATGGACAGTTACTTTCCCACAAAATGGCCATATGGCCATCCAAAAATAAAAAGACACAAGCGACACACACAGTAAGTAACAAACAACAACATAAATAAATCGCCACAGAAGAGCCGCCTTGGAACGGTCAGTGGAAGATTTCCACTGGGGGGCTTAAATCGATTTTACGTGGCCACAATCCTCGCCCTTACTTCCGTCGCGATTTAGACAAATAATTTGTTCAGTCCGCATGAAGAGCATAATAAATCCTTCGGAGGAGCATAATAAATCGTGTGCCCCCAACGAAGACTCAGATCAGCTTGCGCAGTCTGATCAGAGTCCTCGTGCGCTCTAAGGATTGCTAAGGGCCTGTAATACCAGTTGCTATCACTGTTTTAATCTGTCAAACCCGGAAGTGTCGAAATCTAGTTACGTATGAACACATGTGTCTTTCCTTCTGTAAACATCCTTGGCGATGTGAATTAAAGTTGAGTTACGAAAATCTCAAAACTATCTAGCGTAGTCATACAATTTTTGCAATAAATGGAGTCATTTATTATGCAATAAATGGAGCCATTTATTGTTGTCTGTCGCTTTACAAATGAATTCGGAAATTTTATTGTAGGAACTAGTTTGTTTTGAATTCTTACGCTTGTCGGCCAGCGTTCTTCGAAAAGATTTTGTCGTATTTCCAAACCAAATTTACATTTCTGGACTTTCCAGTTCCTACCTCCTGTAAGAAATTGTTCTTGGCTTTCCGCCGGTATCAAAGATAGTTCGGAAAGACATTTGTGTTTGCTATTTAAGGTTTCGTCACAATAAGTTCATACGGCGCCATGTTTTGAAAATGGAAAGAAAATCTATCCACTGGTAGATTTTACCTACCTCCAATAAGCTTTCGTTTCGGTCCGTTTTGCATGGCCTGCGTATTCTATCCAGTTTCTAAACTGCCTAAGAATCATTCGCGTATCAAGATAGAATATGTATTCCATGTAGAATTGTCTAAAACTTAGGTAACAACTAAGTAGTGGATAGAATTCCGCCATCTTGTTTGTATTCTGACAGAAATTTCTATCAGTCTATCCAAGTGTTGATTGGCTAGTGGAAATTTCTATACATTTTCCGGCATTCTGATTGGCTGGCAGATAGTATATATATGAGCTCGGCCATGCGTTTCGGGGAGCTTTTCCAAAAACGTAAACAAGAATTCTGACGAGTCTACCTATTTACGGAAACGAGTCTTCCTACTTTCGGAAACGGCATTTGGGCATTATAGTGACTATGTAATTATTGCTTTCCGTATTTGACTGTCAAAAAGCCATCCAGTCAGAAACCATAGAAACGCAGACTCGGGAACAACGTGCATTTAATCCTCAGTAGGGCTACTACTAAAGCAACTACTACTGCTATTGCAACTATTGCTACACTACTACTACAGCTACTTCTATGTGTACTACTACTGCTATGAAAGATAATAGTAATAATAACAATGAATATATAATAATAATCATAAGAGATTAAGGAAAGAGGTTAAACAAATAGAATTTAGGCCGTTATAGCAATAAAGTTGTTTCAATTTATTGAGACATTGCATTTCTATTATAAAGGACCTGCCATGGACAGAGTTAGGGCATACAGTAGACTGATTACGACATGCAATGGGAAGAATGTCTCATCTATATGGATGATATAATAGTTCCGGCTAAAACTGTTGAAGAAGCCATTCAAAGGCTTGAACATGTCTTTCAACGACTACAAGGTGCAAACCTAAAACTAAAGCCCTCTAAATGTACTTTCTTTCAAAAGTCTGTAAAATTTCTGGGACATGAAGTATCTGAGCATGGTATACATATAGACAAGGACAAAATCAAAGATGTGCAAAACTGGCCCATACCGCGTACATTCAAGCACGTTCGCAGTTTTGTGGGTTTGACTGCCTATTACAAAAGATTCATTGCTTCGTTCGGAGAGATATGTAAACTCCTTTATCAGCTGTTTGAAAAGAACAGAAAATTTTGCTGGACTGAGGACTGCCAGAAAGCATTTACAACTCTGAAGGAAAAACTTACCTCAGCCCCAATACTGTCATACCCTCTGCCAGGGCATGAATTTATTTTGGATACAGATGCTTCCCTTTTCACGGTAGGAGCAGTGCTTTCACAGGAACAAAGCGGCACAGAGCGCGTCATTGCATATATGAGTAAGACAATGAATAAGCATGAAATACAGTACTGCACTACCCGTAAGGAGCTATTAGCAGTGGTAACAGCACTCAAACATTTTCATCATTATCTCATAGGACAGACAGTGAAATTGAGAACGGACAATGCAGCCATTAGCTGGATGCGGAACCTAAACAATCCTACAGGCCAGGTTGCTAGATGGCTACAACAGATTGAAACATATGACTTGACTGTCTCCCATCGGCCAGGGAGACTCCACGGAAACTCAGACGCGTTGTCACGCATCCCCTGTAAAGTGTGTTTGAAACAAGAGCAAAATGAGAGTAAAGAAACTGAAGTTCATGATCCAAAACTTCACAGTGAAAATCTTGTATCCACAGATCAAGCAACAAATGAGTTATCACGAGCAGTGACACGTGGACAGCAGCAAAGTAAAGCTACTGCTGAGCTAAAAACCAGTCAATTCCTTCTGGCAGACTGGGAACCTAGTTCTGTAAGACAGCATCAAATGACAGATCCTGTGATAAGCCCTATTATGGTCCATGTAGAATCCCAAATCAAGACCCCAGTGGAATCAACTTTCAGAGACAACTTCATATTCCAAAACTTTGAGGAGACAATGGGAGAGACTCCGTATAATTGGGGGTATGCTCTATAGGAAATGGGTATCAGATGTGTTAAAAGAGACCAATATTACAGAGTGATGTACTTAGAAATTACCATGACATTCCAAGCGCGGGCCACCTAGGCCCAGAGAAGATGTTATCGCGTATTCAAAAACATTTCTACTGGCCGGCAATGAAGGATAAAATAGAATCATACTGTAAGCTTTGTGATTTATGCCAGTCCAGGAAACCTTCAAAGCTCACAAGGGCTCCTTTGGGACAAGATCCAGTGTCAGAGCCCATGGAAAAGGTGTCTGTTGATGTGTTGGGACCATTGCCCCTAAGTCAACATTCAAACAAGTACATTCTAGTCATGACAGACGGCTTCACGAAATGGACTGAAGCTGTTGCTATGCCTGATCAGGAGGCCTCTACCGTTGCAACTGCCTTTGTTTACACTTTCGTTTCAAGATTTGGTACACCGCTGCTGTTGTTATCAGATGGCGGTACTAATTTTGAATTCACAGTTTTCAGAGAAATGTGTAACTTTCTTCAGATCGAAAAAGTTAAAACTAGTGTTATGCGACCCCAAGCTAACGGAGTAACAGAAAGATTTAACCGAACACTTGCCACGATGTTAACGATGTACTGTATCGGAAACCAAAATGACTGGGATCTCTGTTTGCCCCAGGTTATGATGGCATATAGGGCATCAATTCATTCCAGCACTGGGCTTACCCCTAACAGAATGGTCTTTGGAAGGGAGATCATGCTCCCTATGGCAGCAATCGTAAGACAGCCTTCGTTGGACAGCGATGCAACTATCAACGAATATGTCCAGAATCTTGTAGATAAACTACAGCAAGCACATGAGCTTGCTCGGAAGAACCTTAAGAAAAACGCTACCTATAGAAAGAAGCACTATGATATCAGGTCGTCAAAGCGTACTCTTCAACCAGGACAAGCGGTGTGGCTGTATGAACCTAGCAAAAAACCCGGAGTGTGTGTAAAACTAGCCCAAAAGTGGAAGGGCCCATTTCTTGTTCTTCAGCGACTGGACGATCTGACGTATTTGGTTAAACGCAAGTCAAATATGCCAGCTAAAGTAGAAGTAAAACAAAGATCAGGAATCGATACAATTAACTTACTCCACCTACCAAAGACACCAAAGGGAAAGAAATACAAACATTAAGCGACCAGACCATAATGGAAACCTAAACAAAGGAAGGCCATAAGGACAGTTACTTTCCCACAAAATGGCCATATGGCCATCCAAAATTAAAAGACACAAGTGATACACACAATAAGTAACAAACAACAACATAAATAAATCGCCACAGAAGAACCGCCTTGGAACGGTCAGCAGAAAGATTTCCACTGGAGGGCTTAAATCGATTTTACGTGGCCACAATCCTCGCCCTTACTTCCGTCGCGATTTAGACAAATAATTTGTTCAGTCCGCATGAAGGCCTCCTAACTCATCGGTGCAACATTTCCGTGAACACAAAAAATCAAAGAACCACAGAGGTGAGACAACGGTGAGGACTCGACAGCAAGAAACCACTGAAATGCTGGAGCAAAAGAAAACCAACAGTTAGACTCCGATGGGCCCGACCAGAGACAAAGCATCAGGCACCAACCAACATTACCAAGAATTAGATCTCTCTCATTCTCAATAAGCCTTTACGTTGGAGCCGTCATAGAATCTGAGGCCTGACCCACCGGCGTGCAATTAAAGCTGGAAGCAAAGTTGCCAACCGTGATTGGGTTAACTACCATGCATGCAGTCTGTCGTATAACATCCATGTTGTACCCAATCTTTTTATATCGAAGAATGATTTTACGAAATTGGGTGCTGAAGTCATTGCGGTTATATATTTTTCTGAATTTATATACTAAGTCACCATAAAATTCGGGTTCCGATAGACCTTGTTGCAGAAGAGATTAAAGTCCAAAAATGAATTTTGAAATTAAATCAGAATGGCGTCTATAAAATTTTGAAAATGCTTTGCGAAGTTTATGATACCGATAAAAACTGGTTTATTTTTAAGTCCCATTGAGAGTGTGCTTTTTGCAAGCATGTTCTCTGTGGTCGACATGGGCCTGGAAGAGTCCAGTGGCTTATGTTTGTTAACAAGTTCATGGGCTCAATAATAAACTATAACATTTGGGCATAGCCCTCACGATGCGGTAAAACTGGAACTCTAGTTAGCAGCATTTTGGTATACTCATAGTTAGACTGTACAGAGGGATCTTTCTGCCACTATTAAAATTTTGGCTTGTAGTTTAAAATGAAGCTTCATATAGAGTTGATTGGTATACTGATGCAGTCAGATATCAATTTATTCTCAATCTAGTACTAATCCATGTGGCTTTTTCAAGGGCAGAAGAACCCCTTTGTGGGGTTTAGTCAAAATAAGAATCCATTGATAGGTTTCAAAAGTGAGAAAGACACTCAAATGCTGCTCAGAATGATCAGAACATGACATTGTGAAATATACAGACATAACGAACAATATACTTTCTATACCGTTCTAGTTACAGTTAATTTAAAGTTCATATTTGACTCTTAATCTCATGTTAGGATTTTTCATGTGTTAATTGATGTATTGGAATTTGACAAGGCAGTAATAGTACAGTTTCTAAATGGTAACCATTCTAGTCGGTTGTTTGGGACCTAATGGGGGAGAGTGTTGACTCTTAATCATTCGGTCTCTTGCCCCCAGTTGTTCGCGCCTTGCTCAGCCTCAGGGTACGCCAAGTCCTGGTCTTCTTTGTGTTCTCAGATTTGTGCCCACATCTGATTGACCATAAATTCAAAATAAGTGAAATTATTTTGACAGGGCCGTAAAACAAGGTAGCCATTTTAGGGATCAGCAGTAACACTAGATTCGGGTGACAATGAAATGAAACAATAAAATTACAAATTTGGTCTCTTGGAGCTCAGAGTAAACAGTAATATAGTCGTCTACCTCAGGATGAAAACTAGAAGTTATTATCTTCGGTTAATAATATAGGTAAATCCATATATGGTGGGGAAACAAATCGGTTGTTGCAGTGAGATCTGGCCTGATCAACCAGAGGCATCACTGTAAAATCAGAAACTTTCGGTACAGGACACACAAGCACTTGATTGGTTAAACCCCCAGCTAGGGCAGGTGTTAGGACTGTTGACTGTAACGACATACCTGAAAAAAAAAATATGTAAAATTAGAGACAAAGACTGCAGTTTGACGGAAGATGATACATGCGGAAATGATAACATTTTCTTTAGTGTAGAGACTGAGTTTGACTCTGGAGAAATGTGAGTGGGCTGGATTCGACTAAATGAAAGCGGGACATTGTAATTAGCAAAGGTTAAAAACAGCAAAAACAAACTTGTGACTGACTGATTACGAGACTGTGGCTAGGTCTTAGAATGTTGAGCAAGTCAAATTGACCACTTTGTATGTACTCCTCATTCTATCTTCAGAATGGCTTCCCTGTTCAACTGTTAGTTGTGCCCTGCTACCTTCTACTCCAAGAAAGACCAGCGGCCTCATATTGATCTTACTCACCTCCGTCTGAAGGTTGTCTGCCCCTGGTGTGTGGATGGTGAGAGATGGAGCAATCGCATTGGGGACTTAAAGAAGCATGCTGTCACTAAGCACGGTGCTGATCACCTGGTAGGGGAGAAGTTCTTCAGTGTCGGTGTAGGATTCAACCTGTACAGCCCATCAAGGCCCGATATGGTTATGGACATGTCAATAAATCAGCTGTTCGTGAAACAGGACAGGGTAGAGCTGGATGTTGTGCAGGACAAGGGCTATTTCATCGTCAACCTTAACAGTAGCATCAAGAGGGATGCGATTAAGATTTGTACCATCCAATCAAAAGTAGTAAACACTCAGGCTCGCCCCCAAGGGACTGTCACTGAAGTGCAAGGAGCGTTATTCCAGGAAATGTGTGAAAAAATCAGTATGGTCACCAGAGTATCGGAAACATTTATTGACAGCATACAGAGCATCACTCCACAGCCTGGAAGACTACCCCTCCCATTTCCCACTATGCCAACACAACCAACCCTAAAGAGTAAAGCAGCTATCACGCCCCTCCAGACATCTTCACAACAGCCATGCAGTTCCTTGCAACCACCTTCCTCCATACCTCCTCCTAGGACCCCTGCTCAACAGGCCAGAGAACTCTTGTCTTGGGGAATTATGCCACTTGTTCCACCTGCAAGACGGAATTGGGATGGAGATGAGGCTGTGGAACTTGTCGGTCGGACAACCTCACTGAAGTGGCCACCTCGCGGCTGGAGAACTTTCACAGCGGAGAGACGACTCCAGGTTTTTGAATATGTAGCTGCAATGTTGGTCGCGGATGCCTCAGGTTTTCCTGTTACGTCAAGGGCGGACATTCTTGATCGGTTTAACTTTTTAGCGTTGCCCGGATCCAAAAACCCTGCATCTTCTGCAAAATCAGCTATGCGGCATGGGAATTACCGTCAGCTGCGGGACATCTCTCTTGAAATAGACAATGATATGAGAATTCTTGAAATGTTGACAAGTGCAGCAAAGCACAGAGACAGTGAACTGGACTCCATGATAAAGGCCGTAAACAAAGCTGGTATCAGGCTGCGTCTGGAGAGATAAAACTAATAACAGCAGTACAATACCCTTGGGGACGCGATGCTGCCCCCTCAGCAAAGGTCGTAATGTGTTACTGAGAGATGCTGCTGACAGCTTCAGTGTTGTCATATTGAAATATAAATTAAGTCTATCTACATTTTAAGGTCTAACCATCTCGTGATAAAAGCCCAGAATAATTTATAGCGGTGTATAAAATTTCTTAAAGTGGGGGAGAGTGTAATACCAGTTGCTATTACTGTTTTAATCTGTCAAACCCGGAAGTGTGGAACTCCAGTTACGTATGAACACAAGTGTCTTTCCTTCTGTAAACATCCTTGGCGATGTGAATTAAAGTTGAGTTACGAAAATCTCAAAACTATCTAGCGTAGTCATACAATTTATGCAATAAATGGAGTCATTTATTATGCAGTAAATGGAGCCATTTATTGTTGTCTGTCGCTTTACAAATGAATTCGGAAATTTTATTGTAGGAACTAGTTTGTTTTGAATTCTTACGCTTTTCGGCCAGCGTTCTTCGAAAAGATTTTGTCGTATTTCCAAACCAAATTTACATTTCTGGACATTCCAGTTCCTACCTCCTATAAGAAATTGTTCTTGGCTTTCCGCCGGTATCAAAGATAGTTGGAAAGACATTTGTGTTTGCTATTTAAGGTTTCGTCACAATAAGTTCATACGGCGCCATGTTTTGAAAATGGAAAGAAAATCTATCCACTGGTAGATTTTACCTACCTCCAATAAGCTTTCGTTTCGGTCCGTTTTGCATGGCCTGCGTATTCTATCCAGTTTCTAAACTGCCTAAGAATCATTCGCGTATCAAGATAGAATATGTATTCCATGTAGAATTGTCTAAAACTTAGGTAACAACTAAGTAGTGGATAGAATTCTGCCATCTTGTTTGTATTCTGACAGAAATTTCTATCAGTCTATCCAAGTGTTGATTGGCTAGTGGAAATTTCTAAACACTTTCCGGCATTCTGATTGGCTGGCAGATAGTATATATATGAGCTCGGCCATGCGTTTCGGGGAGCTTTTCCAAAAACGTAAACAAGAATTCTGTCGAGTCTACCTATTTACGGAAACGAGTCTGCCTACTTTCGGAAACGGCATTTGGGCATTATAGTGACTATGTAATTATTGCTTTCCGTATTTAACTGTCAAAAAGCCATCCAGTCAGAAACCATAGAAACGCAGACTCGGGAACAACGTGCTCGGGAACAATCCTCAGTAGAGCTACTACTAAAGCAACTACTACTGCTATTGCAACTATTGCTAGACTACTAATACAGCTACTTCTATGAGTACTACTACTGCTATGAAAGATAATAGTAATAATAACAATGAATATATAATAATAATCATAAGAGATTAAGGAAAGAGGTTAAACAAATAGAATTTAGGCCGTTATAGCAATAAAGTTGTTTTAATTTATTAAGACATAGCATTTCTATTATTAAGGACCTGCCATGGACAAAGTTAGGGCATACAGTAGACTGATTAACCGCTCGGACTGAGACTGATACGTCTTACAGGACCATCGCTCCTTCATGCCGCAAGAGACGTCTCTGGTTAGACTATATGGATGCGCAGGCTGATCTGATTATTCGCAGGCCGCACATGAAAGTTGTAGGAAATGCTGTGCCCCGACTCATATAAGAAATGAATAAGTAAATAAAATGAAAGCAGAGCTGAAGAACAGAAATTAGGGAAGGTAAAACTAAAACTGGAACATCGACGACAGGACTTGAGAAGACATTTCATCTCAATGTCGGGTAAAAGTCCCACAAAACTGGAAGCAGCGTCTCCAAAATGACCAAAATGGTGTTGACGGGTACGTTAAATCTCAAAACGATCAAACAAACATCTTTCGTAAACTCAATAACTTCATGCAAATCAAAAGTTTGCCTGCATGTACCTGTTTAGGAAAAGTGTGCCTCTATAGGTGAAGGTAATTCTATATAAGCGAATGGCTGGATAGTAATGATAGTTGGTAGGGGTTGAACACTTGTCTGTTTCTTGGCCCGCCGGGGTCCAACTGGTGGTCTTCAGTGACCAATGGATTTGGTGACGCCCCAGGGATATCCAGGTGTCTTAATGCGATGTAACTGTCGAGTCCTAATCCTTGCTTCAACAAAGCCTTTTCGCTGATTTTATGGGGAATGGGAACACCTAGCATATTTGTCCGCCATTTTTTTCAAAGGGAGACAACTTTCGGGACTTCCGGTTCGCTTTTCTATAAGCTCTGTCCCAATATAAAAGGGGTCTACTCTTAAAGGAAAGAATTTGCTCCTCAGGAGCAAATTCTTTTCTTTAAGAGTCGCCCCTTATTGACATGGGAGACAAAAATACTTTTGCAGGAGTTGCCTCCCCTGGAGATGTCCCCATTCCCATTAAATGTCGTCCGCGATGACACATTAATGAGCAAGGAGACAGACCTCCATTCGAGCTAAAGAGCCAGCCAAATTGTGCATACCGTGACGGAGCAAAGGGGTGAAGGTTGGGGCCCAATAAAACCAGTTTGGACACCACCCCTACCCCACTCCGATGATTGTTACTGGCCGTCACAAGGCGGTACTTAACAAGGCGGTACTTTCGTTGTGGTTTCAATATCTGGGTGTTTCAATGTTAACACTTCTGTGTGTGCAATGTATTTAGTTCTGTGGGGGTAAATGGGTTATCATTTGTTTGGGTAGCTGCTTGCTCGGCTTGTCACCTGTATTTGTCCGTCTTTTCCTTTAATGTTTGCGATAGGCTTTAGGTTCTGATCGATCAGTTCCAGAAGTTTCTTACAACCTGAGAGGTGTTCATATATTAAATATACTGTTCTATAAGATTTGCTGATTCGATACATGCTGCTTCACTCTATTTCTGGCTCGGTAGCTCACTCGGATGGGTGTCTGACTGGTGATCAGGAGGTTCGATACCCACCGGGTCGACAACACTATTTCATGGAAATTGACCATGGTCATTCTGTCCCAGGGCAGTTGTCAGTTTCTGGCGAAAGAATGTTCACTGTACTGTTTAACCGCTTATGTATACTCCTGTCCAGGAAAAGTGTCGTTAAGTAATTTGACCGACTCGATATGACGTAAATAGTTTTGATTGGTTCGTTAAAGTCCATACAAACAAATATTACTGAGTTGAATATAATCTCATAAAAATTTTAAAATCAATCGTTAATATTTTGCGCATATTTAGGAGAAGCCGTCTAATAAGGGGAATTGCGCCTTTTGGGGAGAAATTTAGGAATTCGCCTATTTAACAAACCATCTGCGAGGTTTGTGATAACCTGTACATAAGACATAAGTGTTTTTGGCTGACCGCAGAGTAGCCAGGACCCATTTTGCCTACCCCTCGTTTTGTTTGATTTGATTTGAGGTTTAACGTCCCCGTCAACACTGTAAATGTCATTTTGGAGACCAATTTTGTGGGACTTTTACCCGACATTGAGATGAAATGACATCTCAAGCCCTGCACCGCAATGAAACCAAAAGGGTTTATAAGCACGGACGGTCCGACTCGCACCGCTTTGCCTGGGCAGGCTTAGATCCTCTAAGCGGTTTACCAGTATTCGTGTGCGGGTCGGTTTCAGCTCTGCGTGGAAGCATCGTGCAGCCCAGCTATTTCTTCAAGCCCCGATAGGTGGCGGCCGAATCCTCGTGGTTAACTTTGTTGCAAGGTACGTTACTGAACGTACTGGAATAAAGTTTTCAAACAATGATTAGGAATTTATTTAGAGTCCTTGTATACACTGCACCTATGTAGGCTAAGATATTCTAGCCTGATATATTGTTAGCTTGCCATATTTGAACTGGTTATACCTGCGGTCTTATGACAGAAAAAAGCCTTAAGTAGAGCATCCGAACTTGTATCTTCCACTCATATATAGATGAACACTGTATCTCGTATGATATCTTATTTACTAAAACGATATCTAATATAACATATAAGATATCAAACATACACAAACGTATTATATATCTTACAGTTTTACAAGGATATATTATATAGCCCACAATTTTACCCAATCTTAACTTATAGGATAAATGTTAATGATATTGGAGGATTAAGGCTGATGGCATCTAGCCCTTTGCAGATTGAAAGGATGTAAAGAAGTTCTTTGATGCACTAATGGCATTTTATTGTCCCAAAAACTCAGGAACCAGCCCTCTTCTTAGTGCAGATAGAACTAGTCTTCTGACTGACAAAGAGGCTACCTTGAAAATATGGGCTGATCACTTTGATAATGTTCGTAATCAAAGAGGACGCTATCCACTGGTGGAATGTAACCCGCTGCTTGACGAGTTCTCAGGCGGTTCTGAAACAATGAAAGCAATACAACTTCTGCCATCTGACAAGGCTCCAGTTTCAAATGCAAAACTGCAGAGATCTAAAAAGCAGGAGGTATTCCAGTTGCGAAGAAAATGGAAGAGCTACGTATTTCACATTATGTGGAGAGAAGAAGTAATCCTTCAATAATTCAAAGATGTGTCAATTATCCACCCATTCAAACAGAAAGGGAATCCTCAGGTCTGTGACAACCATCGTTGGACCCCTTTATTGTAAATTGCTTTGAAGGTCCTTGCATGAGTCCTACTTAACCGACTGAATGAACACATTGAATAGTCAGGGCTCCTACCAGAAAGTCAGAATATATTCAGCAAGGACAGAGAAACAGTTGGCATAATCTTCACAGCAAGGCAGCTTCAACAGAAATGCCAAGTACAGAACATAGACCCTTTCATGACTTTTGTTGACCTTACCAAAGCATTGGATATAATCTGGCGTGAGAGTCTTTGGAAAATTATGTCGAGGTTTGGTTGTGTAACCAAGTTCAAAGCAATGGTGAGGCAGTCCCAAATTCTTCCCACATTATCATTAGGGAAAGAAGTCGAAACATTGGGTGACGACAGTAAACAAAACGGACCACAGGCAAACCGAGTCAGCAGCTCTTTCCAAATTAGGTGGTAACACCAGCTGTAGTGAGGTTAAACGTGTTCTAGAAAAGGGTTATCCTTTGGAAGCAAGAAATGCACTGCAAAACTTAAAAATATGGAGTGTATAAGGTTTTCTGGGCCAGACTAGCTAGTTTCGGCCAATAATACCTCATCAACGTTCTCTTTCTTTTTGGTATGTTTGGCCATAATGTATTGCAACAATCTTTTGAAAGGAATACGGAGCTGGTAGTCTTGCTTTCGATAGCTTTATGACACTGTTATACACTGAAAACTGTAATACTACCACTCCTCTTGGTACAAATGCTGGACTGCGATCATTATTTTCGCATCCTCGCCATTCATTACGATAACACGACCGTGCGATATAGTGCGATATAGTTTTTACATCTCCAAAATGGCTACTTTTCTGACGAAAATCTGTGATATTTTTCTTATTTATACTGCAAACATAGGTTGTGGGTACTCGTTAGAACCGCCTCATTGAGGCGGTTCTAACGAGTACCCACAACCTATGTCTTGGAGCAGAAATGAGAAAAAAATGTTAACCCCCGTAAACCCCAGTTTCCTCCATATAAAGTGGGGCTTAAGGGGGTGTTCATTTCACGGACTTATTTACATGATGATTCATACTTATAAAGTCTTTTCCCTTTCAAGTCTATCATTTCAGGGCCCATTAATTCAAAGCATCATAAGCTTAACGAGCTCGTTAGTGGTCAAATTGTTAAGTGTTCTAGCAAGTAAAATATCTACTTAAGGGGTATTTTTGTTTACAAATGTGAGCAGCTTTTGCATTTGTAAAAGCTGCTCACATTTTTCAGCGAAAATATTAGCATATATTCCATATTAAAAGATAACTGATCTAACGGTGTGTTAACTAACGATGTCGTACGTTTTTGGTCAGCTAGACCCAGAACGAAAGCTTTACTCAGACAAAATACACAAAGAAAGAAAACAGCCATCATAAAATAGAAGTGAAGGCAATGATCCGGAATCGATACAATTAACCCACAGCTCCCATCAGTGACACCAAAGGAAAGAAACACAAACATAAAACAACAGACCCTAATGGAAACATCAATAAGACAGTTACTTTCTCACAAAATGGCCGATTGGCTAGGAATGGTACCTAGGTGGCTCCCTTCATATATAGCTAAAATAGTTCTGCTCTGATTAACAAGTTGGCTGCCAGAGCTAAAATAGAAAAATGTGGTAAATTTGTTTCAAATGCGAATTCCTCCTGAATGCTTAGGCCAATTTGATTCAAACTACAAAATAGAAGTGAAGGCAATGATCAGGAATAGATACAATTAACCCACAGCTCCCATCAGAGACACCAAAGGGAAAGAAACAAAAACATGAAACAACAAACCCTTATGGAAACATAAATAGCGGAAAGATATGAACACATATGTTGTAAAAATAAAAAAAATAAATCAATTAACCCACAGCTCCCATCAGAGACACCAAAGGGAAAGAAACACAAACATGAAACAACAACTCCTAATGGAAACAACAATAGCGGAAACATATGTACACATATGTTGCAAAAATCAATCAATAAATCAATTTACCCACAGCTCCCATCAGAGACACCAAAGGGAAAGAAACACAAACATGAAACAACAGACCGGAAATCATTCCACTGACCGTTCCAAGGCAGTTCTTCTGTGGCGGTTTATTTATGGTGTTGTTTGTTACTTACTGTGTGCATCACTTGTGTCTTTTTATTTTGGATGGCCATATGGCCATTTTGTGGGAAAGTAACTGTCCTTATGGCCTTCCTTTGTTTAGGTTTCCATTATGGTCTGGTCGCTTAATGTTTTTTTTTTCTTTCCCTTTGGTGTCTTTAATGGGTGGAGTAGGTTAATTGTATCGATTCCTGATCTTTGTTTTACTTCTACTTAATGGAAACATCAATAGCGGAAATATATGTACACATATGGTGTAAAAATAAAACAATAAACCAATTAACCCACAGCTCCTATCAGAGACCCCAAGGGAAAGAAACACAGACATGAAACAACAGACCTTAATGGAAACATCAGTAGCGGAAATATATGTACACATATGTTGTAAAAATAAAAAAAATAAATCAGTTTTGTCTTTCTTTTTTGGTATTTTGGTCAAAATACATTGAAACAATATTTTGAATGGAACGAGGAGCTGGTAATATACAAGACATCGAGAAGAGAAAGAAAGACTGTTGGTAACATGAAGGCACACATAAAAGCACAATGACAGCACTGGCGGATCAATTGTTTATGAGTGATGACTTAAACAATCTCCTGATTGGGGACTGAGACTGGTTCGTTTATGGCTTACATTTATCTACTGTAAGCAAACAGTGTAGTCCTTATCAGACGTCGCGTTCCCCGGCGTCTGATCTCGGTCTGCAATGTTTGCCAAACCCAACGCATGATTCCAGTCCAGAAATTGTTGATAAACCTCTTAAGCAACACTCTGACCTCTCAACGATAAGATTAGCGAGACTTCTTTCTATAAATAATCGTTGAGTGAATCTCATACAAAAATCAGTGATAGTCACGTGGACACCAACACTAAGAGGTACTTTTGATCGACTGTCAATCGACCCAAAACTATATTCTAGCTGTATTGTAGGGACTTTACAAATGATGTGAAGGTAATGCTATTACCTCACACCTACCATCTAAGACATCAAAGGGTAAGAACCACCACGCCCCAACCACCCCCTACCAAAATTAAATATATAAAACGTTACAAGAGGAAAGCCAATACGGACAGATATGGCCAAAACGGCTATCAAAAATAAAAAGATATATACGGTATACACATGCCTAGACAAACCATAACAATAAACAGGTCATTATTTTTTGCTAATGCAAATTTATGTTTTAACATTATTACACTGATGAATGCTTTAGTCAATCACCAAAATATGTTGTGAGCTAGCGCACGACAAACTTTGCAACAAGGAAAGATTAACATTAAGACAACATATCCATATTACATTGTGCATTTTTTATATCTTCCAAAGAACTTCTTTTATGATAAAATCCATGATATTTTTTCTTATTTATACTGCAAACATAGGTTGTGGGTGCTCGTTTGAGACGCCTCAATCAAACATAGCTTGTGGGAGTCACATTGAGGTGGTTCTAACGAGTACCTACAACCTATGTCAAGCAAAATAATGTAAAGCCCAGTTATCTCTATATAAAGTGGGGTTTAGGGGGACTTGTTCACGTGATGGAACTTTGTCTGTTTATCGTGCCAACCTAGCCAGATCCAGTAAGTAGACCACAAACAAAAGAAACCCAAGGCGGACAGCAAAGACTCAGATCAGTTTGGTGTGCGCTGGCTTGTTTTATTATTAATGAGCCAGCGCATGACAAAACCTACAATAAGACATATGCGCCCAACGAAGACTCAGATCAGCCTGCGCATCCGCGCAGTCTGATCAGAGTCTTCGTTGTGCGCTCTAAGGATAGGTATGGACCGATTGCGTCTTCATGCAGCAAGAGAAGTCTCTGGTCAGACTATATGGATGCGCAGGCTGATCTGAGTCTTCGATAGGCCCACATATCTTATTGTTGGTTTTGTCGTGCGCTAGCTCATTTTATAATTCATATTGTAGAGTTGTTATTTCTCTATATTAGAAAACTGGTATGCATCGAAGGTACCAAATGAAAGTTGCTGGAAAGTCTCTCTGGTTCTCGTTTACTTCACACCTCAGCTGACAAAAGAAAATAAATATGAAATGTTATTAGCAATTTACTACAGTTCGTGTTTTTGCAAAGTAACGAACAAATTGTCACTGCCCAACATTGTTGCAACGTTGCATCGGCGTTGATACGACGTTGACCACAGCCTTTATGCCTAACTTAGTAATTACTTATTTCATTATAAGTTAACTAACACTGCTAGGCACATAAGACGCGTACGGGTACACGGAAAATATCATTTGCTACTTTACACTTTAAATATACATGTATTAAAAATTTAGCATGGTTGATACTCATTAATTTTGCGTTTCCGAAAAAAAAAATCAAAAATGCATTTCTTGTCATTATTTAAAAATTTCTAGGTAGAATTAGCTCGGACCAATCAATACCGAGGAATTAGTCAAAATAAATGCAATATTATGAACTTCGATTTTTTTTGCTTTAACATACAGCTTGCTGTAGGCATCATTTGTCGCCCAAGGGGTTATTCCAAATTTAGCAACTGATCACGCTCATAAGAAAGCAAGTACACTCCATCCGATGAGGTTCTCCAATGCAGGAGGGATCGTTCTTTCTTACAAGGGCACAGGTTTTACCAGCTGATGGATTTAACACCCGGGACTGACGTTAAAACCGATGATTTCTCAAGTACAAGTCTTCAACAGGTCCCCCTGACCTGTTTTGTCACAATTATTTTTTGCATACTAGACCCAGTCTATCTAACAAGTGGCGATAAATATGTAGTCATAATATAGGTAGCTGCACAAGCTAACATTTTATCCTTCGAAGCACACACTGAGCGCTATTGACTTGTAGTTCTTTTTAAGTGTCTTAAACGGTTCCCGGTAAGATCACGTGACCGCCATATTTGGAAGTCACTTGACTAATACTTCCGGTAGAAATGGCGGAAGATGTCTTGCCTATAATCTGTTGAAGTATGAGAAGACTCGGTTCAGGTTTAAGAAAAATATTGAATAGAACTCAGCATGCGCAACACCACAGCAAGCTGAGCAGCATACAGTGTGTTTCGGTGCAATGAATCACGCCTAAAAATGAAAGAATGCGAAACAAGATGAGCGCCATCCAGTTAGAAATTTGATAACTCATAAAGGTAAACAAATTTTGCAAAGCTTGGAGGGTGTTTATATAAAATCGGCGAATATTATATTATGGTAGAGCCCATTGATATCGACTCCGTTAACCAATTGGCTGAATTAATTTCACGCGCTGAAGGTGTGCCGAAAGTCATAAAACACTTGAAAATTGGTGATATATGCTGTGTTCAGTTTGATTTTGCAGTAGCATATCATCATGTGCACATGATAGACATGTGGTTATTTGTGATGTAGACATTAACTTGTCAATGCGCAATGGCGAGAACTCACACAGGGAAGGGTCGAAAATGGTCAGCTACTCTTTCGATCTATATAAATACACGGCTCCAGGTGTTCTCCGGAGGCATTTCTGCAGACATGATAGGTAGAGTATTGGTGAATCGGATTTTTTACGAAATATTTTATGGAAACATAGTGTATGAGGACTTTTTCACAGTTTGTGCTTTCAGACCAATTCAGTGAATTTGCGTTGTCTGAGATGCAGTTTAACTGGTTGTAAAATTTGAATTTCGCGAAGAAGCGCTAATCCGCCAAATTTTGTAGGTGTCTGGTTGAGAGTTTAATGGCCATGTGAAAGTCGAAACTTAGGCCCTGTGTAAATACAGGCATCTTATCTGAATGGGCAAAACAGTGGGTTGTCCTTCTTTAATCCAAAACAAAGCTGAAGCAGTGTTATTCACCATAAGGCATTTTGACTCTGTGTCCTTGCTCAAGTTTGATAACACAATTATAAAGTTTGCGGATAACCATAAACACCTGGGCGTAACCTTAAGCAGTGGTGGAAAATGAACAAAACATATCGAAAAAATTAAAAACTAAGCGGCAAGAGTATTAGGTATTATGCGCAAGTTCAAATATTATTTGAGTAGAAATGTATGTTTCATATCTTCTTCCTTTAATGGAATATGCCTCAATCGTATGGGATTGTTGCTCAGCTCAGAGCTCATATGCGCTTGAAAAAATTCAAAAGGAAGCAGCTCGTTTAGTTACAGGTCTTACTAGGTCCGTCTCACTCAATAACTTATATTCAGAATGTGGCTGGGTTTCACTGTCTGAAGGCAGGAAACAACAGAAACTTAATTTCATGTGTAAGGTGAACCCAGGAGTAGTGCCATTTTACATAACATTACGAAAACACGCATTTACAAATACATTGCCACCTTTATCGCCGAAAAAATGAAGATTTTAAGATGAAAAATTACGATATTTTTCTTATTTCTGCTAAAAATATAGACTGTGGGTACTCGTTAGAACCGCCTCATCGAGGAGGTTCTAACGGGTACCCACAATCTATATTTTAGAGCAGAAATAAGAAAAATAAGTTTTACCCCTGCAAACCCAAGTTTTACCATATAAAAGTGGGGTTCGAGGGGGTCAAACCTATATAGGCATGTTTTCGTGATGACAAATCTAATTTCCCCCTAAGGTAAGTGAAGTGTCTAATTACCCTCTTAGAAACCAAAATAACTATTTCACTCCGTACACCCGAACTGAAATTTCATGGAAGTCTTATATTCCCTCATCTATTTCTTTGTGGAACTCCATAGAACCTACTTTAAGGGACACAACTTCTTTGTCAACCTTAAAACTTTATTCCTCCAGATCGAATATCAGTGTCCCAAAAGTTGTCCAAAAAGTACCACCCTACTACCTTTGTGGGAATCGATTATTATCGGTATTGCATACATGACTGTGCAATAATTGTAGTAATTTAAATGTATTCAATAAATTTTCGACCGGAACCCAATTGTAGCTGTGAGAATGGTACTGAAGACGCTGAACCTAATCATTTTCAAATGTACCAAATATACACACCAACGTGTAAAGTAGAAGTAAAACAAAGATCAGGAATTGATACAATTAACTTACTCCACCCATAAAAGACACCAAAGGGAAAGAAATACAAACATTAAGCGACCAGACCATAATGGAAACCTAAACAAAGGAAGGCCATAAGGACAGTTACTTTCCCACAAAATGGCCATATGGCCATCCAAAACCAAAAGACACAAGTGATACACACACTAAGTAACAAACAACAACATAAATAAATCGCCACAGAAAAGCCGCCCCTGTAACTCTGATCAACTCAACAAGAAATATCCATCCTCTAAATATTCAACTGCTTCTCTTTGGAAATCAAAACCGCTGTGTTGATAATAATATTATTTTGTTCGAAGCCGTCCATAACTTTATTAAAACTTCAAATCGATTTCAGAGCTAAGCCTTGGGAATATCAAATAAACCTATTTTTGTTAGCATAACAGATGTGGAATATACCAAATTAGTACTTTACCACCGAACACGAAGTGTCTGTCTTTCTCCTTAAGTACCCTTCTTATATAATGCATTCTCGCATTTTGAATGATATACATTGTTTGCTGATGTTTTCACTTTATATTATTATATATGTTTGTTGTAGGGGAAGGGCTGTAACTAATGCTGTGAGAACTTGTGACCCAACCCCATTGCTCATTTTGATGCAATAAAATAATTATGTTTAAGGTTCCTCAATACATTTGCACAAGAAAAGTATAGGTGTGAGATTTGCATGTTATTTTTTCCAAAAATATGATCCGGATTTCCTTTTAAAGTGCCTGTCCTAGAAGAAAAAGGTCTTGAGGTACCAACGGTTATTACAGCAAGCACATTCTTGCATTAGCAACATCTCTGTGCCTTTGAAAATAAATGCAATTCTTTATTTTTCACTTTTACAAGGAAAAATATGACACTGCTTTCTAGCCTTTTTACAAGTTACTAAACAGCTGCAGATCAATAGTTCACATCAAATACTAGCGACTCGGACCAAGCTTTCAATAAAAAAGCCTACCTAAATTGAAAACCAGAAAAAAAAATTCGACGTGTTTTTCTTCATGGGCGCCGCCATCACCTGTTTTGTGGTAAATCTGAATGCTCAGATTTCATCAATTATGCATTCCACATTTTATTTTGCCCATAATCAATGAATATACCTTGAAAATTCAGCTATGTAGCCTTCTGCCTGCATACAGCACTATGACATCGCCTATCTTGGAAGCCTGTCATCACTGATAAATTATTGTAGCTGTCAAATTGAGGAGATGTCCATCTTACCAACTAAAATTGTATTCATACGCCTTGGAACCAATTTCCCAAAAATAACAATGGTACACCATTGTTTTTAATTTAAAACGTAATATTCATATTTGAAACTGTCTTGCAACTAATTCCAGGTACTTTCTAACATAATTTGTTTGTTAATTTATGAAAAGTATGCATTCATTTTCCGAACTATTTTATGTGTAACATTGTCCGGATTGTGTTGTTCGGTCCAGCTACAAGTAAACACATTGAAAAAAGAGATTTTTGACGCTTTTTTCATCAAAACATATTACATACATTTGGCTTCTGTGAGTTTTAACCAGCCTTCACATGGGTAAGTAGGTGACACAACAGATCATTTAATAGATTAGATAAATATAACCTTTGTGTTGTCCAGAAGTACCCCTGTCAAAAAATCACTGGTTTGTTTATAGTGGCCCATGTGAACCAATGCTTATGTAAACCAATGTAACAAATCAATGGGTAAAATAATTTCTATACCATTGCAGTTATTGGCAGTTGCACAAAGTTTCTGGTGCTGAACAGGCTGCTTTCAGTCCTTCAGTTCAAATATGGGGATAAACTGTTGGCTTCTCTTAATTTAAATTTTTTGTTTTTGATTAATCAAGTATCAAATCACCCATCCTGTAAACACAATCAGTAACATTGTGAAACTCTGGTGCAGTGATTGCATGAATTGTTATAAATTGCATGACTGAAATATATAAAATGAATAACTGAAAGCACCAAAGAAGGGCAATCATTTTACAAGCTAAATGCAAGAGATTTCAACACCTCAACCCAATATATGAGCTTGTTGCCAAATTGGTAGAACTGGTCATTTTTGGCTACCATTCACTGAATTTAAAATAGTACCAGGTGAGATAATTACATTTTTTTTTTTTTAATTTTTGGGAATCATTTATTTTCAGTTCTATTTAGGTATTTTACTTGAAATTCCTCTATTGCAGTACCTAAAGGCAACCTTGAACCACATTTCTATGATAGTATTTTACACATTGTGGTTCTATGGATTGAGATATCATTTTTTGTAAAACCAAGGAAAAATGCAATTAATTACCAAAAATGGTGATTTTCGAATTAAAATCTTCGGCTTCCATATTCTTACATTTACATGAACTACCATCTGATTAAAAATCTTTTTGGGTAATGTTTTGCAAATATGACTTTTTCAGTACCTCAAATATAGCTAAATAACTGTATTGAGGAACCTTAAACTAGTACAGGCGCTAAACATATAGCAGATCGCAAAATTTAATAAAATACAATATACATAACCAATTTCCACGTGTTTTCTGTTGCTTTTGATACAGATCCAGCACGCATGAAGTATACAGGTGTCTGAGATTTACTCCACAAACGTCAATAACAATGGGTTTTGGCTTCACATTCTCCGATTTCCTCAAAAAGTTTATATCGCTCCCAAAACACAGATAATGCAAAGTTCGTATAATTTTTTAAGTCAGCCTATCCACACCCGATGTCACCCTCCTTAACAGATAATTTAGCATTCTTTCTTCGGCAGGCGTGGAAGAAAATCACTAGGCCGTGCACTTCTACTATAGCAAGTTGTAGCATAGGAGACAATTTGCATGAGATGTCAACTCCTATTTTCTGGGAAAATTTGAACTATATTTCAAATGGCGTCTGCTGAAAAAACATACCCAGCATGCAGAGCGTTAATGCTACGTCACTGCAGCTGATGATGAGTGTCGTATGGTGGGAGTAGAACGTATCCCATTATATTTCTTGGATCATCAAGCCCTTCCGGTTCATAAAAACTAATACGAGGATCAGTGATAGGGCCTATAATTTGGCTTGACTAGCTAATCAGACCATTATGAAAACACACTTTTCAAATCTATTCGGACAATTTTTTCCACTGGAAAAAAAAAAAGAAAGAAAATTTCCGATAAAAAATCTAATATTTTTCATGTTTCTGCTCGAAACATAGATTGTGTGTACTTCTTATGACCGCCTCGGTATTCTAACGAGTACTCACAGTATATGTTTATGCGCGGCAACAAGAAAAATACGAGGTGCAGTCGAAAAGTTCCAGGACTGCCTTTGTAACTTTATTATTATTGGTAGTAGAATAATAAGAAAAGGATCAGTATAAAAACAAATCTTTTTTTTCCACAGCACAGTATTAACGTTTTATTACAATCATTCACCAAAAAAAAGCAGCGTTTACATTGCAAATAACAGTACGCACGCCGAACGGAGCACTTATGACGTCAATGACGTTATCTCTTGAAATGACGTCAGGATTGACGGTTGTAAATGTCAGTCATTCTTTTTCAAAGTATTCTCCCTGGTGTTCAATACACTTTCTGTGGCGATGTACCCAGTTTTGATAAATGTTCCTGTACCACTCTGTGTCATAGGTGCGTACCGCAGATCTGAAAATTTGTTGCTCTTCCAAATCAAATCTACGACCTCGTAAGTCTGCCTTTAACTTCGGAAATACACAAAAGTCCATAGGAGCAAGGTTGGGACTATAGGGCGGATGTTGCAGTCTTTCATAGCCCAGGAAGTCTATTGTCAGTAAAGTATCTGCGGCTCGATGTGCTGGGGCGTTGTCTGATATATCATCAATCGATTTCCGTCGATCAGAAGAAATGGCGCTCTTCACTTTGTCAATGCTGCCGTAATTCTGTGGTCTACTGCTTCTATATCGTCCTTAGTGTCATCACGACCATCCCGAAAACATTTGTGCCAATCAAAAACAATCGTCCTCGAACACTTCTTTACTCTATCATTCTGATTTAAAAATTTCCAAGTGTCTGTTGGTGTCATTCCAGCCCTCGCACAAGATTAAATGACTGTGCGCTGTTCCGTTCGATCGATTGACGTCGACGTTACCGTGTCACAGATTTTGTCCATTGCTGAATAATTTGCGCATAAATCCGTTAATTCTAACGCGATGACGTTGTTTTTTTTTAAGTTGTTTTGAAATGGCGTTGTCGCGACGTCATACGAAATTTCACGACGAAATAGCGCAAATAATGAAACAAATGACGCTAAGAACAGGGGACAAAACTCGGACTTGTCAACTAATTTGAAGTACTCCGTAGCTGTGTTAATAAGTAATGATAAATAATTTGTTGAAAAGATATACTGGCGAAATGTTAATAAAATGTTATCAAGTTTCAGCAATGGAATCAAAATATTTGCATGGCTAGTTTCAACATGGTCGGACATCAGAAAAGAGTGATAGATGACCAGTCCGGGAACTTTTTGACTGCACCTCGTACTGTATATTACAAATGAAAACCCCCCAGTAAAGGCATGTATTCGTGATGTAGAAAACATGAGTATTGATTTTTTATTTGTGTGTGCGCGGGGGGGGGGGGGGGGGGGGGTCATTATCTTACTACTTACATGGGTTCCAAATTGATTCCAAGCCAAAAATATAAGCTTGATGTTGAACCCGCTCAGCCTTCGTGGAGAAAGAATATTCTGTGAAAATAAAAAACAAAGAGGAAGTAAAACCAAAGCCCAAGTTTCTTCATGTTCTCCGTCGTATCGGTCTTCTCGGTGTTTCTTTTCCTTTGGTGTCTCTGATGGGAGGTGTTGGGTAGTTGTATCGAATCCTGATCATAGTCTTTACTTCTATTTTCCTCGGTGTCACGGATTCTATCAACGTTGGTTGAGCCCGTACAACAATGGTCTTTTAAGATAATTGAGCCAGCGCACGACAAAACCTACAATAAGACATGTTCGCCCATCGAAGACTCAGATCAGCCTGCGCATCCAGATAGTCTAACCAGAGACCTTTCTTGCCGCATTAAGGAGCATTTGGCCATTAGCTATTCTTAGAGCGCACAACGAAGATGCGCAGGCTGATCTGAGTCTTCGTTGGGCGCACATGTCTTATTGTACAGTAGGTTTTTTCGTGCGCTGGCTCAATTATTTAATATATTTCGACGCTGAAAATAAAAAAAAAACTTAATATAAGAGTATGTAAAAGATAAACAGTAAAAGATTCTCTGGAAAAGCAAAGATGAATGAAAAACACACAAAAACAGCCATTCCAAGCTACCAAAAAGATAAATCGGGGCACACGAATGTACGGGCCACACACACACACACACACACACACACACACACACACACACACACACAATGTGCGATCAGCAAAAAAAAAATCACTAGGTTTTGAGAGTTTATGCCTGAATAATCAACCCTCAAATTCAAATCATTCTAGCGTTGGCGGATTAAGAAATTGTCATTTAGAGTGGTAAATCAGCAGTTGAAAAGGTCGGAAATTTCGTTTTATTTTTCGACACGTAATTTGCCACCGTTAAACGACGATTTACCTCCCGAACTGAAAATTTTCAATAGTTATTTCCATTCTAATATACTTTCGTTTTGCTATATGCATAAAACGACAAGCGCGGTCAGCTTCGTGAAACCAAATGCCAACCAATGCAAAGGGACGTTACATAATGAAGTCGGGTCTCCGACAGCATATGGCAATATGCCGCAATTTTTTGACGTTATCCAATCAGACTTCGCGTTGCTTATATGCAAGTGCATTACTATTTATGTTTAATTCTGATGCTAGGTATATTAAGGGGTACACTCGAAAATTGACCTATTTAGATCATTTCTTTAAACAGTCGCTCTTTCCGATACAAAGGCTCTTGCATGAGTGGTATTAATATAAAATATGAAACGAACCTCCGGCACGTTATTGTTCAAATCCGCGGGGATTGTACAGTCGAACTTCAATGGCTCGAACACTTTTTGGAACTTGGAAATCTGTTCGAGACAGGGGTAGTTCGAGCCACTAATGGTAACTGCCAGGAAGCATAAGAAGATATTTTCTGACCTCTTTTCGGTGTTCTATAATGAAAATATATGCTAGGTGTACTCATTAGAATCGCCTCATCTAATGAGTCCACACAGCATACATTTGCAAGATAAGAGACGAAAATCTCCCAGTATTTCTTAAGTAGAGGATTTCCCTAGGGGCTCAAGAACAGGTTCGACTCAGGCTTGGTAAACTAGGCATCGGTGTTCGAGCCATCGAAGTTCTACTGCATATGCAATAGAATTCCGTCATGCGGAGAGAACAAATTATTTGTCTAAACCAAGACAGAACCAATGGCGAAGATTATGGCCACGAAAAATCTATTTACTTTCTTTCTTCCGATACTTCTAAACCTCATAAGAGGACAACAGAAGGGTATCCGGTATACCAAATGCTAAAGGGGGTTAAACCCTTGTTCTGCTGAATATTTCAATATGCCATACCCACTACTGATTATCAACCACTCAGATTACATGATGCAAATTATTGCAACAAATTCACAATCTGAATGACAAACAAAGCAGATCCAGATCAGATGGCTTCTTCAGAAGCCATGTGATCTGGATCTTCATTGTTTGAAAAATAAGGCATATCCGGGCTCAGCAGGACAAGGGTTAAGCTCCCCGCCAGCAACCGCAATACATGGCTAGTGGCTTTAATAATGAAATATATTCGGTAAGCCTTAGGCAGTTTTATAGGGGCGAGCTTTAGCGAGTCCCTATAAAATTGTCACCGCGAACCGGTTATGTTTTATTATTAAAGTCACTAATCAGGTATTTATTATACCGGAATCGACAAAATCAGGGGGTTTTGCAATAATTTAGCAAACTTAACCAAAAAATACAGCAGAAAATGCGCCGTGTTAAACGTTATTCAATGCCATGGCGCGTACACGTTACACAACGTGATGTCAAGAAGTGCATGATTCTGGCGTCACCGCGCCACAACAACAACATGGACGCTCGAATAAAATTTTCTTAGCGTTTTACATTCTGTATGAACATTTGCAAATACATATTTTATTTTAGCTTTGGAAATTATTTTCGTGGGAAAGACGCATCTCAGTAATAGTGTGCAATTATTACAACGGACCATTCAAATCCAAGGTAAGACTCTAGCTAGAATTACTGAAAATCTTTTTGTTTGTTTGATTTGAGGTTTAACATCCCCGTCAACACTGCAAAGGTCATTTTGGAGACGTTACTTCCAATTTTGTGGGACTTTTACCCGACATTGAGATGAAATGACATCTCGAGCCCTGTCGCCCAATGAAACCAATAGGGTTTATTAGCATGGACGGTACGCCTCGCACCGCGGTTCCTGGACAGGCTCAGATCAGAATCAGAATTGTTACTGGTGACACGTCAAATGACATTCATACACCAGGACCTGTGATGTGGGAAGTTAGTCCCTAGCTCTAACCAAAGAGGTAAATTTAGCTACACAATCATCAGCACCTTCAGCTGTCGAAATAATCGATTCGGGAATGGCATTCCGATCTCTAATGGTTCTGGGGAAGAACGACTCTTTATAAATGTCAGTTCTTGCGGTAAGGGTCTGAAACGCCAACGGATGGTGATTTCTGCAGTGTCTAGCTGGGGGAACAAGGTCATCTGTTGGAATTCTGGCAGCACCCTTTAGACCTTTGTATAAAAGGATTAGCCTACTGTCTTTTCTCCTTTTCTTGAGAGACTCCCATTTTAATTTTCCAAGTATTCCGGTCATGCTCCCAGTTTCAAAGCAGTAATTGCCTGTTACAAATCTAGCAGCTCTATTCTGAACTTTCTCAATTTCATCGTTAAGGACCACTCCACTGGGGTCCCAGATTCAACTACCATATTCCAAGATTGGGCGAACAAGACCTTTATATGCTGCCTCTTTTAAATCCTGAGGGCACTGATGAAGATTTCGCCTCAGGAAACCAAGCGTTCTATTTGCCTTAGTACACATGTTGCTAATATGAGTATTCCATCTCAAGTTGTGTGAGATTGTCACTCAAAGGTAATTAATGGAGTCCACATTCTCGAGGACCGTTCCCTCTAAGGTGTAAGAAGCCTAAACTTTATTAGATCTCTTCCTAGTTATCTGCATAATATTGCATTTAACTGGCTGAAATCTGATGCCCCAATTACGTGCCCAACATCCTAATCTATCTATGTCAGCCTGAAGTTTCGATGAGTCATCTGTATCTCTAATTTCTCGGTAACAAACACAGTCATCTGCGAACAGTCTTATTTCTGAGTCAATGTCAGTGGAAATGTCATTGGTGTACAGGGAGAACAAAAGTGGACCAAGAACGGTCCCTTGCGGGACTCCAGACAAAACTGGAGCCCACTCCGAAGATTCACCATTAACAACAAACCGCTGTTTTCTGTAGCAGAGAAAGGAATCTATCCATTTGAGGGTCTTTCCCCCAATTCCATAACCAAATAACTTAGATTTAAGTAGTTCATGAGGAGGGGTGTCAAAAGCCTTCTCGAAGTCCAGAATAAATGTGTCCACCTGTCCCCCTTTGTCCAAGATTTTTGCCCAGTCATTTATAAGTGTGCTTAGCTGAGTTTCACAACTGTGCCTTTTCCTAAATGCATGTTGTCTGTCTGACAAAAGTTTATGTTCGTTCAAGTGGGCCATGATGTTTGAGCAGACTAGATGTTCCAGCAATTTACACAGAACACAAGTCAGAGACACAGGGGGATAATTACGGGCAAGAGCCCTATCTCCTTTTTTGAAGAGTGGACAGATGTTTGCTAAGAGCCATTCTTTGGGGATTTCACCCGTATCAAGGGACTGTCGAAACAAGTGTGCAAAAACTGGACCCAACTCATTTGCTAGTTCCTTCAGGACTCTAAGATGAAGCTCATCAGGTCCTAAGGCCTTACTGGGGTTTAAGCCTTGAAGTAATTTGATCACTTCTGCAGCTGTCACAACAATATTATTCATGAATGGGGCCGATCTTCCAGTCAGTGGAACCTCCGTGAACTCTGTTTTATTTAAACGCATCATTGAATTGACCAACTAGTTCCTCTGCCCTTTCAGAGTCTGATTCAGCAACCCCGTCCCCTCCTCTTTTATTAAGGGGCGATATACCTTGCCTGTCTTTCTTCTGGCTATTAATATATCTGTAGAAGTCTCTTGGATTTGCCTTTGCATCACCTACCAAGTTATTCACATACAAATCGTGCTGATTTTTATATCAGTCTTGATTTCACGTCTCAAGTTTTCAAATTTTGTCCGGAGTTTACCACTTCCCGTCTTTTTTGCCTTTGCATGAATCTTATTCCTTCTGCGAATTTTCCTTCTTATCTCTGGAGTGATCCAGGGAATAGAACATACAGACCTACTAGTTTTTGAGGGGATATGATTTTCGGCCGAAGTATGAATGAAAGAAGTTATCAAATCAAAATTCTCCTGTACAGACCGAGCATCTGAATAACCATTAAAGTAATTCTCCTTTGCAAATCTGAGTGCATCCTTCCTCATAGTTTCATAGTCACCTTTCTGATATGAGGACACCTTCCTCCGAGGTTTCTTTATTGGTGGGATGTGAATTCTTAAATATCCGGAGACAACATCGTGGTTACTTAGTTTATCTGGGGAATGAATGTCTTCGAATTGTCCTGGCAAAGTCGTAAGGATCAGATCCAATGTGTTCTTATCACGAGTGGGGAAGTTAACAATTTGTTTAAGGCCATGATCGTTCATAATGTCAATTAGTATTTGTCCTTCCGACTGACTCAGCATTGTGCCTTGTTTGCTGAGCCTGTCGGGCCAAGCAATGTCTCTGAAGTTGAGGTCACCTAGAACATGTACAGCCGGGAGTTTTTTACCCTTATGCTGCAATTTAATGCAATCCAGTTGGTCTTTAAACAACTGGAAGTTTTCGATTGTACCATTTGGTGGTCGATACCAACTTGCTACAAAGTGGGAAGTTTTATTTGCAAAAACCTTAACCCAGACCGATTCGGTGTCATTTTCAAGTTCCATGAAAGGCATGTGAGGGATGTCTCTATGAATGAGCAACATCACCCCACCGCCATGAGAGTTCCTATCTTTTCTGTACACACAGTACTGACAAGTTTCAGGGAAAAGCTCAGATGTAGTAATTGAACTGTCAATCTTTGTTTCCTGAATAGCAACAATATGAGGTTGTGATGTATCGAGGAAAGCTAAAAGTTCAAGAATTTCCCCTCTAATTCCATTTATGTTTATACTGCAAAGTTTCAAACCTTTCACAAAATTTGATTTAGTTTCATCAGCAGTCGAAGATTTGCCTCTCTTATCCTCTGACAGAGGTTCAAACCCGTTTGGCTTACTCAGTTCTTCATATTCACCAAAGAAGGAGCCTGAAAAGTTACAGACCTCACATTTTGGACATATCCAGTGGCAGCTTGAATTTACCAAAGTGCCATATTCTGCACCTGAAATGAAGGAACAGTCAGTGTGTATCCACATCTCACATTGATCACACTGAACGGCTTTGTGGCCACTAAGGACAGCACCACTGCAAAGACCACAGTCAGCTTTGCAGTCTTTGCAATACCAAGTTCCAGCTCTAGATTCAATTTCTAACAATTGACTGTTATCCAAATCAGAACATGAGGAGTGAAAACGCTTGTTACAGTCCTCAAATATTATCCATTTCTCGGAACCTTTGCAATATTTTTTGCAGAGTCCGCAGCGAAACCTTGGGCCGGGGTTAGTTTCAATGTCTCCGGCCAAGATTAGAAGTAAAGCCAAGTTTGTACCGCGCGAGGACTTGAAGTTTCGCAAGCCCTCCGAACACCTTCTGTTCCCATTCTTCCTTGTAAATGCCAAGTACTGGGAAATTCTACTACTACTCTCCTTAATTGTAATCTTGCACTCCTGATTTCCATCATCTGGATGCATTCTATAAGTTGTTTTCCAAAGAGTGAACCCAAGAATTAAAACCATGGGAACAGGGAGACCTTCATTTTAATATACCGGGTAGTGATTTGATGATTTCTAATGATTTATTATGGGGTGTCAAGCAACAATCCTGATTCCGAGTTTGTCACAGCCAGCACACTGACAGCTACAAAGGACTAATCAGTATACTGGTCCAATTATATACAGCTCAGTACACTTAAATATCTGACAACACACAGGCTCTCCAGAAAAACGAATATGACAAGCGACCTACTTTTGATCCTAAGAATTTCAGTTTACGTTACCCCACCCACTAGTGAGGTAATGGCGGGAAAGAATGTCAGCAATTTTTTCAATCTACAAGACAAACAAATCACAATCTAGGGTAACCGGCAATAAAATGTTGCTGGTTTACGCTTGTCTGTAATGAATCAGACAAGAAACCAAACAGATATCCAAGAAAAAAACTTCTCTTTTAGTGAGCTATTTTTTTTTTTCCAATTCCGTCCAGGTCGAACGGAACACCGAAATTATGAGGCTTAGATCCTCTATGCGGTTTACCAGTACTAGTGTGCGGGCCGGATTTAGCTCTGCGTGGAAGCATCATGCAGCCCATATATTTCTTCAAGCCCCTATGGACGGGGGCGAACTGAAAATCTATTAAAATAAATATAGCAAAGATTATTACTTGCAGTGTGGTTGTTTTGCCGGGTATAAAAGGTTGCATGTTATTCTCAACACTTGCAAATTAGGGACCTGAAAAGTAGGTCAGGCCTTTAAACGGTCACTAGAGGTATTATAGGTCAGTAGAAGGTATTATAGAGCACTAATGATTATAGCGTGAAGTTATTCGACCCCCTTTATTAGGTTACTAGAATGCCTGATTGTGGTATAAAATAATTTTTACTGACAGTTCCAAGACGGTTCTTCTGTCGCGATTTATTTTTATTATCGTTTGTATTTTCATTTTTGTATTGCTTATATCATTTTTTTGGGATAGCCGTTTGTCCGTTTAGTGGGAAAGTTACTGTCATTTTGGCTTTCTGCTTGTGATGTTTTCACGCCTATATAATTTTGATCCCCTCGAACCCGACATTTATATAGTAAAACTGGGGTTTACAGGGGTAAACCTTATTTTTCTTATTTCTGCTCTAAAATATAGAGTGTTGGTACTCGTTAAAACCGCCTCGATGAGGCGGTTTTAACGAGTACCCACAATCTATATTTTGAGCAGAAATAAGAAAAATGTCACAAATTTTCATCTTAAAATTTTCATTTTTCCGGCGATAAGGGTAACAATGTATTGGTATAGGCATGTTTTCGTAATGAGGGTTCAGTTATTTCATGTTTGTGTTTCTTTCTCTTTGGTGTCCCCAATGGAGGTGTTGGTTTGTTGTATACATAAATGATCATTGCCTTCACTTCTATTTTTTATACTTTGCATATTTATTATTATTATTATTATTATTATTATTATTATTATTATTATTATTATTATTTAATAACCACGAGTGTAAAATAGTAGCGAAGACAATGATCAGGAATCTCTACAACTCCCGACACCTCCCATCTGAGACATCAAAGGGAAAGAAACGTGAACATAAAATAACTAAACCCTATTGAAAACAACACAAGCTGAAATCCAAAAGGACAGCTACTTTCCGACGGCTTTCCAAAATTAAAGAAAAAAGTAGAAATGCAAAAAAAAAAAAAAAAAAAAAACTTTAACAGAAATGAACTACCGTGCATGCTTAAAAACCCTAATGGTTTCATTGGGCGACAGGGCTTAAGATGTCATTTCATCTCAATGTCGGGTAAAAGTCCCACAAAATTTGGAGCGAAGTCTCCAAAATGACCTATACAGTGTTGACGGGGACGTTAACCCTCAAATCAAACAAACACGCGACAGAAGAACCGCCTTGTCAGTAAAAAGGGAAAGTTGAAATCAAATCAGTTTTACATGGCCACAGTCCTCGACCTATGTTTTGTCGTGGTTTAGACTATAGGGATCAACCATGGTTTTTCATGCATTAACATTCGCCGGGTCCCGAGGAAGTTGTTTGAACATGAGACCGCCAGGTCGAATGTTCAAATATCTTCCGAGGGATTCGGCAAAAGATAATGCAATGAAATAGCCATGGATGATCGTTGTTCTTGCATAACGTACGAAACCGACAGCGAAATATCTGTTTTTGAGAAATGAAAAAATGCACTAAGTTACACGTGTGTGTTATAGTTTTGATATTCAGCCACCGTGCTACATACCGAAAATATGTTATGGCATTACGACATTATCAAAATGGGTTTATATTCGAAACTAACTCATGTTTGTACAATAAGTCGGTTATCATATTCTGTGCGATGGTAGTTGTCCCCTTACCTGTTTAAGATCCATATGGTACCCTTCTGCATCTCGTTTCATCACGAAAACACACCTATATAATTTTGACCTCCTTGAACCCCACTTTTATATAGTAAAACTGGGGTTTCCAGGGGTATACCTTATTTTTCTTATTTCTGCTCTTAAATATAGATTGTGGGTACTCGTTAGAACCGCCTCGATGAGGCGGTTCTAACGAGTGCCCACATTCGATATTTTGAGCAGAAATAAGAAAAATATCACAATTTTTCATCGTAAAATTTTCATTTTTTCAGCGATAAAGGTGGCAATGTATTTGTATAGGCGTGTTTGCGTAATGAGTATTTCATTCGCACAGTAATTATTTTAATAGCATACATGTATATGTCTATAATCAATTAGTCATTTGATCAAATGTACTTGCATATAAAAATAAAATATTACAATATGTTATATGATTACCTTGGTATAGGCTCTCACACGAGCATATGGAAACAGTATTCCAGCATACTGCTCCTTTACTCTATCAAATGTCCAGAAAACTCGTCTAAGATCGATACTAGCTGGTATCCATGCTGGACCACCTAGAACAGTTGGAATAAGGATAAGTAAGAGAAAAGCAGAATTCATTTTTTCCAAGTTTCAACGAATAGGTTTACTCAAGTCTGTTAGTTCCGCGTGTAATAGATAAGGTATTAAAAAACGTATGTAGTTTATAAATTATCCAGTGTCAAATGACAATGTAAAACATTGGTTAATTAATTTATGGCGATTCATTACGTGATTTTGCGTAATTATACTATTATCTTCTTACCTGCAATGCATTATGAGCCCATCATGACTAAAATTTGTGAATAACCAAGATGCAGAAGGCCCCTGCCCTCTGGTCTTGGGGAATAGATTGGGCTGCATGGTGCTTCCATGCAGAGCTGAAACCGACTGCACATAAGTACTGGTAAACCGCTTAGAAGCAGGTAAAGTGGTGCTAGTCGGACCGTCTCTGCATATAACTTGAGTACTGGTTTTGTTTGTTTGTTTGATTTGAGGTTTAACGTCCCCGTCATCACTGTAAAGGTCATTTTGGAGACATTGCTTCCAATGTTGTGGGACTTTTACCCGACATTGAGATGAAAAGACAGCTCAAGCCCTGCCGTCCAATGAAGCCAATAGTGTATATAAGCATGGATTCGCATCGCTTTGCCTGGGCAGGCTTAGATCCTCTAAGCGGTTTACCAGTACTCGTATGCGGGTCGGTTTCAGCTCCGAGTGGAAGCACCATGCAGCCCATCTATTTCTTCAATCCCCGATGGGCGTGGCCGATTGTGTACTGGTAAACCGCTTACAATCTAAGTCTTTCCAGTGAAAGTAGTGCAAGTTTGATCGTTTTTTAAACCTCAGCGGTTCCTTTGAACGGTAGAGCTTGAGATGTCATTTTATCTCAAAGTGCCACAAAATTGGAAGCGATATCTCCAAAATGACCTAGATAGTGATGGCGGGGTGTAAACAAAAACCTTGATGTAGATCAACATTACCATCTAGACAGACTGTTCAACATCTTAGTGCTGCCTGGTAAGGTAGCGTTATGCAAACACAGTGCAATCTTTTATATCTCTAAAGTTAATACTTTTCTGGAAATAAAAGAAGATATTTTTTTCTTATTTATACTCTAAACGTTTACTGTGGATGCCTGTTAGAACCGCCCCATTGAGGCGGTCCCAACAAGTACCAACAACCTATGTCTTGGAGCAGAAATGAGAAAAAAAATGTATACCCCGTAAACCCCAGTTTTCTCTATATAAAGTGGGTCTACGACATAATCTGAAAAACTTGTATTCATTGCTTTTATACATGTAACTAGTAATCTCGCCGAAACTCGTACAAAATAGAGGTGGAGGCAAAGATCAGGAATCGATACATTTAACCCACAGCTCCCATCAGAGACACCAAGGGGAAAGAACCACAAACATAAATCAACATACCCTAATGGAAACATCAATAGCGGAAAGCCAAAAGGACATTTACTTTCCCACAAAATGGTCAATAGGCTATCCAAAATAAAATAATTAAAGCGACACAAACACCCAAAGACAAACCATAACAAAAATAAACCGCGACAGAAGAACCGCCTTGGAACGGTCAGCGGTGACAAATTCCACTGGGGGGGGGGGGGTGCTTAAATCGATTTTACGTGGCCACCATCCTCGCCCTTACTTCCGTCGCGATTTAGACAAATAATTTGTTCAGTCCACATGAAGGCCTCCTAACTCACCAGTGCAACATCTTCGTGAACACTAAAATCAAACAATCGAAGAGATGACACAACGGTGAGGACTCAACGAAATGCCGGAGCAAAAGAAAACCAATAACTAGACAGACAGAGTACCAGGCACCAACTAACGTTACATTGAATTAGATCGATCTAATTCTCAGTAAGCCTTTACGCTGGAACCGTCATAGAATCTGAGGCCTGACCCACTGGCGTGCAATTAAAGAGGGAAGCAAAGTTGTCAACCGTGATTGGGTTTACTACCATGCATGCAGTCTGTCGTATAACATTTATGTTGTACCCAATCTTTTTATATCGAAGAATGATTTTACGAAATTGGGTGCTGAAGTCATTGCGGTTATATATATTTCTGAATTTATATATAAAATTCTGGTTCCGATAGACCCTGTTGCAGAAGAGATTTAAGTCCAATATTGAATTTTGAAATGAAATCTGAAAGGCGTCTATTAAATTTGGAAAAGGCTTTGCGTAGTTTATGGTACCGATAACCCTAATTATTAAGAGGTTTAGCCGTTAACAATTTATTACGAGCGTTGAAGTCAGTTAAATGACTACATACTCTGGCAAATCGAATTAATTGCGAAATATAAACGCCATAGGATGGCGTACGAGGAACATCACCATCCAAAAAAGGAAAATTTACAATCTAAGAATCAAAATCATCGCGTTTATCATAAACAAACAGAAACAAACCAATCTACATCTACGCAGATGTAAATCCAAAAACGGGGCCTCGGTATCAGAAGAATTTGCTTTATTTAACTGTAGTTCTGGGGGATAAATTTAATTGACCAAACCATCGAAATAGGTATTATCAATATTTAAAAAATCATCCAAATATCTAGATGTGGAGCTAAAAGCTTCAATTATTTCTGACTTGTTTTCAGCATGAAAAGTAGAAGTAAAACAAAGATCAGGAATTGATACAATTAACTTACTCCATCCATAAAAGACACCAAAGGGAAAGAAATACAAACATTAAGCGACCAGACCATAACAAAACAAAAACAAATCAGCCACAAGTGGTGTACAATTAGTACCCATCGGAATACCCACAACTTGTCTAAATAACTTAGGTTCCAAACTGTATGCAAACATTGTCATGTAGAAAGGTGAGAGCTTCAAGCACTTTCTGACATGACCATGAAGTATAATTTTTATGCTCTTCAGAATTGAATAAAGTATTTCTTACATTACATGCAAGATAGAGGGAGTCTTCCCTATGAAATGTTCATTCAATTAAATCATTAAGTTTTTCTTTTATAAGATAATGAGGACGTGTAGTGTAACGCGTAGAAAAATCATAAATAGACAGACTTGAAGCACGAAAACGCCTGGATTTCAATTTATTTAAAACTTCATTAGAATTTTTTTAGACCAAAACAGATTTCTACCTGATCTTTCGAAGACTTTAGCGCAATATTTTATCATTTGTTTTTTTATGGCTGTAAAACATGAAGTTAATAATTTGGAGAGTTGAGTGGTGGTACAAGAGCTTGATTTTGTAATAAACCGTGCTTTGTATGGTCTTCTATGAAGTTTAGGTAACCAATACAACGTAGGAAGCTTGTCTTGGCCTTCTGTCACACAGACAGCAAACTGAATGACAAATGTGGTCATTAACTAAAGCCCTCTATACAGCTTAAGACTATAGCTCTCTCTTCAGCTAAAGGCTGAAGTTCATAGGCCTTAGTACCACCAAGTTCTTGCTGAAGAGCGTTAACATAGTGAAGGCGTCAAACAACGACCACATTGTTAGCGGCCTTATCAGCTGGAGCCAAAATAAACTTCCTATGAAATTCTTGAATACATAATTTAAGGTGACGTAAAGACGTCTTAGGTTTAGGATGTAATAAGTTCGTATTTTGCAAATAAAAAGAAATGCGTCTGTTCACTAATTTCAGAATGCTAAGTTTCCATTCCTTAAGAGCTTTATGCTCAACATACTCTCGTTTACACCATCGATTACCATGCACGACGTTGAAAAATATATTGTACTTTGTCGTGACTAACTCTTAATAACTCGTGGTGTGTCGAAGTGGCTAACAGCAGACAAAACTCGCACGAGATCCTACGACATTATTACGAGATTAACACGACACGCTACCAATTAGTCACCAGATCAGTACGAGTTAAGCTTCGCCCACTGTACTACGAGTTGTCCCGAGACATATGGCAACATCATTACGACATGCTACGAGTTGTTAACTCAAGACATCATGACTGTGTGACAGGGGTTACAGCATCGCCCCGTAACGTTACACGTGCGACGTTTACTTATGGCGGAATATTGATATTTGTGTTAAGAATTCGTGAACAAAATGCGTTATAAATGTCACGTGATAAATAAAAGCTCGCGGAGTAGATTTTTTGTTTTAAAAAATGGACCATTTAGCTAAAAGGGGCAAGCGCTGCAAGCTGTGTAATACCAAATGCCAGCCAAAAAAAAAAAAAAAAATAAATAAATAAATAAAAAAAAATAGATAAGTCCCCAACTAAATGCACTTAATGCCAACCGTTTCATAGGGCCACAAATGAAGAACAAGATTTTATAAAACACGATTTAATGAACACTATCGTAGAATGAGTAAGCCTAAAAGAGCTGACACTTTCTTGTACCGTCATTTCAGACGTACAGGGCATTCTATTAAAGATATTTCTATACAGCCAGTGGAAAAAAAATATTATGATGTAAATTCTACAGCTAGGTCTAAAAATATTAAACGGCATGAAAATGAATTAAAATGGATTAAAGTATTATTGACACCTTTTCCATTGGGCTTTAATGACAACATTTATCATGAGGGTAATATATCTAAAATGCCCGACTTTGATATTTTCTCGCTTCTGGACTGTAAAACTAGATCGCACGGCACCAGTAAAAATGGTAATTATAAACGTAAATTACGTGTTTTTAAAAGAAACAATACCAGACTGAAGTGACTGTCCATAATATAATTGAATCATGGACGCCACTCTGTGCTTGCTTTTCTAAGTTCATTACCCATCTCTGTGTTGCGGATTCTGGATACCGAGGCGAATAAATTCTACGATAGTTCTAATCAGTTATACGACGCTGCTCTTTTAACTAGAGGTTATACTCAGCATGCTCTTCGTCCATTTATCGCTTCTGAAATTAATTACAAACGTAATTACATCAAAATATCCTTTATTAATAAATAGAGGTTATTATATGGTAATGGTGTGCCTCTAAGTTATATTGGCACCGGTATGACTTAGAGGCACACCTTCACCATAGCATAACCTCTTTATTACATCATTTATATAGCATAGTTATATTACAACGTGAAGAAATGATGACAAAGAGAATATTAACTTTTTAAAGGTTGTCGAGTGGGTTGAGGATACCCGCGAGATCAAATATTTTCGGTATCCGCCGAAAAAAGAAATTCCTTTAAAATTATATAACTTATTAGTAGACCTACACTAACCATGCTCACGGTAATACAATAACATAGTAATGCGCAGCAAATTACTGTAAGTTTCAAATAAAAAACAAATCGCCATTTTATATACAGACTGTCTGCAGTTCAAAGAATGCTTTTTAAGGTATTTTACAGAATGCTTTGTGCTTATTTGAAGAATATTTTAATTTTAAAGGCTCCTTGTGTCATTCATTAAGCTACTGCATAATCGATTCCGTGTGTAGCAGTCGATCGCGGTGGTTGTTTACGTTAAAATACAAGACAATTTTTGGGGACATATTTTCCTAGAAACTATTTCCTCCCACAGATTTCTTCCGCACAATTTCCAGTTCTTCAGAAGTGAAGAGATCGGTTCGTTTAAGGTTGTTGGCAAGACCTTATTGTTTCAAATGTTGGGACATCCCTGCTGTGCTTTAGGGCATCGTCCTTCCCAATGCTTCCCAATCGTGAGTGAACTTCTTTTAAAAAGTTTTATGTTTTTCTTTTTTTCATGCTTGCCACGAAATATCAGACTTTTCTCAAAACCTATTGCTATCACTGTCTTCTATCGCTCTGTCTAGGTCCAGAAGTCGGGTAGACATTGCTTCAAGTGATTTTTCTGCGGCCATTTTGAAACTTATGGGATACGGCATTAACGTTATATTGCTGTAGTAACAGAGTGGAGCAGTGTCAATATGGAAATGCAGTGCCAAAAATCCATATTATATGGATTTCTGGCCCCGTCACGTGACTGTGCCATCAAAATAGCGGAAAAATGAGCCTGTCTTGAAAGATTCTAATGTAATTTTCCTATAGTAAGTATGTAATTAGGGTTTGGATTTTATAGATTTACCTAGTATCTTCCGGGACAGTTCGGTTATTTCATCCATTCCCGCTTATTTTCAAAATACTGAAACACCCATATTGTTGCTAAAAATACAACAAACCTGTTAGATCTATAATTTTTAATTTCTATAAACTTATTTCTGATCTTGGTATTGACACTAACACTCCTGATACATGTGATTGTAAAAAATCAGTGTATTGCTATCCTGCTGCTGGTCATATTATTACTGGCAATTTAAAATTATTCCTGATTCTAGGATACGCAATATAATATCTAAAGGACCGTAATATCGATTTCCTTAAAAAATTGATTTCAATAAATGTAGAAATGAAATTGCTGCTGCCTTGAATGAATTTGGTAATCGATGGTGTAAACGAGTATGTTGAGCATAAAGTTCTGAAAGAATGGAGACTTAGCATTCTGAAATTAGTGAACAAACGCATTTCTTTTTATTCGTAAAATACGAACTTATTACCTCCTAAAGCTAAGACGTCTTTACATAATCTTAAATAAGGTATTCAAGAATTTCATAGGAAAGTAGAAGTAAAACAAAGATCAGGAATTGATACAATTAACTTACTCCACCCATAAAAGACACCAAAGGGAAAGAAATACAAACATTAAGCGACCAGACCACAATGGAAACCTAAACAAAGGAAGGCCATAAGAACAGTTACTTTCCCACAAAATGGCCATATGGCCATCCAAAACCAAAAGACACAAGTGATACACACAGTAAGTAACAAACAACAACATAAATAAATGGCCACAGAAGAGCCGCCTTGGAACGGTCAGTAGAATATTTCCACTGGGGGGCTTAAATCGATTTTACGTGGCCACAATCCTCGCCCTTACTTCCGTCGCGATTTAGACAAATAATTTGTTCAGTCCGCATGAAGGCCTCCTAACTCATCAGTGCAACATCTCCGTGAACACAAAAATCAAAGAACCACAGAGGTGAGACAACGGTGAGGACTCGACAGCAAGAAACCACTGAAATGCTGGAGCAAAAGAAAACCAACAGTTAGACTCCGAAGTTTGTTTAGGCTCCAGCTGATAAGGCCGCTAACAATGTGGTCTTTGTTTCACAGCTTCACTATGTTAATTCTCTTCAGCAAGAACTTATGAGAGAGACTTCATGATGTCCCTTTCTGCTGAAAACGAGTCTGAAATCATTAGAGCTTTTAGCTCCACTTCTAGATACTTGGATGATTTATTAAATATTGATAATACCTATTTCGATGGTTTGATAAGTCAGATATACCCCCCAGAGCTTCAGTTAAATAAAGCAAATTCTTCTGATACCGAGGCCCCGTTTTTGGATTTACCTCTATCTATTGTAGATGGGTTTGTTTCGTGCAAAATTTATGATAAACGCGAGGAATTTGATTTTGAGATTGTAAATTTTCCTTTTTTGGATGGTGATGTTCCTCCTGCGCCATCCTATGGCGTTTATGTTTCGCAATTAATTCGATTTGCCAGTATGTGTAGTCATGCAACAGACTTCAACACTCATGATAAATTGTTAACAGCTAAACTTCTTAATCAGGGTTATCGGTACCATAAACTACGCAAAGCCTTTTCAAAATTTTATAGACGTCATTCTGATTTAATTTCATAGCTCAACATTGGACTTAAATCTCTTCTGCAACAAGGTCTATCGGAACCCGAATTTTATGGTGACTTTATGGTGGCGGCTCCACTATGTTAATACGTTTAAGCAAGAGCTTGCTGGTACTAAGGACTATGAACTTCAACCTTTAGCTGAAGAGAGAGCTATAGTAGATGAACATATTTGTCATTCAGCCACCAAGTTTGCTGTGCGTGTTACAGAAGGCCAAGACAAGCCTCCTACGCTATACTGGTTACCAAAACTTCATAAAAGACCTTACAAAGAACGCTTGATTGCAAATTCTAGCTCTTGCACTACCACTGAACTTTCTAAATTATTAACTTCCTGTCTTACTGCTATTAAAACGCATGTGATTAAATATTTCGATAAAGTCTTTGAAAGATCAGGAAGAAATCTGTTTTGGTCTAGAAAATTCGAATGAGGTTTTAAATAAATTTTAATTCAGACGTTTTCGCGCTTCAAGTCTGTCTACTTTCGATTTTTCCACTCTTTACACTATACTTCCTCATAATCTTATAAAAGAAAAGCTTAATGATTTAATTGAATGGGCGTTTCACAGAGCAGATTCTCTTTATCTTGCATGTAATGTCAGAAATGCATTTTTCACTTCTAAAGAGCATAAGAATTATACACTTTGGTCATGTCAGAAAGTGTGTGATGCCCTCACCTTTCTACTTAACAATATTTATATTAGATTCGGTACTAAGTTATTTAGACAAATTGTGCGTATTCCGATGGATACGAATTGCGCACCTCTTGTGGCTGATCTGTTCTTGTATTGTTATGAAAGAGACTTCATGTTGTCGCTTTCCATTGATGACCAATCTGAAATTATTGAAGCTTTTAGCTCTACTTCTAGATATTTAGATAATTTATTAAATATTGGCAATACTTACTTTGATGGTTTGATCAGTCAGATTTGTCCCCTAGAATTTCAGTTAAACAAGGCAAATTCCTCTGATACCGAGGCCCCTTTTTGGATTTACATGTATCTATTGTAGATGCATTTGTTTCTTGCAAAATTTATGATAAACGTGATGATTTTGATTTCGAGATTGTAAATTTTCCTTTTTTGGACGGTGATGTTCCTCGTGCGACATCGTAGGGGTTTATATTTCGCAGTTAATTCGATTCGTTAGAGTGTCTAGTCATGTATCTGACTTCAACACTCATAATAAATTATTAACCGCTAAACTGCTTAATCAGGGGCATCGGTTTCATAAACTACGTAAAGCCTTTTCTAACCTTTATAGACTTCATTCTGATTTGGTTTCAAAATCCAATGTTGGGCTTAAAACACTTCTGCAACAAGGCCTATCGGAACCCGAATTCTATGGTGCCTTAGTATATAAAGTTAGAAAAATACATGCCTGTAATGACTTTACTACCAAATTTCATAAAATCGTTCGTCGATATAAAAAGATTGGGTTCAACATAAATGTTATAAAACAGACTGCATGCATGGTGGTTAACCCAATCACGGTTGGCAACTTTGCTTCCCTTTTTGATTGCACACCGGTGGGTCGGGCCTAAGATTATATGACGGTTCCAGCGTAAAAACATAAATCGAATTTTATTTTAGTATTCTTTATGTTGGTTGGCACCTGATGCTCCGTCTTTGTTCGGGCCCCTTGGAGTCTAACTGTTGGTTTTGTTTTGCTTCAGCAATTCTGTTGTTGTATGCTGTCGAGTCCTCAACCTTGTTTCATCTCTGTAGTTTTTTGATTTGTATGTTCTCGGAGATGTTACACTGATGAGTTAGGAAGCCTTCATGCGGACTAAACAAAATAAGTGTATACCACGATAGAGGTAAGGGCGAGGATTATGGCCATGTAAAATCGATTTAAGCCCCCCAGTGGAATTCTATCCACTGACCGTTCCAAGGCGGTTCTTCTGTGGCAGTTTATTTATGTTGTTGTTTGTTACTTACTGTGTGTATCACTTGTTTCTTTTTATTTTGGATGACCATTTGGCCATTTTGTGGGAAATTAACTGTCCTTATGGCCTTCCTTTGTTTAGGTTTCCATTATGGTCTGGTCGCTTCATGTTTGTGTTTCTTTCCCTTTGGTGTCTTTGATGGGTGGAGAAAGTTAATTGTATCGATTCCTGATCTTTGTTTTACTTCTACTCAGTATATAAATGCAGAAAAAATTATAACCGCAATGACTTCAGCACCCTATTTCGTAAAACCATTCTTCGATATAAAAAGATTGGATTCAACATAAATGTTATACGACAGACTGCATGCATGGTAGTTAACCCAATCACGGTTGACAACTTTGCTTCCCTCTTTAATTGCACGCCGGTGGGTCAGGCCTCAGACTCCATGACGGTTCCAGTGTAAAAGCTTTTTTGAGGATTAGAGAGATCTAGTTCAAGGTAATGTTGGCTGATGCCTGATGCTCTATCTCTGGTCGGGCCCATCGGAGTCTAACTGTTGTTTTTCTTTTGCTCCAGCAGTTTAGTGTTTTCTGGGTGTCGAGTCCACACCGTTGTTTCATCTCTGTGGTTGTTTGATTACGAGGACTGTTCAAATATGAATGCAAGTAGAACGTTTTCTCATGCACTAATGCGAAAATCACCTGGAAATAAATATCACAGCGTAGAAAAACATTTTACCTATACATTGATACCCAACCTGTTAAAATCCGTTGACTTTAGCTATGCATATCGTTCGATAAACACTGTCTACTCTTGTATACTAATACAAAACATGGTTGGAAGAAGGTCAGAGTACGCCGTTGAACTACGGTCCTAGATTAAGAATCGTTGTATTCTTGCTATAAGGTGCAAAGACATTTTTGATGAAATATGTTCGGTTTATGGGTATAATGAAATGTCTTTTCCGACAGTTTTTCGTTGGTGTAAGAAATTCAGCTGCGGGCTAGGCTCAACAGAAGATGCACCATATGATCGTCGGCCGAAAAGAACAACATCTGCCAAGATGGTTGCTAGAGTGAAAGAAATAGTTGCTACCGATGCACGATACACCACTAGGCAAATAGCTAGTATGGTTGGCATCTCATTAGGAGCAACTCATACAATTCTGATACGGGATTTGAAAATGAGAAAGATCTGTGCTAGATGGATTCCCCATCTGTTGACAGATGAGCAGAAAAAGACACGCGTTCAGTGCGCCAAGAAGCTGCTTAAAAAGTTTCCAAATTACAATGCACGGTCTTTCGCTAATGTCGTCACAGGTGACGAGACATGGGTTCACTTTTTTTTAGCCAAAACGAAAGATTCAGAACAAAATATGGGCAACAAAGTATTGCAAAAAACCATGCATTGCAAAGGGGACCATGAGCATCAAGAAGGTAATGTATGCCATATTCTTTTCAAATCAGGGCCCGGCTATTCAGGTTGCTGTGCCTAAAGGCAAATCTGTAAATGCGAAGTTTTACAAGAATAAAGTTCTTCGGAAATTGAAGAAATATTTCAAAGAACGAAAACCCGCAAACTGGTTTGGCCAATGTGAGATTGCTACATGACAATGCGTCATCGCACAAGGCGTTCATTGTGCAAGACTATCTGAAGCAGGAATAGGTTGTTGAACTCCATCACCCCCCGTATTCCCCGGACCTTGCCCCGTGTGACTTTTTTTTGTTCCCGCGGCTGAAAAATACCTTTCTGGTCGAAAATTTGTACAGCGCAAACACCTCGGTTCTGCAGTATTCCAGTGTCTTCATAGTATACCTCGAAAAGACTACCAAAATGCATTCACTGATTCGATCAGAAGACTGAAAGTTTGTATTTCTGTTAAAGGAAAATACTTTGAGGGGACAAAATAAATTTTTCATCGCAATCTATCACGGAATCATTTTTATGTGCTTAGTTGCATTCATATTTGAACAGTCCTCGTATTTGTGTTCACGGAGATGTTGCCCTGATGAGTTAGGAGGCCTTCATGCGGACTGAACAAATTATTTGTTTAAATCGCGATGGAAATAAGGGCGAGGATTGTGGCCACGTAAAATCGATTTAAGCCCCCTAGTGGAATTCATTTCAGCTGACCGTTCCAAAGCGGTTCTTCTATCGCGATTTATTGCACGGCCCGCAGAAAAAGCGACCGACTGAAGTCGGTTGATTTTCTAGAGTGCTTTAAAGTCACCGTGTCATTCTGTCAGTCTGTCAGTCTGTCCGCCAATAACCCGTTTGTGAAAATTGGCGATAGTGATAGTTTTCTTTGCTCTTAAAGGAACTAATTTTTGATTTTTATTTGCCTTCACTGCAGCTGGTGTTGTGCCGTGTGGCGGCCGTAAAACGCCTTCCCGTTCATCAACCATAGTGCAGTTTATATTTTACTTTTGGTCCTTTGAGATCAGCGTGAATATTCTGAGAAATCAAAAATAAATTATTGGTTTAGACTCATATTCTAGACAGGTTTTTAATTATTTGGACCCCATTTTGATTTATATCAGTCTTTGAATCGCGACTGCCTATTCGAAATTCGCAAAATTGCAGTATGTTTCCTCTGGCTTTCTTTGCCGGATCATTACAGGGTCACTGATGAGGCTTTATTAGCTGAAACTACGTAGTATGACCCATCTTCTTTCTTATGAATGTTTTCATTGCTCTTAAAGGAACTCATTTTTGATTTTTATTAACCGCTCGGAATATTTAAACAATTTTTGGCATACTGATGGATATCAATGAGATCTAACCAATGAACTTGCGAAATATTACATTCCGTTTAGTATAGCCTCGCCGAGGAGAAAAATGTGAAAATTTTCGAACTGCTTCTCCTCGGAAACCGTTGGGCCGATTGAAGTCAAATTTGGGATGGGGGAACCAAAATTTGCTCATGGGGCAACCCGTTTGTGAAAATTAGTGATAGTGACTTAACCGCTCGGAATATTTAAACAATTTTTGGTATACTGATAGATATCAATGAGATCTAACAAATGAGCTTGAGAAATATTACATTCCATTTAGTATAGCCTCGCCGAGGCGAAAAATGTGAAAATTTTCGAACTGCTTCTCCTCGGAAACCGTTGGGCCGATTGAAGTCAAATTTGGGATGGGGGAAACCAAAATTTGCTCATGGAGTCTAGGTCACATGACCAAAATGGCCGCCAAGCCATATATGGTAAAAACCCTTCAAAAATAGTCTTCTCCAGAACCACTAGGCAGATTTCCACGAAACTTGATAAATAGCATCTGGGACGTAGGCCCATCATAAATTGCTAAAATGGTGACCCTGGGTTGACCTTGACCTTCTTTGTGCCTAGGTCAAACTTTGACACATATGCTTTTGTATTGGAAAAGTGAGAATGCATTTTATCCTGCAAACGATTCAGAATACAGTACTAAAGTATAAGATATATTTTTGCTCCTTACGATAAGGCGCATTTATTGAAGGAACCGTTTTAGGTCCAGGTCACATGACCAAATGGCCGCCATACTCATATATGGTAACACTCATAAAGCTAAAAGCATCCGGCGGGTCGTGCACTTCAGCTGAAGCACTGGTTTTTGTTATGGTTTGTCTTTGGGTGTTTGTGTCGCTTGTGCTATTTTATTTTGAATAGCCTATTGGCCATTTTGTGGGAAAGTAACTGACCTTTTGGCTTTCCGCTGTTGGTGTTTCCATTAGGTCTGTTGTTGCATGTTTGTGTTTCTTTCCCTTTGGTGTCTCTGCCGGGAGCTATGGGTTGATTGTATCATTTCCTGATCATTGCCTCTACTTCTACTTTTTATCCAGCTTCAAAAGTTAATCAGGTTATTGTTTAATCACTACCATTTCCAGGCTCTAGCTTAAATAGTTTTTGAGATATTTTACCGACAGTTTTCATACATATTTTTTTCAAAGGGCCATAACTCAGGAAAGAGGCATACTCCTGGTGAGAAAAAATATGTGTCATATGTTTTCAAGAGGAATCCATCGGCCCCCGCCCATCGAAGCTTGAAGAAATAGATGGGCTGCATGATGCTTCCACGCAGAGCTGAATCCGACATCACACGAGTACTGGTAAACCGCTTAGAGGATCTAAGCCTGCCCATGCAAAGCGGTGTGAGTCGGACCGTCCATGCGTATAAACCCTATTGGTTTTGTTGGGCGACAGTGCTTGAAATGTAATTTCATCTCAATGTCGGGTAAAAGTCCCACAAAATTGGAAGCAGCGTTTCCAAAAATACCTGTGCAGTGTTGACGGGGACGTTAAATCTCAAATCAAACAAACGATGAGAAATCCATTTCTAAACCCTAGCATGGTTTATAAAGTTATGCTATGCATCACAAAGCATGCAATGTACAAACGCCCAAATTCACAAAGGGATGTAACTCATGAAGCAATTTTCAGAATTTCATCAACAGTTAATCAGGTTATGTTGTCTATTCCTCATTAGCAATGCACCCACCAACTTTCAAGGCTCTAGATTTAATAGTTTTTGAAGTATTTTGCTGACAAGAGTCCAACCATTTTTTTATCAAAGGGCATAAACCTGACGAGAAGAAAATATGTACCCACTCCTTCTTCTTGAGGAATCCATATATGAAATTTCAAAACCCTAGCACGCATGTTTTTTTAATGTTATGCCGTGCATCACAAAGCATTCCATGTGTAAATACCTCATTTACAAAGGATTATATTTTTCCGGCCCCCGCTCCTCGGGGCTTGAAGAAATAGATGGGCTGCAAGATGCTTCCACGCAGAGATGAAACCGACCGCACAATATAACTGGTAAACCGCTTAGAGGATGTAAGCTTGCCCAGGCAAAGCGGCGCGACTGACCGTCCATGCTTATAAACTCTATTAGTTTCATTGAGCGATAGGGTTTGAGAAGACAATTCATCTCAATGTCGGGTAAAAGTCCCATAAATTGGAAGCAACGTCACCAAAATGACCTCTACAGTGTTGACGGAGACGTTAAACCTCAAATCAAACAACACAAAATCATATTTTTCGGAATTTCGTCAAAGGTTAATCAGGTAATCTACTATTCATCATTAGCAATCCACTCATCAACTTCCAATAGTTTTTAGGTATTTTGCTGACAATTTTCATCCGTATTTGTTTCAAAGGGCCAGAACTCGGGAAAGGGGAATAATCTTGATGAGAAAAAATATGTTAGGTATTTTCATGGGGAATCAATATATGAAATTTCCGGTAAATCCCTGGCATACATGGTTCTTAAAGTTATGCTATGCATCACAAAGCATGCAATGTACAAATGCCCAAAGGTACAAAGGGCCATAACTCATGAAGTATTTTTCGGAGTTTCTTCAAAAGTTAAACAGGATCTACACATCTCTAGCAATCCACTCATCAACTTTCAAGGCTCTAGCTTCAATATTATTTTTAGATATTTTGCTGACAAATTTCATCCATATTTTTTTTCAAAGGGCATAACTCAGGAGTGGGGCATAATCCTGATGAGAAAAATATGTGTCAGGTTTGTTTCAGGAGAAATCTATGTATAACATTTCCGGCAAAACCATAGCAAACATGGTTCTAAAGTTACGCTATGCACTACAAAGCATGCAGTGTACAAATGCCCAAAGTCACAGAGTGCCCCGACTCATGAAGTAATTTTTTCGAAAGTTCTTCAAAAGTTAATCGGGTAATCTACTCATCACTAGCAATCCACTCAGAAACTTCCAAGGCTCTGGCTTCAATATTCTTTGAGACATTTTGCTGACAAGATTATATCAATTTTCTTCAAAGGGCCATAATTCAGAAAATGGACATACTCCCAAGAAGAAAAAAAATATGTGTCAATGAGTTTATTATAAGAAACCCAAACATGAACTTTTAAAATCCCAGCAGCTATGATTCTAAAGCTATGTTATGCATTACAAGGCTTGCAATGTACAAATGCCCAAATTTACAAAGAGAAATAAATCATGAAGTATATTTCATAACTTCTTAATAAGTTAACCAGGTGATCTACTCATTACTAGCAATGCACTCATCAATTTCAAGGATATATCTTAAACAGTTTTCTGAGATATATTGCTGACAATATTTCATCCGTTTTTTTTTTCAAAGGACCATAATGGCGGAAAGGTGCATAATCCTGACAAGAAAAAATACGCCTCAATTCTTTATTTCATGAGGAATCCGTATATGAAATTTCAAAAAACTAGCATCACAAAACATGCAATGTACAAATGCCCAAGTTATAAAGGTCAATAACTCATGAATATCTGAAAAGTTAATTAGGTCATCTACCCAACACTAGCAATCCACTCATCAGCTTTCAAGGCTCTTGCTTTAACCCTTATCTTGCTGTTCACGACGACCCCTATCTTTGCAAACAGTGTAGATCCAGATCAGATGGCTTCTGAAGAAGCCATCTGATCAGGATCTACACTGTTTGGCATTGAGTTTATGAATTTGTAGCAATAAATTGCATCAAGTAATTTGATTGGTTGAGAGACAGAAATGGGTGTGGCTTAAATGAATATTCAGCAAGATAAGGGTTAATAGATTTTTAGATTTTTCATAAGACCATAACTCAGGAAAAGGGCTAACTCCTTATAATAAATACGTGTCAGGTGTTTATTTTCATGAAGAATCCATATTTGAGCCCCGCCAAGCGAATTTGTGTCTTCGAGCATTCCGTCATGACAAATTTTAACTGCGCATGCCCAGCCATTCAGAGGGGCCAGGGATATGGCTTTCTGTCAGAAGGTTCCTCTTGATTCACTGCTTGTATGAGCGAGCAGCGAAGGTTCTGGCGAGACTGCGCGGATGCGCAGGCTCGCCTGAACCTTCGCTGCTCGCATAGGCGATAAGTACCAAAATCGCTTGACGGGGCCCATTTGAAATTTAATAACCCTAGCATATATGCTATGCATCACAAAGCATGCAATGTACAAATACCCAAATTCACAAAGGGCCATAACTTACGCAGTATTTTCGATTTTCTGCCAATATTTATCAGGTTATCCACTCAACACTAGCAATACAATAATATGAGGATCAACCATGGTTTTTCATGCATTAACATTCGCCAGGTCCCGAGGAAGCTGTTTGAACATGAGGCCGCCAGGCCGAATGTTCAAATATCTTCCGAGGGATCCGGCAAATGTTAATGCATGAAATAACCATGGATGATCGTTGTTCTTGCATAACTTACGATTCCGACAGCAAATTTTGACGAACTCTATATAAACTCCATCTATACTCTTGAAATGCAACCGGCGAACCAACATGGCGACCATTTCAGAATGTTGTTTACAATGACGTTGTTACGCAGTAACCATCTGACGTCATCATAGAACTCTAAAACGCTACGTTCAGGGCGATAGCGTTACGCCGCTCAACGTAACGTAAACAAAGCAAGGCCCGTCTTGTAATATCAAAAGCTTAAAATCCATGTTCACACGGCACGCGAATTTCATGATTTGAACATGGTTTTTGCTGTTTGAGCACGGCTTTCGGTCCATTTGACAATGGCTTCAAACAGCCATGCGCATAGGTATTTATGCAATAATATAAGGATCAACCATGGTTTTTCATGCATTAACATTCGCCGGGTCCCGAGTAAGCTGTTTGAACATGAGGCCGACAGGCCGAATGTTCGAATATCTTCCGAGGGATCCGGCAAATGTTAATGCATTAAATAACCATGGATGATTGTTGTTCTTGCATAACTTACGATTCCGACAGCAAATTTTGAGGAAAACGCCCAAAAACTCCATATAAACTCTATCTATACTCTTGAAATGCGACCGGCGAACCAACATGGCGGCCATTTCAGAATGTTGTTTACAATGCCGTTGTCACGCAGTAACCATCTGACGTCATCATAGACCCCTAAAACGCCACGTTCAGGGCGATAACGTTACGCAGCTCAACGTAACGTAAACAAAGCAAGCCCCGTCTTGTGATATCAAAAGCTCAAAATCCATGTTCAAACGGCACGCGAATTTCATGATTTGAACATGGTTTTTGCTGTTTGAGCACGGCTTTCGGTCCATTTGACAATAACTTCAAACAGCCATGCGCATAGGTATTTATGCAAGAATCATCTTTCAAGGCTCTAACTTTTAGCTCACCTGAGCCAGCTTTTGGGATCGGTCACCGTCCGTCGTCGTCGTCGTCCGTCCGTATGTTCGTCCATGTCCTCCTAAACCACACAACGGATTTTGACAAAATCTTGGCAGAAATGATCGCTGGGTGGTCCTCTCTCAAAATTGTTCAAAGAATTCCATTCCATGTAGAACTCTGGTTGCCATGGCAACCAAAAGCCGAAAATTAGAAGAAAAAAAAAACATTTAAAAATCTTCTTGTCTTGTCTGAAAACCAGAACGCCCAGATCTTTGATATTTTGTATGAAGCTTCATCTAGTGGATCTCTTCGAAGATTAATAAATTTATAGCCCCGGGGCCAAAAATGCCCCCGTACCAGGGCCTAGTGGTTTTACATAGGCTTATATGGGGAGACCATTTAAACAGCTTCTTGTCTGAAACCAGAAGGCCAAGGTCTTTGATATTTGGTATGAAGTTTCATCTAATGGACCTCTACCAAGATTGTTGTTCAAATTATAGCCCTGGGACAAAGAAAGCACCAGCATGGGGAAAACTTTTAAAAATTTTCTTGTCTGAAACCAGAAGGCCCAGGTTTTTGATATTGTTTAGGAAGCTTCATCTAGTGGACCTCTTCTAAGATTGTTCAAATTATAGCCCTGGAGCCAAAAATGCCCCAGCACCAGAACCTACTGGTTTTAAATAGGCTTATAAAGGGAAACCATGTCTAAAACCAGAAGGCCCAGGTCTTTGATAGTTTTTATGAAGCTTCATCTGGTGGACCTCTACCAAGATTGTTCAAAGTATATCCCCGGGGCCAAAAATGCCCCCCGCACCATGACCCCCCACCCCGGTTTTATATAGGCGTATATAGGAAAACCCTTTCAAAATCTTTTTGTCTGAAACCAGAAGGCCCGGGTCTTTGATACTGTTTAGGAAGTTTCATCTAGTGGACCTCTACCAAGATTGTTCAAGTTATAGCCCTGTAGCCAAAAATGCCCCCCGCACCAGGGCCTACTGGTTTAACAAAGGCTTACATAGGGAAAACCTTTAAAAATCTTCTTGACTGAAACCAGAAGGCCCAGTCTTTGATGTTTGGTATGAAGCTTCATCTAGTGGACCTCTACCAAGATAGTTCAAATTATAGCCCAAAAATGGCCCCGCCCAAGAGCCCACTGGTTTTACAAAGACTTATATAGGGAACCCTTTTTAAGAAAAGAAAAAATCTTGTCTGAAACCAGAAGGCCCAGGCTTTTGACATTTGTTATTAAGTCTAAGTTAGTGGACCTCTACCAAATTGTTAAAATTTTAGACCTTGGGCCAAACAATTGCGCCGCCCGGGCACACACATGCAAATCTGTTAGATCAGGTTAGCGATATATTTTGTTGATATATTTTGCTGCTCTCTCGCGATCGTCTTTGCAGAGTCGCGATGTCCGCTATCTTGGATTCACTGCACAGTTGAAGGAAAGTAAATGGAAAATAAGTTCATGCACCACAATAATTTCCAGCCCGTAAGCCAGTAAATAAATAATGATAAAAGAAACAAAACAAAAAAAAAAAAAAAAAAAAAAAAAAACAACTTTTGATTGTTTGTGATTCATTCTATACTTTTATTTACATTGTTTTCCCGGTTATTTAAATAAAGGGATCAACACTGTTTTTTCACACATTAAAATTTACCGGGTCATGAGGAAGCTGTTTGAACATGAGGTCGCTAGGTCGAGTGTTCAAATTTCTTCCGAGGGATCCGGCAAATGTTAATGCAATGAAATAACCATGGATGTTCGTATAACTAACGATTTCGACAGCAAATTTTAACGAAAACGCACATAATAGAAGTGAAGGCAATGATCAGGAACCGATATAATTAACCCTAAAAGACAGACCATAACAAAACTCAACCGCGACAGATGAACCGCCTTGGAACGGTCAGTGAAATTAATTCCAGGTGGGGGGGGTGTAAATCGATTTTACGTGGCCACAATCCTCGCCCTTACTTCCGTCGCGATTTAGACAAATAATTTGTTCAGTTGTTCAGGCCGCATGAAGGCCTCCTAACTCAGCAGTGCAACATCTCCGTGAACACAAAAAATCAAACAACCACAGAGATGAAACAACGGTGAGGACTCACTGAAATGCTGGGGCATAAGAAAACCAACAGTTAGATTCCAAAGTCTCCATATAAACACGATATAACCTCGGCAGCTGCGACCGGCAAACTAATATATTTACATTTCCAGTGTGAAGTCTAATATAAACTTATAGAAAACAATTGCGCTCATACTTCCATGAACGCATCGAATCGCATGATTTTCACTGTAATTTATTATTTGTATGTTCTCGGAGATGTTACACTGATGAGTTTGGAAGCCTTCATGCGGACTAAACAAAATTAGTGTATACCGCGACAGAGATAAGGGTGAGGATTATGGCCATGTAAAATCGTTTTAAGCCCCCAAGTGGAATTCTTTCCACTGAACGTTCCAAGGCGGTTCTTCTGTGGCGGTTTATTTATGTTGTTAGGTGTTACTTACTGTGTGTATCACTTGTGTCTTTTTATTTTGGCTGGCCATTTGGCCATTTTGTGGGAAAGTAACTGTCCTTATGGCCTTCCTTTGTTTAGGTTTCCATTATGGTCTGGTCGCTTCATGTTTGTGTTTCTTTCCCTTTGGTGTCTTTGATGGGTGGAGTAAGTTAATTGTATCGATTCCTGATCTTTGTTTTACTTCTACTTTGAAGTGACGTCATTCTAAACCATTGCTGTCTACTGGCGTTGATGACGTCAACGCTGCTCCGCTCTTTGTAGAAAAACAGCGTGTAAATGTTTTTCAGCTTTAAAAGTTTGCCCTACAAGTATTTTACTTGCCCAGTGATGAGGGGCAAAAAATGTAAATATAAAAAATAAACTTAATTTTTCTACATGAAAGTATGAACGACAGTGGGTCGCTAGCAAGTTAACATGGGGTTCATTTACTTTGCATGCGATCCACTGCGTTAATACTTCCATGAACTGCAGAAAAATAAATTTCATTTCTTAAATGGCGGCTAGGTTACGTCACTCAACGTAACGTAAACAAACCAAGGCATACCTTTTAATATCAAAAGCTCAAAATCCATGTTCAAACAGCACGCGAATTTCATTATTTGAACATGCTTTTTTATGATTTAAGCACGGCTTTCGGATCATTTGACAATGGCTTCAATCAGCCATGCGCATAGGTATTTTTGCAAGAACGCTCATTCTTGCATAAATATCTGACCACGGTTGATCCCTATATTCTAAAATGCCACTGAGCACTGTCATTAAAGAAGTGCGTGCAGAAGGGCGGGTTTCATGACGTCTCATGTACTTCTCACAACGATTCTTTGTAAAACATTGCAGCGATGTGCAAAATGTCGTGAAAAATACTTTGCAGTACAAAAAGAAATGTTATTTGTGCATTCACCTTATTTGCATTATCTGCGGGTTCCTAGTCTGAAAGTTATCAGTTTTGGAAAAACAGGTAACCAGACCCCCTGACCTTGAAAGGTCGGGGGGTCTGGTTACCTGTTTTTCCAATATTGAAAATGTGCAAGCTGGGAGCCAGCAAATAATGCAAATATGGTGAATAAGAATAATCAGTTTACCTTCACTTTGGCTGTAATGTCGTTTGCACTGCGAAGGAAATGCACGCATCATTCAAGAAAAATAAATATAAATGTATTGAAACAAATGATAGACCACCTGTCGGACGACGTTGAAAGTCCCACCGATGCCGTTGCTGTTTTATGTTGGCATGGTAAATCTGTAGTGTATTTGTCAACCCTTATTCTGCTGCATAATCTATTAAGCCAGACTGTGATATATTAACATATATTTCCTTTGAAAGTCTGCAGTAGTTCAAGCTGAAGTTAATATAAACATTCCCACGCCATGGTAAACAGTACTGCTACCTTATCTGACCATAGAATCACATTAACGAATTTCTAATTGGTTGGTCAGTGTGAGAAAATATTTTGAGAGAAGCTTGGTTCCACATGTTAGGCTGGATTGGAGAGAAACTTCAGTTTAATTCTTTCGGCCTGTTTGATAACATGTTTTTAGACCTTTGCCATCCTAAATTATTCTAAAACTGTAAAATGGAAAATTAACAGTTATTGGAAAGTATATTAGAAATTATGTACCATCATATTATATAATGTGTAGAAGAAATTAAAAAGAAACTTGTTAAATAAAAGAACTGAGTTGAATTGTCATTTTTTATTATAATAATTCCCCAGAAGAACAATAAGGCTACATAAGTACTACATGGTGGAGAATCTAAAATGGAATTTTAACAAAAATGTGGTCATTTTCACGGAACCCAGTGATGTCAAGTGAAAATGAAAGCTTGAACTTAGGAGCAGTAAATCCTGACCAGGCGTGTGGAATTCCACATAGAATTGACACAGTGATGGACACAGGTAGAATAACCTTATGGAAATTTTCTGGATATCCATCAGAGGATCCTGATCAGTTCTTGTCGGACTTTTCTGCTTATTGTACCTTCTCAAGAATAACGGACACAGACAGCCGGAAAGTAGCGGCTTTCCAGCTCCATTTACAGGGTCCGGCACAGACTTGGTTCTGCTGCCTCGATGAGGATGAGAAAAGTAATTGGGAAACACTAAAGGATGCCTTTGAATTGAAATACTGTGTAGCTAATAACCCACCTGTACTCCTGGTTGAGACAGAACAGTTTAATAACCTAAAGCTTCTACCACACCATCAAATCGAGGACTATTTCAGTAAAGTAATAGAAAAAGGAAATAAAATACACAAATCTGAACAGGAAATTCTACTGAAATTCATTCAGGGCCTTCCAGATCAGCTAGCTTTCTTTGTTAGGGCTGGGAACCCGTCGGACGTTCAAGCAGCTCTGACATCCGCCAAGATGGGGGAAGCATTTGGGTACCGCTTCTCTCCTGAGCTCACATGCAATGGAAATACCCCAACAGCTAGTGTGGCAGCCGCTGCACGTGCAGATGATAGAATAACTTCGCTGGAACGCACGGTGAATAAATTGAGGGAGACAATTGAGCGACTTTTGGTGTCACAAAAGCAAGACAAACTGGATTCATCAAACAACGATGGACGGAATACTACTAGTGCAAACAGTGTTCGGGTGTGTTTTAACTGTTCGTGCACAGGGCACATAAGAAGGCGGTGCAACCTTATATCAGGACCGGCAGACCCGAACTCTATGTGTCAGTTGTGCTTACAGCGTGGACATGCTGCGACACAGTGCAAACTGTTTTTGAACAATCAAAGTGCTCATTCGGGAAACTCCAGCAACCCAAGGAACACAAGGCGCGGTCCCTTGGGCGAGCAACAATAGACAGTCAACGCGCCAGATCGAGGCCACCGGAACGAAAGCAACAGGAAAGTGTGAGTGACATTAAATGAACTGTTTCTAATTCTATAGTCAGTGACTATCAAAGTGAGTCTGGTTTCATGTTTTTACCTGTAACATTTTCATCAAAACAAATTTCCGCTTTACTCGATACAGGTAGTTCAATAAATTTGATGTCACAAGAATTATTTGACACTATTAGTCACAGAAATAAGCTACAGGTAGATCACTGTAATGAGTCTATTGTACTTGCCAACAATCAAAAAGTAAGTATTAATTGTGTTGCAAAGGTATCTGCTGTAATCAGTGGTCAGCAGCAATCATTTACTGTTTATGTTTTACAGGGTACATCCCATCCATTGATCTTAGGGACTGAGTACATGCAAACTCATGGTGTCACATTAAATTTTGATAAAATGTCTGTTCATACAACCAGCACAACTGTCCGTGCCAAGAAAAAGATCACAATCAAACCCAATTCTGAAACAGTAATCTGGGGTAAAACGCCAAAATGTATGTTTCCAGGGCTTGAAGGTATTTGCTCGGGTAGCACCCATATTTCCAAAAAATGCTTATTTGTGGCCAGATCTGTATCTATCATATCTTCAGACCAAATGGTCCCATTCAAAATATTAAATCCCACAACAGAGCCAGTTACCATTCACAAAAACAAACCCCTGGGATCATTTCAGGTCATGGACAAAACTTTCAATGTAATACCAGCTGGTAGGTTAGGTCATGAAAGTTCAACACTGCAGGGAAATGTTAGAAATTCCAATACTAATACCAGTAGCTGTGCCACCAATCATGCATGTATGAATATCAATGCAAAACCCGAGCAGTGCTAACTACTGCTGGTGCAACTGAATATCCAGACAGGGAAGGATTTTTATCATACTTTCATCATAGTTCAACAGCGTCGGCGTTGTCATCTGATGAGAGCCGTAGGTTGAATAATTGCTTAGTTTCGAACCATGACTTGTTTGTTACGGAGGAAAATCCTTCTCTTGGTCTGACTTCAGTTGTAGAACACCAAATTCATTTGATTCCCAATGCCCAATCAAAACATCAAAGACCTTATCGTTTGTCGCCAGACAAAAGGGAAGTGTTGCGTCATCAGCTTGATGAATTATTGCAGCAAGGTATTATAACGCCTGTGAGTGAGAAGGACGATATTCCTATCTCAAGTCCAATAGTTTTGGTTTCCAAACGTAATAAACCGAAACCGGGAGTCAAAAAGGGGTCCAGAGAAGCAAGCCTTTCTATGTACCGCTTTTGTGTTGACTTTCGTTATCTCAATTCCCAGACACAAGATTTTCGATATGCTATTCCTGATGTACAGGAACTTACAGAGTCATTAAGTCAGAGACCACCCAATTACATTTCGTCTATCGACATGAGTTCGGGGTTTTTCCAGATGAAAATTGCCAGTGGCGCGTCGAAGTACACTGCATTCAATACATGTTTTGGCACCTACAAATTTCAGAGGCTACCCCAAGGCTTGAAGACAAGTCCGAACAGTTTTCAAATGCTCATGGACAAGATTCTCTCTGGGCTTTCTTTTCGGTCAACCCTGTGCTACTTGGATGATGTATTGATATTCTCGGAAACTTTTGATCAACATTTGTCCGATTTGCAAGAGGTCTTTGACAGATTCCGTGCAGCTGGTTTGAAACTTTCACCAGAAAAATGCAGATTTGCACAGAGCCACTGCATTTTTCTTGGTCACCAGATTTCGCGACATGGGGTCAGTCCGCCTTCTGACCGGCTCAAAGCAGTTTCTGAGTATCCTGTCCCAACAAACACAAAACAACTGAAACGATATCTTGGGCTCATGAACTGGTTTAAAAAGTATATACCTGGATACAGTGCAAAAGCACACTGTTTGTACCAACTTCTAAGAAAGGGTGTGAAATTTATTTGGACGGAAGAACACAATGTTGCCTTTGAATCTCTTAAGGCTTCGCTGCTTAATTCTGAAGCTTTAGCATTCCCTCGGTATGATTTGCCATTTTATTTGGGTGTTGATACCTCCAGTAAGGGTATTGGTTACATGCTATATCAAAAACATTCTACTGACAGTGGGGATGAAAGTGTCCGTGTTGTCCGCTTTGGGTCAAAGTCACTTTCCAACTATCAGACATCATATGGACCCACAAAGCTTGAGTTATTAGGTGTAGTAACTAGCATTCTAGATTGTGCTTCCTATTTGCGAGGTAGAAAATTCTTTGTTGAGTGTGATCACCAGGCACTGAAACCTCTTTTCCAAAAGAGTTTGAAAGGAGCAATATATGAAAGGTGGCTTGCTATATTACAAGAGTTTAATTTTGAGATTTTGTATAAACCTGCAGAAGCTATGGTTGTTTGCGATAGCTTATCAAGAGCTAAACCCCTTCATTCTTTGGACTCCGCAGAGTCAAGTCCAAATGAAAATGACCCTTATTTTCCTTATGTGCCAGAACCAGACAACAAAATCCTTTTTCCCAATGGGTCTACATTACAAGACATTATTGGCGCTGAACAGGCAAATCAGCAGAAGTCTGTTAATCATGTTTTGATCCCTCTCTGTCCAACATCTCTAAACATGGAGCTGGATAGTGACTCAGCCTATGAAGGGGATACTGACCTTCCACAGGTCAAGTGTAGTAATATCAAACAAAAATATGCAACCCGTGGGAAAACTCAGAGAAAATTTCTCAAGGTTTCTGGCAAGGTAAAACCTCCTAGACTTGCGACAGAGCCCCAATCACCACGAAAATTACCCAGCTGTGACAATGAGCAAGATAAGCAATATTCACCAGGTGATTCTCAACATACCAATTACACACAACGCACAGCTACCCATGTTAAAGGGAATAATGTGTCACTCTCTTCTGTACAAGAAACAATACATTCCGACTCTCAAACAAATAAACATGAAGGTCAGTCAATGGATTCAGAACTGACAACTTCTTCCCTTTCCGAAAGTCAGTCATCAGCACACGAAACGCATGGCATTAACAGGTCAGTAGAAAATGTTGATTTATTCAAGACGTTTGATTTTAGTCCAGATAAAATTAGTGCTTTGCAACGCGAAGATTGTGAATTGCGTTATATCATTCAGTATTTAGAAAGCAAGGAACTTCCAAAAAGTCAAAAGCGAGCTCGCAAACTCTTGTTGCAATCAGCTGATTATTGCCTTATTGACGGTTTACTTTTTCATTGTCGTGTACCGAAATCACAGCGTAGCAGTAATATAAGTCAGTATCAATTAGTGGTACCTGAAATAATGATCAAAACGGTCCTTGGTTTGTACCATGACTCACCAATGGGAGGTCATTCTGGGATTCAAGACACACTAGATAGAGTGAAAGAGCATTACTTCTTCTCTCGTATGAGCCAGCTTATTGCCGATTATGTGCGTTCTTGTCCAGATTGTCAAAAGAGAAAACAAACAAAAGTGCATACAAAGTCTGGGATAACAGCATATAGGACACCAAGTGGGCCATTTCAGGTCTGGCAAATTGACCTATATGGAAATCTGCCCATTACTCCGCAAGGATACACATATATTTTAACTGCAACAGATCTGTTCAGCAAGTATTTAGTGACAATTCCACTTGAAAATAAAGACACTTTGTCTGTTGCATCTGGGCTTACACAACTTTTCACAAAATATGGTGTTTGTGACACGCTACTCAGCGACAGGGGAGTTGAGAATGTATCAAAAGTAATGGCAGAGGTTTGCAGACAACTCTGCATCCCGCAAGAGTTCAGTCCTGCATTTGTTCATAAATGTTTAGGTGCAGTGGAACGCGTACATTGTACAATGGCTGAGCGTTTGACACCGTACATGAACAACAGACTGAATAATTGGATAGACATTTTGCCATGCATCACATTTTCAGTTAACCAGTCTGTTCATTCGGGCAGCAAATACTCGCCACATGAAATTATTTATGGCCAGCGTCCAAAGTTTCCTCTGTCTCCGCCGACACCACCAGATTTCGATACAATACCACCAGATATGCGCGCCTACGTACGTAAACATGCAGACAAACTGAACATCATTCGCAGCGAAGTGAAGAACAATATATTGTCCTCGCAGCAAAAGATGCTCGAGCGTGCAAACAAGGACACTGATCCACTTCATATCAAAGAAGGGGATTATGTGTTCTTGTTGACTGAAAGAACAGGTGTTGGACAGAAAATACAGAACAAGTTTACAGGACCATTCATTATTCACCATTGCATCAGTCCTCATATGTTTCTGTTACGGAATCCTGATAATGGAACTATACATAAGTCAGAGGTCCACAGTGACCGCCTGAAAATGGCTTATGTTCGGGAACCAGACCCAACTCCCTATTTTCTTAGTAAGGTTGTTACAGCCGAGACTGTAAGACCTGAAAAGGTCACAGAGGCCATGCCTAGCACTGTGCACACTGAGGTAATTAGGGAACAGCCCTATGACAGGCAGCCGTCAGCCCTCCCAGATGACAATCCAATAAATAACCATTCAGTTCGCAGGTCATCCAGAGCACGTAAACCTCCTGACCGGTTTGGGGTTTACATTGGTGTTGACAGTGCATTAAGTGAAGAGGGGTTTTACACTGAAAGAAACAAATATCACAAAATTAAACGTGTTCTCGGTCAGAGACTGGTTAAGGGAAACAAAGAGTATCTCATACAATTCGCCGGAGAATCAGCCGACAATTCCCTTTGGGTACCATTTGACCATCTCAATGAGAAATTGAAGAAGTCCATCCAGGAAAATCCCCCTCCGGTTATTGTTCAAATGGAATGAAACTATTTCAGAACATCAGTTTGTGTTTCTGACTGAAGCAGGACACATGTAAGTGTTGATGTTTTGAAATGGCATAGTTACATGTAATAAGCCTAAATAATACCCTTTAAATGTTATTCAAGAAAGCCTTAAGTTGAAATACAGCTAATGGTCTGCTGGCTGCCACTGAATACTTAATTGGTATAAAAATTATTATCATGTTAAATGATTTTATCATAAAGGGTCATTTCATATTGCATTGCTTTTTGCTGGTATGCAAAATGATTTCTGTTATGCTTTAGGCTATTATGTTTTTGATGTGAAGAGATTTAGATTTGTTTTGTGTGTATGTACACACTGTGTTATTTACATGTACCGGTATGACTTTGAAGATATTTTCATTGGTTTGTTTCAATTTGTTACTTTATACACCTGCTTTAGTATATTGACTAGTATATTGACTACATATTTGCTGATGTAATGTGGAAATGTGTTTGTGTATGCATTTTATAATTTATTTGTGTTTTTTCGCCTCCCAGATTTTTCATCATTTACTTTTAGGTGCACATGTGCCTTTTGTTATATGTTATGCCCATTGGGGCATGGAAAAATAGATTTGGTTGCATGGTGCTTCCACACAGAGCTGAAACTGATCAGACATGGGTACTGTTAAACCGCTTAGGACAAAGCCTGCCATGGTAGAGTGGTGCGAGTCAGACAGTCCAGTGCATATAAGCCTTTGATTTCATTGGGTGGCAGGACTTGAGATGTCATTTCATCTCAATGTCCGGTAAAAAAAAATCCCACAAAATTGGAAACAACTTCTCCAAAATGACCTTTACAGTGTTGACGGGGACGTTAAACCTCAAATCAAAGAAACAAACAAACAAAGCCTCACTCTCTAGTTGCTAATGGCATTTATACCAACACACAAATTCTGGCTACCGGCCCCGATAGCTCAGTTGGTAGAGTGTCCGCTCCGGGGAACGGGAGGTCTCGGGTTCGATCCCGGGCCGCGACATACCAAAGTCGTTAAAAATGGTACTAGCTGCTCCTCGTTTGGCACTCAGATTTACGGGGTAGAGCTAGGACTGGTCGATCCAGTGTCAGGATAATGTGACTGGGTGTGGTATCATGTAATGTGTCTGGGACATGATACTTCAGTGAGGCAGCACTATAAACGTGAGCATTGAGCTCCCTGTCGCAACCAGACACCGTCGTGATATGACTGAAAAATTGTTGAAAGCGACGTTAAGTAGAAGTAAAACAAAGATCAGGAATTGATACAATTAACTTACTCCATCCATAAAAGACATCAAAGGGAAAGAAATACAAACATTAAGCGACCAGACCATAATGGAAACCTAAACAAAGGAAGGCCATATGGACAGTTACTTTCCCACAAAATGGCCATATGGCCATCCAAAATTAAACCCGAATTCACACACACACAAATTCTGGCTTATTTTCCATTCATCCCTAGTCTGTTTGGACTTCAATTAATTTTATGGACTTTCCCAGGTTTTTTCAGCCATTTATCAATTCAGTATTGACTATCTATATTGATTATCTATAATCCCCAGGTAATCACTACCTATATCTTGGTTCTGCCAAATAATGATAATGAGGAGACTATTGCTAAGCAAATAATCTGGGAAAGATGTATTTGTTTTATACTATGATAGTTAGAAATAATGTTTTAACATAATACTTTGAATATGTATTGGCATTGTTTTTGTATCAGATACTGTTGTATGTCTATGCAATTACTGTTAAATGTGTTGCTTTTGTTAATTTTATGTTCACACATTTGATTTCATATTTGGGCCACCTTTGAAGACAAACATTTGCCTAACAATGTGTTACTGTCTTGAACTTCTGATTTTGGATTTTTAGTGGCTTATATTAATAAAATTTATTCCTTATTCAATGCTTTTCAGTCAATAGTTATTAACAGTACACATTGTTCATGTCCAAATGAAGCTGTTTTTTTATTTTCAATATGCTAAATTGCATTTTCAGCACATGGATACAGAAATTTTAAAGAACTCGCTAAAAGACCAAATTATCACTCAGACTATTATTGCGATGCTGTCAGAATGATAATTTTTTATTGGTTTTATGTTTACATGTCATTTTTGTTTTGTCTTCTATTGTTGTCACAAACAATTTATCCTAGTGTATTTGTTCATTTAGTACGCATTATTTGTGTGTGACAGACTATTTGTTGATGTCATGTTTGTCTTTTAATTAAGAAATAGATCAGTTCTAACTGTGATTTGTTGAGTAATAAATCACAGTTTGGAGGTCAGTTGTAAAGTAGATCAAATCACAAGCGCGTAGCGCGCGTGATTTGTCTACTTACAACTGACAGACAAACTGTGATTTATTGCTCAACAAATCACAGACTAGAGCTGATCTATTTCGATTCTAACACACTGAAAATCGCTAATAATGTTGTTGTTTCCTTCAAAATCTCACAACCTTTCGCCATTGTTACAAGAAATCCCGCTAAAATTATCGACTGAAACACATGCATTTATATCCTTTTCTAACGTTTTCAATGCGAAAAATGACGTTACACCGTCTAACGTCAAGGAAATCGACTAGTGACGTCATAAATTAGCAGTTTTTAATGACGTCACCCGTCACGCTCTTCCGAGCTGTGATTTGTTGCAGAATAAAACACAGCCGTTTTCCATTGGCTATATAGGCGCGCTGTGTTAGAATTAATAATAAATGTTACATGCATAAATTCACAATGATGTCAATATGTTGACCCATGCTTCTCTTTGTTTACTTGGTCCTGCATCTTTATGTAGACTGGGTGATATATTTTCTGTAGGGGGATGTGATATATTAACATATATTTCCTTTGAAAGTCTGCAGTAGTTCAAGCTGAAGTTAATATAAACATTCCCACGCCATGGTAAACAGTACTGCTACCTTATCTGACCATAGAATCACATTAACAAATTTCTAATTGGTTGGTCAGTGTGAGAAAATATTTTGAGAGAAGCTTGGTTCCACATGTTAGGCTGGATTGGAGAGAAACTTCAGTTTAATTCTTTCGGCCTGTTTGATAACATGTTTTTAGACCTTTGCCATCCTAAATTATTCTAAAACTGTAAAATGGAAAATTAACAGTTATTGGAAATTATATTAGAAATTATGTACCATCATATTATATAATGTGTAGAAGAAATTAAAAAGAAACTTGTTAAATAAAAGAACTGAGTTGAATTGTCATTTTTTATTATAATAATTCCCCAGAAGAACAATAAGGCTACATAAGTACTACAAGACCCATTTCTGACTTTGAACCAATCAAATTAGGCCTACTTGATGTAATTTATTTCTACAAATTCACAAACTGAATTTTAAACAGTGTAGATCCTGATGAGATGGCTTCTCTGATCTGGATCTACACAGTTTGTAAAAAAAGCAGAGGTTATCGTGAACAACACGATAAGGGTTAAATCAAAACTGCTGTCGTACCTGTCGTGCCAGTTTCATGGCACGCCCGAATATGCGTCTTTAACAAGACCATATGCATCAGCCGCTGTAAACGCGTTTACTCCGATTGGTTCCCAGTCAGGTCCGGCCTACACACAAGAAACCCCACAGTCAAGAACATTGCACGAACTTTCGTCTTATGCGCCATTGTTTTCAAACATAATGCCAGAAAAAATATTTTATATCCATAGACTCACTTTGTCATCCATCAGGATGCACATATAAAAATCAGCAGGTTGACATTTTAATTGATTTATAGAAACATGATTTGTATTAATGATATACGCTAGATTTTTTATTGTTGCGCTGTTCTTGACTGATTTCGTACCGGAAACCCCAAAACGGGTAAATGGCAAACAGTGCAGGCCCAGATCAGACGCCGAAAAACGCGGCGTCTGATTAGGGCCTACACTGTTTGCCAAACGTTTCGACATTTTCCAAAATAAAATTAAAAGCACATCCTCACATCCCTAAAATATGAGATGGGATTATGCTATATATTAAGTGGAAGATTCCATTTGATACAAAAAGGATTGACAAGTATTTTAAAACATTTACCAGTCATCTTCCGACTTTTTTCAAATAAATTTGATTCATCCTAGCTTGGTTTGTGTGCAAGCTGTCTTGGTGTCACGTGATAATGTGACTTTCGACTTAAATCAGTATGTGCATCAGAGTCTATGTTACGGTCCTCCGTGGCCCAGTGTTTAAGGGCGCAGATTCTTGATCACTGCATGGGTCTCTGACCGCCATGAGTTCGAGCCTGGCTCGGGCCACATGTGAGACGCCAAGTTCTGCAACGGAAGGTCAGGTGTTTTTTCTCCAGGTACTCCGGTTTTCGCCAACCTCTGATGATTAACGACAGGTTCGATATGAGAGAAATAATCCTTGAAAGGTCCGTAAAACCACAACATCAAGAAAATAAAAAAGGCTTCGAAGACAGAATAGATTATATTACGACCAAGTAGGCTGATTTAAGGGCACCCGCCCGTCGGGGCTTGGAGAAATAGATTGGGCTGCATTGTTCCTCCACGCAAAGCTGAACCTGACCACACACGAGTACCGGTAAATCGCTTAGAAGGACTAAGACTAGGCAAAGTGCTGTTAGCCAGACCGTACAATGTATATAAGCAGTTTGGTTTCATTGGGCAGTTCGACCCCGCCCATAGTGGCTTGAAGCAATATATGGGCTGCACGATGCTTCCACGCAGCGCTAAATCCGACCCACACACGAGTACTGGTAAATCGCTTTGAGGATCTAAGCCTGCCCAATCAAAGCGGTGCGAGTCCGACCGTCCATGCTTATAAATCGGGTTGGTTTCATTGTGCGACAGGGCTTGAGATGTCGTTTCATCTCAACGTCGGGTAAAAGTCCCCCAAAATTGGAAGCAGCGTATCCAACAGGACCTTTACAGTGCTGACGGGGACGTTAAACCTCAAATCAAACAAATAAATCTTTGGGCGGTAGGGCTTGAGATCTCACTTCATCATAATGCCGGGAAAATTTCCATCAAAATTGGAAGCAACGATTCCAAAATGACGTAAATATCGTTGACGTTGATGCTAGACCTCATTAAAACCCGTTTGTACCAGAAACCCCAAAACGGGTAGTGGACAAACAGTGCAGGACCAGGTCAGACGCCGAAGAACGCGGCGTGTGATCAGGACCTTCACTGTTTGCAGGGCCTTCACTGTTTGGAAAACAACCAGCCATTTTAAAAAACACAACCTGACACCCCTAAATTTTGAAATGGACTCCTGCTATTTATATGGAGGAAGATTCCATTTGGTACAAAAATGGGTTAAGACTTCGCTTCACAGAATTCTGAAGACACTCTTTCACTTGACGCGGTTCAAAGAATTGATTTGGCTGTTGCTGTTTGTCTGTTTTCTTATTATTAATTTCATATCATAAAACAATACAAGATGAATGTTGATGAAGCTTTTACATATACAATAAAATTCCTATACTGTGAGTTAAGACTACCTTTGAGACTGTTCAAAGGTGGCCTTTAGGACCACTTTTAAACAATCCTAAAGGTGGTCTCTTAGGACGTTTGGTATAGAAAGCACAAAAATAAAAACCGAAACTTTAAAATATGTAAAAGAAGAAACAGCCTTTTCGTCTGCTGGTATTAATATCAAATCAATATTTCACTCTGCATTTAATCATTTAAATTCACAGTGTTATAGGCCGGTGCTTCTGTCGCGATTTCTTTTATGGTTATTTTTGAATGTGCGTATCGCTAATATATTTTTGTTTTCGATAGCCAGTTAGCCATTTTATGGGAAGTATCTGTCCTTTTGGCTTTCCGCTAGTGATGTTTCCATTGGGGCCTTGTTATTTCACCCCTTTGGTGTCTCTATTAAGAGGTATAGGTTAAATTTTATCGATTCCAGATCATTGTCTTCTTTTCTATTTTGCTAACAAATGCACAATACAACATCGATGTCCATGTATAATACGCTGACAGGCTAATGCGATGCATGCATTTTTTTCAGAAATTTCTGGATCAGATAGTCATAGAATTAGGGCAGCTATAGTTTATGACAGTAACCAGTATTTCCTGGTATTTACACTAAATATGTGCCAACTGTTGTAGAGACTATAGACAAACCTATGTGAACCACAGCAAGGGAAGATAAATCACGGCAACGGTAACGCTCGTTGGCTATAATAAGTAATTTTAAGAGATATTTTGGTAGAGGGTAACAAAGAAACAACTCTGAAATTATTTTGAAATTGAGCCATTGGCCTTGGAGGTTGTCGTTCCTATTTTAGCCCTGGCGGCAATTTTGTTCAGCTTGGCAGAGGGTCTTGGTTTTGGTTTAATGACCCTTTCAAGATTATTTCACTCATATCGAGCCGATCGTTAAAATCAGAGTACCCGGAAAAGACCACCTGACCTTCTAGTGCTGAACTAGGCGTCTCACATGTGACCCGAGCCAGGCTCGAATTCATACCGGTGACAGAATAAGAGTCAGCGCTCTTATCCACTATGCAACGGAGGCCCGCCATTTCGCTGTGATGGTTAAATGACGTTGATTCACGTATTTTTCTTGTTTCTGCTATGAAATACGGATTCTGGGTAGAACAGCCTCACGCCGCGTGTTGGCGTGGTCGGTGTTTTGCTCAGAAGTAGGAACAAGAAAAGATATGGCACAAAGTGCCATATCAAGTGACTCGATAGTGATTGCATTTCACCATTTTGGAATGAAACAGACAATGATATATCATTATTAAAGCCGTTTATTTATAAACATATAGAGTAGAATTACACGAACACTGAATTTGAAGTATCAAATTCCGGTTGTACACTTTTTTTTTAATTCCACAGATTGAATATCTAAACTGACGTGGAAATCTGTGTGGTATTCAACAATGTTTTTTTTTCACAGAGTTTATTTCGGTCATCATTGATTAGTCAGCACAGCGAAATTATAAACCGACAAGCACAGTCAGCAAATAGACTGGTCTTCTTTATACTTAGTTCCCTCCTTTCAACATTAAGAACAACACAGTATTATTGTTATTATTATTATCATTATTATTTTTGTTATTATTATTATTATTATTATCATTATTGATATCGTTTTACATTATTATTATTGATATTGGGAACACTCCCAGTATAGCGGTCCCCAGGAAATGCCTGTAGAATAAGAATCAAGGCGCGCGTAGCGCACGTTGCTATGCTAGGTGCACTCCCTATAGAGTCGCGCGATAGCGCGACGATCTCGTTAAATAGGCAACAAAATGAAAAAATAACCCCAAAATCGTGTTTGTCGTGAACTGAAAGGTATTAATTGATACTGCGGTTAAACTTCAAAAGGATGGCTAATTTGTTTTAATAGATGATTGGATCATGTAACATAAGTGACGTAACCGGAACAGTTTCCAAAACGCAGACAGTTTCCAATGTAAATAAAGAGCTGTCAGATTGACGCGAATCTTGTTTACCTACAAAATTACAGAATCAGCTGTTTAAATGCCTCTGAGGTTGCGAGATTTGTTTAAAGTGACAGAAAATATAGATAGACTTATACAATGGCTATTTCAGTTGGGTCTGGTTCTTGAATTAGGTGGTGTTTCTTGTGAATTCTGTGGAAAAGGACACTTTGGGCTGCGGAAAGACTTGTCATTTAGCACAGACCAATGTTGCTGGCGCTGCTCAAATAAAGATTGTGGTAAAAAGGTATCAATAAGGCACGGATCCTGGTTTTCCAATAGTAATCTGCCCCTTGCAACTATCGTCCTTCTTACATATTTCTGGGTATACAGAGTTGACAAACGTTTGTGGAGCATGAGTTAGAAATTTCGCATACAACAATCGTCGACTGGTTTAATTTTTCACGAGAAGTCTGCATTTGTATATTGGAAAATTCTAGCAAAAAGATAGGAGGACCTGGTAAAATAGAAGAAATCGACGAGTGCAAGTTTGGAAAAAGAAAATATCATAAAGGAAGAAGAGTGGATGGAGTCTGGGTTTGCAGGTAATCAGCATATCCATAAAATCTCGGATGAGTTCGAATTTGGGCCAGGTCGGAATTTTCACTTCAGAGTTACTTGCCCTTTAACGCAAAAAAATATATATGATTTTCGCTCAATAACTTGTTGAGTTTTGGATCCAGTCTTCATCACACTCACCGATAATCAGCACATTCTTTATTCTCGAATGAGTATGAATTTGGGCCAGATCGGATTTTTTACTTCAGAGTTACTTGCCCTTGTACGTAAAAATTAATGCGTAACTATACCAAATTTAGTGACACAGGGGCCTTTCTGATATTTAATCTTCATCAGTGTGTCTAAACCCCAAAGTTTTGAAACCGAAACGGATGATGGACAAGACCCGGCACACACAGGCACACCCCCCCCCCCTCCGAGCACACACCGACCGACGTAGCTCATGCGACAGGTCAACTGGAGGCATCAGGTAAGAGACGCCTACCAGGGAACTTATAGGCGTCCCCCATCGAGCCAACATCAGCAAACATAGCCCACACTCCACGGAAGTCCCGGGCATCAGGAAGGAGATGCGCAAAGTAGCGAGACTTGCAAAAAATGATGGTTTCCGCACAATAACTTGTTTATTCTTAATTGGATCTTCATGAAACTGGTAGGTAATCAACATACCCATAAAATCTCAGATGAGTTCGAATTTTGGCCAGATCGCAATTTTCACTTCAGAGTGACTCTCCCTTGAATGCACGAAAATTATGGTTTTCGATCAATAACGTGTTTACTTTTGATCCAGTCATCATCGAACTTGCAGATAATCAGCACATCCATTAAATTTTGGATGAGTTCGAATTCAGGCCAGATCATATTTTTCACTTCAGAGTTACCTGCCCTTGAACACATACAAAAAAAAAAAAAAAACATTTTCCGCCCAATAACTAGTTTATTTTTTATTCATTCTTCTACAAACGTACAGATGATAATCACATACACAGAATCTCAGATGAGTTCGAATTTTGGCAAGATCGACTTTTGGCACTTCAGAGTTTGTTGCCATTGAACACAAAACATGCTTTTTGGCTCAATAACTTGTTAGCTCACCTGAGCTGAGGGCTCACAAGTGAACTTATAGTACAGCAAGGCTCCGTCGTCCGTCGTCGTCTTCGTTATCCGTCGTCGTCCACACCTTCAAACAGTTAGCTTCCACTGAATTCAATTCCGCTCAATAACTTGTTTGACCATGTCATCACATAGCCGCTTCAGTCTATATCTGATCTTTTTGAAGAAGTTACATATAAGCAAGTCAGGGATTAAAGCTTGAATGGGTTTTAAAACTGGTGAGGTCAGCCTACTTATCATAGAGTTACATTCTACTTGATTTGCAGAAAATGCTTACCGTGTCATCTCCTTGTCCTCCCATAAATCCCTCAGTAAAGGTTGGCACTTCCTGAAACTTTCAATCTGTTAGCTCAGGTGAGTGATATAGGACCATCTTGGTCCTCTTGTAAAGTCTTTGGTTTTGAACGCGAGGTAATAAATAGCAGTGAATACAATGATCAGGCATCGATACAATTAACCGACAGAGACTTAAAGGGAAAGAAACACAAACATGAAACAGCTAGACCCTAATGGAAACAACACTAGCGGAAAGTCAAAAGGACAGTTACTTTCCCACAAAACGGTCAATTGGATGTCCAAAGCAAAATAATATAAGCGATACACACACACTCTCAAAGTCAAGCCATAACAAAAATCAACTACGACAGAAGAACCGCCTTTGAACAGTAAATAGAACGAATTCCACTGAGGGCTTAAATCGATTTTACGTGGCCACAATCCTCGCCCTTATTTCCGTCGCGATTAAGACAAATAATGTGTTCAATCCGCATGAAGGCCTCCTAACTTATCAGTGCAACATCTCAGTGGAACCCAAAAATCAATCAAACCACAAAGATGAAACAACGGTAAGGACTCGACAGCAGGAAACCACTGAAATGCTGGAGCAAAAAGAAGAAAAAAATAATAAGACTGGGAGAGGGTATCGCTGAATAAAACTTTGGACATACATCTATTTTCATACCAAATATACACCACATCTATCAGATGGTTTTAAAATATGAGCTCGTAAATGTGGACGCCGATTCAAACGCCAACACGGACACCAACGCCGAAGACCGGGGCAGTGCAATAGCTCCATTGCGACATAGCACATTTTTCACATATCCAAATTGGCTACTATTCTAATGAATATCCGTGATTTTTTTTCTAAATTATTCTGCAAACATAGGTTGTGGGTGTTCGTTAGAACGGCCTCATTGAGGTGGTTCTAACGAGTACCCACAACCTATGTATTGGAGGAGAAATAAGAAAATAATGTATACCTCCGTAAAACACAGTTTTCTCTATATAAAGTGGTGTTTAGAGGTGTCCATTTCACGGACTTGTTCACGTGCTGCTGCGCTAAAATTCCTTCACAAATGTTGTTTTCTTTTGTCGTCAGTCACAAAAGTAAAGTGGTCGACTTCACAAATTCTGTATTTATGAGATGATGATTACCAACAGATTAAATGAAACAACAACAACATAAAAAAAAAAAAAAAAAAAAAAATAACAACAACAAAAAACAAACATGTATATAAACTGGAGTTTTCGTATTTTATAGTATTTTCACACCATATATTTGGACATAAAAATAACAAATTATATGATCTCAATTTATTTATTTGGTATTCAGATTACAGGAACTTCAGACACGTTTATTTCTGTATACTGACAACTCGATGAGCGATACCTTATAATCGGTCACACTGAATAAACAACAACTGCCAAAAGAAGAACATATTTCTCCTCGCCCTGACAGTACAGTGAATCTGAAAAAAGAAAAACTATATATCTAGTTAAGGGGAATGGGAACACCTTCAGGGGAGGCAACTCCTGCAAAAAAGTTTTTGTCTCCCATGTCAATAGGGGTCTTCTCTTAAAGGAAAGAATTTGCTCCATAGGATTCTTTCCTTGAAGAGTTGACCCCTTCTTCTAGTGGGACAGGGCTTATAGAAGGGCAAACATGAAGTCCCAAAAGTTGTTACCCTTTGAAAAATGCGAAAAAACAAAACAAAACAGCCAGATGTCCCCATTCCCCATAAGGAAAAATCTGTAAACAAGGGGCAAACGTCTAGATAATCTTGTACAGGTACCCTGCCGTAATATGTCGGTGTTATTGTTTCAATGTTGATAAATACTCGTAAACAGTTGCTTAGCGCAACTAGTATCGAGGAGCGCCTTTAACGCCTGGTATATTTTCCTGAGGGTCGCAGGTTCGATCCTGTCAGATAACCCTTTTTCATAAAGCTATTAAAAGCATGATTTATTTTTTTCTTGATGATTTTTTTTTATAAAATAGTTTCAGAATTTACATTTTTATTATTTCTTTTTTAATTTTTAATTCTGTTTATTATTTTTGTATTATTATTTTTTCGTGAATGGTTATCTATTTATTTTAAAGTTCAATACATGTCATGCACAATTTTAAAGATCAACTTCACATTTGATTTATAATAGTGAATAAAAAAGAAAGCACAAAAAATGCATGCTTCACGAGAAAATCGAGGATTTTTTGCTTTTGGCGCGAAAAAAAAAATGTTAAAGAAAAAACATCCCCAGCGGGATTCGAACCCGCACACTTCAGCTCTACAGGCCCGTGACTTTACCACTTGGCTAGCGTCGATACCGTGCAGGTATGGTATATGGTATCAATTTATGGATGTCATTAATTTAGATCGAATTATGGATATCCATAAATCGAATTATGGATATCCTTAAATCAAATTATTGATATCCATTATTCGGCTGATTTATGGATATCCATAAATCGAATTATGGATATCTATAATTCAACTCTGCAAATAAACCTAATGAATAATGCCTGCTCCCTTTGCAAAAAAAAAAAAAAAAAAAAAAAACTCGACCATTCGCGCCAGGTTTCCGATTTAGGTGTGTACTAAAAGCCGGAATGGAGGTGGAGGTAAATCTAGAGTAGGCCTAGTGGTGGCCTATGGTGTCGGAGAGATATGTTTTGTTTGATTTGAGGTTTAACGTCCCCTTCAACACTATTTAGGTCATTTTGGAGACGTTGCATCCAATTATGTCGGGCGTTAAGCCTTCATTAAGATGAAATTACAACTCAATCCCGCCGGTTTCGGTAGCTCAGTCGGATGCGTGTCTGACTGGTGATCAGGAGGACGCGGGTTCGATACCTGCCACGGTCGGCAACATTCCTTCGAGTGTGGAGATTGATCATGAAATATCTTCTACGGTCATTCTCTCCCTTTCGCTGATTCAAGAAGGGCAGTTGTCGGTTTCTGGCGAAAGAATGTGCACTGTACTAGTTAACTGCTTACGCCTGCCCAGAAAAAGTGTGGATAGGTAAACTGACCGCCTCAAAAATGACATTAGTTAGTGTTGACTGGGCCGTTAAACTCAAATAAAAACAAACAAACAAACATCTCAATCCCTGTCGCCAATTGACTCGCAAGACTTCTAAACGGTTTACCAGTACTCTCAGCTCATGCAGCCAAATGGATATATGATAATACTATATACAGTGAAATTCTACTATTAAGACCACCTAAAATTAAGACTAATTCTGCTTTAAAAAGCTTATTTAGAATGGTGCAGTTATTATTTCTTCATGAATTCTGCACACAATGTCCTCTGGCCAGGGACCACCTTCGGAACTGTTCAAAAGCGGTCTTAATATAGGAATTTTACTCAATAACGACCATGTGCATTTTTCTCGAGAACGCATGCACGGATTGCCTGTTTGGGTCATTATAATCTTACGTCCGACTTTCAATGTCCTTAGTTGCGCAGTCCTCATAGAGGTTTTTCCAGAGGGACAGGATGCGTTGGCCGGACTTTCCAGATCTTACGGCTGGTTCCGATATTTAACTGCACACGTGACGGGCGTTCAGCCGGTATGGTGTCGGTTGCATTGGAAGCCTTACGGGCTGAAAAGGCTGAACGGCAGAGAGGTCCCTTTGACTGGCCATCGTCTTCCAGCGATGATGGAGACCTTGAAGAGTTTTACATTAAACAATCACGTGTCTTAGGGAGAAATCATTTAACCAAAAGCTTTGGCGGTGATTTATGGATATCCATAATTCGAGTTATGGATATCCATAAATCGATCTGATTTATGGATATCCATAAATCGAATTATGGGTATCCATAATTCGAATTATGGATATCCATTATTCGGCTCATTTATGGATATCCATAAATCGAATTATGGATATCCATAATTCGATTTATGGATATCTATAGATACCGATTAAATAGTTTTTCACCATGATCATGTGAGACTGGAAGGTCATGTTTTTATTTTTCTTCCGGTTCCCTGGTTTTTCGCCCACGCTTGATTAACGATCGGCACGATTTAAGTAAAATAATTTGAAAGGGCTCTAACACAATAATGAAAATATTATTATGCGTGACGGATTTTAGTGACTCTTTCTTTCTCTCATTATACTTTTTGTTTCTATATTTACTCATTTATTTGTCATTCGTGCATTTGCAAAGCGGTGTCTAGTAAAAGCTGCCTTGAAAAAAAAAAAAAAAAAAAAAAAGCAACAAAAATACAACTATCTCAAACTACCAAGAAGTTAGTTAGAAAAAACAGTTAATAACGAAGCGTTTAACCCATTGTGTACCAGAAAACCCCAAAACGGGTACCATTGCAAACAGTGTAGGCCACGAGCAGATGCCGCGGTTTGCGGGGCCTAAACTATTTGCTAAAAGATCAGCTATTTTCTGAATAAAATTTAAAAATCATATAACCCGTAACCCCTAAACTTCGAATGGACTCCTGCCATATATAAGGATGAAGATCCCATTTGGAACAAAAAGGGTTAAAAACTGCTTTTTAAAACTAAGGCCGCATTGTAGAAGAAAACACAACAGTTTCGGTTTTAGTTTGTAGCTGGGACCAGTTGTCCAAAACTAACGACGTCATTAGATAATAAATCGTTAAAACTTTGATCAAATAATATGTACGGTTAATAATTGGTTAATTTACTTATATGTTGCCGAAAAATTGTGGATAGCTTTTGCATAAAAAGCCACTCAGAGTGTTTCACCAAAAATACCAAATATTTAGATATTGTTCTTGCTAGACCATGCAGTTACCAATATGATCATTAACGAGCTCGTTAAGCTAACGATGCTTTGAACAGTTAGCTTTAGAATGGATGAACGCCTCTGTGGTGTAGTATTTGTGCTACTCGCATGGTAAACCGGGGGTTGCAGGATCGATCCCGGGGTTCTCCAGACTTTCGAATGACCATAGCTGTTGGTGAGACGTAAAACTAAAAACCTCACTCACTCATGGTCACTTAAAATGGATGAAATACCGTCAGGAATCAATGCAATTACTTTTAATCTTCCGACGAAGTCACCAACGGGAAAGAAGGACGCACAAAAACAACGATATTATAACTGACAAATTACAAGCATAATATACTGGAAATAGAAACTATACACTTTTAAATTGTCTCGCCTGATAAAGCAAGTGGATTATTCAGTTGAAAATTACTGATTACGGAATTGACCAACTATAGACATGAAACCTGTGACAATTTAAAGAAAATCTGGTGTTCAAAGTAAAAGTTTTTGGGGAAAATGTAAAAAAGTGCATTTTTCGTAAAGTCTATTTGTGATCGAATTTTGACTTCAACATTTTTGCGTATACATAGGTAATAAGTAAAAAGCTAGGAATAAAAAAATAACATAACATCTATCTAAAAAATATCGAGGAACAAACATTTTATTGAAATCTTAAAAATCTGCTTTTTTTCAGCGAAATTTTCAAAATAATGTGTCAAGCCAAACATCGGCCCAAAAGTGCCTTCAATCATCTGTGTCTTAAATATTGATTTAAACAAAAACCGCAATCAGAAATGCCATATTTTTCGCTCACTTCCGGTGGTTTGGTCCAATATTTAAAGGGCGATAACGTTTTAACTAGTGTGAAAATTTTCATTTTGTAAACAATATTCCCAACGTTAGATGGTGATTAATAATTGTTAAAAATGGGAATCACTTTCGCGCCATAAAATGTTTGACTCAATGGAAACTTGAACACGAAGATTTTGACCCTTGCCTTGAACCTGTTGCTTTACCCGTTAAATCGTAGCTATCACCAAACATTTTATTCGATAAATCAGACATGCCACTGATGATAATTTAAATAATTGGAATTCAAATTTATTAAAATGTTTTGCCAGTGACAATTTCAAAATGAGTGTATAGTTTCTATTTCCGCTGAGTATATATACAAAATAAAAATATAACTAAGTTGCTGATGCTTTTCTATTTTTATTTCTGGTGGCCAATTTGCTCATTAGAGCGGAACCATTTTAGCTATTTCTGTAGAGATTCACCTAAGCAACATTCCTATGAAGTTTAAATCAAATTGGCCTAATGGGTATGGTTTAAGAGTTTTCTTTTTTTTAGCTCTGGCTGCAACCTTGCTTTTCAGAGCGGAATGGTCTAGCTATTTCACACCTCCCACATGAGACCCCAAAGAGAAAGAAACGAGAACATTAAATAACTAAACCCTAAGGAAAACATCACAAACGGAAAGCCAAAAGAACAGTTACTTTCTCACAGAATGGCCAAACGGCTATCCAAAATACTAAAAAGCACATAAGCAATGCATTCACGCATAAACAAACTATAACGAAAATAATCCGCAACAGAAGAACCGCCTTGGAACGGTCAGCAAAAAGTATTTCACTGGAGGGCTCAAATTGATTTTACATGGCCATAATCCTCGCCTTTGATTGCGTCGTGGTTTAGACGATAATTTGTTCAGTCCGCTTGAAGACATTCTAGCTCATCAGTGCTTCATCTCCGAGAACAAGTTTGAAATCTGCATCAAATTGGTTCTCGGGTTTAGGAGGAGTTTGCATTTAATTTGTATTTTTATCTCTGGTGGAAATATTACTCATCAGAGCGGAACCGTTGCAGCTACTACCTTAGAGGGTCACCTTGGCAACAGTCCTATGAAGTTTGAATCAAATTGAAGTTTAACGGCTCGGTTAACACTATTTTAGATCATTTTTGAGCCGGTCAGTTTACCTATCTACACTTTTCCTGGACAGGCTTGTACGTAAGCGGTTAACCAGTGCCATTCTTGCATCAGCGGATTGGAGAGAATGACCATAGAAAAGATTTCATGATCAATCTCCACGAAAGAATGTTGCCGACCCCGGCATTATGTTATGGTTACATAGTATATAGATTCATAGAATGATTTCAGTACTCAATTTCGTAAAATCAGCTTGCGATATAAAAAGAGTTGGTAATAATAAAGTTCCGTCTGCATTACTAACAATTATAATCAAATGCGTGAAGCGCTCTGTGTGTGTGTCTACGATGGATGAGTACGATAAAACACCAATGCGACATAATGCATGTTTTCACATCTCCAAAATATGGTACTTTTCTGATGAAATTCCGTGATATTTTTGTTATTTATTCTGCAAATACAGGTCTTTGGGCTTGTGCTTTGGTTTCGGTGCCGTCGCTTAACCCTTTTTGTACCAAATGGAATCTTCCTCCTTGCGAAATTTAACAGGTGACATGTTGTAAATTATTTGGAAAATGACTGAACTTTTAGCTAACAATGGAGGCCCTGATCAGACGTTTGCACTGTTTGCCAGGGTATCCGTTTAGCGGTTTCTGGTACAAAATGGGTTAAAGTGAGAGCTTCTTTTCCCTTTGGTGCCTTAGACGGAAGGTTTTGGGGAATTGTACCGATTCCTGATCATTGCCTTAATTTCTATTAATCCTTATCCCGCTGCATAAATTCATTAAGCCACTCCCATTGCTAAGTATCAACCAATCAAATTACATGATATAATACATTTGATTGGTTCATAATCTACCAATCAAAAATATTATATCATGAAATTTGATTTGATGATAAGCAACCAATCAAATTACATGATATGATATATTTTTTCAGTTCACAAACTGCATGACAAACAGTGAAGATCCTGATCAGAAGCCATTTGATCTGGATTTGCACTGCTTGCAAAGCTAGGGGTTGTCGTGAACAGCGAGATAAGGGTTAAAAAGTTATTTAAGCTTAACGGTTGTCAAAATGATCTTAATTTGCAACCTGTTCTTTCCATTTTGATTGGCCATTTACTGTGAAAATTACAATAATGATGGTATTTTTCTTACAAAGAGATCAGGGGCGTTCGAGCACATTTGTAACCTTCATTAATTCAGAAGAAATCCAACACGGCAAACGGTCCCTGCCCATCGGTGCTTGAAGAAATAGATAGGCTGCATGATGCTTCCACGCAGAGCTGAAATCCGACCGCATACGAGTACTGGTAAACAGCTTAGAGGACCTAAGCCTGCACATGTAAAGCGCTGCGAGCCAGACCGCCCATGCTTATAAAACCTATTTGTTTCATTGGGCGACAGGGCTTGAGATGTCATTTCATTTCAATGTCGGGTAAAAGTCCCACGAAATTGGAAGCAATGTCTCCAAAATGACCTATACTGTGTGGACGGGGACGTTAAACCTCAAATCAAACAAACAAACCAACAAGGCAAGGCCAAACGAAAGTGAAGTAACTTTATTTACTTACCGAGCGACCGGTAAAATTTAACGTTATTTGCAATCTCACCCTGTAGTAGAACCAGCCAAACTGAAACAGAATCAAATATGATATTAAAACGATACATAATAACAATCACATGTAAAAGTTCACTTTAGTCACGATTAGAGTAGTTATGACTTTGTGTAGCAGGGTTGCCTTTTTAAGTAATAAAAACGTGTTTTTAAACGTTTTCCCTATATAAATCTGCAAAATAAACAGTGGGACCTGGGGCTGGACAATTTTTGGCCCAAGGGCTATAATTTTAACAATCTTGGTAGAAGTCCACATGATGAAGCTTCATACCAAATATCAGAGACCTGGGCCTTCTGGTTTCAGACAAGAATATTTTTAAAGATTTTCCTCTGACCGCATTGGGTAAAAGCTGTTGTTGTGGAGTGACTTCAGGCACATTTCGTTAATAAACTTTTCCAATCATAGAGCGCCTTTCTTTTTTCATTTCATTTTTACCCATGCCAAGTGATTGTCTTTGCAATAATGTAGATTTATGTAGACAGTGTTAATGTAGTATTTAGCCTTTCGGTTGTCTTTGCAATGACTGACATGAATGATTCAATTAATGTTTGACGTTTGCCAATTTGTGACCATTGTGTTTGCAAAGTTGCGGTGAGTTAAACTAAATTTTATTTACCACATTAAGGGGAGTTAGTACACCTGATTCCAAATTGGTTTGTCCATAGCTTTGGATAAAACTTGACATTTGGAAAACTTATATTTTGTGCTTTCTAAACATGACCAAAAAACCAATAGAGTTAACAAGAGGCTCAATGAGCCTGAGCATCATTTTAGAAATAGAAGTGGAGGCAATGATCAGGAATCGATACAATTAACCAACATCTCCCATTAGAGACAGGGAAAGGGAAAGAAACACAAACATGAAACAACAGACCCTAATGGATACATAAATAGCGGAAAGCCAAGACAGCTACTTTCCCGTAAAATGGCCAAGCGACACAAACACCCAAAGACAAAACCATAACAAAAATAAAACGCGACAGAAGAACCGCTTGGAACGATCAGCGGAAACGAACTCCACTGGGGGGCTTAAATCGATTTTACGTGGCCACAATCCTCGCCCTTACTTCCGTCGCGATTAAGACAAATAATTTGTTCAGTCCACATGAAGGCCTCCTAACTCATCAGTGCAACATCTCCGTGAACACAAAAATCAAACAACCACAGAGATTAAACAACGGTGAGGACTCGACAGCAAGAAACCACTGAAATGCTGGAGCAAAAGAAAACCAACAGTTAGACCCCGATGGACCCGACCAGATACAAAGCATCAGGTACAACAATACTAAATATCTGATCTCAGGGCCTTATAGATTCAGAAGAAGATTCTTAAGTTTGTCTCATGGTTTCAGAGCAGAGGATGCTTTTGAAGTATAAATCAATGGGAGATAATGATCCAAGGGGTGTGGCCAATTAGGACGTCAAAGGCATGGCTGGCAGGATTTATGTTGATGACCAATTTATGTTGCAACAATACTAAACAGCTTATCTATGGGCCTTATAGATTCAGAAGAAGATTCTTATGTTTTTCGTATTATTAGTCTACAGGAGCTAATGAGTGAGTGAGTGTTTTAGTTTTACGTTTCGCCGAAAGTTTAGGTGATACGTAGACAGAAACTCAGTTTAAAGGCTCATCCGGAAGCCTGGAGAAGCCCGGGATCTCTCCTGCGATCCATGGCTTATCAGGCGTGTAGCATAACCACAACACCACAGAGGCCTTTATAGGAGCTAGTGGGTCCCACGGCGTAGTCAGTTTGGACCCTAGGGACATGGTTGGTAGGATTACACACCTAAGCTCAGGGCCTTATTGTTATGTTTTTATACAAACAAGAAAAGAACAAGTTGTCTGCTAGGAACCCATTTTAGTACTACCCAGCAAGCTATGAGAAAGAAACAAAAACATCATTATCCAATTACTGAAAAGATAGGAAACTCCCTCAATGTTAGATAAAGGTGTATTCTGTCCTAAAGCAAGTGTGCGCATTAAGCATTGAAGCATACACAACACTCCTCCCTGCTAAATTTATAGTCCTGATAAAAAGAAGTCTGCCCATAGTTTTAGATAACTAGCCATGAAAAAAATCTGGATAAGATAACTGTTTCAGCATGATATCCTATAATTATGATATCAATTATTGTATTCCTAAAAATTCCATTAAGCACTACAAGAAGACGGGTTTACTCCACAAGAAAAGTACGGCACTCTTGAGATTTAAAGTTAAAAATCCTTATTTTGCAGAAAAGATAAGCACTCAAACTGCACACGCGCAAGTGATATTTACAGTTCAAAACGTTTTGGTGGTTTGTGTATTATCGACGGACAACCTCTTTCTATTTCCATAGGTTTTTCAGACCTTACACTAGCTCTGCTCTGTTGTGCGACATGAGGACTATTGGGTGTAGTTGCAATTACTGGAACTGCCTGCTCTACTGGTGATTCAATCGCTGATTGCTCTACACCAGGCTTTTGGCCCCCGCCCATAGGGGCTTGAAGAAATATATGGACTGCATTATGCTTCCACGCAGAGCTGAATCCGGCCCGCACACTAGTACTGATAAACCGTTTAGAATAGCCAAGCCTGTCCAGGAACCGCGGTGCGAGGCGGACCGTCCATGCTAATAAACCTTATTGGTTTCATTGGACGACAGGGCTTGAGCTGTCATTTCATCTCAATGTCGGGTAAAAGTCCCACAAAATTGGAAGCAACGTCTCCAAAATGACCAAACAAACAAATCTACACCAGGCTGCCCTTTTGGCGCGAATGTTCGAGTTTCCACGCGCTCCGGCTGATTTTGCGGTATTAAACCCAGATTACTGTCGAGTAGTTGATCTGCATCTCCACGCCAAAGTGATTTAGAGCCAATGTCTACTTTATACATTAGAGGTCTTTTTCGATCTTGGATCACGCCAGGGACCTATTTGTCCTAATTGCGATAATCTCTCGTAATTACTGATTGACTTCGTTTGAATTCTCTGTCTCTGCCTTTTTTATGAAGAGAACGCAGTTTTCATCTGAGAATCTTTAACTGTCTTTCTTATGTCAGGCTTCACTGAAAGATCATTGCATTTACTTCTATTTTCAACAGGTCTAGCCTTGTGCGCAAATTCCGACCTAGGAACAATTTCGCTTGCGTTTCATTTGTTGAAGCATGCACAGTGTTACGGTAGCTCAACAAGAATTTAGCTATTTTCTTACTGATGTCACTAGGTTCAGATTACGTTGCGCGTATGCTATTTTTGAAAGTCTGTACAAATCGTTCTGCTTGGCCATTTAGCGCAGCGTAATACTGTGGGCTTAAATCGATTTTACGTAGCCACAATCCTCGCCCTTACTTCCGTCGCAATGTAGACAAATAATTTGTTCAGTCCGCATGAAGGCCTCCTAAATCATCAGTGCAACATCTCCGTGAATACAAAAATCAAACAACCACAGAGACGAAACAACGGTGAGGACTCGACAGTAAGATTTCATCTCTACACTTATTGAAATCAATTTTAGGAGGAAAACGATATCTCTGTCCTTTATAAATTATATTTCGTATCCTAGAATCAGGAATAATTTTTAAATTGCCAGTAATATGACCAGCAGCAGCAAAGCAATACACTGAATGTTTACAATCAGAGGTATCACAGGTATCAGGAGTGTTAGTGTCAATATCAAGATCAGAAACAAGTTTATTGAAATTAAAAATGCCATCTATCGCGTTTGAATTCCCGAACCCAGAATTTAACGTGTGGATACGATGGTGCAGAAGGCCCATAAACATTGGTCATATCGCAATGTATTTCCTGACCTGTTTTTCCTTTAAAATACAAGCACCGAATTACAGCAGGGTACCCAACTTTTGACGAAAAGCTTATTTTCGCATCGCCAGCTATGCTTGACGTTGAATATTCAGTAAATGACACGACAAGGGTGCAATTTTGCCCTCATGCCTAAAACATGTATTGAAATAAAGCATGACAATCTTGGTTGTCTCAGTCAATTGGAAATGGGATAGGCTTGTTACCATCACGGAAACACGCCTATATAATTTGATCCCCTTGAACCCCACTTTTATATAGTAAAACTAGGGTTTACAGAGGAAAACCTTATTTTTCTTATTTCTGCTTTAAAATATAGATTGTGGGTAATCATTAGAACCGCCTCATCGGTACTCGTTAGAACCGCCTCGATGAGGAGGTTCTAACGAATACCCGCAATCTAGATTATGAGCAGAAATAAGAAAAAAATATCACAATTTTTCATCTTAAAATTTTCATATTTTTTTCGGCGATAAAGATTACAATGTATTTGTATAGGCGTGTTTTTGTAATGCTTATTGACTTGCCCTCGTAAGTAGCCCCGCCGAAAAGCTGATCGCGGAGTATTCCTTTTTAACCGCTTGGATTATATTTTGCATGCATTCAGATATTCCCGCCCCCCCCCTCCACAGATATCGACTTCCGGCCGTGCCGTAGCCCTGGGGGCTCAATACCAACTTGGCACATTACTGCTGTGGTCTTTGTAATTGTAAGCGAGAGTACGTTGAGCATAAAGCTCTTAAAGAATGGAAACTAAGCATTCTGAAATTAGTGAACAAACGCATTTCCCTTTTATTCGCAAAATACGAACTTATTACCTCCTAAACCTAAGACGTCTTTACGTCACCTTAAAAAGGTATTCAAGAATTTTAAGGAAGTTTGTTTTGGCTCCAGATGATAAGGCCTCTAACAATGTGGTCGTTGTTTGACGGCTTCACTGTGATAACACTCTTCAGCAAGAACTTGGTGGTACTAAGGCCTATGAACTTCAGCCTTTAGCTGTAGAGTCTCCCTGCCCTACATCATAGTGTGGTTTATATTTTCTTGTCCTTTAGGATCATTGATTCCATTGTGGAATTTTGAAAATATCTTGAGGGTCACTGATGAGGCCTAATTGACCGAAACTAGCTAGTCTGGCCCAGAAAACATGTACACTCCATATTTCCAGTTTTGTGATGTATTCCTTGCTTCCAAAGGATAACCCTTTTATAGAACATATTTAACGTTGCTGCAGCTGATGTGTGGGGATGTGTGGCGGCCGTAAAAAGTCTCCCTGCCCTACATCATAGTGTGGTTTATATTTTCTTGTCTTTTGGGATCATTGATTCCATTGTGGAATTTTGAAAATATCTTGAGGGTCACTGATGAGGCCTAATTGGCCGAAACTAGCTAGTCTGGCCCAGAAAACGTGTACACTCCATATTTCCAGTTTTGTGATGTATTCCCTGCTTCCAAAGGATAACCCTTTTATAGAACATATTAAGCTGATGACCACATTTGTCATTCAGCCACTAAGTTTGCTGTTTGTGTTACAGAAGGCCAAGACAAGCTTCCTACGTTATATTGGTTACCTAAACTTCATAAAAGACCATCCAAGCACAGTTTATTGCAAATTCAAGCTCTTGGACCACCACTGAACTCTCGAAATTATTAACTTCACGTTATACTGCCATCAAAAACATGTAATAAATTATATTGTGACAAAGTCTTCGAAAGATCAGGTAGAAATCTTATTCGGTCTATAAAAATTCTAATGAAGTTTTAAATAAATTGAAATCCAGGCGTTCTCGTGCTTCAAGTCTGTCTACCAACGATTTTTCCACCCTTTACACTTCCTCATAGTATTATAAAAGAAAAAAATAATGATTTACTTGAATGGACATTTCATAGGGAAGACTCCCTCTATCTTGCATGTAATGTAAGGAATGTTTTTTTTTTTCACTTCTGAAGAGCATAAAAATTATACTTTATGGTAATGTCAGAAAGTGTGTGAAACTCTCACCTATCTACTTGACAATATTAACATAAGATTTGGTACTAAGTTATTTAGACAAGCTGTGGGTATTCCGATGGGAACTAATTGCGCACCACTTGCTGCTGATCTGTTTTGTGTTTTGTTATGAGATAGACTTCATGATGTCCCTTTCGGCTGAAACCAGTCTGAAATCATTGAAGCGTTTAGCTCCACTTCTAGATATTTGGATGATTTATTAAATATTGATAATACCTATTTCGATAGTTTGATTAGTCAAATTTACCCCCCAGAACTTCAGTTAAATAAAGCAAATTCTTCTGATACCGAGGCCCCCTTATTTGGATTTACATCTGTCTATGGTAGATGGGATTGCTTCTTGCAAAATTTATGATAAACGCGATGATTTTGAATTTGAGATTGTAAATTTTTCGTTTTTGGATGGTGACGTTCCTCGAGCGCCATCATATGGCGTTTATATTTCTCAATTAATTCGATTTACCAGAGTGTGTAGTCATGTTACTGACTTCAACACTCGTAATAAACTGTTAATGTCTAAACTTCTTAATCAGGTTTATCAAGCCCCCGCCCATAGGGGTTTGAAGAAATATATGGGCTGCATGATGCTTCCACGCAGAGCTGAATCCGGCCCGCACACTAGTACTGGTAAACCGCTTAGAGGATCTAAGCCTGTCCAGGAACCGCGGTGCGAGGCGGACCGTCCATGCTACTAAACCCTATTGGTTTCATTGGGCGACAGGGCTTGAGATGTCATTTCATCTCAATGTCGGGTTAAAGTCCCACAAAATTGGAAGCAACGTCTCCAAAATGACCTTTACAGTGTTGACGGGGACGTTAAACCTCAAATCAAACAAACAAATAATCAGGTTTATCGGTACCATAAACTACGCAAAGCCTTTTCAAAAGTTTATAGACGTCAATCTGATTTAATTTCAAAATCAATATTGGACTTAAATCTGTTCTGCAACAAGGTCTGTCGGAACCCGAATTTTATGGTGACTTAGTATATAAATTCAGAAAAATATATAATCGCATGACTTCAGCACCCAATTTCGTAAAATCATTCTTCGATATAAAAAGATTGGGTTCAACATATATGTTATACGACAGACTGCATGCGTGGTAGTTAACCAAATCACGATTGACAACTTTGCTTCCCACTTTAATTGCACGCCGGTGGGTCAGGTCTCAGATTCTATTACGGTTCCTGCGCAAAGGCTTATGTTGGTTGGCACCTGATGCTCTGTCTCTGGCCGGGCCCATCGGCGTCTAACTGTTGGTTTTCTTTTGCTCCAGCATTTCAGCGGTTTCTAGCTGTCCAGTCCTATCCGTTGTATCATCTCTGAGGTTGTTTGATTTTCCGTGTTCACGGAGATATTGCACTGATGAGTTAGCTGGCCTTCGTTCACGGAGATGTTGCGCTGATGAGTTAGGAGGCCTGCATGCGGACTGAAAAATTATTTATCTTAATCGCGACGGAAGTAAGGGCGAGGATTGTGGCCACGTAAAATCGATTTAAGTCCCCCATCCCCCACCACACACACACACACCACCACCAAGTGGACTTCGTTTCCGCTGACCGTACCAAGGCGGCTCTTCTGTTGCGGTTTATTTTTGTTATGATTTGTCTCTGGATGTTTGTGTCGCTTTTATTATTTTATTTTTGATAGTCTATTGGCCATTTTGTGGGAAAGTATCTGTCCTTTTGGCTTTCCGCTATTGATGTTTCCATTATGATCTGTTTTTTTCATGTTTGTGTTTCTTTTCCATTGGTGTCTCTGATGGGAGCTGTGAGTTAATTGTATCGATTCCTTCCCATTGCCTCCACCTTTATTTTGTCCCCACTGGGAAGAGCTAAAGAAAGTATCACCCGTTTGCCGCGGGTGGCGTTCAGTAACCCGGATGAAGGGGTCCTTGAGGTTGAGGGTTATCTGAAGTTGACTGCTTCAGGTGCCCAACACACCTCTTTGGCCTGGATTTCGGTTAGACGAGCTGTCGTGCGGTCCGGCACGGTCAATCGGCTAGTTGTGCCAATCCCTAGAAATAAACTTTTACTTTCTCTACCTAGTATTTTGTATCAACCTGAATACACACCGTTTGCTCATTAAACCTGTCGTTGGAACAAAATGCTCTCCGTCACAGTTTTCCAGGAAAGAGTATGTAGTATTAACGCGACTGCGCATTGGCCATACAAGGGTTACTCATTTTTATATTTTAAATGGTGAAGATCAGCCTTCTTGTGTAGGATGTGATCAGCCATTTACTGTTAAACATATATTAATTGAATATGTAGACTTATCACAGTCCCGTAACTTATACTTCAAAGCTAACACTTTGCAACAATTGTTTCAAGATGTACCTGTTGATGATAATATCTTATTCTTAAAAGAAATTAAACTTTTTCATAAGATTTAATTTTGTTTTAGATTTTTATACATTATCATTCTGACTTTTTTACTTTTAATATTCTCATAAATCCACATAGTTTTTGTTCATTAACCGATTGACCCTTATGACCCACAAAGTGGGTTGGCGCGTCGTAAAACCCGAAAACATCATCATCATAATCATCATAATCATCATCATCATCATATATTGGCAAGACTTAACCAATGAGTTTGTCTAATGCCTGATTCCCTTATAAATATCCTCGCCAAGGCAAACTTTTCTTTGACACGGAAGTATACCTGTTAGACCGCTAGGAATATTTTTTCATTGACAAACTGATTACGAACATGCATACAATTTTTAAACTGCAAGGGATATTTGATACTTCTTAGCATGCAGATGCTAGCCACTGGGGTTGTCCAATACTTAAGTTATTCATAACTTGCTTTGCCGGGGTGAACTTTTCACTAACTGATTGTGGACAAGTAACTTTCCAACAAATAGGAATATTTAATAGGATTTGGCATGCGGATGATTGTCTAATTAGCCTGCTTTCTTTATAAATAGCTCGCCGAGTCAGAGTTTTCACTAACTGACAGATGATATTACTTTCAAACCCCTAGGAATGTTTTTATGTTTTTGGCATGATCTAATCTTTGATATTGTTTAACGCCACGTAAAAATAGCCTCGCTAGGGCAAAATATTCACAACTGATTGCAGACATAAAGGAAGTATTTTGATAATTTTTGCATACCGATGACAAGACTTAACCAAAGAAACCATGTCACATTCATCGTCAATTCAACGTTGGGGCAGCTTTGGTTGTCTGTTTGGTATGATAATGAGCATCACATAGATAGTCACCACTCCGACCTCCACTACAATCCATTGAAAAACGAACACATCATTTAGGTAAGTTCTCATAAACTATGCAATTTTGACATTTATACATATAAAAGCTATATTTGATGGTGCACTGTCCGTAATATGGGGGTTGGGTGGTTTAGCGGATGTTTGGGGTGGTTTGGGGTGTCTAAATGGACCCGCGCTACGCTTATTTCCTTTTTTAACAACAGCAATGAACCAGTCAATGGCAATCAACATTCAACCGGTAAAACTTCCGGAGCAGAAAAAAAAACATTAGATAGTCTACAACCAAGCTACGCCCTTGGGCGTAGACAACAACAATAATGACCAGTCAAAGGAAAAGACATTTGACCAGTCATGATCGTTTCTAAAAAACTTCCGGAGCAAAAGTCACTTTTAGATAGTCCAGGGGCAAGACAATGACAGTTTCGATTTCAATGCGCTGCACATGTTGCAATAGGTTAAAAGTGCAAATAGCAGGCGTTCTTGCAATGAACATCTTAAAATCTTGACATGCCCCTCCCCCACATCCCCCCCCCCCTACGCCCACAATATAGAACAAAAAGGTGGCGCGAGAAAGTGTTGGCGGCTACTGTGATGTCGCCTTATTTTCTCAGACTCCTCTTTAATTTAAAGGTACTATACTTTTGAGAGCGACAGACAGACATCAAATATTTGCGATTTACAATTAAGTCTATGAGAAAAGCCACTGGTTCACACCCCCATTATACGAGTTTACCTAGTGTCTCTTTAAGTAGTATTTATGTCCAGGCGTATACCAAATCATGGTGTTGACTGCATTCGAAATAAAATCAGAAATCTAATTAAATATGAAAACAAAATTTTATTCTGCTGCTGCAATTGTCCGCTCTGTATTGATCAAAATAAAAGCAAGCTGTAAACTCTTGAAACGTACAAATTTAGCTGAAAATAAACACCGTTCTGGCTTTGCTTGAACAGATACAATGATTTCAGTAATGGCGAAGGCAATTTTCCAGCCGGGCATATTATGAAAACATGCCTATTCAAATATATTGGTAAATTTTACCTCCAAAAATGAAATTTTTCAGATAAAAATCCGGCTATTTTTCACATTTCTGCTCAAAACATAGATTGCGAGTACTCGTTAGTACCCACAATCTATGTTTTTGAGCAGAAATCAGAAAAATAAATGCTGAACAGCTGTGGGGTCTTTATCATTTTTATTTGGTTTGTTATGTTTTCTCAGGAAAATATTGGTTCGATTACTGATATAAATGCATCAAAAATGAAAGGTTTAGACATTGTCTTTTCAAGTTTTGACATAAATAAAAATAAATAAATAAATATAAATAGAAGAAAAAAAAAGAGAGGGAGTAGGTCTATTTTCGCAGGTGTGGCTGACATCACACTGGGGCGAACAGTCTGTGCACGTTTGTTTTCAAAGCGCATAGTTGTCTTCCTCGCTGATGGTCGGTGCCATCTCAGCGACATATCCGGAACAGATCCTGCTCAGGTATATCTTGTTCCTAATTAAGGATATTGTGTAAGGATATTGTGTAGTTTTGAAAATAACTGTATGATAAAATTGTTAATTTGTTTAAATAAAATCAAACACGATATACAAAAAATATGGAGTCGGTAAGGGGCGGAGGAGCCGATAAAAATAATAATACATACTTAATTCATTTCTACATTTTAATGCCGGCATCATTTGCTCAGACGGACTGAACATCTGGAGGTCGCGGGCTCGATATACATGTGAACACAAAACCGTTTAAACTCCGATGAAATCAGAGATGTATTTTGATTGGACAGTTCAGGAGTCAGCAATGAAATGTACACCACCTTGTGTTTTGAATTTATGTCTGTCTGGCAGTTGACTGATAGGATTTTAGAATATATTGAATGATGTTTCAAGTCAGAATGAAATGAAGCTCATCAAAGTAGAAGTAAAACAAAGATCAGGAATCGATACAATTACCTTACTCCACCCATCAAAGACACCAAAGAGAAAGAAACACAAAAATGAAGCGACCAAACCATAATGGACACCTAAACAAAGGAAGGCCATAAGGACGGTTACTTTCCCACAAAATGGCCATATGGCCATCCAAAATAAAAAGACACAAGTGATACACATAGTAAGTAACAAACAACAACATAAATAAACAGCCACAGAAGAACCGCCTTGGAAAGGTCAGTGGAAAGATTTCCACTGGGTCTTTCCTCTCGGGGGCTTAAATCGATTTTACGTGGCCGCAATCCTCGCCCTTACTTCCGTCGCGATTTAGACAAATAATTCGTTCAGCCCACATGAAGGCCCCCAACATCTCCTTGAACACAAATAATCAAAGAACCACAGAGGTGAGACAACGGTGAGGAGGCGACAGCAAGAAACCACTGAAATGCTGGAGCAAAAGAAAACCAACAGTTAGACTCCGGTGGGCCCGACCAGAGACAGAGCATCAGGCACCAACCAACATTAACTTGGATCTCTCTAATTCTCAATAAGCCTTTACGTTGGAACCGTCATAGAATCTGAGGCTTGACCCACCGGCGTGCAATTAAAGAGGGAAGCAAAGTTGCCAACCGTGATTGGGTTAACTACCATGCATGCAGTCTGTCGTATAACATTCATGTTGTAGCCATTTTTTTTATATCGAAGAATGATTTTACGAAATTGGGTGGTGAAGTCATTGCGGTTATATACTTTTCTGAATGTATATACTAAGTCACCATAAAATTCGGGTTCCGATAGACCTTGTTGCAGAAGAGATTTAAATCCAATATTGAATTTTGAAATTAAATCAGAATGGCGTCTATAAAATTTTGAAAAGGCTTTGCGTAGTTTATGGTACCGATAACCCTGATTAAGAAGTTTAGCAGTTAATAATTTATTACGAGTGTTGAAGTCAGTTACATGACTATACACTGTAGCAAATCGAATTAATTGCGAAATATAAACGCCATAGGATGGCGCATGAGGAACATCACCATCCAAAAAAGGAAAATTTACAAACTCAAAATCAAAGTCATCGCGTTTATCATAAATTTTGCACGAAACAAACCCATCTACAATAGATAGATGTTAATACAAAAACGGGGCTTAAAGAATTTGCTTTATTTAACTGAAGAAAGAATTTGCTTTACTTAAAGAATTTGCTTTATTAAACTGAATTATGGGGATAAATCTGACTGATCAAACCATCGAAATAGGTATTATCAATATTTAATAAAACATCTAAATATCTAGAAGTGGAGCTAAAAGCTTCAATAATTTCAGACTGGATATCAATGGAAAGCGACAACATGAAGTCTCTTTCATAACAATACAAGAACAGATCAGCCACGAGAGGTGAACGCTTTTGTGTCCACGGGTGCATGTGCCGGATCTTTCGCTGAGATTGATAAAAACATTTTCTACGATCATTCTAATCTCGCTGCTGCTTGAAGAAGTATTGATGTCAGTTTCTGGTCAAAGAATGTGCACAGTACTGGAAACAGCTTTTGAAATTCCGTTCCAAGGCGGCTCTTCTGTGGCGATTTATTTATGTTGTTGTTTGTTACTTACTGTGTGTATCACTTGTGTCTTTTGGTTTTGGATGGCCATATGGCCATTTTGTGGGAAAGTAACTGTCCTTATGGCCTTCCTTTGTTTAGGTTTCCATTATGGTCTGGTCGCTTAATGTTTGTATTTCTTTCCCTTTGGTGTCTTTTATGGGTGGAGTAAGTTAATTGTATCAATTCCTGATCTTTGTTTTACTTCTACTTTGTACAAAAATAGAAGTGGAGGCAATGATCAGGAATCGATGCAATTAACCCACAGCTCCCATCAGAGACACCAAAGTGAAAGAAACACAAACATGAAACAACAAAAACCAAATGGAAACATCAAGAACGGAAAACCAAAAGGACAGTTGCTTTCCCACAAATTGGCCTATTCGCTATCCAAAACAAAATAATATAAGCGACACAAACACCCAAAGACATATTATAACAAAAATACACCGCGACAGAAGAACCGCCGTGGAACGGTCAGTGAAGGAATTCCACTGGGGGCTTAAATCGATTTTACGTGGCCACAATCCTCGCCCATACTTCTGTCGCGATTTAGACAAATAATTAATTCAGTCCGCAAGAAGGCCTCCTAACTCATCAGTGCAACATCTCCGTGAACAAAAAAAAAATCAAACAACCACAGAGATGAAACAACGGTGAGGACTCGACAGCAAGAAACCACTGAAATGCTGGAACAAACGAAAACCAACAGTTAGGCTACGATTGTCCCGACCAGAGACAGAGCATCAGGCACGAACCAACATAACATTGAATTAGATCTCTCTAATTCTCAGTAAGCCTTTACGCTGGAACCGTCAAAGAATCTGAGGCCTGACCCACCGGCATGCAATTAAAGAGGGAAGCAAAGTTGCCAAACGTGATTGGGTTAACTGCCATGCATGCAGTCTGTCGGAAAGTATTTATGTTGTGACGGGCCTCCATGGCCTACTGGTTAAAAGCGCTGACTCTTGATCATTAGGCGTCTCACCGCTGTGATTCGAGTCTCGCTCGGCTCACACGTGAGACGCCAAGTTCTGCAACGGAAGGTCAAGTGGTTTTTCTCCGGGTACTCCGGTTTTCGCCCACCTCTGATTAACGATCGGCTCGATATGAGTGAAATAATCTTGAAAGGGCCGTAAATTCAAAACCGGAAAAAAACATTTATGTTGTACCCAATCTTTTTATGGCGAAGAATGATTTTACGAAATTGGGTGCTGAAGTCATTGCAGTTATATATTTTCAGAATTTCTATACAGTCAACATAAAATGCGGGTTCCGAAAGACCATGTTGCAGAAAAGATTTAAGTCCAAAATACTGAATTTTGAAATTGAATCAGAATGACGTCAATAAAATTTGGAAAGGCTTTGGATAGTTTATGGTACCTATAACCCTGATTAAGAAGTTTAGCAGTTAACAATTTATTACGAGTGTTGAAGTCAGTTACATGACTACACACTTTGTCAAATCGAATTTATTGCGAAATATAAACGAAATATTTAAATATCAGTCTGTCCAGGAAAGCGGCGTTAGGGAAATGGCCCGAGCAGTTTAACTCAAAACAACATATTCTTTTGTTTTATACATATTACGAGATATAGTAAAATTCCTATATTAAGACCAATTTTGGGACTGTTCTTAAAGACCACTTTTGAACAGTCCCAACGGTGTTCCCTTATTAGGAGACACTAGGTGTAGAAAACGCAAAGAAAAAAGAACTAAAGCCTTCTTATTAAGCTTTTGAAAGCAGATTTAGTCTTAATTTTAGGTGGTCTTAAAGGCATTTATTCTGTAACGGTAGAACACACCGTGTGTCCATAATTGTTTTATTGGCCCCTGCGATATACTGACTATAGCAGATCAAAGGCGGCCCTTAATAGGGTGATTAGTAGCTCTTGTTGAATCCCCTGACTGAGACACTTAAGGGGAAAATCAATAATGTACACCAGTCAGCAGTAAGTAATTTATTGGTTTTCCCCAAGGAGGCCCTTACCTGTTGAAGACAGAGGTCTTCTCTTCAGTGAGCACTGAGCGCTACATAATATTATGTAATGAAATGATAGTCCTCAATAATCAAGAATAGATGCCTTTAATAGCGGAGTTTTAATGTAAATAACTTCAACCATTGCTGAGTAGATATGTGTTGTATTCTTTATTATCAGTTTGTTATAATGACATATCATTTAATCAATATCGAACTCATCCCTCTATGAGGGTTACTAATTTCCTGCCTGCATAAGTTCCCAAGATTAACAATGGAGCTCCATCATGACGTCCGAGCTTTTTTCAAACAGGGATAAAAGAAGTCCGTTTCTGACAAAAAGCTACTAGAAGCTTTTCACATCTGGTTCACAAGTCCGTGAAATGACCCCTTAACCCCCACTTTATATAGAGAAAATTGGGGTTTATGGGGTAAACATTATTTCTGCTACAAAACATAGATTGTGGATATTCGTCAGAACCGCCTCACTGAGGCGGTTCTAACGAGTACCAACAACTTATGTTTTCAGTATAAATAAGAAAAAATCACGAATTTTCACTTGAAAAGTAGCTGTTTCGGAGAGGTGAAAAAATACATTATGTCACACTGGTGCGTTATCATAATGATAACGTAACCGTCACATGGTGAAATAGATAATGGGCATAGTGACAAAATAAAATAGGACAGACTTGACTGAATTCCATCACTTCTTTAAACATCACTTCTCGTGGGCCTTTCCCCAAGCGATCGGGGGACGGGGGAAAGAAACATAAGATAACAGTATATGTGGAGAGACGTTTGTTCTAAAAATACGAGAACTGTCTTAAACAACAACAACAATGAAATAATAATAATCATAATTATAAAAATGATAAACATGAATTATGTCTCAGCTGAAACTTTACTTATGATATTATACCGTTTGTTCTAAAAATACCGACTGTCTTAAACAACAACAACAACAACAACAACAACAAGAATAATATTATTAATAATAATATCATAATTATAAAAATAATAAACATTGAATTATGTCTCAGCTGAAACTTTACTTACAAGGAAGCCTTCGTAATAAGCAGTCTTAACGCCCGTGCCATCCATAAAAGGGAAGAAAGTAGTTTTAAGGAAAGATACAAGACCACCAGGCATTATAATATGCGGGTGGTCTTGATTTAATCTAAATTGTGCAGTGGTCAATCCAATACACAGAAGAATGATAAGCGTAGCCTTCTCCATTTTGACTGCAAGCCAGTGTCAAATGAAGCAAGCCCCTTCAAAACATCAGACGTTTATATGATAGCGCCAATAATATTTTTCTCATCTTATCTTTACGTGAAAGTTTTGGTTCACGCCTTTTGATTGATGCGGCGCTTTTCCATTGTTCAAATCTGCAATATCATTAGATGAGCCAGCGCATGACAAAATCTACAAAACTCTTGAGCGACCAGCGAAGACTCAGATCACCCTGCGCAGGGTGATCAGTCTTCGCTGATCGCATGTACCTACTATGGACAGAGACATAAGCGAAAGTTCTTGTCATAGTGGATGGGTGCGCAGGTTGATTTGAGGCTTTGCTGGTCGCAATGGTCTTATTGTAAGTTCTATCATGCGCCGGCTCAATTGTTTTTGTTTTTCATTTTTATCACTTCAAGGAAATTGAAAGATGATGTAAAAGCAGTCTAACTTATCCCAATGAAATGATGCAGCTCGATGCCGGAGTTTTTGTCCCAGAAGCAGAAAAAAAGAACTGTCACGCACAAGGAAAATGAATCAAAGTACTGACAGCACCGGTGAATCGATTGTCTCTGATTGAACGCTGGAAAAAAAAAACTTATAAAATAAAAGTCTGATTATTTTTGTTATCTTTTATTATATTAAACATTTATTACCTTGTTAGTAATGGCAAGTCTCCAGGCTTAGAATTATCGAAATTGAGCCAGAGAGACTAGACTAGCTAAATTTTGTACAATGTTCATTTTAATGCAAAGGATGATTTTAATGCCAAATTATTCATTTTAACGCCTAATGGCTAGGCTAACTGTTTCGTTTAACGCATAATGCCTGTGCTTTACACAAACTGTGTAGATCTGATCAGCCGCCGCATTCTGTTGCGTCTGATCTCGGTCTGAACAGTTTCCCAATGTGCCAGCACATGACCCGAGTCAATGTTTTATGGTTAACCTTTTCACCCGCCACTCTGACCTCACAACGACAATAATAGCGCGGCTATACACAGTGATCGTCACGTGGGCATCAGCAACGTAGTTACCGTGTTTCCTAGTAAGCATTCTACATAAATCTACAGCGGGCCGTTAGCGGCCCGTCATGGTAGCTGACGGGCCGCTAACGGCCCGCTGTAGATTTATGTAGAATGCTTGCAGGGTTAGTACTTTGGGTCCATTGACAAACAATCGACCCAAAAAGGTGACTTCCAAAATGGAAACCATTTACTCCAAAGGGGTAGATATTTTTTCCTTCAAAGCAGTCCCAAATGTATGGAATAAAATTCTTAAGTAGAAGACCATTCAAGAGAAAGTCTGTTTTCGCGGTTTGCGACCAGGGCCAGTTGTTCAAAACTAATGACTTCGTTTGTTAACAAATCGTTAAATCTTTGATCATTGAATACGGCAAATATACTAAGATTTTTGCTGAAAAGAAAAAGTGAGTTTACCGCTCTTTAATAAGATCTAAATTGGATTATGGGTATGTTGTTTATGGTTCTGCCAGAGAGTTCTATTTAAAATCTCTGGATACCATCCATCATCAAGGACTGCGACTAGATTTAAGAGCCTTTCGGATTTCTCCCGTACTTATCCTCTATGTGGAAGCAAGTGAACCATTTCTTACTTCGCGCAGAGAAAAACTTTCTCTTCAGTATGCTATCAGACTTGCTGCTAATCCATCTTACCCGGCTTTCAAAATTTCATTTCCATCTAAATTTGTAGATAAATCTGATATTAAACCCACAGCTGTCAAACCTTTTGGAATACGTATATTACCACTTCTAGAAACTTCATGTATCGACCTGAAAAATATTCAAAAACATGAAATCGCCGAAGTTCCATCAAATCGTATAAGTCTTACATGATGGCAAAAAATCCGATCCAAATCCAATACAACTCAAACAAAGCTTTCAGGTGTTGTAATCACGTGACAATGATTACCAGCAAGTTAATACTGATGGTTCCAAAGAAAGAGAAAAAGTTGGTTGTGCGTATGATTAGAGACGTACGCATATTTTCACAACTGAAGCCAAAGCAATAGTTCTTGCTTTAGATTTTGTTCGCTCTTCCAAATAATAATAATAAAAACAAGACAGACTTTAGTTTTATTTTTGTTGTGGTTTGTCTTTGGGTATTTGTGTCGCTTATATTATTTTATTTTGGATATCCTTTAGGCGATTTTGTGGGACAGTAACTGTCCGTTTGGTTTTCCGCTGTTGGTGTTTCCGTTGGGGTTTGTTGTTTTCATGTTTGTGTTTCTTTCCCTTTGGTGTCTCTGATGGCAGCTGTGGGTCAATTGTATCGATTCCTGATCCTTGTCTCTACTTCTATTCAGACCATTCATCATCCATAACTCCTCAAATTCAACATTTGATCGCAAAAGATGACGAAATTATTAAAAAACAGAAGTGGCTGCCAAAACAGAAGTGAAGGCAATGATCAGGAATCGATACAATAAACCCACATCTCCCATCAGAGACACCAAAGGAAAGAAACACAAACATGACACAACTAGACCCTAAAGGAGACATCACTAGCCAAAAGGACAGTTACTTTCCCACAAAATGGCCAACTGACTATCCAAAACAAAATAATATAAGCTATACACACACTCAATGACAAGCAATAACAAAAAATAAACCGCGACAGAAGAACCGCCTTGGAACGGTCAGTGAAACGAGATCCACTGGGGTGGGGGCTTAAGTCATATTGGCATTGTCGGCAATGAATATGCTTTTTTATTTATTTTTTTTTATTTTATTTTTTTTTTTCAATTTGTTTGTTTTTGTTTGATTTAAGGTTTAACGTCCCCGTCAACACTGTAAAGGTAATTTTGGAGACGTTGCTTCCAATTTTGTGGGACTTTTACCCGACATTGAGATGAAATGACATCTCAAGTCCTGTTGCCCAATGAAACCAATAGGGTTTATTAGCATGGACGGTCCGCCATTCACCGCGGTTCCTGGACAGGCTTAGCTCCTCTAAGCGGTTTACCAGTACTAGTGTGCGGGCCGGAATCATCTCTGCGTGGAAGCATCATGCAGCCCATATATTTCTTCAAGCCCCTATGGGCGGGGGCTATTTTTCAATTTGTAACACAGAGACATCATACAGAGCACTTGAACAGAAAGCAAAGTCCTATAACAGTTCATGCAATAATTATGACAATATTAAACCTTTAAACGGTATTTCATATAGATACACATATATATGACAATATTGTATGAGTCTACAATACACATAGAGGAAATTTGATTTTTTTTCCAAGTGTAAGGCAAACATCTTCCCCACCGGACAAACACCGAAAGAAGCATTTTCACGAGTGGCAAAGCCACGAGTGAAAATACTGTTTTCGGTGCCCACGGGTGAAACAAAAACCGATCCCACAATGAAAAAAAAATCAAATTTTTGTTTCATTAATGCTTTAAATGTAGTTTCAAAGCCACCATCACAGAGAACAAACTTAGTTAGAGTTAGAGGTGTTCAGCATACCCAACTAAAATTGGGTGTTGCACCTGCAAAATTTTATCAAAAGGTTCACTTGAACTTTGCATTCAGATAATTTCCACAAGTGCTAAGCTTGGTTGACGTCGCGTGCATTATTTATGATGCGTACGTGCAAAAAGCGACGTTATCACCGTCGGAATGACATGAAAAACAGCGTGAGGTTATTACTGTCACACATTAATAACGTTCATTTACCACATGACGTCGTTGATAAGCAGTGGATAACGTCGTGTAATAAAAATCGTATGACCACACGTGTAATAACACTTTGGCTGGATTAAGTAACGCCATGACGACGTCCGTGTCAACCTTGCATTTTTCTGTCAAAAATTGTCAAATTTAAAGGCGATATAATCCATTTTAAAGTGGTCATATGATAAACAGAATCTTACACTCGTGGTCATTTCATATGGAATTTATGAAACTCGCCAAAGGCTCGTTTCATAAATATCATATGAAATGACCACGCGTGTAAGATCCTCTATTTATCATATGACGTTGCGTCTGAGAATGTAATAACGTAACAAATTCGATAATCCCGTAGTGGATAAAATATGCAAATTAGTTAGATACGCACCGTAACGTTACACGTACGACGTCCTTAACTACGTCGCGTTTATTAATGGCGAAATATTAACATTTTTGTTTAACAGGCGTGTATAAAATGCGTTTTAAATTTCATATGATAAATAGAATCTTGCATTCGTGTTTATACATTATTGAATTCATTACACTCGTTGAGGAAAAGGAATAAAACGCTCGACAATAATACATGAACAATCATGTAAGATTCTCTATTTAACCAATTTACTTTTCACAAACAGAGAATATGTTTGTTTTTTTTTTTTTTTTTTTTTTTTTTTTTTTGTTTTGTTGTTTTTTTTTTGTTTTTTTTTTAGGATACATCGAATTCACAAACAGTGAAAAATAGAAATCGCATTTTCACTGTTTCAAACGGTGAAGATACCCATTTAGATTTCAGTGAGATATCTCTATCATTTTATTGAAAAGCGTGCAAGAATGTACAATGCTAACCAGTGATTTGTTGCCAAACAAACCTAGCTCTTCGTAATTGAGTGCCAGAACGGTGGGTTTAAAAATACACTTTTGAATATGAAAAATATCTGCAAAAAAAATAAATAAATAAATAAATAAATAAAAAATAAAATAAACAAACAAAAAATTAACAAGAAAAAGCAAAACAGAAAAAAGACAAAATCACCTTGCTAAAACTATCACGTGCAAGGCGTGTTACATACATGCAAATAGTGTTGGCAAACCATATAACCATACAGAAAGTAAAACCAGCAGATATTCTTATCACATATCTTCGAATGTTACCAAGGCGTCAAATACATCATATTATCACATCATTCTATTAAATTTAAATATTTTCCCACTTATTTTCAAAAGCTTTTCACAGCATTAAACTTGTCCACCCAATAGTGCATATTGATATCCTTTCTTTTTTAAAGCGATCAAAGAAGGTTCTTTTCGTTCCATTTTCTCAAGAATTTTTTTTTTCTTTTTTTTTTTTTTTTTTTTTTTTTGCCAATTCATTTAATTCTAAATCAAAGTCTGGATTTCCAAAGAGAATATATATAAGATCTATATTAACTAAACCACAATTGTCCAGTAAAAGCATTTGAAATCCGTCACAAAAGTAGTATTTTGAAGGTTTGCATTCCCCCCAAAAGTGTTAAAAGTTTCAAGCTGTTTATTACAAAAAGTGTAATTAGGGTTTGTTTGTAAATTCATTTTTGAACGGAGATAGTTAGTTCCTAATATTCGATGATTGATCCCTACTAATATCTGTGGTAACCTTAAAAGGTAACACAAAAAATATCCACAGTCATGGGTCATGGTTTTGGGGCCATTTAAGTTCCACTTGCCATTTTTGTATGGCTGATGGTGCATTTTTGTTTACAAAATCATATAAAATTCTACAGCCTATGCTTTGTTTTAATAAACATACTATTAAAAAGGTCTGAAAGGATCAAATTGGCTATATAAAAATGGTGCAAAAGTTAAACCAAATATATAATCTTTAACACTCCTCACCAAATTGCAGTGGAGGCAATGATCAGGAATCGATACAATTAACCCACAGCTCCCATCAGAGACACCAAAGGGAAAGAAACACAAACATGAAACAACATACCCTTATTTAAACATCAATAGCGGAACGCCAAAAGGACAGTTACTTTCCAATAAAATGGCCAATAGGTGATCCAAATGAAATTATATAAGCGACACAAACATTCAAAGACAAACCATAACAACAACAACAACAAAAAAAAAAAATAAAACGCGACAGAAGAACCGCCTTGGAACGGTCAGCGGAAACGAATTTCAAGTGTTGGCCGTGGGGGGGGGGGGGGGGGGGGCTTAAATCGATCTTACGTGGCCACAATCCTCGCCCTTACCTCCGTCGCGATAAAGACATAAAATTTGTTCAGCCCACATGAAGGCCTCCTCTGTGGTTCTTTGATTTTTGTGTTTACGGAGATGTTGCACTGATGAGTTAGGAGGCCTTCATGCGGACTGAACAAATTATTTGTCTAAATCGCGACGGAAGTAAGGGCGAGGATTGTGGTCACGTAAAATCGATTTAAGCCCCCCAGTGGAAATCTTCCACTGACCGTTCCAAGGCGGCTCTTCTGTGGCGATTTATTTATGTTGTTGTTTGTTACTTACTGTGTGTATCACTTGTGTCTTTTAATTTTGGATGGCCATATGGCCATTTTGTGGGAAAGTAACTGTCCTTATGGCCTTCCTTTGTTTAGGTTTCCATTATGGTCTGGTCGCTTAATGTTTGTATTTTACCCTTTGGTGTCTTTTATGGGTGGAGTAAGTTAATTGTATCAATTCCTGATCTTTGTTTTACTTCTACTCCTAACTCATCAGTGCAACATCTCCGTGATTACAAAAATCAAACAACCACAGAGATGAAAACAACGGTGATGACTCGACAGCAAGAAACCACGGAAATGCTGGAGCAAAAGAAAACCAACAGTTAGACTCCGATGGGCCCGACCAGAGACAGAGCATCAGAGACAAAACCTTCAAACTGTATAAAATTAGGTCTGATGTTGAAATTCTGTTGCCGATAAGATTTCCCCATTTTGGTAAATACCCCTATATTTGCAGCTTCTATAGAACACAACATTGCCTCCGACCTTTATGCGTTTATTAAGCGAAAGAGGGGTACATAACAATTTGTTCCAGCTTGCCGGCCTGATCATTTCATAAAATGAGTCTAAACATGTAATGACGCCCGCCCAAAAAGCATTATCTATCCTAATTCTCATTATTTCGATATGTTTACTCCCATATTGTAGACAGCCATTTAAAATTGAACATGTATCTAAAACCATTCGGCTGTACTTACTATTACAATTATTTAGGATTCTCCTTACCCATTTAAGTTATAAAAAATTAATAAACGAACCTATATACATCTAACATTCTAAGACCTCCCTGATTTTAATCTTGAGTAATTCTTTTAATTTTGTCAGAACCCTTATTCCATTAATAATCATACAACATTTTTGAATAGCATCGATTTTTACCCTTGATGGAAAAGGAAGCGATAAAAAGAGGTGATTTATCTTTGCAATAGCTAAACCCTTAATAACAGTTATTTTCCCAATCGGTGTAAGAACTCTTTTAGACCAATTCAAAAAGAGTTTCTTCAATTCATTTATTTTACCATTATAGTTGAAATCCACCATGTCTTTCACAGATTTTGTAAATTTTACCCCTAGTACTGTAAATTCATTATTTTTCAAAATTGAGGTTGTAATCCTTAAAATTTAAAATTACTATTTTTCCGACCCTGTCAATAAAACTTTTGTTTTGTCCATATTAATATGAAGGCCGGAGGCATTAACAAATAGTTTTAAAGTAGAAGTAAAACAAAGATCAGGAATTGATACAATTAACTTACTCCACCCATAAAAGACACCAAAGGGAAAGAAATACAAACATTAAGCGACCAGACCATAATGGAAACCTAAACAAAGGAAGGCCAAAAGGACAGTTACTTTCCCACAAAATGGCCATATGGCCATCCAAAAAATAAAAAGACACAAGTGATACACACAGTAAGTAACAAACAACAACATAAATAAATCGCCACAGAAGAGCCGCCTTGGAACGGTCAGTGGAAGATTTCCACTGGGGGGCTTAAATCGATTTTACGTGGCCACAATCCTCGCCCTTACTTCCGTCGCGATTTAGACAAATAATTTGTTCAGTCCGCATGAAGGCCTCCTAACTCATCAGTGCAACATCTCCGTGAACACAAAAATCAAAGAACCACAGAGGTGAGACAACGGTGAGGACTCGACAGCAAGAAACCACTGAAATGCTGGAGCAAAAGAAAACCAACAGTTAGACTCCGATGAGCCCGACCAGAGACAGAGCATCAGGCACCAACCGACATTATCTCTCTAATTCTCAATAAGCCTTTACGTTGGAGCCGTCATAGAATCTGAGGCCTGACCCACCGGCGTGCAATTAAAGAGGGAAGCAAAGTTGCCAACCGTGATTGGGTTAACTACCATGCATGCAGTCTGTCGTATAATATCCATGTTGTACCGAATCTTTTTATATCGCAGAATGATTTTACGAAATTGGGTGCTGAAGTCATTACGGTTATATATTTTTCTGAATTTATATACTAAGTCACCATAAAATTCGGGTTCCGATAGACCTTGTTGCAGAAGAGATTTAAGTCCAATATTGAATTTTGAAATTAAATCAGAATGGCGTCTATAAAATTTTGAAAAGGCTTTGCGTAGTTTATGGTACCGATAACCCTGATTAAGGAGTTTAGCCGTTAATAATTTATTACGAGTGTTGAAGTCAGTTACATGACTACACACTCTAGCAAATCGAATTAATTGCGAAATATAAACGCCATAGGATGGCGCACGAGGAACATTACCATCAAAAAAAGGAAAATTTACAATCTCAAAATCAAAGTCATCGCGTTTATCATAAATTTTGCACGAAACAAATCCATCTACAATAGATAGATGTAAATCCAAAAACGGGGCCTCGGTATCAGAAGAATTTGCGTTATTTAACTGAAGTTCTAGGGGGTAAATCTGACTGATCAAACCATCAAAATAGGTATTATCAATATTTATTAAATCATCTAAATATCTAGAAGTAGAGCTAAAAGCTTCAATAATTTAAAGCTTTAAGACAATTTTCTAGTGATTTCTCTTAACCATCAAGAATCATTGACGTATCATCGGCATACTTTTATAGAACATATTTAACGCCACTACAGCTGTTGTTAAGGGACTGTGTGGCGGCCGTAAAAGTCTCCCTGTCCTTCATCACATAGTAATTTTATAGTTTCTTGTCCTTTTGGATCATCGATTCCATCATGGAATTTTTGAAAATATCTGAGTGTCACTGATGAGGCCTAATTGGCCAAAACTAGCTAGTTTGGTCCAGAAAAAAGTATGTTCTCTCCATACTTTCAGTTCTGTGGTGTATTCCTTGCTTCCAAAGGATAACCTTTTTATAGAACATATTTTCAGCTAAAAAGATTTTCTTGCAAAGTAGAAGTAAAACAAAGATCAGGAATTGATACAATTAACTTACTCCACCCATAAAAGACACCAAAGGGAAAGAAATACAAACATTAAGCGACCAGACCATAATGGAAACCTAAACAAAGGAAGGCCCTAAGGACAGTTACTTTCCCACAAAATGGTCATATGGCCATCCAAAACCAAAAGACACAAGTGATACACACAGTAAGTAACAAACAACAACATAAATAAATCGCCACAGAAGAGCCGCTTTGGAACGGTCAGTGGAAGATTTCCACTGGGGGGCTTAAATCGATTTTATGTGGCCACAATCCTCGCCCTTACTTCCGTCGCGATTTAGACAAATAATTTGTTCAGTCCGCATGAACAAAAAGCTGCTTTAGTGAATAAAGTTACAATATGTAAATTATAGGTTAGTAGCCTTATTACTATACATGTTCTAGAAAGGGTTATCTGTGGAAGTAAGGAATGCACTACAGAACTGGAAATATGGAGTGTACATGTTTTCTTGGCCAGCCTAGCTAGTTTCAGCCAATTAGGCCTCATCAGTGAAACTCAAAGTAGAAGTAAAACAAAGATCAGGAATTGATACAATTAACTTACGCCACCCATAAAAGACACCAAAGGGAAAGAAATACAAACATTAAGCGACCAGACCATAATGGAAACCTAAACAAAGGAAGGCCATAAGGAGAGTTACTTTCCCACAAAATGGACATATGGCCATCGAAAACAAAAAGACACAAGTGATACACACAGCAAGTAACAAACAACAACATAAATAAATCGCCACAGAAGAGCCGCCTTGGAACGGTCAGTGGAAGATTTCCACTTGGGGGCTTAAATCGATTTTACGTGGCCACAATCCTCGCCCTTACTTCCGTCGCGATTTAGACAAATAATTTGTTCAGTCCGCATGAAGGCCTCCTAACTCATCAGTGCAACATCTCCGTGAACACAAAAATCAAAGAACCACAGAAGTGAGACAACGGTGAGGACTCGACAGCAAGAAACCACTGAAATGCTGGAGCAAAAGAAAACCAAGTTAGACTCCGATGAGCCCGACCAGAGACAGAGCATCAGGCAGCAACCGACATTATCTCTCTAATTCTCAATAAGCCTTTACGTTGGAGCCGTCATAGAATCTAAGGCCTGACCCACCGGCGTGCAATTAAAGAGGGAAGCAAAGTTGCCAACCGTGATTGGGTTAACTACCATGCATGCAGTCTGTTGTATAATATCCATGTTGTACCCAATCTTTTTATATCGAAGAATGATTTTACGAAATTGGGTGCTGAAGTCATTGCGGTTATATATTTTTCTGAATTTATATACTAAGTCACCATAAAATTCGGGTTCCGATAGACCTTGTTGCAGAAGAGATTTAAGTCCAATATTGAATTTTGAAATTAAATCAGAATGGCGTCTATAAAATTTTGAAAAGGCTTTGCCTAGTTTATGATACCGATAACCCTGATTAAGGAGTTTAGCCGTTAATAATTTATTACGAGTGTTGAAGTCAGTTACATGACTACACACTCTAGCAAATCGAATTAATTGCGAAATATAAACGCCAAAGGATGGCGCACGAGGAACATCACCATCCAAAAAAGGAAAATTTACAATCTCAAAATCAAAGTCATCGCGTTTATCATAAATTTTGCACGAAACAAATCCATCCACAACAGACAGATGCAAATCCAAAAATGGGGCCTCGGTATCAGAAGAATTTGCTTTATTTAACTGAAGTTCTAGGGGGTAAATCTGACTGATCAAACCATCAAAATAGGTATTATCAATATTTAATAAATCATCTAAATATCTAGAAGTAGAGCTATAAGCTTCAATAATTTCAGATTGGTTATCCATGAGAAGCGACAAAATGAAGTCTCTTTCATAACAATATAAGAACAGATCAGCCACAAGGGGTGCGCAATTAGTACCCATCGGAATACCCACAATTTGTCTAAATAACTTAGTACCGAATCTAATATAAATATTGTCAAGTAGAAAGGTGAGGGCATCACACACTTTCTGACATGACCAAAGTGTATAATTCTTATGCTCTTTAGAAGTGAAAAATGCATTTCTGACATTACATGCAAGATAGAGAGAATCTTCTCTGTGAAAAGCCCATTCAATTAAATCATTAAGCTTTTCTTTTATAAGATTATGAGGAAGTGTAGTGTAAAGAGTGGAAAAATCGTAGGTAGACAGACTAGAAGCACGAAAATGTCTAGATTTCAATTTATTTAAAACCTCATTCGAATTTTTTATAGACCAAAACAGATTTCTTCCTGATCTTTCAAAGACTTTATCACAATATTTAATTACATGCGTTTTAATAGCAGTAAGACAGGAAGTTAATAATTTAGAAAGTTCAGTGGTAGTGCAAGAGCTAGAATTTGCAATAAACCGTGCTTTGTAAGGTTTTTTTAGGAAGTTTTGGCTGAAATAACGAAACATGACACCACAGTGACACCACAGAAACTTGGCTACGATAATGTCAGAAACTTTTTTTTTCATTTTGGGCTTTCTCACATTTTTATGTAATTTTAAAGTAAATTTAATCTGCTGTGGTCACAAAAAGTATGGAATCTTTTGGACCATGGCACTGTATACTGAACAAGTGCATAAGATGTAGAAAGGAAGAAAGGAAACTTCCTCACAATCGTATAAAAGAAGAACTCAATGATTTTATTGAATGGACATTTCATAGGGAAGACTCCCTCTATCTTGTATGTAATGTAAGAAATGCTTTTTTTCACTTCTGAAGAACATAACAATTATACTTTATGGTCATGTCAGAAAGTGTGTGAAGCTCTCACCTTTCTACTTGACAATATATACATAAGATTTGGTAATAAGTTATTTAGACATAGTGTGGGTATTCCGATGGGTACATTTGCACACTGATCTGTTCTTGTTTTGTTATGAAAGAGACTTCAACGTAAAGGCTTATTGAAAATTAAAGAGATAATGTTGGTTGGTGCCTGATGCTCTGTCTCTGGTCGGGCTCATCGGAGTCTAACTGTTGGTTTTCTTTTGCTCCAGCATTTCAGTGGTTTCTTGCTGTCGAGTCCTCGCCGTTGTCTCACCTCTGTGGTTCTTTGATTTCTGTGTTCACGGAGATGTTGCACTGATGAGTTAGGAGGCCTTCATGCGGACTGAACAAATTATTTGTCTAAATCGCGACGGAAGTAAGGGCGAGGATTGTGGCCACGTAAAATCGATTTAAGCCCCCACGTGGAAATCTTCCACTGACCGTTCCAAGGCGGCTCTTCTGTGGCGATTTATTTATGTTGTTGTTTGTTACTTACTGTGTGTATCACTTGTGTCTTTTAATTTTGGATGGCCATATGGCCATTTTGTGGGAAAGTAACTGTCCATATGGCCTTCCTTTGTTTAGGTTTCCATTATGGTCTGGTCGCTTAATGTTTGTATTTCTTTCCCTTTGGTGTCTTTTATGGATGGAGTAAGTTAATTGTATCAATTCCTGATCTTTGTTTTACTTCTACTTTTCATGATGTCCGTTTCCGTTAAAAACAATATAGAATTATTGAAGCCTTTAGCTCGACTTCTAGATATTTGGATAATTATTAAATATTGACAATACATATTTTGATGGTTTGACGAGTCAAATTTACCCACAGAACTTCAGTTAAATAAAGCAAATTCTTCTGATACAGAGGCCCCGTTTTATGATTTACATCTATCTATTGTAGATGGATTTGTTTCTTGCAAACTTTATGATAAACGCTATAATTTTGATTTTGAGATTTCCATTCTTGGTTCGTTATGTGCCTCGTGCGGCATCCTATGGCGTTTATATTTCGCAATTAATTCGATTTGCCAGAGTGTCTAGTCATGTAACTTCCTTGTAAGGGAAGGGCCATGTAATAAATTGTTAACTTCTAAACTTCTTAATCAGGGTTATCGGTAGTATAAACTACTCAAAATAGAAGTAGAGGCAATGATCAGGATTCGATACAATTAACCCACAGCTCCCATCAGAGACACCAAAGGGAAAGAAACACAAACATGAAGCAACAGACCCCAACGGAAACTCCAACAGCGGAAAGCCAAAAGGACAGTTACTTTCCCACAAAATGGCCAAAAGGCTATCAAAAATAAAATAAAATAAGCGACACAAACACCCAAAGACAAACCATTACATAAATAAACCGCGACAGAAGAACTACCTTGGAACGGTCAGCGGAAATGAATTCGACTTGTGGGCTTAAATCGATTTTACGTGGCCACAATCCTCACCCTTACTTCCGGCGCGATTTAATCAAAGCCTTTTTCCAAATTTTACAGACGTCATTTCGATTTAATTTCAAAATTCAATGTTGGAGTTTAATCTCTTCTGCACCAGGGTCTATCGGGACCCGAATTTTATGGTGACTTCGTATATAAATTCAGAAAAAAAATATAATTGCAATGACTTCAGCACAAAATTTCGTAAAATCATTTTTCGATATAAAAAGATAGGGTACAACAAATGTTTTTTTTAGTTTAACGACCCAGTCAACACTATTTAGGTCATTTTTGAGCCAGTCTGTTTACCTATCCACAATTTTCCTGGGCAGGCTTATTCTAGGCGGTTGACCAGTACAGTGCACATTCTATCGACAGAAACTGACACTGCCCTTCTTGGATCAGTGGAAGCGAGAGAATGACCGTAGAAAAGATTTCATGTTTAATTTCCAAAAAAAAAAAAAAATTGTTGCCGACCCCGGCAGGCGTCGAATTCGTGTCCTCCTGATCATCAGTCAGATGCGCATCCGATTGAGCTACCGAGACCGTCACAATATAAATGTTATACGACAAACTGCATGCATGGTTGTTAACCCAATCATGGTTAACGGCTAAACTTCTTAATCAGGGTTATCGGTGCCTTTTCAAAATTTTATAGACGTCATTCTGACATTCTGATTTAATTTCAAAATTCAATATTGGACTTAAATCTCTTCTGTAACAAGGTCTATCGGAACCCGAATTTTATGGTGACTTAGTATATAAATTCAGAAAAATATATAACCGCAATGACTTCAGCACCCAATTTCGTAAAACCATTCTTTGGGTACAACATAAATGTTATACGACAGACTGCATGCATGGTAGTTAACCCAATCACGGTTGACAACTTTGCTTCCTTCTTTAATTGCACACCGGTGGGTCAGGCCTCAGAGTCGATGACTGTTCCAATGTAAAGGCTTATGTTGGTTGATACCTGATGCTCTTGTCTCTGGTTCTGCCCATCGGAGTCTAAATGTTGGTTTTCTTTTGCTCCAGCAATTCAGTGGTTTCTTGCTGTCGAGTCCTCACCGTTGTTTCATCTCTGTGGTTGTTTGATTTTTGTGTTCACAGTGATGTTGCACTGATGAGTTAGGAGGGCCTTCATAAGGACTGAACAAATTATTTGTCTTGGTCACGACGGAGTTAAGGGCGAGAAATGTGGCCACGTAAAACCGATTAAAGCCCCCTTGTTGAATTCGTTTCCGCTGGCCGTTCCAAGGCGGTTCTTCTGTCGCAATTTATTTTTGTTATGGTTTGTCTTTGGGTGTTTGTGTCGCTTATATTATTTTATTTTGGATAGACTATTGGCCTTTTTGTGGGAAAGAAACTTTCCTTTTGGCTTTCTGCTGTTCGTGTTTCCATTAGGGCCTGTTGTTTCATGTTTATGTTTCTTTCCCTTTGGTGTTTCTGATGAGAGCTGTGGGTTAATTGTATCGATTCCTGATCAGTGCCTCCACTTCTACTTTGCTTCGCTCTTTAGTTACATGCCGGTGGGTCAGGCGTAAAGGCTTACTGAGAATAAGAGAGAATTTTATTTTATGTAATGTTGGCTGGTGCCTGATGCTCTGTCTCTGGTTGGTTTTCTTTCGATCCAGCATTTCAGTGGTTTCTTGCTGTCGAGTCCCCGCCGTTGTTTCATCTCTGTAGTTGTGTATTTTTGTGTTCTATGAGATGTTGCGCTGATGTGTTAAGAGGCCTTCATGCGGACTGAACAAATTATTTGCCTAAATCGATGGAAGTTAGGGCGAGGATTGCGGCCGCGTAAAATCCATTTTAGCGACCCCCCCCCCCCCCCCACCCCCACCCATAGAATTTCACTTGAGTGTTAGTATAGCTCATATTTATGTTTTGGATAGCCAATTTACCATTTTGCGGGAAATTGACTGTCCTTTTGGCTTTCCGTTATTGGTGTTTTCATTTCATGTTTGTGTTTTCCCCATTGATGTCTATGATAGAAGCTGTGGGTTAATTATATCGATACCTGATCATTGCTTTCACTTCTACTTCTTGGTCGGATGCTTCACCATAGAGCTCACTTCGAAGCGCATCACTAGAGAGAGAGAGAGAGAGAGAGAGAGAGAGAGAGAGAGAGAGAGAGAGAGAGAGAGAGAGAGAGAGAGAGAGAGAGAGAGAGAGAGAGAGAACCAACAGTAAGACTCCGTCGGACCCGAACAGAGACAGAGAATCAGGCACAAACCAACATTACATAAATAAAATTCTCTCTAATTCTCAGATAGCCGTTACGTTGGAACCGTCATAGAACCTGAGGCCCGACTGACCGGCGTGCAATTAAAGAGGGAAGCAAAGTAAGCAACCGTGAGAGGGTTTACTGCCATGAATGCATTCTGTCGTATAACATTTGTTTATATCGAAAAATGATTTTACGAAATTGGGTGCAGAAGTCTGAATTTATATACTAAGTCACCATAAAATTCGAGTTCCGATAGACCTTGCTGCAGAAGAGAATTAAGTCCAACATTGATCGGATATTGAAATTAAATCGGATAGACGTCTATAACATTTTGAAAACGCTTTGCGTAGTTTATGATACCGATAACCCTGATTAAAAAGTTTAGCAGCTTACAATTTATTACGGGTGTTGAAGTGAGTTACATGCCTAGAAACTCTGGAAAATCGAATTAATTGACAAATATAAACGCCATAGGAAGCCGCCCGATGCACATAACAAACCAAGAAAGGACGATTTACAATCTCAAAATCAAAATCATCGCGTTATCATAAATTTTGCAGGAAACAAACTCATCTACAACAGATAGATGGAAATAAAAAAAAACCCGGCCTGCATTTCTGAAAAATTTGCTTTATTTAATTGAAGTTCTGGGTGTACATTTGGCTGCTCAAACAATCGAAATAGGTATTATCAACATTTAATAATTCATTCAAATATCTAAAAGTCGAGCTAAAGGCTTCAATGATTTCAGATTGTTTTTCGGCGGAAAGAGAAATCATGAAGTCTCTTTCCTAACAAAACAAGAATAGATCATCCATAATTCGAACCCATCGGAATTTCCACAACTTGTCTAAATAACTTAGTACCAAATTTGATGTAAATATTGTCAAGTAGAAAGGTAATAGCTTAACACACTTTCTGAAATGACAATAAAATAAAAAACTTTATGTTCTTCAGAAGTGAAAAAAAAAGTATTTCTTACATTACATGCAATATAGAGGGAGTCTTCCCTATGAAATGTCATTCATTAAGTTTTTATTTTATGAGGAAGTGTCGTGTTAACGATGGAAAAATCATAAGTAGACAGGCTTGGCTGTACTTTTTGTCTAGATCGCGACGGAAGTAAGGGCGAGGATTGTGGCCACGCAAAATCGATTTAAGCCCCCCCCCCCCGCCCCCCCCCAGTGGAATTCGTTTCACTGACCGTTCGAAGGCGATACTTCTGCCGTGGTTTATTTATGTTATGGCTTATCTATGAGTGTGTGTGTCGCTTATATTATTTTGCTTTGGATAGCCGATTGTCCATTTTGTGGGAAAGTAACTGTCCGTTTGGATTTCCGCTGGTGATGTTTCCATTAGGGTATTGTTGTTTCATGTTTCTGTTTCTTTCCCTTGGTGTCTCTGATGGGAGCTGTGGGTCAACTGTATACATTCCAGATCGTTGCCTTCACTTCTGTTTTGAAGCACGAAAACGTCTTGATTTAAATTTATTTAAAACTTCATTAGTTTTTTTTATAGACCAAAACAGACCAAGTTGTATGAGAGCAAATGTTATTTAAAGATGACAACTGCCGTAAGGTGTAGTCTTCTCTTGTGTCTCATTATTACATTTAATATTTCATCCCTGGCATGCATTCAAGAAGACGGTATTTATTATATATTGGTATATTGGTTACCTAAACTTCATAAAAGGCCATTAAAGCAAGGTTTATTGCAAATTCAAGCTCTTGTGCCACCACTGAACTATCCGAATTATTTACTTCATGTTTTGCTGCCATCAAAAACATGTGATTAAATTTTGCGACAAAGTCTTTGAAAGATCAGGGAGAAATCTGTTTTCGTCTATAAAAATTCTAATGAAGTTTTTCAAGTCTGACTACTTATGATTTTTCCACCCTTTACATTATACATCCTCATAGTCATGTAAAAGAAAAAAAAATAAGGATTTAATTGAATGGACATTTCATGGGGAAGACTCCCTCCATCTTGCATGTTATGTAAGAAATGCTTTTTTCACTTATGAAGAGCATAAAAATATACTTTATGGTCAGGTCAGAAAGCGTGTGAAGCTCTCACCTTTCTACTTGACAAAATTTACATAAGATTTGGTAATAATTTATTTAGACAAGTCGTGGGTATTCCGATGGGTACAGTACAATAGCGCCACCCTTGTGGCTGATTTGTTCTCGTTTTGTTATGAAAGAGACTTAAAAAGATTGGGTACAACATGGATATTATACGACAGACTGCATGCATGGTAGTTAACCCAATCACGGTTGGCAACTTTGCTTCCCTCTTTAATTGCACGCCGGTGGGTCAGGCCTCAGATTCTATGACGGCTCCAACGTAAAGGCTTATTGAAAATTAGAGAGATAATGTTGGTTGGTGCCTGATGCTCTGTCTCTGGTCGGGCTCATCGGAGTCTAACTGTTGGTTTTCTTTTGCTCCAGCATTTCAGTGGTTTCTTGCTGTCGAGTCCTCACCGTTGTCTCACCTCTGTGGTTCTTTGATTTTTGTGTTCACGGAGATGTTGCACTGATGAGTTAGGAGGCCTTCATGCGGACTGAACAAATTATTTGTCTAAATCGCGACGGAAGTAAGGGCGAGGATTGTGGCCACGTAAAATCGATTTAAGCCCCCCAGTGGAAATCTTCCACTGACCGTTCCAAGGCGGCTCTTCTGTGGCGATTTATTTATGTTGTTGTTTGTTACTTACTGTGTGTATCACTTGTGTCTTTTGGTTTTGGATGGCCATATGGCCATTTTGTGGGAAAGTAACTGTCCTTATGGCCTTCCTTTGTTTAGGTTTCCATTATGGTCTGGTCGCTTAATGTTTGTATTTCTTTCCCTTTGGTGTCTTTTATTGGTGGCGTAAGTTAATTGTATCAATTCCTGATCTTTGTTTTACTTCTACTTTTCATGATGCCCCTTGCCGTTGAAAACCAAGCTGAAAACATTGGAAAAATAGAAGTAGAGGCAATGATCAGAAATCGATACAATTAACCTGCAGCTCTCATCAGAAACACCAAAAGGAAAGCAACACAAACATGAAACAACAGACCCTAATGGAAACATCAATATCGGAAAGCCAAAAGGACAGTTACTATCCCACAAAATGGCCAATAGGCTATCCAAAATAAAATGATATAAGCGACACAAACACCCAAAGACAAACCATCACAAACATAAACCGCGACAGAAGAGCCGACTTGGAACGGTCAGCCGAAACGAATTCCACTGGGGAGCTTAAATCGATTTTACGGGGCCACAATCCTCGTCCTAACTTCCGTCGCGAGTCGCGATCTAGACAAATAATTTGTTCAGTCCGCGATTTCTGATCATTGCCTCTACTTCTATCTCCTAAGGATTGTTGCCACGGAAAATCGATTTAAGCCCCTCAGTGGAATTAGTTTCACTGTCCGTTCCAAGGCGGTGCTTCTGTCGTGGTTTATTTTTATTAGAGAGAGAGAGAGAGAGAGAGAGAGAGAGAGAGAGAGAGAGAGAGAGAGAGAGAGCACCAACAGTAAGACTCCGATGGGTACGAACAGAGACAGAGCATCAGGCACAAACCAACTTTACATAAAATAAAATTCTCACTAATTCTCAGAAAGCCTTTACGCTGGAACCGTCATAGAATCTGAGGCCCGACTGACCGGCGTGCAATTAAAGAAGGAAGCAAAGTAGGCAACCGTGAGAGGGTTTACTGCCATGAATGCATTCTGTAGTATAACATTTGTTTATATCGAAGAATGATTTTACGAAATTGGGTGCTGAAGTCTGAATTTATTACTAAGTCACCATAAAATTCGAGTTCCGATAGACCTTGCTGCAGAAGAGAATTAAGTCTAACATTGATCGGATATTGAAATTAAATCGGATTGACGTCTATAACATTTTGAAAACGCTTTGCGTAGTTTATGATACCGATAACCCTGATTAAGAAGTTTAGCAGCTTACAATTTATTACGGGTGTTGAAGTGAGTTGCATGCCTAGACACTCTGGCAAATCGAATTAATTGACAAATATAAACGCCAGAGGACGCGGCACGATGCACATAACGAACCAAGAAAGGAAAATTTACAATCTCAAAATCAAATTCATCGCGTTATCCTAAATTTTGCAGGAAACAAACTCATCTACAACAGACAGATGGAAATAAAAAAAAAACGTGGCCTGCGTTTCTGAAAAATTTGCTTTATTTAATTGAAGTTCTGGGTGTACATTTGACTGATCAAACAATCGAAATAGGTATTATCAACATTTAATAATTCATCTAAAAGTCGAGCTAAAGGCTTCAATGATTTCAGATTGTTTTTCGACGGAAAGGGAAATCATGAAGTCTCATTCCTAACAATACAAGAATAGATCATCCACAATTCGTACCCATCGGAATATCCACAACTTGTCTAAATAACTTTATACCAAATTTGATATAAATATTGTCAAGTAGAAAAGGGATAGCTTAACACACTCTCTGACATGACAGTAAAATAAAAAACTTTATGTTCTTCAGAAGTGAAAAAAAGTATTTCTTACATTACATGCAATATAGAGGGAGTCTTCCCTATGAAATGTCATTCATTAAGTTTTTATTTTATGAGGAAGTGTTGTGTAAACGATGGAAAAATCATAAGTAGACAGGCTTGGCTGTACTTTTTTTCTAGATCGCGGCGGAAATAAAGGCGAGGATTGTGGCCACGCAAAATCGATTTAAGCCCCCCCCCCCCCCCCCCAGTGGAATTCGTTTCACTGATCGTTCGAAGGTGATACTTCTGTCGTGGTTTATTTATGTTATGGCTTATCTATGAGTGTGTGTGTCGCTTATATTATTTTGCTTTGGATAGCCAATTGTCCATTTTGCGGGAAAGTAACTGTCCGTTTGGCTTTCCGTTGGTGATGTTTCCATTAGGGTATTGTTGTTTCATGTTTGTGTTTCTTTCCCTTGGTGTCTCTGATGGGAGCTGTGGGTCAACTGTATACATTCCAGATCGTTGCCTTCACTTCTGTTTTGAAGCGCGAAAGCGTCTTGATTTAAATTTATTTAAAACTTCATTAGTTTTTTTATAAACCAAAACAGACCAAGTTGTATGAGAGCAAATTTTATTTAACGATGACAACTTCCGTAAGGTGTAGTCTTCTCTTGTGCCTCATTATTACATTTAATATTTCATCCCTGGCATACATTCAAGAAGACGGTATTTATTATTTCCTATAGCTCCAGAAGCGCAATTAGGACTTGGCAATAATTGGGTCTATACAAATAATAGTTTAGAGAACTGCATTCCGTACGAAGCCTTGTTTGCAGTATTTGTTCTATACGATTCCCGCAAAGGAGACATCCTGGGCAATTTTCAGCGGTTTCTGTTAGATATTGTTTAAATGCATCCTGTGATTCGGCATTTCTGTGTTCATTAGAAAGTCTGTCCCATTCACGTATTGCTGAAGATGCTTGCTGACTCGCTCCCTAAACAAGTTTCCATGTTAAAGACAAGCGCTTAAGTTATAGGAAGATGTAAAGACAATCGCTGTAGTTATATAGGAAGGTGTAAAAGAGAGTTGATACAATTAACCCACAGCTCCCATCAGAGACACCAAAGGGAAAGAAATACAATCATGAAAATAACTAGACATTAATGGAAACATCAATAGCGAAAGCCGAAAGGACAGTTACTTTCCCACAAAATGGCTAATCGGCTATCCAAAACAAAACAGACAAAACATAAAAAAACACAACAGAAGTGCGGCCTTGGAACGGACAGTGAAACGAATTCCACGCTTAAATCGTCGATTTTTTTTCTCGGCCGCAATCCTCGCCCTCACTTCCGTCGCGTTTAGACATATAATATTTTGTTCAGTCCGCATGATGGCCTCCTAACTCAGTGTAACATGTCCTAGAACACAAAAATCAAACAACCACAGAGATTAAATAACGATGAGGAATCGACAGCAAGAAATCACTGAAATGTTAGAGCAAAGGAAACCAACAGTTAGACTCCGATGGGTCCGAACAGAGACAAGAGCATCAGACACCAACAAACATTACATAAAATTAAATTCTCTCAGATTCTCAGTAAGCCTGTACGAATCTGAGGCCTGACCTACCGGCGTGCAATTAAAGAGGGATCAAAAGGACGGGTTACAGTTTTCTATTGCAAAGTGCCTACTGAAAGAGCTAATTCTTGAAGTCAACAAAACCTGATCAAAATGCACTCATAAGGTGACCAAATATCTCTGGTTTGTTGGACAAATATTTACTTTTTCATCCGCATGCGTTTTCGTAACAAAATTTCCGGTTGAATACATGCACTAGTGGTCATGTGTAACATGGCGCCTATGGAAAAAGTGAAGACCCCTGTGGTGTTCAAAGGAAAATTGCTTGGTCGTCCACACTGTTAACCAGAGAAAACTACACACCACTTTATTTCAGAAACAATAATGCTTTCAAAAATGCTGATGTTTTGGCGGTTAACGATGTGAAGGATGTGGAAAAATAAACTTTTATCGATAAAATAAGGTGAGAAAATCAATGTAATCAAAGTACTGTGTATACTCGTACAGGAAAAAGTCAATATAGTCTACATATACAGATGGACAGCGGCTGGCCATCTGTATGAGCACGACCATCATTCCTTGCTGGGCAAACGAGAATGCTTTTTAGCTCACCTGGTGAGCTTTTGTGACTGTGAGATGTCCCGCGTCGTCGTTCGTCGTGCGTCCGTAAACTTTTCTCGTTAACACTCTAGAGGCCACAGTTTTGATCCAATCATGATCAATCGTGCTCAGAATGATCATCATGACAATATGTCGGTCAAGTTCGAATATGGGTCATGTCGGGTCAAAAAGTAGGTCACCAGGTCAAATCAAAGGAAAACCTTGTTAACACTCTAGAGGCCACAATTTTGGTCCAATCATCCTCAAACTTGCTCAGGATGATCATCTTGATAATATCTCGATCAAGTTCGAATATGGGTCACGTCGGGTCAAAAAGTAGGTCAGTAGGTCAAACCACAGAAAACCCTTGTTAGCACTCTAGAGGCCACAGTTTTGGTCCAATCATCCTCAATCTTGCTCAGAATGATCATCCTGTCAATATCTCGGTCAAGTTCGATTATGGGTCATGTCGGGTCAAAAAGTAGGTCACCAGGTCAAATCAAAGGAAAATCTTGTTAACACTCTAGAGGCCACAACTTTGGTCCAATCATCCTCAAACTTGCTCAAAATGATCATCCTGACAATATCTCGGTCAAGTTCGAATATGTGTCATGTCAGGTCAAAAAGTAGGTCAGTAGGTCAAATCATAGGAAAACCTTATTAACATTCTAGAGGCCACAGGTTTGGTCAAATTATCATCAAACTATCTCAGAATGATCATCTCTTAAATATCTAGGTCAAGTTTGAATATGGGTCATGTGGGGTCAAAAAGTAGGTCAACTCGTATTAAAACATTTTTTACACTCTAGAGACTGCAATTTTAGTCTAATTGTCACCAAACTTGCTCAGAATGATCATCTTGAAAATATCTAGAAAAGGTTCGAATATGGGTTATATCGGGTCAGAAAGTAGGTCAGTAGTTCAGGTCATAGAAAAATCTTGTGAACACACTAGAGACCATTGTTTTGGTCCGATCATCATCCAACATTCATAAATTCTTAAATGAAATAGGTTACAGATTAGCCATTATTGGCCCTAAAAAAAACAGGTTTCGGATACCTTGGCCTTAGAGTGCAGGCAATAAGTTGCAGAAAGGGTTATCCTTTAGAAGCAAGGAATACACAACAGAACTGGAAAAGGTGGAGTGTACATGTTTTTTTGGGTCACACTAGCTAGTTTTGGCCAATTGGGCTTCATCAGTGACCCTAAAATATTTTCAAAATTTTACAATGATGTAGGGCAGGGAGACTTTTTACGGCCGCCACACATTCCGAGAAACCAGCTGCAGTGACGTTAAATAAGTTGTAGAAAGGGTTATCCTTAGCCATTTTTGGCCGAAAATTGACTGTTTTTTTTTTATTTATTTATTTTTTTTTGGGGGGGGGGGGGATGGCTGTGACCTTGAAAATAGTCAAGGTCACCAAAATCTAATCAAATCTGCGGTATGTTGTAATGGTATAATATACCAAGTTTGAATGCAATTAATCAATTTGTTTATGAGAAATTGTGCAGTCAAGCCTTTTTTGTTCCAAAATCGTCTGTTTTTGGGAGCCGGTGACCTTGAAAAATGGTCAAGGTCGACAAAATATAATCAAATCTGCATCATGTTGTAAAGTTATAATGTACTAAGTTTGACTGAAATTAAGCCATTTATTAATGAGAGCCATTTTTGGCCAAAAATTGTTTGTCTTTGAGGGCCTGTGACCTAGAAAAAGGTCAAGGTCACAAAAAGTCTAACCCGATCTGCGGTATGATATATTGATAAATTGTACCAAGTTTGACGAAAATTGGTCATTCTTTAATGAGATAGAGTGCAGACAAGCCATTGTTGGCCCAAAATTGACTGTTTTTGGAGACCTGTGACCTTGAAAAAATGTCAAGGTCACCAAAATCAAATCAAATTTCCAGTATGTTGTAATGATATATTGTTCCAAATTTGATTAAAATTAATCAATTCGATATCGAGATAGAGTACAGACAAGCTATTTTTGGCCTAAAAATGACTGTTTTTGGGTTGCTGTGACCTTGAAAAATGAGGTCAAGATCACCAAAATCCAATCAAATCAGGTGTATGTTGTAATGATATATTGTACTGTTGTTGTCTTTCTGTCAACATTTTAAATATATATTTCAGAATCGAAAATACATTCCGTATTATTAAGCACTTCTAACATATTATACTAAATACATATAACTTCACAATATAAATTCCTTATGCATATACTGTACATAATATTGTGTCACGAGATAAAAGAAACATAGATTCTGATATGGACTTGTAGATTAGCACGCTTTAATGCGGTTAATTGTTAAAAAATGTCATATTACTTTGGCAAATCACCAAATACTGACACTTACCCCACTTGTAGAAAAACGGAAGTCACATGACTGCACATGTCATGGTTAATTAAATATTGTTGCCATATGAACGCGCATATGTTGGACTATATTGCATATAAGTTTCATCCAGATCCATCGTAGGCACAAATATGGCTAAACTGTAACCCGTCCTTTTCAACCGTGATTGGGTTAACTACCAAGCATGCAGCCTGTCGTATAACATTTATGTTGTACCTAATCTTTTTATATCGAAGGATATTTCGAAATTGGGTGCTGAAGTCATTGCAAGTGCATATTTTTCTGAATTTGTATACTAAGTCACCATCAAATTCGGGTTTCGATAAACCTTGGTGCAGAAGAGATTTAAGTCCAACACTGAATGTAGAAATTAAATCGGAATGACGTCTATAAAATTTTGAAAACGCTTTGCGTAGTTTATGATACCGATAACCCTGATTAAGAAGTTTAGCAGTTAACAATTTATTACGAGTGTTGAAGTGAGTTACATGACTAGACACTCTGGCAAATCTAAAAAATTGCGAAATATAAACGCCATAGAATGCCGCACGAGGCACATAAAGAACCAAGATAGAAAAACATTACAATTTCAAAATCAAAAACAAGGCGTTTATCATAAATTTTGAAGCATACAAACTCATCTACAATAGATAGATGTAAATCCAAAAACAGGGCCTCGGTATCAGAAGATATTGCTTTATTTAACTGAAATTCTGGGGGTAAATTTGACTTATCAAACCATCGAAGTAGGTATTGTCAATGTTTATTCAATCATCCACATATCTAGAAGTCGTTGGCCCCCGCCGATAGGGGCTTGAAGAAATATATTGGCTGCATGATGCTTCCACGCAGAGCTGAATCTGAACTAGTACCGCTAAAAAGCTTAGAGGATCTAAGCCTGTCCAGGAACCGCGGTGCGAGGCGGAACGCCCATGCTAATAAACTCTATTGGTTTCATTGGGCGACAGGGCTTGAGATGTCATTTCATCTCAATGTCGGGTAAAAGTCGCACAAAATTGGAAGGAACGTCTCCAAATTGACATTTACAGTGTTGACGGGGACGTTAAACCTCAAATAAAAAAAAACCCAAACAAATCTTGAAGTCGAGCTAAATAAAAATCAAAAACGAGTTCCTTTAAGAGCAATGAAAATATTCATAAGAAAAAAGATGGGTCATACTACGTAGTTTCGGCTGATAAAGCCTCATCAGTGACCCTGTAATGATCCGGCAACGAAAGCCAGAGGAAGCATACTGCAGTTTTGCGAATTTCGAATAGGCAGTCGATTCAAAGACTGATATAAATCAAAATGAGGTCCAAATAATTAAAAACCTGTCTAGAATTTGAGTCTAAACTAATAATTTATTTCTGATTTCTCAGAATATTCACGCTGATTTGACAACTTATGTTTTTTCCGTCCTTTACATTACACATCCTCATAGTCTTGTAAAAGAAAAAAAAAGGATTTAATTGAATGGACATTTCATGGGGAAGACTCCCTCCATCTTGCATGTAATGTAAGAATGCTTTTTTCACTTATGAAAGGCATAAAAATATACTTTTTGCTCCAGCATTTCAGTGGTTTTTTGCTGTCGAGTCCTCACCGTTGTCTCACCTCTGTGGTTCTTTGATTATTTGTGTTCACGGAGATGTTGCACTGATGAGTTAGGAGGCCTTCATGCGGACTGAACAAATTATGTGTCTAAATCGCGACGGAAGTAAGAGCGAGGATTGTGGCCACGTAAAATCGATTTTAGCCCCCCAGTGGAAAACTTCCCACTGACCGTTCCAAGGCGGTTCTACTGTGGCGATTTATTTATGTTGTTGTTTGTTACTTACTGTGTGTATCACTTGTGTCTTTTTATTTTGGATGGCCATATGGCCATTTTGTGGGAAAGTAACTGTCCTTATGGCCTTCCTTTGTTTAGGTTTCCATTATGGTCTGGTCGCTTAATGTTTGTGTTTCTTTCCCTTTGGTGTCTTTGGTGGGTGGAGTAAGTTAATTGTATCGATTCATGATCTTTGTTTTACTTCTACTTTATGGTCAGGTCAGAAAGTGTGTGAAGCTCTCACCTTTCTACTTGACAAAATTTACATAAGATTCTGTAATAAGTTATTTAGACAAGATGTGGATACTCCGATGGGTACAAATTGCGCCACCTTTGTGGCTGATTTGTTATTGTTTTGTTATGAAAGAGACTTCATGATGCCCCTTGCCGTTGAAAACCAATCTGAAAACATTGCAAAAATAGAAGTGGAGGCAATGATCAGGAATCGATACAATTAACCCACAGCTCCCATCAGAAACACCAAAAGGAAAGAAACACAAACATGAAACAACAGACCCTAATGGAAACATCAATAGCGGAAAGCCAAAATGACAGTTACTATCCCACAAAATGGCCAATAGGCTATCCAAAATAAAATAATATAAGCGACACAAACGCCCAAAGACAAACCGTCACAAAAAATAATTCGCGACAGAAGGGCCGACTTGGAACGGTCAGCCGAAACGAATTCCACTGGGGAGCTTAAATCGATTTTGCGTGGCCTCAATCCTCGCCCTAACTTCCGTCGCGAGTCGCGATCTAGACAAACAATTCGTTCAGTCCGCAATTCCTGATCATTGCCTCTACTTCTATCTCCTAAGGATTGTGGCCACGTAAAATCGATTTAAGCCCCTCAGTGGAATTCGTTTCACTGACCGTTCCAAGGCGGTGCTTCTGTCGTGGTTTATTTTTGTTATAGGTTGTTTTGTGGGGTGTATCGCTTATATTATTCTGCTTTGGATAGCCAATTGGCCATTTTGTGGGAAAGTAGTTGTTCCTTTTGGCTTTCCGCTATTGATGTTTCCATTAGGGTCTGGTTGTTTCATGTATGTGTTTCTTTGCCTTGTTGTCGCTGATAGGAGCTGTGGGTTAATTTTATCGATTCCTGATCATTGCCTCCACTTCTATTTTCAATGATTTCAGACTGGTTAAAGGGACACAATGAAAAAAAATAGAAGTGGAGGCAATGATCAGGAATCGATACAATTAACTCACAATTCGTACCGATCGGAATACCCACAATTGGTCTAAGTAACTTATAACCAAATCTTTAGTAAAAAGGCGAGAGCTTCTCACATTTCCTGACATGACCATAAAGTATAATTTTATGCTCTTCAGATGTGAAAAAGCGTTTCTTACATTGCATGAATCTTCCCTTTGAAATGTCCATTCAATTAAAACATTTTTTTCTTTTATAAAGGAGAACTATATACAGTAGAACTTTGATGGCTCGAATCCCGATAGCTCGTTTACCATGGATAAGTCGAACCCGGTCGTGAGCCAGTAGGGAATTCCAAATGCGAAATAGGGATAATGCGGGGTGATTTTCTTTCATCTTGTAAATATATATTGTGTGTACTCATTAGAATCGCCTCTAATGTATTTATGATCACAATTATCTCCATATTGCCTCCTGGTGGGGCGCTAGTGGTGACCCCTCGGATCGAGTTACAGCTCTCCAGCGGGTTTTCTTGGTCCCAAACGGGTTCGAGCCATTAAGGTTCGACTATACATACATACATACATACATACATACATACATACATACATACATACGTACGTACGTACGTACGTACGTAAGTGCGTGTGTGCATGCGTTTGTGCGTGCGTAACCAATATGTGTATGCGAAATTGGTGTACATGCGTGCGTGCGAGCATTTGCCTGTGAATTCTTACGTACGCTATGGGCAAATGCATGATGATGATGATTTCGTGTTAACGACGCGTCAGTCCTCTTTGTGGGTCATAAGCGCCATGCGGTTAATATTCAAAAGGTATGTAGAACTATTGTTGCAAAGTGTCAGCTTTGAAGTATAAGTTACGGGACGGTGAAGTCAGCACAGTAAATTAAGATATGTTGAACAGTGAAAGGCCGGTACACACCGATCATCATCATTTAAAATATAAAAATGAGTTTATCTAGTATGGCCAATGCGCAGTCGCGTTAATGCTACAACCTCTTTCCTGGAAGACTGTGGAGAAGAGCATTTTGTTCCAACGACAGGTTTAATGCGGACTTCATGCGGGCCGAACAAATTATTTGTCTAAATCGCGACGGAAGTAAGGGCGAGGAATGTGGCACGTAAAATGATTTAAGCCCCCCAGTGGAATTCGTTTCCGCTGGCCGTTCCAAGGCGGTTCTCCTGTCTCGGATTATTTTTGTTTTGGTTTGTCTTTGGGTGTTGGGGTCGCTTATATTATTTTATTTTGGATAGCCTATTGACCATTTGTGGGAAAGTAACTGTCCTTTTGGCTTTCCGCTATTGATGTTTCCATTAGGTCTGTTGTTTCATGTTTGTGTATTTTCCCTTTGGTGTCTCTGATGGGAGCTGTGGGTTGATTGTATCGATTCCTGATCATTGCCTCCACTCCTATTTTTAATGGCACGGAGTTTGTTATCTATTTCAAGGTCCCGTTCGCCTTGCCATTCCGACAAGATGTATCTGTTGATAACTGGTATAAAATTATTAAAAGGAATCTTAAAAACAGACGGATCAAGATTGAGCGATTCCTTTGCTTTCTTACCATCCAGATGGTTCATCTAATTTTTCAGTTGACGCCAAAGCAATAGACCTAGCTTTAGATTTTGTCAGTTCTTCAACAATTCAGAAAGCAATTATATTGTCTGATTCACTTTCTTTGCTTAAAGCTTTAAACCATTCATCATCCAAAAATCCTAAAAATCAAACATTGATCGAAAAACACCACGAAATTTCTAAAACACACCAAATCTTGTTTTGTTGGCTTGGGCTTCCATACTGGCATTGTCGACAATGAGTACGCTGGTACTTTTTCTCCTTCTTTGGAACCATCATTGCAACGTGACTGCAGTACCTGAAAGTTTTGTTTGAGTAGAATAGTTTTGAATGTTTTTACCATCGTGTAAGTCAAACAAAACAGCAGGGTTTTTTTTAATACACCAAGATGGAACTTCGGCGGTTTCATGTTTTTGAATATTTTCAAGGTCGACACCTGTATTTTCTAGCAGTGGTAATGTACGCAACCCAAAAGGTCCGACCGCTGCGGGCTCAATACGACACCTTTCCACAAATTCAGGTGGAAAGGAAACGCCAAAAGCCGGGTAGCGGCAGGTGCAACCCTGTAAGTTTAATTGTTGTAGATAAAGACACTCCTTAAAACCAACTCTTCGATTCTCAACCTTTTCTATTACTGTTATGTGTCAATATCATTTCCAAAGACAACTTAAGTGGAATGTATCCTAGTATTTCCAAGTACAATGCTAAGAGGTGCAGGTGCTGTTCACATTTATGCACTGCGTCTATCGTTTCTTCGTCTGTAAACGGTAGACGTTTCTGTAAACGGTAGACGTTTTCAGTAGTTTACATGTCCGATTCGACATTTAAGTCTACGGATTTGATTATGTGATAACCCGACATACTGCAAATTGTAAAATGCAGTAGTAAACTACTACGGGCAAACTAGTCGCAGGTTAAAACACGATTTATCGAATCCTACCGTAGAATAAGTAAGCCTACAATAACTGACACTTTCTTGTACCGTCTTTTCAGACGTACAGGTCATTCTATAAAAATATTTCTATCCAGCCAGTTGAAAAAAATTATTATGATATAAATTCTACAGCTAGGTTTAAAATTATTAGACGGCATGAAACTGAAATAAAATGGATTAAATTATTACAGACACCTTTTCCATTGGGCTTTAATTACAACATTTATCATGAGGGTAATATATCTAAAATGCCCGACTTTGATGTTTTCTCGCTTCTTGACTGTCGAAAGTGTAAAACTAGATCGCATGGCACCAGAAAAATTTCGATTTCCTTCTAAAATGATGTCAATAAATGTAGAGATGAAATTGCTGTTGCCTTGAATGAATTTGGTAATCGATGGGGGTAAACGAGAGTATGTTGAGCATAAAGCTCTTAAACAATGGAAATTTAGCATTCTGAAATTAGTGAACAAACGCATTTCTTTTTATTCGCAAAATACGAACTTATTACCTCCCAAACCTAGAACGTCTTTACGTCACCTTAAACTAGGTATTCGAGAATTTCATAGAAATTATTTTTTTCACACGGTGTGATTTCGAATAGGTCCTTTATGAGCCAGTGCTCGGCAACACCTACAATAACACTTGCGCGACCTGTGCGACCAGCGAAGACTCGGATCAGTCTGATGAGTCTTAGTCCGTCACCTTAACAAGTCCATGTTTTGAACACCCATCTATACCCCACTTTATATAGAAAAAACTGGGGTTTAAAGGGGGCTATACATTAGTCTCCTTATTTCTGCCATGTGAGTACTCGTTAGAACCGCCTCTAACGAGCACCGACAACCTATATTTTGAGTACATACACATTTTCATCAGAAAAGAAACCACTTTGGAAATCTGGATACCCTATATCTCACGGGTGCGTTATAAAAATGCGATCGCATGAGTGCTCTACAGGCCCCAAGCTATCCAGAGAGAGAGAGAGAGAGGGAGAGGGAGAGAAAGAGAGAGAGAGCCGCGAAAAGCTTTGTCATATTGGGTAGATGTAGTTGCACAGGATGATCTGACTCTTTGCTCGTATAACAAATGTAGACGCCTCCGCGGTGTAGTGTTTATGCTACTCACCTTGTTAACCAGGGGTCACACGATCGACCCCGGGCTTCTCCAGACTTTCGGATGAGTCTTTAAACCGAGGTCCCGTCTCCGTATGACCTTAGCTGTTGGTGAGACGTAAAACTAAAAAAAAAACACTCACTATAACAAATGTCATGTTAAACTCGATTTCACAATAAGAAACCATACAGGTAGACCTAGGACTCGGATTAAGACTGTGCATTGCGCAGTTTGATGAGAGCCTTTAATGTTCGCATAGCTTTCTGTAGCTTCCAGTGTAGCTTAAGCAAATGCGTAGACTCTGGTAAGACTGGCTTGGTGTATGCACATTTAAAGGGTCGGAAAATGGGAAAATATCTGTACTGTCGACCGTGTCGGCATCATGTTACTAGTAAGTTGCTGTCGATCGAGAACTGCGACCTCCGACCAAGAAGGGAGGATGTTGACAGGGGTGATGTTCAAAGGCAGTGCCAAAATCCATCAACCCTAAGAAGGGGGATGTTGACAGGGGTGATATTCAAAGGCAGTGCCAAAATCCATCAACATCATTCAGAGAATACCCCTTTTTAATTAAATAAATTGCATTCCGAAAAAGGCGTTCTGAAAAAGACATTCTGAAAACGGCATTCCAAAAAGGGCAATTTTGGAAAAGACATTCCGAAAATGGCATTCCTAAAAGGCATCCCAAAAGGCATTCTTAAAATGCTATTCCGAAAAAGACATTCTGTAAAAGTCACTCTGAAAATGGCATGATCACTGGTTGCGAGCGTACAGTACACTTAACCCGGATGTTCCGATCTGTTTAGTGGACAGATCCTTGTCTTTTGTTATGACCTTGAAGGTGTATGTGCGTGGTCTGTCTTCTATATTTGTATATTTTTTTTTTTTTTTTGACACAAACAACTTGGTAATTGTGTTTTATTTATTTTGTTTTCCATACTGACCATCTTTGGGCGCGGCAAGATATCGTTTTCTATGCTCTAAATCTATTTTTCAGCTGCAAAAACTAGTGTTTGTAAGAATCACACCTCACCTGTGACCAGAAAATCGACCAATTGAGAGCTTTGATCGAAAGAAAAATATCTTTTAAGACAGTTTTAAAATAGAGATATAATCTATAATGAGTTATACTAAAAGTAAGTGCTGTGGCGAAGTCGACATTTTGCCCGCAGACTTTTTCTTCACCACACACAAAACCTTAATATTCCACAATTCAAACAAGTTAACGCAGTACAATTTATTTTTTCTTTCCTTTTCAGCTCCACAACCCCGAAAATATTCAGAATATATATAGTGCCGCGAAGCTCCGCCACGACTCTTATGCATGATTATTTTATAAAGCACGAGAAAATCATAATAAGCTCCGATGGAGCAAAGCATGATAATCATGTGGAGACTATGAACTTGGGAAGGCACCGACGATGAGTTCAATGAGTACAAATCGCGGTCTTCGCGACACTCCCCATCAAAGAGTTAAGCATAAATATTAATTAATTATAGTCCTCAAAATAGTCTCTGTTCATAGAAGTTATAGTGTTTAGTACCTGGCCGTTTAAGTATTGAATTTTTCTGGTAACTGTAAATATAAACGTTTGTGTATGCGTACGTAATTGTGATAGTTCAACAGTTCTTTCGTCATCACTGCTGATGACGATTACTGAATCATTTTCGCTCTCATGAGCGTCCCAACCCACGTCGTAGTCAGAAACATATCCATCGCCATCATCGTTGCTAGAATCGGCATTATAAGAACCGCCGGTGTCGAATTCAGTACCAAAATCACTTCTATCGCTCGCCTCTTCATAAACGTTCTCGTTGGTGCCACTATGATTATCTTTGGCCTCTAAACAATTTATATCTGGAACTACCAGACTTATTTCATTATCATCGTTATCCACTGTTGAATTAATATCCATCGCATCACCAATCACATCTGCCTCATTAATCACTTCATCATCATTCATTACTGAATCACTATTCTGTACATCATTATACACAACTGAAACATCTAATCCACCGTCTTTCAAAATTCCTTCAACCTCCGTTTCATCGCTTTTCACACCTAAATCATCGCCGACGTCATCGGTGTTCACAACAGCATCACTATTCATCCTGATGTCATCACTAGTTTTAACGCCATAAATGTTAATCGGTCCAGTACTATCACCTTCAGTTCCCAGAAAAATATCATCCAGTTAATCTAACTCAAACTCGACTATACTGTCATCTTGAGTTTGAAATGTTTACATCTCGTCGTACAAATCAAATATACTGTCATCTTCACGTATATCCTCATAATAGGTTTGAACATTAATGTCACCCAAGCCACACAAGCAACCATCCTTGCTCTCAAAGGAGTATAGCCATGATTTAATATAAGATGTTTGGAAAGATAACTTCTTATGAACTTAGATTTACAGTTTTATTCGACACAGTTCCAGTGTTCAACGTTGCCATGTTTTTCCTTCACATGCCGTTTTAAGTTCCGTTTGTACTTGTAACCTTTTCCACACGTATCGCACTTATAGTTAGGCATAATTCTGAAATAGAAATCGGCGATCCGATACGTAGAAGAAACGAACAACAAAGTAAGGTATGAAAAGTTAATGCAAACTGACAGTACAATTTCCACATGCAATAGCTGTCTACTCATGTATGACTGCTTTGTTGCTCCGCCAGAATTTACATATACACTATCAGCTGCACGGACTAATGTAAACCAAATAAACGATATTAAAACCTTGCTCCGCTCAAATATATGTACACACTTTTCACGATATCAACGTGCAGCCTATAACAGAAACAAATATTTGCTCCGCCAAATATATGTACACACTTTTCACGATATCAACGTGCAGCCTATAACAGAAACAAATATTTGCTCCGCCAATATCTATACAGGGTGGAATTTGCATGCGTTTTAAATCGATAATTCAACCACATACGTGTACTACTTGTTTATTACAATATACATGTACACTGTCTTCTATATTGTGTGTATTGTTATAGTTTTACGTCCCACCAACAGCTGGGGTCATATGGAGACGGGACCTCGGTTTAAAGACCCATCCGAAAGTCTGGAGAAGCTCGGAATCTATCCTACTATCCCTGATTTACGAGACGACTAGCTTATCCACTACAACACAGAGGCTTCTGTTTTCTGCCCTTACTGGCCTCGATCGTGAATAAGGTATGGTTACGAGAGCTTCGTATTGCCACCTTGATTATAATCAGATTTTATGTGAACGTGTAGTAAAATTTTTATCAAAATGATATTTTAATATCACACAGCTATGTTTCTATTTTTATACGTATTTTTTGCACATAATATCTACAATTCTACTACATTTACATCATATTTATATTTAGTATATAAACTGACATGAATTTTGTTTTAATCGGATAAGACTTGTTTTATTTTTAACTTCGCATGTTTTGCGGCAGTTCGAACAGACTGTGTTGGTTCCTTCGGTGAAACTGTTCCCTGTGTGTTCTCTGTGTTATGACTTTCAGACTGATTGGTGGTATTCTGACATACCTCCAACGGAAACAGTAGATTGAGAGGACGTCCGATAATACACCCTGACGATAATGATACCTTTGCAGACCGAATGCATCCATCACCACTTTTCACTAAATCGACAATCTTGCCGAACCTCCAGCAGCCACGTAGCAAATCGTCTTTCACTAAGACTACATCGCCCACGTTTGGTGTAAAATGTGATTGTATTCTTCCTGTTTTGAGGACACGTTGGATACCGTTCGCGCAAACTGAGTAAATACTCGTCACGCCATATTTGCCAGAACATATTTAAAAGGTTTTGGCCCTTTTTCCACGTTTGTAACAGACGTTGTGCAGTTCTTTCGTACGGGCAATAATCAAAGTCATTTTTGGAACATTCTAATTCTGGGACTCCGGTAAACGGATTAAGTGCTAGGAAATGGGCGGGTGTAAGTGTTATAGTTGAGTCAATGTCGTCTGAAATATATACTAGTGGTCTAGCATTTACGACTGCTTCAACTTCCTTCAAAATCGTTTGCAATTGAACATATGTTAGTAACTTCCGGTTAATTGACTTACGCAGTGACCTTTTCACAAGACTCACCAACCGTTCATAGTAACCCCCCATCCATGGAGCTAATTCGACTATAAAAGTCCATTTTACTCCTGCATTTAATACATGGATTAATACTTCGTCACACTTAATCAAATTTTTCCATATCAAATCCAATGTTTTACTTGACGTTTTGAATTGTAGAACATTATCAATTGTAACCTCAATCGGGGTACACCTTTGCGATATGAATCGTCTGAATACCATAAGAAATTCTTCTGATGATAAGTCCTGCAGTAACTCCCGATGAATTGCTCGTGTAACCAAACATGTGTACAAGCACACCCATACGTTCTGTTGACCATTACACACTTTGATATACATTGGTCCAAGGTAATCGAGCCCAGTTCTTGAAAATGGAACGGCTTCGTTAACAAGCGTTTTAGGTAAAGATGGCATAGCAGGCATTTTATATGGACCCCCTTCATGACGTCTACATATCAAACAGCTCTTTACTACAGATCTTACTGTTGCCCAACCATGTGGGATCCAATATTTGTATCTAATCTGGCTCAAGGTTTGTGATACACCACTATGCAAACTTTGTTTGTGGAATTTTTCAATCAGAAGACGCGTGAAATATTCATTCTTCGGTAGCAATATTGGCCGGCGTGCACTTTCTGTGATATTAGCTTCATCAATCCTACCTTGGCACCGTATAATTCCATTATCACCAATATACAGGCCCAATTGCTTCTGTAGATTGTTCGGCCCGCTATTGTACACAGCTTCATACACATCTGAAAAGTTCCTTCTTTGTATGTAGGAAATCCACATTTCCTCTGCTTGATTTAACTCGGAATTTGTTAGGTTTCCTTGACTGCAATTTGAGCCTTTCAATTTCTTTATGAAGCGCAGGGCAAGTGCCGTAATTCTTATCAACTTGGTCATGGATGAATATCTATCCCACTCAATTCCTAGTGGGGCACATGTACCAGAGCTATATGTTGCTTGTTTTAAAGACTTTTCTGTGGTGTTCAGTAATCCTGTTTCTTTGATTGAATTTGACCTCCTAATTTCTGATTCAAAGGGTTTATCTGTAAGTTCATCTTTAACCATCACTGAATCTGGTCATTCTGCCACTGTTCCTTTCAACCACATTGGACCATGCCACCATAACTTATTCTCACAAAGGTTTTGTAACGCAGTACCACGAGATGCGATATCTGCTGGATTTCTCTTGATTTAACGTAGTGGAATGCAATATCACCTTAATTGCATATTTCCTTAATTCTGTTCCTTACGAACACAGATAATGTCTTGTTTGATGCTATCCACTTCAGCACACACTGCGAATCTGTCCATAAATCAATTCCTTCTATTTTGAGTTTTAATTGCTCTTTGACGAATCTTACGCATCTTACACCTATAAGAATAGCCATTAGTTCTAATCGCGGTATTGTTAATGTTTTCAGTGGAGCTAGTCTTGTTTTGGAAAACAAGAGATCAGCCTCAGATTCATAAGTACAATCCCTTTGAAATAGATACACAGCTGCTGCATATGCACTAGCGGATGCGTCACAGAAACAAAGAAGTCGATATTTGACGTTGTTAACGTTAGAGGTCAAAACTATACATCGCCTTATTTGTTGGTCGGCAAGTTTTGAAAGCTCTGAATTAATTGATGACCAAACAACCGGCTGTTCATTGCTGAGTGTGTTGTCCCAATCTAGATGTTCCTTCCAAAGTGACTTGAGAAAAATCTTTCCTCTCAGTATTATTGGAGAAAACAAGCCTAACGGATCAAACACTGAGGCTAGTTGTTTTAGTATGTTTCGTTTTGTTACTTTTTTGTGAATCTAAGGTACCATTTGCTTTCTTTAGAGAAATGGCATCATATATAACCCAGAACGTTCACGGACTCTCTGCTAGCTCTATCATCGAATACAATGAATTGATTCACTTGCATATCGTTGCAACTCCATTCCCTAATATTCATGGATGCTTGTTTAAAAATTGATTTTGCACCATGATAAAGATTCATAGTGTCCTCAACACTGTTAGTACCAGTGATTAAATTGTTAACGTATATGTCATCTTTGATTTTTGCAGCAAGTGCACTCCTGTGTAACTCTAAATGATTTTCAATCGTCGCTCCTAGCAGGAAGGGACTTGAATTCACACCAAATGGCACGCGACAAAATCTGTATTCTTGAATGTTATCTTTATCTACTCTAATTTGCTTATAATCCTTTGACCACAGAAATCGCGTGACGTCTCTTTGATTTGGCTGTAACCCGATTTGAAGGAATGCTTTCTCTATATCAGCAACCACAGCGATAGTGTTTAAGCGAAATCTTTATAACAACCCACATAGATTGTTAAGCATAACTGGTCCCCTGTATAAACATTCATTAAGGCTATTATTTTCTTTCCTTGATTTGGCTGAAGCGTCATAAACTATACGTAGTTTCGTAGTCGGCTTCTGTGGATTGATCACAGCATGATGAGGAAGGTAATGCAACATCCCGTCAACACTGCTACCACACACTTCAATTATTTTCTTTTCTAATTGGTCTTGTATTATTGAATCGTACTTTTCCATCACCTCTGGTTTATTTCTCATTCGCGACCCGCTTGATCTCAAGCGACCCATTGCCAATTCTCGATTAACAGGTAAATCTGGATTGGTATCTTTCCACGGCCATGTTACTTGAAACCTTCCGTCTGAGAATAATAGCTTTTCCTTGAAATTCTTCATCACATTTTTATCATTTGAAGCTTTCGGGTTATCAAGAATTCCTATGGATTCTATATTCCAGAAATCTTCAAGATCTGGTTTGGTTGGAATAACATCATCTATGCTTGTGAAAACACTCGGGTCACTGATGTTATTTCCATATGTAAGAATCAACATGTTTGTTTCAGTTACTTTTGAATCAGTTTCACTAGTACGGCCAGTAAGAATCCATCAAAGTTTTGATGCAAGGAGATAAGAGTCCTGGCTGCACTTCAATTTTTTGAGAAAGAATAATATCTAAATAATAATCATTTCCAATCAGCAATTCGACTATGGAGGATTCCGTTTCCATCGGAATGGTATCAGCCATATCTAAACTTCTCACAAGATGGTCTATGTTTGCAGAAGCACACAATCTAACTGCCTTTCTTTGTACATTACTACTTATCACTGGTACACTGTTAGCACTTATATCTAAGTACTGACCATTGTTTAGCTTAATACTCAACTTTGTCTGCGTGCTTTTAAATATTTTAGGTTTGTCACTACCAAATGTTACTAACTTTATCTCTTCTTCACCTTCCTTTGAAAGTTGGAAGTTTTTTGGCCAAGTTTTCCGTCACGTATGTCCTCTGGGAACCGGAGTCAAGAAGATTTCTAACTTCCTGATGTTTGAAATTGTTTTGATTTTTAACCTCCACCTTCGCTGTTTGCATAAGCACCATTTCTCTAGATGACACAAGAGCAGTTTCATCAGCACAGGCTTCATTCCCTGAGAATTCACCAATTTCTTCTGTGAAATGAGAGCTAGAAATATCAAAACTAAGTTTCTTAGGACACAAACTCCTATGGTGAGTGTTAACTTCATTACAGTATACGCATGTTTTACTTCTTTTACAATCTTTCAACATATGACCCGTTTTCAAGCATTTATAGCAACTATCCTTTAGTTGACTTTTCCTTTCTGCAACAGTTCGATATGTAGGGCATTCATCACTCCAATGTCTCTGTTTACAGTATCTGCACTGGTCATAGTATCTGGTTTCAGATGTTTGCTTCGCGTTGGCAGTAAGAGCCTCCGTTGAACCTACAGGTCCTTGTAATCTGTTCCAGTCACCAGTTAGTTGTTTGTCGACTACGCTAGAACTGTATACTGATCTTCCACCACCTCGATGTTGATTTCTTGGTCTGCCAGTTTTCAAACTTGGTCTCATGTTTGGCCTATTGTCAGGACGAGTATTGTTATCTCTGCTGAAAGTTGTGTTCTTCAACTCATCTTCCTTCTCTGCATGTTCACGGACAGTAATATATTCTTGAAGCTTGATTCTTAAGCTTCCTACATTCCACTTGGTTTTTGCTCCATTCAAAAGTTCAAGTTGCAGGAGTACCTCTTCTGGCAATTTCGCCTTTATCATAGACACGACAACATCCTGTTGTATGTCTTGTTTCAAGGCTTCTAGACTTCGAATATGTGTTTCCATTTTGTCATATAAAAGTCTCAGACTACTTGTTTTGTTTGTTGCTTGTGGTAAATTTAATATTCTATGGTAATGAAGATCAATTACTAGCTGTGAATCACCAAATCTCTCCTTAAGAATATCAACGGCAGTCTGGTAATTGTCATTGGATAATGGTAACCCTAATATTGCACTTTTTGCTTTACTGGTAACTTTATTCTTTAAGTAGTTGAATTTCTCAATATTTGACAACATTTTGTTATTATGAATTGCGCTCTCAAAGGAGTCCCAAAACTCTAACCATCTGAGTTTATTACCAGAGAATGTCATCACGTCGATTTTTGGCAATTTCACTGAGGTAGCTTGTTCTTTCTCTTTAGCATTTTGGTCCTTTGAGATCAGCGTGAATATTCTGAAAATCAGAAATAAATTATTGGTTTAGACTCATATTCTAGACAGGTTTTTAATTATTTGGACCCCATTTTGATTTATATCAGTCTTTGTATCGACTGCCTATTCGAAATTCGCAAAATTGCAGTATGTTTCCTCTGGCTTTCTTTGCCAGATCATTACAGGGTCACTGATGAGGCTTTATTAGCCGAAACTACGTAGTATGACCCATCTTCTTTCTTATGAATGTTTTTATTGCTCTTAAAGGAACTCATTTTTGATTTTTGATTGTTTTTCAAGAAACTCACTTTGTTGTTTCATTTGGTTTACAACAATACTGTTCATTTGTTTCTGTAATTCTACTATTTGATCTAACCCATATCTTTCTTTTGCTTCAATTTTCTACTCCTTTGCTAAGCTAATGCTTTCCTTAAACTGTTCCAGTTTCAAAACACATTCTAAAGCTTTGTCACAGACGGACTCGTTTTCAGATACTAGCAGATTAGTCAGTTCTGCGTCCGTGTCACCAACAGCTTCTGCTAGTTTTTCTGTTTGGTTTTCAACTTTGTCACAATATAGTTGAAGGCGTTCAACACAACTGTTGAGATTCAAAGTCAGTTCTGTCACATCTACAATGTCTGGATCAATAGCAAGAAGGTCCAAACCGGATTTTGTATCTTTTTTCAAAATGTTGACATATCTAGTTCGAACTCCTTTAAGGTAGGGTATAATAGATGCCAGTTTGTTTGTATATTACAAATACAACTTGCAGAAGAACAAAGTAAACTTTTACCTTGATTCCCGGGTTCCGGCACCAAAATGTGGCGAAGTCGATATTTTGCCCGCAGACTTTTTCTTCACCACACACAAAACCTTGTTATTCCAGAACTCAAACAAGTTAACGCAGTACAATTTATTTTATCTTTCCTTTTCAGCTCCACAACCCCGAAAATATTCAGAATATATATAGTGCCGCGAAGCTCCGCAACGGCTCTTATGCATGATTATTTTATAAAGCACGAGAAAATCATAATAAGCTCCGATGGAGCAAAGCATGATAATCATGTGGAGACTATGAACTTGGAAAGGCACCGACGATGAGTTCAATGAGTACAAATTGCGGTCTTCGCGACAAGTGCCTCTAGAATTCCGTATGAAATCACACGAAGAGCAATTCCAAAACATTTCTGACTGTACGGTATGTCTCATATTTATTGTATAGCTTGTCTTAAGATACTTTGTTTTGACTGTATGGGGTGTCGCTATTAATGTGTGTAAGTTATTCAAAGGTACATTGCAATATTTGTCTATGCAATAAGATAATAATGCTTCAACAATAGCAAAGCTACGTAAAATATTAATTACCTATAAATTCCCGAAATCTTGGAGAAATTGCATGTGCTGTGTGTATTCATTAACCTTTAGAGCACTACAGACGAGAGGTCTTAACTACCCGGCCAAAGGAGCCAGCCTTCGAGGACTGTCTTCAGGTACGAAATATTTAACAAAGAGTCGCATCGTAACGCGTCTGTCTCCACAGAACGCATAGCAAATACTCTGATCAGACTGCACAGAAATGCAAAACGACCTGAGTGATATGATTTGTTACGGGCTATTTGTTCAAGATATATACATTTATACAAAGAAATGAAGAGCTGCGGACCAGTCTGTGAAAGATATTTTCCTTTTCATCCCCCGTCCGAATAGACTCGGGGAATATAGCGATCGGCATGGCGTCCAGTCGTCCGTCCGTACGTCCGTCCCGGCGTAGACGCAATCTTGTGATGGCCATAACTCCAATACCCTTTCAAGATATATTGATGATACTTGGCACAATTGTAAACAATGTTAAGACGACGTGTCTTGCACAAGAACCACAACTCTGGGTACCATGGTATTTGAGTTATCTCCCCTTCCAATAAAATAGAATAACTATCTTCTAATCGCAATAACCTTCGAGTGAGTGAGTGTTTCAGTTTTACGTCCCACCAACAGCTAAGGTCATACGGAGACGGGACCTCGGTTTAAAGACTCATCCGAAAGTCTGGAGAAGCCCGGGATCGAACCTGCGATCCCTGGTTTACGCAATACCCTTCGAGATATATTTATGATACTTAACAAAATTGTAAACAATGTTGAGACGGCGTGTCATGGGCAATAACAACAACCCTTGGTGCCATGGTTTTGGAATTATCTCCCCTTCGAAAAAAATAGAATGACTATCTTGTGATCGCCATAACTCCAATACCCTTCGAGGTATATTGATTAAACTTGGCACAATTGTTCACAAGGTTGAAGCAGCATGTCATGCACAAGAACCACAACTCTTGGTGCCATGTCATTTGAATTATCTCCTCTTCCAATAAAATAGAATGGCTATCTTGTGATCGCCATAACTCAAATACCCTTCGAGATATATTGATGGAACTTGGCACAATTGTTCACAAGGTTGAAGCAGCATCTCATGCACAAGAACCACAACTCTTGGTGACATGGTATTTGAATTATCTCTCCTTCTAATAAAACAGAATGACTATCTTGCGATCGCCATATCTCCTATACTCTTCGAGACATGTTGATACTATTTGGTACAGTTGTACATGAGGTTAAGCAGGCGTGTCATGTGCAAGAACCACAGCTCTTGGTGCCATGGCATTTCAGTTATCTCCCTTCCAATAAAAATAGGATGACTATCTTGTGAGCGCCATATCTCCAATATTCTTCGAGACATGTTGATAGTACTTGGTACAGTTGTACATGAGGTTAAGCAGACGTGTCATGTGCAAGAACCGCGACTCTTGTTGTACTGGTTTTGGGGTTACCTTCCCTGACAAAATAACATTGTGACGGCCATAACTTCAAAACCCTTTGAGGTATATTGATGGTACTTGGCATAATTGTTCACAAGGTTGAGACGGCACGTCACAAGAGCCACAACTCTGGGTGTCATGGTTATTATTTTATTTGAGTTATCTCCCCTTCTTATAAAATTGTATAACATATCTTAGCCATATCTTGAACAGCTTTCGAGACATGTTGATTGTTTAAGTTAAGCAAGCCTGTCACGGGCAAGAACCACGACTCTTGGTGCACTGGTTTTTGAGTTACCTCCCCTGAAAAAATAATCCTGTGATGGCCATAGCTCAAAACAAGAGGCCCATGGGCCACTACGCTCACCAGAGGTTATGTAGTTTACACCATATACAGGCAAGGTGCCCATCTTGGTCATGTGACAACAATACCACGAATAATGTTCAATTGCCTCATCCCCATAGAGGCTTTTAATGTAATTTGGTTTCAATCATCACAGCTCTTTTACTGGAGAAGAAGATAAAAAAACTGAATCTGAGCTATCCAAGACAAAGGTCAGTAATGACCTTGACCTTTGGAATTGATTAACTTCCATTCGTCTGATTGTAAATAATATTTATGATGGATCCGGCTGCCATGCAATCAGTAAAATCCACTGTCTTGCTCTTTTTCGAAACAAATGTCTAAGTGACCAAATTTGACCTTGACGTAAAACAGGTCAAGGACAGCTTAAGGTCATCAGTTGAATAAATTTGGTAGGGCCTGAGTCCCCAATGCTACATACCAAATTTCAAGGTCATTGGCTATTTGGTTCCTGAGAAGAAAATTCTTAAATTTTTTTACCATATATGAGCATGGCGGCCACATTGGTCAGGTGACCCAGTCCTTACAAATAAATTTCATTCCCCCTACCCATAGAGGCTCCAAATGTAATTTGGTTTCAATCATCCCACCAGTTTAAGTGGAGAAGAAGATAAAAAAATAACTGAATCCGAGGCATCCAGGATAAAGGTCAGTAAATGACCTTGACCTTTGGAATTGATAAACTTCCATTCAGCTAACTGCAAATATCATTTTTGATGTCACAGCCTACCAGACAATCAGAAATATCCACTATTTTGCCTTTTTTCCATACAAATGTCTAAGTGACCAAATTTGACCTTGAGGTAAAACAGGTCAAGGTTAACCAAAGGTCATAATTTTAAACAAATTTGGTAGGGCCAGAGTGCCCGATGCTGCATACCAAGTTTCAAGATCATCAACCATTCGGTTTTTGAGAAGAAGATATTCAAAGGTTTTTAACCATATATGGGCATGGCAGCCATATTGGTCATGTGACCCAGTCCTCACAAACAAACTTTCGTTCCCCCATTCCATAGAGGCTCCACATGTAATTTGGTTTCAATTGGCAAAGTAGTTTAAGTGAAGAAGAAGATGAAAATACTGAATCTGAGCCGTCCTGAACATAGGTCAGGAAATGACCCTGACCATTGGAACTTATTAACTTCCATTCAGCTGATTCCAAATACCATTTCTGATGCCACTAGTTACCTTGCAATCAGAAAAATCCACTGTTTTGCCTTTTTCCCATACAAATGTCAAGTGACCAAATTTGACCTTGATGTAAAACAGGTCAAGGTCAACCAAAGGTCATAATTTGAACAAACTTGGTAGGGCCCGAGTCCCCAATGCTGCATACCAAGTTTCAAGATCACCGGCTATTCGGTTCTTGAGAAGAAGATTTTTAAAGGTTTTTACCATATATGGGCATGGTGGCCATATCGGTCATGTGACCCGATCCTCACAAACAAACTTTCGTTCCCCCATTCAATAGAGGCTCCACATGTAATTTGGTTTCAATTGGCCGAGTAGTTTAAGTGAAGAAGATGATAAAAATACTGAATCTGAGCCGTCCTGGACAAAGGTCGGTAAATGTCCTTGACCTTTGGACCTTATAAACTTCCATTCAGCTGATACCAAATACCATTTCTGATGCCAATAGCTACCATGCAATCAGAAAATCCACTGTTTTGCCTTTTTTCCATACAAATGTCTAAGTGACCAAATTTGACCTTGACGTAAAACAGGTCAAGGTCAACCAAAGGTCATAATTTGAATAAACTTGGTAGGGCCCGAGACCCCAATGCTGCATACCAAGTTTCAAGATCACCAGCTTTTCGGTTCTTGAGAAGAAGCTTTTTAAAGGTTTTTACCATATATAGGCATGGTGGCCATATTGGTCATGTGACCCAGTCCTCGCGAACAAATTATGATCCCCCATTCCATAGAGGCTCCACATGTATTTAAGTTTCAATTGGCCGAGTAGTTTAAGTGAAAAGATGAAAATACCGAATCTGAGCCGTCCTGGACAAAGGTCGGGAAATGACTTTGACCTTTGGACCTTATAAATTCCCATTCAGCTGATTGCAAATACCATTTCCAATGCCACTAGCTACCATGCAATCAGAAAAATCAACTGTTTTGCCTTTTTTCCATACAAATGTCTAAGTGACCAAATTTGACCTTGAGGTAAAACAGGTCAAGGTTAACCAAAGGTCATAACTTGAACAAACTTGGTAGGGCCTGAGTCTCAGATGCTACATACAAAGTTTCAAGATCATTGGCCATCCGGTATTTGAGAAGAAGATTTTTAAAGGTTTTTACCATATATGGGCATGGCGGCCAGTCTGGTCATGTGACCCAATCCTCATGACTTAACTTTTGTTCCCCCATTCCATAGAGGCTCCATATGTAATTTGGTTTCAATTGGCCAAGTAGTTTAAGTGAAGATGAAGATGAAAATACTGAATCTGAGCAGTCCTGGACAAAGGTCGGTAAATGACCTTGACCTTTGGAACTTATAAATTTCCATTCAGCTGATTGCAAATACCATTTCTGATGCCACTAGCTACCATGCAATCAGAAAAATCAACTGCCTTGCCTTTTTTCCAAACAAATGTCTAAGTGACCAAATTTGACCTTGTCGTAAAACAGGTCAAGGTCAACCAAAGGTCACAATTTGAACAAACTTGGTAGGGCCCGAGTCCCCGATGCTGCATACCAAGTTTCAAGATCATCGGCCATTCGGTTCTTGAGAAGAAGATTTTTAAAGGTTTTTACCATATATGGGCATGGCGGCCATCTTGGTCATGTGACCCAGTCTTCACGAATAAACTTTTGTTCCCCCTTCCCACAGAGCCTCCACAGGTAATTTGGTTTCAATTGGCCAATTTGGTTTCAATTGGCCAAGTAGTTTCAGAGGAGAAGTCGTTTGAAAATGTTGACGCAGACGCGGACGCAGACGCGGACGCGCACGGCGGATCACTGCCTATACTATAAGCTTCCCCGGAGCCTTCGGCTCTGGTGAGCTAAAAACCATTTGAGATGATACTTGGCATAATTCCTTCACATGGTTGAGAAAGCATGTCATGCTCAAGAACCAAAACTCTGTATGCGATGGTATTTGATTATATACCCTTCTAATAAAATCGTATGACTATCTTGTGTTCGCCATATCTTAAATACTCTTTGAGATATAATTATGGGATTTGGTACAGTTGTACATGAGGTTAAGTAAGTGTGTCATGTGTGAAAATCATGATTCTGGGTGCACTGTTTTTAGTTGTTTCCCCCAAACAATATAATCTTGTGGTGGCCATAATTTGGATACCCTGTGAGATATTCTGTTGGTATTTGGCACAGTTGTTGACAAGGTTGAAACAGTGTGTCATGTTGAACTGGGCCGGGTAGACAGAGCATTTGAATCGGATGATGTTCAAATGTTTACTATTTATGTGCAGTTTTATTCCTCGCTTCGTCTTAAAAGGTCTTGCGCACTGGTCACACAGAATGCTAACTCTTGCATCTTCGACACTCGGTGGACCATTGCATTCTGTCAGATGACGGTGCTCATGACGCCTTAGGTTTGATTTGAACCGCGAAGTATAGTTACAGACGCCGCATTCGAATTGGGGTTCATGATCTACTTCAAACACTTCATCATTTGGGTCTACCACGAACGACTGATTCATCACGTCTGAAAATAGTGAGAAACAAAACGGGACTATTTTAACTGGAACACTGACCTATGCGCCCAGCAAAGACTTAGCCAGACTGTGCATCTGCTCGTGTGAAAAAACTCGAGTTGTGAGCTACCCATCAAGCGCACAAGGAAGAATCTGATCAGACTTGTTGGATGCGCAACCGGAATCTTCGTTGGGCGCAGTCACTTTGTCATGTTTTGTTTTTCATCTGAGAGAGTATGAAGAACCCTCTGAACAAAAAGTGTGTATATGCCAAGTTGTCACATTTCAGAAACAAAATAGCAAACATATTTAAAGGTTATCCTACGAAAATATCGAAATCGCTCTATAGTATTGTTAGGACACACTATATAGTATGATCGGCACAAGACATACAGTGCTTAGAAATCAGTTTTGCGACATGCGATACAAACCGGTTTTTGACCCCTATATCGTTTTCTTTGAAAATAATTGCCCTTACGTGGAAAGATGTTTAGTCATATTAATAAAAGCTGACCCGAAATACATGATAAAATAGTTAAAATGAAATCACAGTCGTTTCATGTAAGGTTGGTGCCAAAGTTTGATTATATTGTACCGGTGCAGCGTTTGAAATCGAATGTAGAATAATGATTTTCTAAAAACAAATGTGAAAATAAAAGTAATCATAGCAATAAACAGAAAATCAAGGTAGCATATCTAAAAGACTTTTAGTTATGCTTCCCGAACTACTGCTTTGAAGTTGAAATTCTCATGGTTAATAATTTCAAAACACAAAAATAAACATTCTGAAACATACCCAACATATCGGAACAAGGATACATCCGGGTTAAGTGTTCTGTACGCTCCCAACTAGTATTGATGAACAAGACATTCTGAAAATGGCGTTCCGAAAAAGTCATTCTGAGAAAGACATTCAGAAAATGGCATTCCGTAAAATGCATTCTGAAAAATGGCATTCCCAAAAAAGCCATTCTGAAAATGGCAATCTGAAAATGTCAATCTGAAAACAGACAATCAGAAATTGTATTCCGAAAAAGGCTATATGAAAAAGACATTCTTAAAATAACATTCTGAAAACGAAATTAAGAAAATGGCATTCTGAGAGCAACATTCTGAAAATCGCATTCTGAAAATCGCAGTCTGAAAACGAAATTTTAAAAATGGCATTTTAAGAGTGATGTTCTTAAAATAATGTCTGAAAGTGACATTTTGAAAATGGCATTTTTCAGACGAAGCCTTGTGAACTCTTCCCAAGACTCAATTGTGCCCCTTACATAGCGTGTTGTCGCTCGTCATTTTCGTCTCATTCAGACTGTTCACACAATTTATATTGTTTAATAAAAACAAACTAAAAACAAATTCCCACTGGGACAATGACATTTACACAACGTCGTATCAATGTCGATCATGACGTTGCATCGACGTTGGTGCGACGCTGCATTTACATTATGTTTCCACTGTGAAAAATACCCTAAATCATAATAGTGGGATTTGACAGGGGTTACGAGGGTGTTCATTACCGAACTTAATTTCAAAATATGTTTCTTATTATACGTTTATACATTGTCATTTTCCTGGCACATGACGTAATTTTGACGTCACATCAACGTTGATGCAACGTCTTGGCGTTTATGCAACGTCATATCAACGACATTGATTTGACGTTGCCCTAGCTACGTGTGCCTGCTAGGTTGGGCACCTCTTGCATAAGGCCGTATCAAAACGGTAAAGAGAACGAAAATAAGCAAAAATCATACTTGATAACAATGACTTTGTGTATCTTGAGGCAGGTTTATATCAATAAAATACTGCTGTAACTGTTTCATTCGAATCATCATGTCAGTCGTATTTTGACATTTTAATTGTCTGCAAAAAAGAAATCAAATGACAGTTATCTTGCGGAAAAACACTCCATGTTATTTCAGTTCCGGTAACTAACTAAACATTCGGGCTAGCCAGGGATTTTAAGGAACCAAGATACAGGAAAGGTACAAGACAACATTGACAATAATTAATAAGGAAACAAGGCAACACAAGTTATTTGGGGAACAAAGAACATGGAAACATAGGGAGCCAATTAGCCAGCAAAAAGCGGTGGGACAGTATTAGACCAGCATTGATTTGACGTTAGCATGTCGTGCCTGTGTTGGTCCGACATTGGGCGAACATACTTTCTTTGTCTGGAAGTCAACTTGACCGATTATACTTGCAGAATATGGGAACTCTGTGCCCGTCTTTGGCGGGCCTCATACATAGACATTACAGTTTTGTGTAGCACATTTAACTTCACTCACCAAAGTTGTTGTTAAAGGAACATGTGGCGGCCGTAAAATTTCCCCTTGTCCTTCGTCATAATGTTGGTTATATTTTCTAGTCGTTTGGGATCATTGATACTACTGTTGAATTTGGAAAATAACCGAGGATCTTATTAGCCGAAACTAACTTATCTGTCCCAGAAAAACTAGTTCACTCTGCAGTTTTCAGTTCTGTGCTGTTGTCCTTGCTTCCAAAGGATTACCTTTTTAATAGAACATTTAACTTCATTCATGGGAAGCTGGTGTCAAGAGAATGTGCAGCGGCCGGGAAACATCTCCCTGATAGTGATAGTTATATTTTCTACACCTCTGAGAAAATTAATTTCATTGGGGCAATTTTGAAAACAAAAAATAAAATAAAAATAAAAAATCTGAGGATCACTGATGAGGCCTCATTGACCGAATCTAGCTTGCATGACCCAGAAAAAATGGTATACACGGCAGTTTTCGGTTCTGATTTGTCTACTTTTTGCTTCACACTTCATTGACGTGTCAGTACTCATTTTTTAAATTTTCCAACTCACTCCTACCATGTTTCAATCCGTTTGCATCAACCTTGGGCGGTAGCTTTTGAAGGCAATGTTTCTCGGTCGACAGACATTTCTGCCGACTTCGCAGGTTAGGTGTATTTTGGACCTACGTGATAGAGAACATACTGTCGTCGCCTTGGAGTATGTAAGAGAATGCACTTTGCTTGAAGTCAGTCGTTCTATAATGGTGATTGAAACCACTGCTAACTTTTGTCGTCGGCTAACCCATATTTGACACATAGAATCGCCCATCTGATAGCGCTGGACAGGCACGACTGTCAGAATAATTGTATATATTGGAAGTTAAAACACTGTACAAAACACAAACAGTGAAGACCCTGATCAGACGCCGCGTACTGCGGCGTCTGATCAGGATCTTCTCTGTTTGTCCATGTCCCTATGGGGCTACTAGGCAATTATGGACTCTTTCTGAAATACATTTGATATATAGGTATTGGTTTGCAGTTTTGTTGTTATGTCGCCATCAGTAATTAAAATGATTTAGAACGTGTTTTTTATCCAGTCACTATGCCAATTAATCATTTAACCTTTAGACTAATTGATGACAGACAGCCTCTTGGATTGTATTTTATGTCATTATATGCAACATTTACATTTATGCGTCTACAGTGTTGCCCATTTTTGGAGGCGTGGCACACGTGAATGAACATATTTTTACTTTTCTTTTACGGAATTTAATAATTTTGGTAGCCACAATTTTCCTGGGCATGCCTTTTCATTAGCGGTTATGCAATCTATTTTTATGGAACGTTATTTAGGTATAAATTTAAATGAGAATGATGCACGTTCTAATATGCGAATTTGGCAATGCATTTAGCAATGTTCACGTTGCATTATATAATGTGCACTACGTTGCTTGTATGATGCAGTTTTAACCTTTCATTCCGTAATTACGAGGTCCTCAAGGAAGAATGGCTATGCCAACTGAGTAGCCCTCTATAAATAAAGTGTACTTACTTACTTAATATTTTAATCTACATACTAGCTTTATGTGTAATTTATTGCCTGGCATTGCACTGTCAGGCTTTTGTTCTTATCATTACATTATGTAGCTTGATTACTCGATTTTTAGAAATCGTCGCACGGTTTTCAGTTTATAACAATCCCGTATCCAGGATTTCGGCTGACATCGAAACAATGAAAAGTCATAGTCTCGTCCTGAGTGCATGTTTCTTCATTAGGCTTGAAACCCATTATGCAGCTTGCAGTTCTAATTTTGAAGTATGGTGGCACTAGTATCGTTCACGTGACAACAGTTCGTAATTTTCCATTTCGCTTTTTTAGTCGGTGATTTCACGAAGTTCGCCAGACTTTAGTTGTGGCTCGATGACCCTTCTCATTCACCATCTATTGAGTGTTTTTTAGAAGTATATTAGCGGTCACTTTTGGGATATGCCTTAGGAGTCATGAAATTCTCCGCTCAAAATGTAGCACCTGCCTAATTAAAGATTGTAGGCCATGAAACCATTGATTAATAGTATATTCTGCTGTCAACACAGCTAGAGAAAGTACAATAATCTGCATTCTTTATTAGTATGAATGACCCGACCTGATTAAATGGGGCATCTCATAATTGCTTTATAAACATGTAATCCAGCTTCATTCTTTCTCAATTTAAACATTTTCAAGACCCGTAAGGTCAACAAGCCTATGTAATTAACACCCCCATATACCCACATTTTTCAGAGAAAATAGGGTCTGCAGGCATTACTTCTAAAACAAGGATTATGGGTACTCGTTAGAAACTCTTCAGTGACGCAGTTCTAATGAGCACCTACATATAAACAATCGATGTTTGAAGCGGATATAAAAAACATCGCCAGGAAAACCTCAGTTTTTGAGCAGCTGTAAAAGAATGCGTCTACTATGTACATGCATATCAGAATACATGTAACAGTCCAGAATCATTCCTGCAACTGTTTTGTCAAAGAGACATCTTAGACGAAAATCAGATAATAATTTCAAATGTTATATGTTAACCGCTATAAAAGTGTTTCTTCACATAATAATGTTGGACACTGGCAAAAAGTATTGATCCGGATCAAATACCCTGTAATTCACCGACTTTGAGGCTTCGCAAGCCTTTAATTTTCGGAAGAGACGGTAAAAATCAAGCAGGCAAGTAGGGGTAGTAGTAGAAGTAGTAGCGGTGGTGGTGGAAGAAGTTTTAGTAGTAGTATGGATAGCAGAAACAATAGCAGCCGTTGTACCAATATTGGTAGAAGTAGTAGTAGTAGTAGTAGTAAGAATAGTAATAGTAGTGATATTAGTAGTTGTTATGGTGGCAGCAGTAGTTGTAGCAGTAATAGTAGTTGCATCACTAGTGCTAGAAGTAGTTGTAGTAGCAGTTGTTGTTGTGGAGTGGTGGGAGTTTTACGTCCCACCAAGAGCTAAGGTCATACGGAGACAGCACCTTAGTTTAAAGACTCATCCGACGGTCTGGAGAAGCCCGGGGATCGATCCTGCGACCCCTGGTTTACAAGGCGAGTAGCGTAACCACTGCACCACTGGGGCTTGTAGTTGTTGTTGTAGTGGTATATGTAGAGCTGAGTAGTATTGGTGGTAGTAGTAATAGTAGTAGTAGGAGTAGTGGAAGTAGTAGTAGTCGCAGTTGTGGTAGCAGCAGATGCAGTTGTAATGATGGTAGGTCCAGTAGTGGAAGTAGTAGCAGCAATAGCAGTAGTAATATCCCAGCCAGCAAAGAATGACGGGCCAATTTCGGGCCTACAGCGATACGACGTGGCAACGCGGTATCGCAGTCGGCCCGATGTTGGTCTGCTTTTATGCGCTAGCTGGGATTAGCAGCAGCAGTAGTGGTAGTAGTAGTTTTGTTTGTTTTGGTGTTTAACGGCCCAGTCAGCACAATTTAGATCATATCGAGCCGGTAAGTTTACCTATCCACACTTTTCCTAGGCAGGCTTATACGTGAGCGGTCAACTAGAACAGTGCACATTCCTTCGCAAGAAACTGACAACTGCTCTTCTTGAATCAGCGGAAGAGAATTATTTGTTGATCAATCTTCGCGAAAGTATGTAGCCGAACCGACAGGTATCGAACCAGAGTACCGATCCCCAGTCAGACGCGCACCCGACTGAGCTACTGAGGCCCGCTGTAGTAGAGGTCGTATTAGTGATAGTGGTGTAGTAGTAGTGGTAGTAATTGTTAGTATTTTTAGAAACCGTTATGTTTATGGAGTAGGCAGCAGCAAATCAACAACAGCAGCAACAACAACAGCCACAGCAACCCCTGCAGCCGCAACAACATCACCCGCAGCAGCAGCAGCAGTCACTGTAGTAGCAGCAACAACAGCAGCAACAGTCACTGTAGTAACAGCAACAACAGCAGCAGCAGCAGCAGCCGCAGCGGGGTACCCACAACCTATGTTCTTAAGCAGAAATAAGAAAAATAATGCACATTCCCTGAAAACCCCTGTTTTACTAATACAAGAAAGCCGTCTGAGGGACATACAAATCCCTCGCCGCTCTTTAATAACAAGGCTCAACCTTGTGACCTTCACCTGAGTTGGCATGGTTTATTTATGGGTTTTGTGCATCAGCTCACTGAGGGGGATATTTGACCAAAGTTTAATGAAAATACTTCCAGGGGTAAAGGAGATATGGAACGGACAAACAATTAAAAGTTTCAAACCCGTGACCTTCAACTGTGACCTTGAGTCGGCATGGTTTATTTATGGGTTCTGCACATCAGCTCACTGAGGGGGTATTTGACCAAAATTAAATGAAAATCCTTCCAGGGGTAAAGGAGATATGGAACGGACGCAAAATTCAAAGATTCAAACACGTGACCTTCAACTGTGACTTTGACCTTGAGTCGACATGGTTTATTAATGGGTACTGCATATCAGCTCACTGAGGGGGATATTTGGCTAAAGTTTAATGAAAATCCTTAAATGGGTAAAGAAAATATGAAACGGACACAAAATTCAAAGATTCAAACACGAGACCTTCAACTGTGACCTTGAATTTGAGTTGGCATGGTTCATTTATGGGTTATGCACATCAGCTTACTGAAAGAAATATTTGACCAAAGTTTAACGAAAATCTATCAAAAGGTTCAGGAGATACAGAGCGTACAAGAAAGTGTTACGGACTGACAGATGGACAGACGGACTGATAGATGAAGGCCATTCCTATAATTCCCGCTCCGGTGCGCGGCGGGGGATTAAAAAGTGGGGTTCGAGGGGGTCAGAAGTATACAGGCGTGTTTTCATGATGTTGGTTGGACTTTTTTTGTAATAATACAAACACACCTTGTTTCCTCGCTTTTTATTATAAATTATAGATCAGTGCTATTACAAAATATATACATGTATTAAAAATAAGTAATATATTTTAAAACACAGCAGTAACACTAATAAATCCCCTAGTAGTGTGTCTTGTTTCAAAGATGGTAATAACGATTAAAAAAAGTTCAGAATGATTACAATGGGATAATACAAGTGACATCCATGCGACTGTGTGCAGGCAATGTTAACTTGAAAATGATATTAAGGTCACTAAACTAGTTAAGTAAAATCATGTCTTTGTTATTTTACAATTATATGCTATACCAAGTTTGGTCAGAATTATTCAATTGGTTGAAGAAATATGGTAGAGACAAATCCAAGCTAAATATGTGTCACCAAAACGGCACCAATATCCAATCAAGCATTTGTGGATTGACCTGGGGCCAGTTGTTCAAAGCATCGTTAGCTTAACGAGCTCGTTAGTGGTCAAATTGTTAACTCTTCTAGCAAGTGCAATATCGAAAATTGTGGTATTTTTGCTGAAAAAAAAATGTGTGTAGCTTTTGCGAATGCAAAAGCTGCTAACATTTTTTTCAGCAAAAATAGTAGCATATTTGGCATAAAAAATGCTCAAAGTCTTAACGATACGTTAACTAACGACGTCGTTAGTTTTGAACAACTGGCCCCTGATCTTTATGATAACACATCCGTGTGACATAGTGGATTGTTTCATACCTCACAACGGTGACTTTTCTGATGAAAATCTGTGATATTTTTCTTATTTGTACTCCTGACATAGGTCGAAGGTGCCCGTAAGAACCGCCTCATTGAGCGGGTGCTAATGAGTAAGCACAACCTATATGTCTTTCAGCAGAAATAAGAACAATAAATCCGCCGAAGTCTATGTCGCGCCTGTGGGGACGCAGTCACCGAACCATGACATCTAGGCCAAGGTCAAACGCAGAAGCTTGCTTAAAAGTTGTCATTCTTAAATGCAACCTTGTACTAAGTATCATTAATGAAGCTCTAACAATTCTTGAGAAATGAACTTAACCGTTAGGGTGAACGCTAGGGAAGTTGCAATATTTTACAAAGTCAGCCAACCATAAAAATGAAGGTCATTGTCAAATATGGATACTTGCATTTAAGTTTCCAACTCCAGATACAAGTTTGTACCAAGTATCATTAATGAAGCTCTTATAGTTATTGAGATATTAACTTGACCATTTGGGTGAACGCTGGGGTGGTTGGAATATTTTACAATGTCAGTGAACCATAAAATGTAGGGGGAGGTCAAATATGGATGCTTGCATTTAACTTGCCACCCCTAGACACAAATTTGCACCAAGTATTATTAATGAAGCTCTTATAGTTGTTGAGAAATTAAATTGACCATTTGGGTGAAGGCTAGGGTGGTCACAATATTTTACAAAGTCAGTGAACCATGAAATTTAGGCCAAGGTCAAATATGCATGCTTGCAGTTAAGCTGCCATCCCCAGATTCAAGTTGGAACCAAATATCATTAATGAAGCTATTATAGTTCTTGAGAAAAAATAAACTTGACCATTAGGGTGAACGCTTGGGTTGTCGCAATATTTTACAAAGTCAGTGAACCATAAAATGTAGGTCAAGGTCAAATACGGATGCTTGCATTGAAGTTGCCATCCCCAGAAACAAGTTTGTACCAAGTATCATTAATTAAGCTCTTATAGTTCTTGAGAAATAAACTTGACCATTAGGGTGAACGCTAGGGTGGTCGCAAATGTTGACGCCTTGACAAACGGACGGAAAACCGGGCGCCTCTATCGCGCCATGCTTATAACACGCAACAAAACTGAGGTGGTTCTAATGAGATACACGACCTATGTCTTGGAGCAGAAATAAGAAAAAGAAGTCCGCAGGAGGCGGCGTCGCACCTGCTGGGGTCAAAAGTCACAGGAGCCACAATCAGAACGTAGTTATAAAATAAGTATTTTTCATTCTTAGCAGTTGATAGTTGATGTAAAATGTGTCAAAGTCACTGGACCAAAAATATAGGCCATGGTCACCAGGTTAAGGTACGTGCAGAATCAGTACATCGGGGAGAAACAATATGCAAGATTTAATGGTAATAGGCCTTATGGTTAAGAAGATATGGAACGTCAACCTAAACTTCGAAAAAAGTCAATGGAGTGCGAAAAATAGGCCATGGTCACGAAGTCAAGGTACCTGCACAGTCAGTACATTTAGGAGAAGCACTATGCAAGATTTGATGGTTGTAGGCCTTTTATTTGAGAATATTGAAGTAAATTGTGTCAAAGTCAATGGAGTGTGAAATATAGGTAAAGGTCACCAGGTCAAGGTACCTGCAGTGTTAATTGATGGTTGCAGGCATTTTATTTGAGGAGATCTGGAACTTCGACGTAAATTGTGTCAAAGTCACGGGATCGTAAATATATAGGTCAAGGTCACTGGGTCAAGGTACCTTCAGTGTCAGTACATAAAGAAGCACTTTGCAAAATTTGATGTCTGTAGGCCTTTTATTTGAGGAAATCTGGAACATCGACGTAATTTGTGTAAAAGTCACCAGAGCGTAACGGTAAAATATAGGTCAAGGTCACCGGAGCGTAACGGTCAATGTACCCGCAGAATCAGTACATCTAGGAGAAGCTCTATGCCAGCTTTGATGATTGTATGCCTTTTATTTGAGGAGATCTGGAACATCGACTTAATATTTGTCAAAGTTACTGGAGCGTAAAATATAGGTCAAGGTCACCAGTCAAAGCGCCTGCCTAGTCATTAGATCAGGCAGATGTTTTATGAAAGGTTTGATGTTTGTTTAGTCTTGCAGTTGATTACAACACAAACTTCGACATAAATGTCGAACTTTGACATAATGGTCAAAGTCACCGGAGCACAAAATATACAATTTAGGTTAAAGTCACCAGGTCAAGGTGCCAACAAAGTCAGAAGGTCAGGGAAAGGTTTCATGTAAGATTTGATGGTAGCTGAGTTTTGTTGTTGACTTAAATCAAAATTCTGACATAAATGTCGAACTTCGACGTAAATGTTAACAGACGCATGGATGAGCGGACGGACAGAGGGAAAAGTGGATAAGCAGGTGCGACAAGCTATGAGCAGGTGCGACAAAAATCATGTATACATTTGAAAACCCCAGTTAAACTCAAGTTTTTTTCTATATAGACTGGGGTTTAGGGGGATCTTCATTTCACAGACTTGTTAATATGATGTGATGTTGCGGCCAGGAGATGACATAGGCTCCAACGTAAAGGCTTATTGAAAATTAGAGAGATAATGTTGGTTGGTGCCTGATGCTCTGTCTCTGGTCGGGCTCATCGGAGTCTAACTGTTGGTTTTCTTTTGCTCCAGCATTTCAGTGGTTTCTTACTGTCGAGTCCTCACCGTTGTCTCACCTCTGTGGTTCTTTGATTTTTGTGTTCACGGAGATGTTGCACTGATGAGTTAGGAGACCTTCATGCGGACTGAACAAATTATTTGTCTAAATCGCGACGGAAATAAGGGCGAGGATTGTGGCCACGTAAAATCGATTTAAGCCCCCAGTGGAAATCTTCCACTGACCGTTCCAAGGCGGCTCTTCTGTGGCGATTTATTTATGTTGTTGTTTGTTACTTACTGTGTGTATCACTTGTGTCTTTTGGTTTTGGATGGCCATATGACCATTTTGTGGGAAAGTAACTGTCCTTATGGCCTTCCTTTGTTAAGGTTTCCATTATGGTCTGGTCGCTTAATGTTTGTATTTCTTTCCCTTTGGTGTCTTTTATGGGTGGAGTAAGTTAATTGTATCAATTCCTGATCTTTGTTTTACTTCTACTATAGATAGAGGAGCTTACACTTGTAGCCATTTCATATGAAATTTATATATTTATAATTTCATATGGAATGACAACAATGGAATATTCTGTTTATCATATAACAATTATTAAAAGGATTTTGTTGCACTAGAAGTTTAAAAGAAAGCATAGGGTTGTCATGAATGGGGTAATGATCATGTAATGTGCCAGTACAATAGGCAATCATTTGATAATGTCATTTTTATGACAAGATCCACGACGTAACGATGGGGTTATATACTTACTTGAAGTGCAACACCAGTCAAACTTAATATATCAGTGAGACTGTCATTATCCATATAATGTGCTTGTTTTGTTTTCAGATTTTACGCCCGCGTCAACACTGTAAAGGTCATTTTGGGGGCGTTGCTTCCAATTTTGTGGGACTTTTACCCGTCATTGAGATCTCAAGATCTCAAGACCTGCCGCTCAATGAAACCAATAGGGTTTATAAGCATGGACGGGTCGACTCGCCCCGCTTTTCCTGGGCATGCTAAGATCCTCTAAGCTGTTGACCAGTACTCGTTTGCGGCTCGGTTTCAGCTCTGTGTGGAAGCATCTTTTTCTTCAAGCCCCGATAGGTGGAGGCCGACCATATAATGTGTCCATATATATGTCTGTCCTATTCTGCAGGTGTATATCACCTTGAAACCCTGCATCGTAAGTTGTTTACACACCATATTACTTGACAACAGAGCCTACTCTTCAATGAAAGAATGGTTTCTCTAAGGATCTAATTCTCTCCTTTATTGATACATGTAAAAGAGACAAAGTTTTGACACCAAGTTAACAAGTCCGTGAAATGAAGACCCCCTTAAACCCCGCTTTATATAGAGAAAAGTGGGATTTATGGAGGTATAGGTCATTCTCCTTATTTCTGCTCCAAGACATAAGTCGTGGACACTCCTTAGAGACTTAGAACCGCCTCAATGAGGCGGTCTAACGAGTACTCTCAACCTTTGTTTTGAGGAAAAATTTGAAAAATATCACAAATTTTCATGGGGAAAATGTCCATTTTGGAGATATGAAAATATGCACTATATATTGTAATGAGAATTTTTGTCATATCTTGTGCCTATTAAGGTACCATAATTTGTATATTTGATTCGCCATACTTTTTTTTAATCCTTCTAGAATTATTAACATTAAAAATGTTACATTATTTTTTCTTGAGAACAGATTTGAAGAGTTCACTGAAAATGACTCCTCCCTTGAAAGCGGCAAGCTCACATACCCCTACCTTTGTAAACAGTGTAGCTCAGGAATCATCTGATCTGACAGGGTCTACAGTGTTTGTGAATTGAACATATACATTTTGCCAAGTAATTTGATTGGTTGATAATCACAAATTGGTGTGGCTGAATTAATTTATTCAGGATCTATTCAGCAGGATAACGGTTAAAGGTAAACAAATGCACACGAGTCTAACTATCTGTAATCATTAGACTTGATTTTAGTATCGTTGTCATTAAGTGAGGTAGACTCTTGACTATCTGGTCTATGTAGTGTCCATATACATGTTTGTCCTATACCACAGGTTGATACCAACTTGTAGCCTTGCTGCTCCAGTTTATTGAGAACAACTCTTGGAGGATCTGGAGTCTTGTATTCCAAACTGTAAAAGTCAAATTGAAAGAATCAATTCACTCAGCTTTTTTTCTTCTAAACTTAGATTATTTTGTGTAGTCATTTTGGCGGATAAGTGTCTTATGTTCGAAATATGCAATGGAAAAACATGTTATCAGCTATAACGTTATACATACTCGGATTCAAGTCGTCATATGACCAGGGAGCCATGTAACCAGAAAAAACTACCTTCGGAGATGCAACATGGCAGCACACAACCAGGCTGTTCAGATACACAGACTAGCTAGTCTTGAAAGTTACTGTTTCCATGCTTCAGCAGCATAACTAACCCACTGCACAGACGAGCTTACACTGCTGCATGTACGCCTGCAATATCTCATTCTACAAGCTTAAAACCTTTAGTCAGTGTTCTCATTAACTGCTAGTCTGCCATTTAGGGTTCCTACTTTTGGGGAAATTACTACTGAATTACATAGTGGGACTGCTAGTTTTTTTTCCGGATCTGCTGTTACAAAATCCTAATGAGAACCCTGATATAGTCATCTGTTTACGTAACATTTTATGAAATATTTTCAATCTAGTGTTTGGAATGATTACTGCAATCTTTGTTAATTTGACGTGTCCATTCTTGTAAATTTGGAGTTTTATCAAGATCAGTCATTGGATGGCAAGCAGTGTAGATCCTGATGGGATGGATGCATTGTCACATTTGCACCACCAGTTTTTGCACATGTATCTCTTTTGTCTAAAGGGTTGAAAAGTTAAGATCAGGAACCGCTGGCTGACTGAGTATGATAATAGTCTATCAAGACTATCAAAAGTTATCTTTCTAAAGGCCATGGCAGAATTGGGAAAATTACCCTGCATCTCGTTTTATAGCATATATAGAGGATCTTCATTACGAAAACACGCCTATACAAATACATTGTAAACTTTTCAACCGAAAAAAAAAAAAAAAAAAAAAAATAAGATGAAAAAGTGTGATATTTTTTCCTATTTCTGCTCAAAATACAGATTGTTGGTGCTTGTAGAACCGCCTAAAAGAGACTGTTCTAGCGTGTACCCACAATCTATATATTTTAGAGCAGAAATAAGAAGGGATATTTTTCTTATTTCTGCTCAGAATTTAGATTGTGGATTCTAACGAGTACCCACAATCTATATTCCGAGCAGAAATAAGAAAAACAAGGTTTACTCCTGTAAACCTCAGTTTTAATATATAGAAGTGGGGTTCAAGGGGGTAAAATATAGGCATGTTTTCGTGATGTGCACAAGTGGTCATTTCAAATCAAATAAATAAAACGAACTTCTGGCGAGTTTCATGAATTTCATTTGAAAAGACCATGAGCAAGAAGCACAGTCGTAAGCTAACAAGATCTTGCCACAAGTGTAACATGTATCATACATCAATTTCAAAAAGAATTTAATTGCCGAGGAAATTCAAAAGAATTTCTAGTGAGAAACTAGAAGGCCGGGTTACAGTTTTCTATTGCAAAGTGCCTACTGAAAGAGCTAATTCTTGAAGTCAACAAAAACTGATTAAAATACACTCATAAGGTGACCAAATATCTCTGGTTTGTTGGACAAATATTTTCTTTTTCATCCGCATGCGTTTTCGTAACAAAATTTCCAGTTGAATACATGCACTACTGGTCATGTGTAACATTGCGCCTATGGAAAAAATGAAGACCCCTGTGGTGTTCAAAGGAAAATTGTATGGTCGTCCACATTGTTAACCAGAAAAAACTACACACCACTTTATCTCAGAAACAATAATGCTTTCAAAAATGCTGATGTTTTGGCGGTTAACGATGTGGAGGATGTTGAAAAATAAACTTTTATCGATAAAATAAGGTGAGAAAATCAATGTTATCAAAGTACTGTGCATACTCGCACATGAAAAAGCCAATATAGTCTACATATACAGAAGGACAGCGGCTGGCCATCTGTATGAGCACGACCATCATTTCTTGCTGGGCAAACGGGAATGCTTTTCATTGATAAATTAAAGGACTACCGGGTATATTGTAACTGCTGTCACATGCTGTGCATGATACCTGTATGACATACATTCACGTTTACCTTCCATTACCAGTTTATGTCTTATATTGTTTACAGAGTATGTAACAAATCATATTTTCTGCAGACGTACCCTGAATGCTGGTATAAATAAAAATGTTTTCAGAGGAAATCAATGTCCCCTCACCATAAATGTATCTTAAACACCCATTTGACTTTAATAACTATATTAACGTGAACAAAATGTAAGCTGCAAACCAGCCATTTTGGTCAAAAGCTGACAGTTTTTGTGGGAGCCTGTGACCTTAAAAAACAAACAGTCATTAAAAAACTCAGATCACCAGACAAATTTGGTATACTGCAATTAAATATTGTACCGATTTTGACCAACATTCATACATTCTTAAATGATATAGGTTACAAATAAGCCATTATTGGCCCTAAAAGAACAGGTTTCGGGAGACCTTGGCCTTAGAGTGCAGACAGTAAGTTGCAGAAAGGGTTATCCTTTGGAAGCAAGGAATACACAACAGCACTGGAAAATATGGAGTGTACATGTTTTCTGGGTCACTCTAGCTAGTTTTGACCAATTTGGCTTCATCAGTGACCCTAAAATATTTTCAAAATTCAACAATGGAATAAATGATCCCAAAGGACAAGAATATGTAAACTACACTATGATGTAGGGCAGGGAGACTTTTTACGGCCGCCACACATTCCGAGAAACCAACTGCAGTGACGTTAAATAAGTTGTAGCACGGGTTATTCTTAGCCATTTTTGGCCCAAAATCGAATGTTTGTTTTTTTGGGAGGGGGGGTGGCTGTGGGGGGTGGCCGTGACCTTGAATAAAAGTAACCAAAATCTAATCAAATCTGCGGTATGTTGTAATGGTATATTATACAAAGTTTGAATGCAATTAATCAATTTGTTTATGAGAAATTGTGCAGTCAAGCCTTTTTTGTCCCAAAATCTTCTGTTTTGGGGAGCCTGTGACCTTGAAAAAAGGTCAAGGTCGACAAAATTTAATCAAATCCGCGTCATGTTATAATGTTATATTGTACTAAGTTTGACTAAAATTAAGCAATTTATGAGATAGAGTGCAGACAAGCCATTTTTGGCCCAAAATTGATTGTCTTTGAGGGCCTGTTACCTTGAAAAAGGACAAGGTCACCAAATTTTATCCCGATCTGCGGTATGTTATATTGATATATTGTACCAAGTTTGACAAAAATTGGTCATTCTTTAATGAGATAGAGTGCAGAAAAGCCATTCCTGGCCCAAAATTGACTGTTTTTGGGGGCCTGTGACCTTGAAAAAAAGGTCAAGGTCACCAAAATCTAATCAAATTTCCGGCATGTTGTAATGATATATTGTTCCAAGTTTGATTAAAATTAATCAATTCGTTATTGAGATAGAGTACAGACAAGCCATTTTTGGCCTAAAAATGACTTGTTTGGGTTCCTGTGACCTTGAAAAATGAGGTCAAGGTCACCAAACTCCAATCAAATCTGCTGTATGTTGTAATGATATATAGTAATGTTGTTGTCTTTCTGCCAACATTTTAAAAATATATTTCAGAATCGAAAATACATTCCGTATTATTAAACACTTCTAACATATTATACTAAATACATATAACTTCAACACAATATAAATTTCTTATGCACATACTGTACATAATAATGTGTCACGGGATACAAGAAACATAGATTATGATATTGACATTTAGAATAGCACGCTTTAATGTGGTTAATTGTTAAAAACTGGCATATTACTTTGGCTGACAATTACCCCACTTGTAGAAAAACGGAAGTCACATGACTGCACATGTCATGGTTAATTAAATATTGTTGTCATATGATTTGGTTTGTATTGGAGTTTAACGACCCAGTCAACACTATTTAGGTCATTTTTGAGCCGGTCAGTAAACCTATCCACACTTTCCTGGGCAGGCTTATACGTAAGCGGTTAACCAGTACAGTGCACATTCTTTCGCCAGAAACTGACAACTGCCCTTCTTGAATCAGCGGATGGAGAGAATGACCGTAGAAAAGATTTCATGATCAATCTCCACGAAAGAATGTTGCCGACCCCGGCGGGAGTCGAACCCGCGTCCTCCTGATCACCAGTCAGACGCGCATCTGACTGAGCCAACGAGGCCGGCTGTTGTCATATGAAAGCGCATATGTTGGACTGTATTGCATATAAGTTTCATCCAGATCCATCGTAGGCACAAATATGGCTAAACTGTAACCCGTCTTTTGTTTTTCTACAAAAAAAACACAGATGTCTCCCCCGTTTTTGACCTCTAAGTATAACCTTGCCATTGGAGGTATTGAGCTGGGTCTTGTGTGCCACACATCATCTAATGAAGATGAACATTTCTGCATAGTAACTTTAAAAATGTTCAAAGAAAAATACAAAAGTTATTGGCCGTACACAAAAAAGCTCTTTTTTACCTCTGACCTCTAAGTACGGCCTTGACCTTTGAGGTACAACACATCGTCTCATGATGGTTAACATTTCTGCCAAGTAATTTCATAATCCATCAAAGAATAAGGAAGTTATTGACGTCCCTTTTTTACCTTTGACCTCTAGGTATGACCTTGACATTGGAGGTATGGACCTTGGTCTTGCACATGACCCATGGTCTAATGACGGTGAACATTTCTGCATGGTTACTTTTTATATATGAAGTCCAACCAGAAATAAAAAAGTTAATGACTGGACACAAAAAACAGACCTTTTTTACCTCTGACCTCTTAGTATGACCTTGATCTTGGAGGTACCGACCTGGGTCTAGCGTGCACCATATCGCCTCATGATGGTTAACATTTATGCCAAGTAATTTCACAATCCATCCAGGAATAAGAAAGTTATTGACTGAACACTAAAAAAGGTCCCTTTTTGTCCTTTGACCTCTTTGTACGACCTTGACATTTGAGGTACCAACTTGGGTCATGCACGCAACACATCGTCTCATGGTGGTTAACATTTCTGCAAAGTAATTTCAAAATCCTTCTAAAAATAAGAAAGTTATTGACAGAACACAAAAAGGCCCCCCTTTTTACCTTTAACCTCTATGTATGACATTGACCTTTCAGGTTCCAAACTGGGTCATGCGTGCAACACATCATCTCATGGTGGTTAACATTTCTGCCAATCAATTTCAAAATCCATCTACAAATAAGAAAGTTATTGACCAAACACGAAAAAATGCCCCTTTTTGACTTTTGACCTCTATGTATGACCTTGACATTTTAGGTACCAAATTGAATCATGCATGCAACAAATCGTCTCATGATAGTTAACATTTTTGCCAAGTAACTTCAAAGTCTATCTAAAAATAAGCAAGTTATTGACAAAACCCGAAAAACGGCCCCTTCTTTACCTTTGACCTCTAAGTATGACCTTGACCTTTGAGGTACAAACCTGGGTCATGCACGCACCAAATCGCAGGGGTTCTGCTAGTTCAAAATGTAGTTCAGACAAATTGTCTGGACAGATCCATAATTTATCGGACATACTGAATTTCATTTGGACATATTTGAAAAGATGAAATTTTCTTACAATAAAATAGTCAATGATACCACTTATTTAACAATATTGACCCTGACAACAATATTGATGTTTGTTTTGTTTGATTTGAGGTTTAACGTCCCCGTCAACACTGTAAAGGCCATTTTGGAGACGTTGCTTCCAATTTTGTGGGACTTTTACCCGACATTGAGATGAAATGACATCTCAAGCCCTGTCGCCCAATGAAACCAATAGGGTTTATTAGCATGGACGGTCCGCCTCGCACCGCGGTTCCTGGACAGGCTTAGATCCTCTAAGCGGTTTACCAGTACTAGTGCGCGGGCCGGATTCAGCAGCTCTGCGTGGAAGCATCATGCAGCTCATATATTTCTGCAAGCCCCTATGGGCGGGGGCCGACAATATTGATGTAAAGAAGAGTCCAAAATTATTTCAGGACATTTTGTCCAGACTGGCCTGAAATCTTTCGGACAATCATAATTTTTGAAGGACTATGGCCGATGTCCAGCCCCAAACAAAATCCCTGAATCGTCTTATATGTGTTAACATTTCTGCCAAGTGATTTCAAAATCCATCTCAAAAATAAGAAAGTTATTGACTAAACACGAAAAAGGCCCCTTTTTTTAATTTTGACCTCTAAGTATGACCTTGACCTTTGAGGTACCGACCTGCCTCATGCGCAGCACACATCGTCTCATGGTTGTTAATATTTCTGCCAAGAAATTTTAAAATCCATCTCAAAATAAGACCAAACCAAACACGCCAAGTAATTATAAAATCCATTTGAAAATAAGCAAGTTATTGACCGGACACGATTTGCCCATACATATATACATACCGACAAACTTTCAAGGGAGATAATTCAAAAAGTATAAATGCGAGAATTATAGTTCTTGCGCACTGCACGTCGTCTAATGCTGATTTATATTTATATGAAGTTTCGTGAAGATAGCTTAAACGGTTTTCAAGTTATAGAGCGGACACGAAAGTGTGACAGACGGACAGACGCCCGGGGGAAAAAACAATATGTCTCTCCGAAATAATTTTTTCGGGGGAGACATAAATACGGTTTTCATGGATAGCTTCAGGATGTTACCCACCCGTAATCTTGCGTTACTTCACATATACATGGCGTTATACGCTAACTAACAGCAAGGTTAATAGATAAAAAGGACATATGGGGCTGGAATCACTTTGAGGTAGAACAATTAAGGTAATTGATTTATTGTCATAATTTTTCTATCTCAGATAATGTGATTCAAGCCACTATGTTTAAGACTTAAAGGCTGTAAGCTGCCCATTCTTACAAATTATTTCCAAGAGATTTCACTAGAGAAGCTCCTAGATGTGCCATCAGCTCTTTATCACTCCATTCATCTCCCACTATAGTTGGACCACATTCCTGAAATTACATCATATTTTCAGAATTCTACAAATCTCTGTTTTCATTAATAATTTTCAAATTATAACAAGAATTCCGCCGAAGGCTATGTCGCGCCTGTGGGGGTGCAAAGTCATCGAACCATGATATCTAGGCCAAGGTCAAACATAGATGCTTGCATAAAAGTTGCCATTCTTAAATGAAAGCTTGTACTAAGTATCATTAATGAAGCTCTAACAATTCTTGAGAAATGAACTTAACCATTAGGGTGAACGCTAGGGTGGTTGCAATATTTAACAAAGATTGTGAACCATAAAATGTAGGTCAAGATTTCCATCATCAGATACAAGTTTGTACCAAGTATCATTAATGAAGCTCTTATAGTTCTTGAGAAATTAACTGACCATTTGGGTGAACGCTAGGGTGGTCGCAATATTTTACAAAGTCAGTGAACCATGAAATTTAGGTCAAGGTCAAATGTGGATGCTTGCATTTACATTGCCATCCCCAGATTCAAGCTTGTACCAAATATCATTAATGAATCTCTTATAGTTCTTTAGATATAAACGTGACCATTAGGGTGAATGCTAGGATGGTCACAATATTTTACAAAGTCAGTGAACCATGAAATGTAGGTCAAGGCCAAAAATATGGTTGCCTGCATATAAGTTTTCATCCCGTGGTACAAGTTTGTACCAAGTATCATTAAAGAAGCTCATATAGTTGCTGAGAAATAAACTTGAACCTTAGGGTGAACGCTAGGGTGATCGCAATATTTTACAAATTCATGAAATGCAGGTCAAGGTCAAATATGGTTGCTTGCATGTAAGTTGTCATCCCGTGATACAAGTTTGTACCAAGTATCATAAATGACGCTCTCATAGTCGTTGAGAAATAAACTTGAACCTTAGGGTGAACGCTAGGGTGGTCTCAATATTTTACGAAGTCAGTGACCCAAGAAATGTAGGTCAAGGTCAAATATGGTTGCTTGCATGTAAGTGGTCATGCCATGATACAAGTTTGTACAAAGTATCATAAATGAAGCCCTATAGTTCTTGAGAAATAAACTTGAACCTTAGGGTGGTCGCAAATGTTGACGCCTTGACAAACGGACGGACGAACGAACGGACGGAAAACCGGGCGCCTATATCGCGCCATGCTAATAGCAGGCGCGACAAAAAGGTATCAAATGGAATTCTGCTACTAAGACTGGCTAAAATTGAGACTAATTCTGCTTTTAAAAACATATTGGGAAGCTTTCGGTTTCTCTTTCCTGTTTTCTACACCCAGTTTCCTCTAGTAAGTGACCACCTTTGGGACTGTTCACAAGCCTTTAAGTCGAGTTTTGAACTGTCCCAAATGTGGTCTTAACCAGACAAAGTGTCCAGTAGGGCCCATATACCAATGCCATATACCAATGTTATTGCCTCTCCTGGAAATGGGAACGTCCATACCTTCTTTCTATATACAGTCAATTCAGAACAAGAGTTGTCATGAGACAACATAGCTGGCCCGGGGGGGGGGGGGGGGGGGGCAGCAAGTTGTCAAAAATGAAATTTTCTTCTCTAAAACAACCCAACAGAATACAGCAATTAAAAGAGAACGAAATAGTATCCCTATGAATCACTGAAGAAGAAATAAAACAAGAGAGCCCAGAGGGCCCTGGATCGCTCACCTGAGAATCAGTGTCTCAAGTACATTTTGGCCCAAGGGCTATAATTTGACCAAACTTGGTAGCGGTCCATAGACCAAGCTTCATACCAAATATCAAAGACCTGGGCCTTCTGGTTTCAGACAAGAAGATTCTTAAAGGTTTTCCCTATATAAGCCTATGTAAAACTAGTGGGCTCCGTTGTGGTGGCATTTTTGGCGCCAGGGCTATAATCTGAACAATCTCAGTAGTGAGTCCGCTAGATGAAGCTTCACACCAAGCATCAAAGACCTGGGCCTCCAGATTTCAGACAAGAAGATTTTTAAAGCTCTAAGGGCTGTAACTGCAAAACCGAATGTCAGATTCAAGCCAAATTCAAACTCATCTGAGATTTTATTCTTGTTTTCGTTTACTGAAAGTTTCAAAAAGATCAGATCGGAAACGACTGGGAAAAGGTGGAGTAGTCTATAAAGTGGGGGTTCTGGGACTAAAGTGAGAACACCCTCCTCCCTGGAGGCCCTAGGCCTTGTTTCTCCATACCGTGGATCGCACCATCCACCAGTATAAAATAGGGACTGCGATTCAAGACACGCCAGGTCGTTGTGAGAACACCATCTCCCCACGCGCACACTCTGGCTGCCATATCGCATGTGCAGTACACTCAGGCTGCCACTAGGTTCTGGCACAGAATTTATTCAGACGCTCCATTCAGCCTTCCAACACTGGCACAGATCAATACATAAGTATATAGAAGCACCCTCTGGCTACCATATCGCATGTGCAGTACACTCCGGCTGTCTGTGTTTTAGTTTCACTAGGCGAGGTAAATATATTCTGAAAATAGATTCATACATTCTCGAGTTGTTTCCCTTGACATACAACCACCGTATCAAAGGTAAACAGGCCCATAGCAACGGCGCTCAGGCAGGAGCGCTTGTGTGTGAGTTTTAGTTCCACTAGGCGAGGTAAATATATTCAGAAAATTGATTCATACATTCTCGAGTTGTTTCCCTTGAGATACAATCCCCGTATCTAAGGTAAACAAACCCATAGCAACGGCGCTCATGCAGGAGCATTTGTGTGTGAGTGCTGGTTTCACTGGCAGCAAGTAGTATATACAATGTAGGTTCTGGGACTAAGGTGAGAACACCCTCCTCCCTATAGGCTCTATTTGGCAAATTTCGGCTCCTAGGCCTTATTTGGCCACAAACCGCGGATCGCACCCCCATCAGTATACAAATAGGGACTGCGATTCGCGACAAGCCAGGTCGCTGTGAGAACATCCTCTCACTACGGGCACACGACGACGGGCAGGGCAACAGGCTAGCAACAGCACATGGGGGCAGGCGGAAACACCAATTAGAGAGTGGGAACAATGAGAACATCCACAAGGAACACATCGATCCAGGGGACAAACCATGCCAGCTGGATAGGCTGATTTTTCCATTTGTTCTAATGATTGATCGGTCCATGTGTTGGTATTTTTTTCTTACATCACTTGGTCAAAGAGACTCACACTCCGCTCCCCCACCAAAGGTTTTGTGAGATCATGAAAACTATTTTCTGCATTGTTTCTAGGTTCATTATAACATCTGCTTTCTGGATCATATTTAAGAATATAAATAGATCATATTTAAGAATATAACTTTCTGACACTGATTTGCACAGCAGGCGACATTTGTTTGTGCTTTAGTCCCAGATTTTGCTGGGGGACATTGTTACAGTGACAAAACAGCCAACACAATTGTGTTTCCATTTTGTCTACAATAATCTGTGTATACAGTGAGCCAAAAGATCAGAAAATATTGTCTGTGGTATTATGACATACCTGGCTCAACCATAATAAAACATCATTATTCTTGGCCATTCAAGCAAGCTGTGCCATTCAGGTATGACAATCAGACTTTTCAAACTTTTTAAGTAGACTGCCTCAGTTCAGAGAGTCAAGCGATAGAACCATCCATTTTACTTGCCATTTCAACAATCTTTGTCATAATAAGCTTCAGCAGGCTTTAGGATTACATTAAATGCAAAAACGCCTGTGAAGAAATGGAATATATTTTCCATTAAATCCGATTGAATTGTTAATGAGCGCTCAAAATGAATTGTGTTTTTGGTGTTCCCCAGGGTACCATAACTGATACAAATGCTGATAAAATGAGCTCACACTTCACAATCAAGGTTTTAACATACGGTACATATATTCCTGTGTATATATATATATTGGTGAGCAATTTCCCTATTGAATATGTTATACCATATCTACAAATGGTTTGAAAAAAAAATTAATAAAAATCTCACCACTACTATTCAATGTTCAAATGCAGTCTGTTACCGGTCTCATATTTTCAAGAAAGTTTGACAAAATGTTCTACATATACATGGGCAATTTTCATATTAAAATGATGGGGTGACAAGAACTGCAACAATGTGAAATCAAAAGTCAAACATACTCCAAAAGATTTTATGGTTGTGAAATCTGGGGTCTGCGCCATATGAAATTGATCATGGTCTACGGAACTTCAACTGAACAATAGCAATTGTGATACAAAAATAATCACAAATGACTACAAAGATGCCTGAGAACAAAATAACTCCAAAACATAAGAAGCTGTTATGTATATATATACTTGTTTGAGGGTACCCCTATTTTCGGAAGTGGAAATAAACAAAACATTGTATATGTATAATGCAAACAGATATTAGAGTGAAATAGCTAAGTATTAAAGTAATGAACAATCATTTACCAGGCATTAATTATGCACAATATCATGGAAATCTGTGCATGGGCAGAACCCTATGGAAATTGACTATAGGCTGGAACTCCCCCTTTTACAGTAAGTTAATAGGCATTTTTATTCGAAACTTAGGTGCCCATGCCAAAACTTAGGCGTCTTCAATTGTGTCAGTGAATTGTCTCCAAAAACCATGTCAGGGAGTTGTCTTTTTCCCACAGCAACCCGTCTAGACTTTGATGAGTGGAGCATGGTAGCTCAGTGGTTAATGCACTTACCTCTGATGCTAGAGGCCCCTGGTATGATTCCCGGCAGTGGTGATAGAATTTGGTGTCAGTACATGCTCCATTGGCATCATCTGCAGGGATGAATGCCACAAAGTACACCATCCATCGGATCAGGATGTTAACTGATGGCTCCCTGTGCATGGAGAATCATCCCCTGTGCAGGTTAAAGATCCCAATCTCATTTTTTTGCATTTTGTTTTTTATCCCTACCAAAATTACCAGACATGATTACCCTGAACGCTTTCTTCCTGTAAACAGGGAGTGTATGTATTGTAAAGCTGCGAGTATTAAAAGGTCAAGTAAACCACACAAACTCAAGGCAAAGCACTGTTAAAACTTAAACGCAGTGCAAATACGGAGCCAAACCTTTAGAATGGAGTTCCAAATTACTATAACTTAAACATGTTGCACCAAAACAAAGGCTCACATTGGAACTTTGTAACATACCCACATCTCTCGAAGATAAAGAAAGTCTGTCCCCGAAACACCAACAAATAAAGGTGCCCTTTAGCGACAGGACACATGCACTCCTGAAGCTAATGGGAAGACAAAATATAAGCCCCACCGAGACCTGGAAAGGTCACGGCACCACTTCACACACCCCTCAGGCAGAGTGCGGCGAATGGCTACAGGGCAAGGGGATGCACCTTGGCTCGGTGACATCTGGGACGTGTGGCCACAAACTCCCCCTACAGGACCCTTTCCTATTCTGACACGGTTTGGCATGTTGACAAACCAAAAATTTAAACGTCAAGTAGAAGACAATATTGAATGACTGCGGCAGGATCTACGATAGACATGAACGGATGGGGCTGGAGACGAGCGATGGCCTCCCTATTCTCCGGCAACGGGGAACAGAGGTACCACCGAACAGCTACGGTGTAACGCCAGCATGGATTGGTTACTTGGGACCCCACCAGCTGACGACCCACGACATGGAGAACTTGGAAAACAAACAAAATTAAAAGGTCAATCAGAAGTATCTATCTATCAACTGAGGTAATGGCCAGATATGACCGACTCAGTATAAGAAGATAGATCTATCTACTGATACTGCATCGGTCACATTTGACCATTTCCGCAGGTGTACATTACAATGTAGCTCAGAAACATACACTCCAAGTTTGCAGGACGAAAGCCTAACACAGTAATCATGTAATTACGGTAGGGATCTTTAACTTGCACAGGGGATAGGGTTCGCCGGTCATCCGGGTACTTTCGTTTGTCACGTGATAGCAACGAGCACGCGGGTGAATACAAACGCCATTTTGAATAAGCAAATAGTGTAAATAAAACCCAAGTCACTAGCATATTTCTTACAATTTTGATAAAACGTGCCAAAAATCTGTAGTGCAGGTGGTTGTACAAATCATCATTTACAACTGGATAAAAAGCTATCATTCTATCAGTTCCCAAATGGAGAAAAACATCCAGAGAGACGGTCTCGGTGGATAAGGGCCTGCAGTCGCCAGAACGCTGATGGTTCAGACTGGATTCCTACATCAAAATATGTTTACATGTGCAGTGAACATTTTATAACAGGTAATTGATTCACAATACATTATTCTTTGGGCCATGCTTTGTTGATAATGAACTGAAATTGTCCTTTCTATTGGTAAAATTGTCTGTTGATTTCTCTCTAGCAACACGAATTCGGCACGAACTAGTGCTCGTATTTCTCCCTTTCAACAACATTTCTGCACTTACCGAGGCGATCTCTTGGAACATCACCACAGGTGTTGGATGGGTGACTAAATTTAGAAATTGATTGTAATTAACTTTAAAGTGTAGAAAAAAAAAACCTCCTTACTGGGTGTGCTAAAGAAGATGAACAGGGGTCCTAAAATGAATGCCTCTGATCTAAAGGTCTAAACAACAAGAAGGTCTTTAGAATGTGTGCCTTGTAAATGAACTAACAAACTAGCCTGCCCCCCTAGCCTTGGCATAACCTCGGATCTGGGTTCACACTTTTTGCAGAAATGACATATGACATGCAAACAGTATGGACCCAGATCAGATGAGCAGTCTGATCTGGGTCCACACTGTTTGCAGAAATGACTTAAAGCTACTGGCAGTCAACGATTTTTTACAGACAAACAGTGTGGACTCAGATCAGACAGCTCCTCTTAGCAATCTGATCTGTGTTATTTTGACAATAAACAGAATGTCAAACCTACCTTGACACTTGGATAGAGTATATTTCCCGAGTCAATGACACCTCCGAATACACAACACTTGACACTAGTCCATAGACATCGGTTATCAGGCAGCTGTTATTTCACTAAATGGAAATTTCCCGCCTCGTTATTCTTTACTTTTAATCATTTTTACTCACAGTAACATGCATTTTCAGGTTAAAAGAACGATTTTATTCAATGTAATTGACAGCGATCTAAAGGGTAATTGCCGGTCGCTCTGTTATTGTTTTCACCTCAAAAAATGGCGGCCTGTCGGTTGCTACGGGCAGTGACGTCACGCCGGCGAACCCTATGGTTCCCCCTGCATAGGGGGCCTCCAGTTAACGTCCCGATCCGAAGGACGGTACACTTTATGACATTCATCCCTGCAAATGATGCCAACGGAGCGTGTTCGTACAACCAAATTTTATCACCGCTGGCGGGGATCGAACCCGGGACCTCTAGCATCAGAGGCAAGTGCACTAACCACTGAGCTATCACGCTCCGTATCAGTTGGCAAAAGAAAGATTACGTCGAGTCAAGGCGTTGGCAATCCATTTAGCATCAAATATATGGCCAAATATATACTATATCTTTCTTCTTACCAGCCTTATCTGTGTGCTTAGGAGAACGTAAGGCATTCCAGTGAAATTTTCAGAGTTTTTATTTTTTTTGTTGTTGTTTTTAATCTGAATCTTCTGGGCGCTTTAATTAGGGGAATGACTGTTGGTATAAACGTCGTGCGGTGCGTAAATTTACCTGAACTGACCTTATTATCGGAACGTACCGGAATGGACCCAATGTTTTACCTTTTTTTTTTTTTCTATTTTTCTTCTGCATATTGAGTTAATCATCAAATAAATACCATTTTGACAGTCCTTTTAATATGTAAATAGGCTTAGCCTAAGAGCGAGCACAGCATAGCATACACGAGTCTATGCAACTAATTCGCCCAATCTTGGAATATGGTAGTTGTATCTGGGACCCCAGTGGAGAGGTCCTTAACGATGAAATCGAGAAAGTTCAGAATAGAGCTGCTAGATTTGTAACAGGCAATTACTGCTTTGAAACTGGGAGCATGACTGGAATACTTGGAAAATTAAAATGGGAGTCTCTCAAGAAAAGGAGAAAAGACAGTAGGCTAATCCTTTTATACAAAGATCTAAAGGATGCTGCCAGCATTCCAACAGATGACCTTGTTCCCCCAGCTAGACACTGTAGAAATCACCATTCGTTGGCGTTTCAGACCCTTTGCGCAAGAACTGACATTTATAAAGAGTCGTTCTTCCCCAGAACCATTAGAGATTGGAATGCCCTTCCCGATTCGATTATTTCGACAGCTGAAGGTGCTGACGAATGTGTAACTAAATTTACCTCTTTGGTTAGAGCTAGGGACTAACTTCCCACATCACAGGTCCTGGTGTATGAATGTCATTTGACGTGTCACCAGTAACAATTCTGATTCTGATTCTGAACTAAATAATTCCACGAAACTGATGCTGTAATAACAAAGCATAGAAGCTCATAAACAGTGATAAGGATAAAAACTTTATTTAACTTAACATATCTGAAAGATATCTGATTCTGATATCTTTCAGAAACAAGTAATGCATGACATAGCCGGGGATCGAGACCTACAACCTTATCCCAAAGCGGACACTCCACCACTGAGCCATCAAAGCTGGTAACACCACAGTTACATCAGAACTAGAATTTGGTAGTTTTTTTTGTTTAGGTTTTACGGCCCTTTCAAGATTATTTCACTTATATCCAGACGATCGTTAATCAGAGGTGGGCGAAAACCGGGGTACCTGGAGAAAAACCACCCGACCTTCCGTTGCAGAACTTGGCATCTCACATGTAACCCAAGCGAGGCTCAAACCACAGCGGTGAGAGACCTAATGATCAAGAGTCAGCGCTCTTAACCACTAGGCCATGGAGGCCCGTAAAGAATATGGTAGGAGACGTTGTCTTTGAATTTTTGGCTTTCTGACATTTTTAATTCTGATTTACGTTCAGTCTGCTGTGGTAACCAAAAAAGTATGGAATATTTTGGATCAGGGCACTGATTTTAAGCCGTTACAGGCTAGAAAGAGGTAAATGCATCTCCTGTATATTCCCACAAATGGTTTGTTTTCAAATGTATTTTCTGAAAAAAAAAAAAAATAACAACAACAACAAACAAACAAATTAAGAACATATTAGATACTGGGATGCAGAAAAAAATGTGCTGATTTTTAGTTTTCCTTTGTTTTGGAAGACCCAAATCTCCTAGTCTCCTCAATAAAGTTTTCCAACTGCAATAATGTGCGAACAAGAGACTCTACATGTCTTTCACAGACCAGGAGAAGGCATTTAATCAATTACCCTGGAACATTATCTGGTTGGCACTGCAAACTTGGAGTGGACAACTGGATTTTGCAACCGGTCGAGGGGGTGTACATGTATGCTAATGTGGGGAACCGTGTCCGTGTTCATCAAGGCTCTGTTCTCAGCCCACTGCTTCTCATCCGTGTGCTTGAAAAACAGAAGTGAAGGCAATGACACACAAGTTCCACTCTGGAGTCCCCTGGGAGGACCTGTATGCTGATGACCTTGTCATCATAGCTGAATCGCTTGAGGAAAGTGCCAGGAGGCGCTTCACTTGGAAAGAAGCAATGGAGGAGAAAGGGCTGAGAGATAATATCGGAAAGATGAAAATCATGGTCTATGGTACTGGCCTAGACCCCCTGCATCTGTGGTACTGGCCTAGACCCACTGCAGAGGCCAGGTGAGTTCCCATGTGTTGTATGTCACACTGGAGTGGGCAATACATTTCGCAATGGCTGCATGTTCTGGGAGCACGAGAAATTCAGTGGGCTAATGGGCTTGACAGAGAACCCTGATTATTGGTGTACACAGTGCCAAATAACTACACGCCCCTTAGACGGCAGACCCACGGGGTACTATGAACGTTGCCTGCTACATAGGCTGGGACTATTTTTTTCGGTGGGTTGTGGGGGGGGGGTCACAATTGTATATTTTAGCATTTTTTTGTATGTGTGGGGGTTTTGGGGGTAGGAAGAATCTGGTATTTTTATGGGTCTGGCCATTTAGCAGATATTTTTTTTGTAAGGGGACTATCAAATATCTTTGGTATATTTGGCTTTAAATGCTTAATGCGTGTTGTTGACACATTATATCACCCATCTCAGAGGCTGATTTAATTATGTTTTTGTTTTCCTTGCTGCACAAACATTCAGTTGCGTTATAGTTATTACAGAGCTATACTGTTAGGAACTGTTTTAAGCTCTTTTGTTACCAAATACAATCATTATAGGCAAAAATTAGTGAAAACACGTTTTCTTCACAGAAGACAAGTCTATACCAGTATAGTTTGGGAATATTTTTTGGGTATGTTTAAATTTGCAGAATATTTTTGGGTCTGATACCGTATAGGGAAGTCCAAGGTGGACCTGGCAAGCTAGAGGTGAGATAGCTTCCTTTTGCTACCTAGGAGACAGGAGACATACTCTCAACAACAGATGGCTGTGATCTTTCGACCACATCACGTGAAACAGCCTGGAAGAAAATCAAGGAACGGCTACCAGTTCTCTCTTCCCATCACGTCTCGTTCAAGACACGTTGCCGTGTGTAAAGCTCTTGTGCGAGTGCGGTGGTCCATGCTAGTGACACTTGGCCATTGATAAAGTCAAACCTCCAGCGTCTCTGCAGCGGAATGACGTGTCAATGATCAGACAGATCTGCAATGTCAATTGAGGACCTGACCGTATCCTGAATGAGAGAAGGCTCCGCTGGTATGGACATGTGAAACACTCCAACAGTGCATTCGAGGCTGGCTGTGGCATACAGGTAGATGAAAAGCAAGGGCCTTGGGGGCCCTAAGACGATATTGAAGCAGCTGACGGAGAGATTGCAGAGAGTGGAAGCTCTCTGCTACCGACCCTCATCATAGACAAACCTCGAGATCTGGTGTGAGATCTACCATGCGTGCATCAAGCCAGTTACCTGGAAAAGGGCTCATTTATGTGGGTGTTGCCCCTGTACCCGCATGTTAATAAAAATCCAGTTTAGTAGTGCTGTTTGCCTGGGGGTTCATGCTTCTCCTTTAAAGACCAATCTCTATTTTTATCTTTTAACTATACTAACACTGTACAAACTCATCTTTCCCTTTATTTCAGCTAACACCCTTCGATAGATAGGATAGGATAAGATAAGATTAGACAGACAGCAAGGTTGGGCGGTCAATACTCCCAAAGTGGTCAATACTGGTCAATACTGGTCGATTAAAATATTGAGTGGTCAACTGAATAATTTTTCGTGTTAAAAAAGCAAAGCTACTGAAACTATTTTGAAGTTTTACTCTCTTTGCTGGAGGCTGATCATTTGATAGAGTTTCAGGTTCAGATGTTATTTCCTCAAGTGGCCTCTTAGCAATACTTTCTGGCTTTTTTAGCCCTAGGCATTTTTGTCTATGTCTCCTCAGTCTTAAGATCTTAGCACAAACTTCAACACCTTGCACTGTATTTTTTTTTTTTGTTGTTGTTATCTTCCAAAATAGTGAAGAAGTTCCAAACTGGGTCTTTAGGTTTCATTCATTTTTGACACCTTCAGTAATAGCTTGATGATAAGATTGTCCATATTGCATATAAATCAAAATTTCACACATTATGAATAAAGCCTGGTGTCAGTTTATAATACCCCTATTAGGGACATGTAATTGGTAAATTTAGCAATCAGATCTTTGCCACACCCACTGCTGTGGCATGGGTTAGTCTGTTTTGACAGCAATTTACAGGTGTTGCAGATACTTTTAAATATTCAAAGACATCATTGAATCTTCAAATATTGTTTGGTTAATAAATAAAGGACCCTTCATTAATCCTTCAAAACCCATGATACATTTAGCTTATTCATATTCCTGTAAATCAAAATATGAACAATCAATCTAACCTATAAAGGAAAAAAGAATAATTATAAAGATTGTTTGATTGAAAAGAGCAGGCCTGTCTACAGTTCAGTGAGTCAATCGACCAGCAATAATGTCTTTTGACTTTTGATGAAATAAAAGGTACCTCAAATAATTACTGTTATTAATAAAAACTATTTTGTCTTGTTCAGTGATGAAAATATAGTCTAACATCATGTACATGATGTAGGGGGAAAGCTTTTAAGACCCGTTTAGCAACAGGACAGAGGTATATACACCAGTGATTTAATCGACCACCAATCGACCAGTATTGACCGGTTAAAACCGGTTTTAATCACCGGCCCGGTCAATACTCATATTGACCGGCTTTTTGCCAACCTTGACAGACAGACAGACAGACAAACAGACCGACAGACAGATAGACAGACAGCCGGCCCCCGCCCATCGGGGGCTAGAAGAAAAAGATAGGCTGCATGATGCTTCCATGCAGAGCTGAAACCGACCCGCACACGAGTACTGGTGGTAAACCGCTTAGGGGATCTACATGTAAGCCTGCCCAGGCAAAGTGGTGCGAGTCGGCCCGTGCATGCTTATAAACCCTATTGGTTTCATTGGGCGTCAGGGCTTGAGATGTCATTTCATCTCAATGTCGGGTAAAAGTCCCACAAAATTGGAAACAACATCTCCAAAATGACCTTTACAGTGTTGATGGGGACGTAAAACCTCAAATCAAAAAAATCAGACAGATAGATAGATGGATAGATAGACAGATCAGCATTATTGTGGGTATTATCTATCTATGTTCATACACTGATTTGGTCACATTTAGCCATTTTATTACCTATGATGTTGTAAGCTCTATTCTATTCTGATACTTCTGTAAGTACATTTTGCTAGCTGCTTGTTTTAGGTACACCTCATTATGTACAGTATTTTATAGTACAATAAAAGTACTTTCAATATGGCGGTGCCCAGCTGGATTAAACATTCAAAGGTCGGAGAAATAATGAAAAATAAGCACTTCGGGATTTTTGTTGTTTTTGCAAGTCCGTTCTGTTTATTAGGTCCGTTTCTGTTCATTTGTTGTCATACGCTAGACTTGTCTTCGGTAAAACTCTGAACATCATCCGAATGTTCTGAAAACACGGTATACCAGACTGTCAGCCTCGTTTTCGCCCCATTAAACAACTTCCGGAAGACAGATGGAAGAAAAATGGTCAGATCGATCTAAGCTTTAAAGTATGTAGGGCTGTATGTTAATTTTCTTGGTCAGATTCTCTACCGTAGAGCTCACTTCGTTCGCGATGCGCGAAGCGCATCGCGAGCTGTGCTCGCTATTACCTTGTGCAATATTATGAAACTTAAACATATAGTTCCATTGCAGATGTCTCTCTCTGGTCGGGCCTATCGGAGTCTAACTGTTGGTTTTCTTTTGCTTCAGCATTTCAGTGGTTTCTTGCTTTCAAGTCCTCACGGTTGTTTCATCTCTGTGTTTGTTTGATTTTTGTGTTCACGGAGATGTTGCACTGATGAGTTAGGAGGCCTTCATGCGGATTAAACAAATTATTTGTCTTAATCGCGACGGAAGTAAGGGTGAGGATGGAGCATGACTGGAATACTAGGAAAATTAAGATGGGAGTCTCTCAAGAAAAGGAGAAAAGACAGTAGGCTCATACTTTTATACAAAGGTCTAAAGGGTGCTGCCAGCATCCCAACAGATTACCTTGTTCCCCTAGCTAAGCACTGTAGAAATCATCATTCATTGGCGTTTCAGACCCTTGCAGCAAGAACTGACATTTATAAAGAATCATCGTTCCCCCGAACCATTAGAGATTTGAATGCCCTTCCTGAGAGCACTCTTGCTGACTGTCAACATGGTTTCCGGAGCCAAAGGTCTTGCGAAACGCAACTACATGTAGTTCAATTTTACCATGACATTGTGAGCAATCTGGATGGGGCCATAAACCGTTGCCACAAACAGACTGACTTGATCATCATGGACTTCGCTAGGGCCTTTGACATGGTACCTCACAGAAGGCTATTATATAATCTGGAGTACTATGGGATAAGAGGATCCACTCATAGGTGGATTAGCACATGGCTCTCTGGGCGCCCAAAACAAGCTGTACTTGATGGTCAAGCGTCTGATCCAGTCTCTGTTTTATCTGGAGTCCCCCAAGGTTCGGTCCTTGGACCGGTCCTCTTCTTTGTTTTCATCAATGATAACCCCGATAATATCAGGTCATCGGTCCGTTTGTTTGCTGATGATTGTGTTCTGTATAGGAACATATATTCCCCTTCTGACGGTCTTATTTTACAAGATGACATAGATCAACTTGCACAGTGGGGGGGGGGGGGGGGGGGGGCGATTGGCAGATGAAAAATAGAAGTGGAGGCAATGATCAGGAATCGATACAATCAACCCACAGCTCCCATCAGAGACATGTTCAATGTGGCCAAATGTCATTCAATGAGAGTGTCACGTCATCCTCCTGACAAGCAAATTAAGTTTGACTATACACTTCATCAGCATATTTTGGAGCAAGATCAATCCGCCAAATGTCTTGGTATCACCATCACTGACGATCTTGATTGGAGTCAACATATCTCTGAGATTACATTTAAAGCAACTAGGACTTTTGGATTCCTTGGACGTAACTTGGCCTTTGCACCTAGGCAGACAAAGGATGTTGCATTTAAAACATCGGTTCGCCCTCGACTTGAATATGCAACACCCATTTGGCATCCCTATGTTCAAACTCAGGCTCAGCAGGTGGAGAAGGTGCAGAGGACAGCTGCTCGATGGACCTGCAGGCGATTGTGAAATAGAAGTAGCGTCGGTGACATGCTTAATGAGCTAGAGTGGTCATCCCTGGTGGCCCGTCGTGAGCAGCCCTCTTTAACCTTCTTCTATAAGATACACTCTGATACAGAGCCTATTAATTAAGATAGTTACTTGATCCCTGTAACAGCGTCAACCCAAACAAGGGCATCAAAAGTAAACGACTCACGATATCGTAGGTACCAGTCCAATAGTGATGCCCTGAAGAACTCCTTCTTTCATATAGCTATTCCTCAATGGAATAGTCTTCCCTCCTCTGCGGTGAATGCCAAGTCCGCAGAAGAGTTCAAAGCCCGTATAGTGTAAGACTGAGACCCAGAGGTATGCGTTTTAGGATACCTCTGTTGTGCAGATTGTAAATAGTTTTAAGGACGCATCCAGTGCCTCTAATTTTTTCCCAGCTTAATTCTAAATTTAGCCACCAACCAACTGAGGTAATGGCCAAATGTGACCGACTCAGTAAAAGAAGATAGATAGATAGAGATAGATAGATTCGATTATTTCAACGGCTGAAGGTGCTGAGGATTGTGTAGCTAAGTTTACCTCTTTGGTGCTAGCTAGAGACTAACTTCCCATCGCAGATCCTGGTGTATGAATGTTATTTGACGAGTCACCAGTAAAAAAACCCTGATTTTGATTCTGATGCAGTACGACCATAGTGCAGGGAGAATCATCCCCTGTGCAGGTTAAAGATCCCTGCTATAGAGGTTGTCCGGCTACAAAAAATTCTTCTTCCCACGGACCATCAGGGAATGGAATCTCCTTCCTACTAAGTGCCACTGATGCTGCCACTAGTGAGGGGTTCAGAGTTGGTCTAGGTCATGCCCTGTCGACCCTTCATCTGTGATACTACTAAGTACTGCACATTTTAACTGTACATACGGGGAGTTTAACTTTGGACAGAGTTGGCTGTCTCTGTCACCTCTTACTGGTCAGCAGTACATTCTTGTATAAGAATCTTGACCATTTCACGGAAGAAGAAGAAAAAAAGTGACACAGAATTGCTTTAGATTATTTTAGACGAAATTAATCAAACTTATATCCTTGTAAATCCTACTTTTCTCTACATGAAATATGGTTTTCCAGGCTGTTCATTACATGCACTTGGTAACTTAATTATAAAGTTAAAGATAAATATAAAGAAGCTTTTTCAACGCCGTATATCTGAAACAAATAACATAAGCTCTGTGGAGCTTTTATTGCGACAAAGAAAACTGCTTTAACAAATACTTACCTGCCTTCACTCCAATGACTACCCCTGATAATGGTAGCGTCAGCCAAGGGAGCGCCTAGTACCATTTTTACGCCTGTGGTATGGCGCGGCCGGGGATCGATACCGTGACCTCCCATTCCCGAAGCGGACGCTCTACCACTGAGCTATCGGGGCCGGTAGTAGTTTGAGCTAAAAGGATTATTTATGTTTATTTCTCCTGTTGGTACGTTTGTCATCCCTTAGAACCCCTTTTGTGGGATATACTTTTTTCTCATTTCTGCTGTTGATAAAATATTGTGGGTACTCACTAGAACCTCCTAATTTGGACTTTCCTAACGAGCACCCACAATCTGTGTTTAAAAAAGAAACAAGAAACACGTCCTAAAATCACATCTGAAAAGCCAATAGCCATGTCGCGGCCTTTTTTCTGTTTTTTTTTTTCGTTCTCTACTGCATTTATTTATTTATTTATTTATTTATTTATTTATTTATTTATTTATTTATTCTAAGATAACTAGATTATCCCCAACCAAGGTAAGTAGGTTACTAAAGCACACTTTCAGGTTTATCGGTTTGTTTCACAAAGATTGTCACTGTTATATACTTAAATCGCTTTGAACTGGCGGAATTTAAAACGACTGGTGTATGAATGCCACTTGACGTGTCACCAGGCCACTAGTAACAATTCTGAAAAGTTCTGATTCTGACTGACAAATCATTGTGTGCCTTGTTATTTTATTATTATTATTTTTCATTCCTTTTTTTAGATCCCGAGGTTAACAACTGCCCATTAGATTATTTGGGCCCCGCCAAGCGAATTTGTGTCTTCGAGCATTCCGTCATGACAAATTTTAACTGCGCATGCCCAGCCATTCAGGGGGGCAGGGATATGGCTTTCTGTCTGAAGGTTCCTCTTGATTCACTGCTTGTATGAGCGAGCAGTGAAGGTTCTGGCGAGACTGCGCGGATGCGCAGGCTCGCCTGAACCTTCGCTGCTCGCATAGGCGATAAGTACCAAAATCGCTTGACGGGCCCATTTTCAAATTATCAAACTCCAAAGGACTAAAATTTTTGGTTTGAAATAGCAGTAATTTTAGATAAAAAGGACTTGAAACCTAATGAACAAATAGAAAAACTGAAACAAAAGTGGCCAAAGTCTAGTTTCATTAAGCAGTAGCTTGAGATATCAGTGTTTGAGATAACGAGAATCAACTGTAACATGACTCAAAATAGCGAAAGAAGATCAAGTTAACACGTCCGTGAAATGTGTTTGCCGTATAAATAAGAAAAATGTCACAGGTTTTCATCAAAAAGTCACCATTTTGGAGATATGAAAGAATGCACGGATGTCATTCCAATAACACACCCGTGTGTCTTAGGGCATTCTTTCATACCTCCAGAATGGCTACTTTTCCGATGAAAATTTGTGACATTTTTCTTATCTATACTCTAAACATAGGTTGTGTGTGCTCGTTAGAACCGCCTCCATGAGGCGGTTCTAACGAGTACCCACAACCTATGTATGGGAGCAGAAATAAGCAAAATAATGTATACCCCCGTAAACCCCAGTTTTATCTGTATGAAGTGGGGTGTAGGGGGGGGGGGGGGGGTCTTCATTTCACGGAGGTGTTCACGTGATGTGTTATCGTAATGATAATCAATAACAGGATTCGTAAATTGGTGAGCTATTTATGTAAAAGGCTTGCGTGTTTGCCCGATATATCTGTATGCATTAGAGTGTCATACTATCTGGTTCTAGAAATAACTATTTGGATGAAAATCTGTAATGTTTTTCAACTTATTTCTGCTCCATACCCCACTAGGGAAAGTGATTGTGGTGGCTCAGACGCATAGGGTGAGTTTATTATGTACTGACCCATATTCCACATTTTACATATATATTTGTGAAAAAGGGCGTGCACAATTTTGTAAAAGATGAAACTAGTCCAAAAAATATGGTGGAAACCGGGGTGAAATTGGTCCGTTCCGGTAATAAGGTCCGTTCTGATCCGTTCCGGTAAATTTACGCACCCAACGTCGTGGTAAGACATCGTTTGCACCTGCACCGGCAAAGAGTGATTTTGTGAGAAAGCCACATTTGAGTTGATTTCAGCATCACCAATTAAGTTTATACCTTTGCCTAAGCAGAATGGAAACATACCCTTACTCAAGCAGTAAATACTCCTCTTACTAACCATACTCCTTTCATCTTTGTTCACCCTTCTTTTATACCTCTGCCCCCCTCCCCTCAATTAGGAGTTGCAGAAAACATCACTCTTTGCCATTTCAGGTGCCCTCTGCAAGAACTGACATTATCAACGGATCATTCATCCCTCAGACAATTAGAGATTGGAATGTCCTTCCAGATTCTGTTATTTCATCCGTGGAAGGTGCTAAGGATAATGTAGCTAAGTTTACTCCTTTCGCAAGAGCTCTTTTCACACGTCCTGGTGAATGAATGTCATCTGACATGTCTCCAGTAACGATTCAGATATATTTTTAAACACATCTTGCCACACCTTTTACTCCTCTTCCTAACACGCCATGTGCAAGCAACCATCATAATAACACTCCAAAGAGGGTTAAGGAGTATGTAACGATAGATACATTGAGGCCATGTGGCGCGCCAGTGTTACTTTCACCCTAAAGTACATGTACATCAATCCCCACCAGCTTACACGCTTTATACGGGTTACAGTTATCTATCTGCATATACTGAGTCGGTCAAATTTGGCCATTACTTCAATTGGGTAGGTGGCTAAATTTAGAAATTAGCTTAGAAAGACGTGACGCTGGATGAGTCCTTAAAACTATTTACAATCTGATTAGCAGAGGTATACTAAAATGCATACCAATATATACTGTACGGACTGGGCTTTGAACTCCTCTGCGGTCTTGGCATCTACCGCAGACGAGGGAAGACTATTCCACTGAGAAATAGTTCTGGGAAAAATGCTTTAGGGCATCACTATAGGCCTGGTGTGAGATTTACTTTTGATGCCCTTATTTGAGTTGAAGTGTTGAACCTGTCACAGGGATCATCCAGTGTATCTTATAGAAGAAGGTTAAAGAGGACTGACTGCCCAAGGGACGGGCCTCAAGGAACGGCCACTCCAACTCGCTTAACATGTCACCGACGCTACTCTTATTTCGCCATCGGCGGCATGTCCATCGAGCTGCTGTCCTTTGATATATGTCAAATGCAAATGCCCATATCTTGGTTGGTGGAGACTTCAATTGTGGTGGTATTGAATGGCGCAATATGCAGGTACATGTATGTATGTGTGTGCGTATGTGTGTGTGTGTGTGTGTGTGTGTGTGTGTGTGTGTGTGTGTGTGTGTGTGTGTGTGTGTGTGTGTGTGTAACATTATCATTAATAAATACTGTTTAAACCAATATGCAGGTACCCCATTGGGTATCTAAAAGGCAAACACAGCAACAACTTTTGGACATAATTAAAGAACACTACCTGGCCCAAGTTGTTAATATACGTATACCCGCCAAGAAAAGACCCTTGATTTACTTTTCACAAATTTTCCACCACCACTAAGTCGAGTTAAGAGGATGCCCCCGATCGGCACAGCTGATCATGATATAGTCCTTGTTGAATATGATATAAAAGCTTTAGCTTAAACGAATACGACAAGTACCGCGTAAAGTATATCTCTATAAACGTGTGGATATGGATGGTCTGCGAGACCATATGGCGCGATTTAAGGATTCGTTCCTTTCCTCTGATCTCTTGCACATGTCGGTTAATGACTTGTTGGTCAGTTTCAAGTCCGAATTTACCACGGCAATGGAAAGGTTTATTCCAACGAAAATGACCAAAACAAAACATAGTGCACCCTGGATCGATAACACGATCAAGCATCACATCAGAAGACACAATCGAATGTATATGGTGCTCGTAAGTCTAGCAGCCCTGACGTTAAGAACCATTACAAACAGTTCAGAGACATGTGCAAAAGGTTATAAAAGATGCATATTGGAATCATGTTTCCAGCAGCTTTACCTTTGATAATACAGATCCCGATAGTCCCAGAAGAATGGTCAAGTTAAAAAGTTTTGGTCCTTCGTAAAATCCATGAAAAAGGAAGCGTTTGGGATCACTTCTAAAAACAGATTCGCGCGATAAGGCTAACATGTGTAAAAGCCAGTTTCAATCGGCATTTACGCGTGAAACTGACGGTGAGCTACCATCCAAAGGTAAATGTCTGTTCCCCTCTATGGGGGACATAACACTTAACCCTAAGGGGTCTCTAAACTGTTAGGTAAGCACAAAATACATAAGGCATCTTGGTCGGACGACCTGAATGTCAGGGTGCTTAAGGAATGTGGTGCTGAAATCTCTCCTGTATTGGCATTTATTTTCAATGAATCACTTGCCCAGGCCACTGTACCAAATGACTGGCGTCAAGCTAATATTACCCCGGTCTATAAGAAAGGTGAAACATATGATACAGCAAATTATAGACCAGTGTCGCTAACATGCATCTGTTGCAGAACCCTGGAGCATGTATTAGTAAGCAACATCAACAAGCACATAGCCTTTGAGAGCATTCTTGCTGACTGTCAGCATGGTTTCCGAAGTCAAAAGTCTTGTGAAACGCAACTAGTTCAATTTTAACATGACATTGTGAGCAATCTGGTTGGGGCCATAAACCGTGGCCACAAACAGACTGGTACCTGATTCTCTGTCTCTGGTCGGGCACATTGGAGTGTAACTGTTGGTTTTCTTTTGCTCCAGCATTTCTGTTGTTTCTTGCTGTCGAGTCCTCACCTTTGTTTCGTCTTAGTGGTTGTTTGATTTTTGTGTTCGCGGAGATGTTGCACTGATGAGTTAGGAGGCCTTCATGCGGACTGAACAAATTATTTGTCTTAATCGCGACGGAAGTAAGGGCGAGGCTTGTGGCCACGTAAAATCGATTTAAGCCCCCAGGGGAATTCGTTTCACTGACCGTTCCAAGGCGGTTCTTCTATCGCGGTATATTTTTGTTATGGTTTGTCTGAAGTTTGGAGGTCTTCATGCGGACTGAACAAATTGTTTGTCTAAATCGCGACGGAAGTGGGGGCGGGGATTGTGGCTGCATGGGGTCGGTTTGCATCCCCCCCCCCCCCGATGGAATTCGTTTCCGCTGACCGTTCCTAGGCGGTTCTTCTGTCGCGGTTTATTTTTGTTATGGTTTGTCTTTGAGTGTTTGTGTCGCTTATATTATTTTGTTTTGGATAGCCTTTTGGCCATTTTGTGGGAAAGTAACTGTCCTTTTGGCTTTCCGCTGTTGGTGTTTCCGTTGGGGTCTGTTGCTTCGTGCTTGTGTTTCTTTCTCTTTGGTGTCTCTGATAGGAGCTGTGGCGAATAATAATACATGAACACTCATGTAAGATTCCCTATTTTGTGTCAGCCACATATATCTTAACCCTGTGATGGAGTTTTTATGAAATTCGTGTCAAATGTTCCTCTTATCAAGATATTGTGAGGAATCCACATTCCAATGATTTCAGACAAACTTAGAGGCACTAATTTCACAATTCTCTGCTATTGTTTTTAATTTTATTTATTTTTTTTTTTTGTAAACAATTAATTCTACAATTGACACTTAATTTACAGACTTGGGCAAGTCTAGTTATTGAGAAACAGAAGGTTTGCTGAGAATTAGAGAGATCTAATTCTATGTAATGTTGGTTGGTACCTGATGCTCTGTCTCTGGTCGGGCCCATCGGAGTCTAACTGTTGGTTTTCTTTTGCTCCAGCATTTCAATGGTTTCTGGCTGTCGAGTCCCCATCGTTGTTTCATCTCTGTGGTTGTTTGATTTTTGTGTTCACGGAGATGTTGCACTGATGAGTTAGGAGGCCTTCATGCGGACCGAGTTCACCAGTACTTTTTACTGACCGTTCCAATTCGGTGCTTTTGCTGTGGTTCCTTCCCGTTTAATGTATATATTGGTGATTCTGATTCTTTCCCCCATTATGTATGCCATTCATTTACTTTCCGTTTGGAATATTTGAGTCACCACCTGTTGCTGACTCCGTATATTGAACAGTGAACACCCCGTAAACCCCACTTTATATTACATAAATTTGGGATTTACAGGGGTAAACATTATTTTCCTTAGTTTTGCCTCAAGACATAGATATTGTTGGTACTCATTAGAAAAGCTTCAATAACGCGATTCTTTTTTTTTTTTTTTTTTTTTTAATTTGAGGTTTAACGTCCCCGTCAACACTGTATAGGTCATTTTGGAGACGTTGCTTCCAATTTTGTGGGACCTTTACCCGACATTGAGATGAAATGACATCTCAAGCCCTGTCGCCCAATGAAACCAATAGGGTTTATAAGCATGGACGGCCCGACTCGCACCGCTTCACCTGGGCAGGCTTGGATCCTCTAAGCGGTTTACCAGTACTCGTGTGCGGTCGGATTTCAGCTCTGCGTGGAGGCATCATGCAGCCCATCTATTTCTTCAAGCCCCGATGGGCGGGGGCCGCTAAGGCGTTTCTAACGAGTATTTGAGGTAGAAATAAGAAAAATATTACAACATCGGAAAAAATAACCGTTTTAGAGATATGAAAGAATTCAATCCCAGCAGACACATGACATAATTATGACGTCACATCAACGTCTGTACAACGTCATGACGTTTATGCAACGTCATAACAACGTCGGTGCAACGTCATGACGTTGCACCGACGTTGATTTGACGTTGCCATAGCGACGTGTGCCTGCAGGGAATATGTTATCGAAATGAAAAGAGTAATAACGTTGCTCATTTTCATCTACATAAATACACTTTTATATAATAGTAAAACTGGTGTTTACAGGGGTAAACCTTAATTTTCTTATTTCTGCTATAAAATATAGTTGTGGGTACTCATTAGAACCGCCTCGGTGAGGCGGTTCTAAGGGGTACCTACAATCTATATTTTGGGCAGAATTAAGAAAAATCACCGAGGTGGTTCTAACAAAAGTCGTCTGCGTGACGTTAGTGCAAACAGAGTGGAATCATATCAGCAGTCTGAACTAGGTCCACATTGTCTGTCTGTATGCCAATAGTTTACGGATTCAGCTGGCGACATAATCAGACGGCATTTTCAGGTGCAGTAATCTTGGGCGTCTTAAGGATTAACAAGTCCGTGAGATGAATACCCCTTTAAAGTCCACTTTATATAAGGAAAACTCGGGTTTACAAGTCTTTGGGTGCAATAGGGTAGGTTCTTTTTTTCTTCTCAAAATGCATAAAGCATGATTTTGGGTGCTCGTTTGAACCAGTTCTAATGAGTCCCTACAATCTAATTATAGAACAAAATAAGAAAACGTATCACAATTTTTCGCCTGAAAAAAATGCTGGCAAGGAAAACACCGTTTTGTTATATAGATGCGTTACTGTAATGCAAAAAGGAACCTTCTCTTAAAGAATTATTTTTTTTAAGAAATAATTTCTTTCCTTCAGGTGCCCCAACGAAAGGTCACAAAGGTCATGCATGAAAACAACTATGGCGCCTTAATACAATTGATATACATTACTGTTAGTTGAATAGTTGAACAAGCAATTGCTTGCAATGAATTTAAAATCGCCATGATTTTTTTGTTTGATTTGAGGTTTAACGTCCCTGTTAACGATGTAAAGGTCATTTTAGAGACGTTGCTTCCAATTTTGTGGGACTTTTACCCGACATTGAGATGAAATGACATTTCAAGCCCTGTCGCTCAAATGAAACCAATAGGTATTTGCATGTCATAGATATATAACGCTGAAGTTGGTTTTTACGCTTACTTTTTAAGCGTATTTTACCATCATCTTATGGGATGGTCATTGTTCAAAAGTCGGTAGCCATGATTGAGATGATTTCATTGCAGTGTATGTAACTATTGCATTCGAGTATAGAATTTTAACGAATGTTGTAACTGTGTCAAAGGGGTAAACCTCAATAAAATCCGCTCCTCTGGCTACCTTCCATAAATCACAATACATTACGAAAACACGCCTATACAAATGCATTGTAAACTTTCGAAAATTTTAAGATGAAAAAAAAAAAAAAAAAAAAAAACGCGATATTTTTAGCTCACCTGAGCCTTTAGGCTCATAGGTGAGCTTATAGTATAGCCATGGTCCGTCGTCCGTCCGTCCGTCCGTCGTCCGTCCGTCCGTCCACCATTTTCAAAGATCTTCTTCTCCTATACTGCAGGGCCAATCAAAGCCAAATTTCATATGGAGCCTCAGTGGGATGGGGGAACGAAAGTTTGTTCGCGGGGTCTGGATCACATGACCAAGATGGCCGCCATGCCCATATATGGTAAAAAGCCTTCAAAAATCTTCTTCTCCAGAACCATAAGGCCAGTGGCCTTGAAACTTGGCATGTAGCATATGGTACTCGAGCCCATCATGGTTTGTACAAATGGTGACCCCGGGTTGACCTTGACCTATTTTACAGCAATGTCAAATTTGCCGAAGTAGGCTTTTGCATGGGGCAAAGTGAAAATAATTGATTTATAGGAAAACCATTGAAGACAGTGTCACCAAAATTTGTAGATCAGGTAAAGTAACTGAATACATGAAGATCTATGGGTCAGAAAGGTCAAGGTCATTCATTGGCCTTAGACCAAGGTCATTCAGGATCCATATTTCAAACATTTTTTTCTCCAAAACTGCTGAGCCAATTTAAGTGAAATTTAATATGGAGCCTTTGTGAGTTGAACAAATGAAAAAATGCCAATACGGTCTAGATCACATGACCAAGATGGCCGTCACGCCTATATATATGGTAAAAAGCCTTAAAAATTATTCTTCTCCAGAACCGTAAGGCCAATGGCATTGAAACTTGGCATGTAGCATATGGTACTCAGGCCCATCATAGTTTGTACAAATGGTGACCCCGAGTTGACCTTGACCTATTTTACAGCAATGTCAAATTTGCCGACTTAGGCTTTTGCATGGGAAAAAGTGAAAATAATGGATTTTTAGGAAACCATTGACGACAGTGTCACCAAAATTAGTAGATAAGGTAAAGTAGCTGAATCGTGAAGATCTATGTGTAAGAAAGGTCAAGGTCATTAATTGACCTTAGACCAAGGTCACGCAGGTTCCATATTTCAAACATTTTTTCTCAGAAACTACTGAGCCAATTGAAGTGAAATTCAATATGGAGCCTTTGGGAGTTGAACAAATGAAAAGCTGCCAACATGGTCTAGATCACATGACCAAGATGGCCACCACGCCCATATATGGTAAAGAAACTTCGAAATTCTTCTTCTCAAGAACCGTAAGGCCAATGGCCTTGAAACTTGGCATGTAGCATATGGTACTCGGGCCTATCATAATTTGTTCAAATGGTGACCCTGGGTTGATCTTGACCTATTTTACAGTAATGTCAAATTTGCTGACTTAGGCTTTTGCATAGGAAAAAGTGAAAATAATGGATTTTTAGGGAAACCATTGAAGACAGTGTCACCAAAATTTATAGATTAGGTAAAGTAACTGAATACATGAAGATCTATGGGTAAGAAAGGTCAAGGTCATTCATTGACCTTAAACCAAGATCACTCCGATTTCATATTTCAAAAAAAAAAAACATTTTTTCTCAGAAACTACTGAGCCAATTTAAGTGAAATTCAATATGGAGCTTTTGTGGGTTGAACAAATGAAAAGTTGCCAGTACGGTCTAGATCACATGACCAAGATGGCCGCCACGCCCATATATGGTAAAAAGCCTTCAAAAATTTTCTTCTCCAGAACCGTAAGGCCAATGGCTTTGAAACTTGGCATATATCATATGGTACTCGGGCTCGTCATAGTTTTTACAAATGCTGACCCTGGGTTGACCTTGACCTATTTTATGGCAGTGTCAAATTTGTCAACTTAGGCTTTTGCATGGGAAAAACTGAAAATAATGGATTATTAGGAAACCATTGAAGACAATGTCACCAAATTGGTAGATCAGGTAAAGAAACACCTATAATGTAGATGGTATTAAGTAAAACTGTACAAGTGGAAAATCAAGGAGTCAAGTGCTCTTTCCCAGCACATTGTCAATCAGACATTCCCTAAATAATATGAAAAGTTAAAAAAAATATGACAAATGGAATAAACCATAATGAAATCATGGCCTTCGAACTGTCAGAAAGGTAGGAATAGGTGGAAAGTTTTATCACATTGTTAGACATCAAAATTTTGTCCCCACAAGTTGTGTACCCCTGCTCTGAGGCTATAAACATATATAAAAACATTAAAATGTACACCAGGACCAGGTGTCAGGTGAGCGTTTACAGGACCACTGGTCCTCTGGTTTTATTTCTGCTCAAAATATATATTATGGTACACGTTAGAACCGCCTCATCGAGGCGGTTCTAATGAGTACCCACAATCTATATTTTAGAGCAGAAATAAGAAAAATAAGGTATACCCGTGTAAACTCCAGTTTTACTACATGAAGGTGGGATTCAAGGGGGTCAAAATTATATAGGCGTGTTTTCGGGATGGTACAAAACGGCCAATCAGAAGTGTATCATTTTATTTCGTTTTTAGCCATATTCATACGCCGACGCGTGCATTAACCCTTATGTAACGAGCGTCCCAAAATGAGACATCAGCCAACAGTTTAGATCAAGATCAGACGCACAGAATGCTCTGATCAGGATCTACATTGTTTGCTTCAGTGAAGTGCAAGAGATTTTTGTAAAAAGAAAAACAAACTTACAACAAATAAAACAAATCTGACGCCCCAAATTAGAAATTGGTCTACCCAAAGCTATAACAAGCACGACATGGGACTACTGACTGAATCATAACTTAGTATTTAACATTTTAGCTATCGAATTTTCACTGTAGTTCATTCTTATAACATACATCAGTTTGTGTGGATATTTGGATGAAAAAAGTGTGTCAGTATAAGTAAGTTTTAATATTTTATTACGATTATAACCAAACTTTTTCTTTTTACTCTCTTTTCTTGACAACAGTGTTCCCCCTAAGAAAACACGGCTCATGGGCCTAGCACGATGTGCTCTCTTTCAAGTGCCAAAAATGGCATGTTTCTCGATGTGCCTTCATAGAGTGGTCGTTAGATAAGTCTGTACTATGGTAGTCATACATTCTATGTTTCTAAGCAATGTTAGAAAATATTGTATACGCTGGAAACCCAATTTTTTCCTTACACTATATGGGGTTTATATGGGCATTTTTAGATTGAAATGATAACGTGATACATGTGGAAGACGATTTTATTTTTCAGATGAAATTTGGTGACACGTCCCTAAATTCAGATTGCTGGAGTATAAAAAAAATCATCTTTCTCGGTTTGGGAAAGAATTTGCTCCCGAGGGGAGCCAGTTCTTTCATTTAAGAGCAGCCTCTATAATGTGTAAATGAAGAAAGATATAATTTTGGCGATTTCTTTTATTGCATACATTTTACATTACGCACATGCGTAAAATGCGTTATGGCCTACATCCTCATTGAGACTATGCTACAATCTTTGTTTTGGATTGAGAAAAATAAATATAGACTTGTGAACTTATCTTTTCTCCATAACTTTGAAATGTCGGGTTAATTCTTTTCTTTAAGAAGATTCGGCCAGAACACTTTCAAATTCATCTCTCTTGTAATAACAATAATAATAATAATAGTATTAATAATAATAATAATAATAATAATAATAATAATAATAATAATAATAATAATAATTTTTTAGAGGTTATCCTTTCACCTTAACGTGATATTACAGTCTTTTTTTACACACAATTGATTAACAAGGTAGACATCACGAAAACACGCGCTTACTCAAATATATTGAAAATTTTACCACCAAAAATGAAAATTTTCAGATAAAATTCTCAATCGCCTCAATGACAAAAATATGGAAAATAATGCCATATATAATAAGAATAGCACAATTATCGGTTTCATCACGTCAGGCTACATGTGTAATGAACAACCCCTATGGAGAATAGTAGGGTTTGCAGGGCCTATTTTTTCTCCATATCATTACGAAAACAAGCCTATACAAATACATTGTAAATTTTACCTCCAAAAATGAAAATTTTAAGATGAAAAATTGTGATTTTTTTCTTATTTCTGCTCCAATATAGGTTGTGGGTACTCGTTAGAACCGCCTCGATTAGAACCGCCTCATCGAGGCGGTTCTAACGAGTACCCACAACAAGTTATAAGAAAAATAAGGTTTACTCCTATAAACCCCAGTTTTTCTATATAAAAGTGGGGTTCAAGGGGGTCAAAATTATATAGGCGTGTTTCCGTGATGTGGGCTGTTCATTACACATTCAGCCAGGCGTGACTCCAAACATTGGTTGTGGGTGCTCCAATACGAAAACACGCCTATACAAATACATTGTAAGTTTTACCGCCGGAAAAAAACAAAAATTTTAAGATGATTAATTGTGGTATTTTCCTTATAACTGTTCATCGAGGCGGTTTTAACGAGCACCCACAATCTATATTTTAGAGCAGAAATAAGAAAAATAAGGTTACCCCAGTTTTACTTTATAAATGTGGGGTTCACGGGGATCGGAATTTTAAAGGCGCGTGTTCGTGATGCGCTGGAACCGCCTCCTTAATTGTTCCAACAAGTGCCCACAACCTATGTCTTTAAGCAGAAATGTGAAGAAAAAACAAAAACAAAAACAAAACAAAAAAAATAAACACACATTGAATACCCTTATGAACCGCATTCTTTCTGTGTATGAAATGGGGTTTACAATGTTTATTTTATGGGCTTGTTTAAGTGATTGCATTACCATAACACCCGTGTGACATAGTGCATTCTTTTATTTCTCCAAAATGGCTACTTTTCCTATGAAAATTGTGATATTTTTCTTATTTCTACTCCGAACATAGGTCGTGGGTGTTCGTTAGAACCGCCTCATTGGGGCGTTCTAACGAATACACACAACCTATGTTTTGGAGCAGATATAAGCAAAATAATGTAAATTCCTGTAAACCCCTGTTTTCTCTATATAAAATGGGGTTTAGATGGGTATTCATTTCAACGTCTTGTTAGTATTTTAGTGGTCAGTTTCAGCTCTGCGTGGAAGCAAAATGCAGCCCAATCTATATTTCTCCAAGCCCCAGTGGGCGGGGGTGAATGTGCGAATGTCTTGTTAGTATGAGGCTTTCCGTCGAGCTATACACAATAGCTGAAGAAAATGCGCACATGTGCACGCACACATCGTCTTCGCTCAGAACATCGTGTGCTCCGCTCATTCGGGAACGGGAGGTCTCGGGTTCGATCCCGGGCCGCGACATACCAAAGTCGTTAAAAATGGTACTAGCTGCTCCTCGTTTGGCACTCAGATTTACGGGGTAGAGCTAGGACTGGTCGATCCAGTGTCAGGATAATGTGACTGGGTGTGGTATCATGTAATGTGTCTGGGACATGATACTTCAGTGAGGCAGCACTATAAACGTGAGCATTGAGCTCCCTGTCGCAACCAGACACCGTCGTGATATGACTGAAAAATTGTTGAAAGCGACGTTAAACCCGAATTCACACACACACACACACACAGCTCCGCTCATTCGAAGATCTTATTGACATGGCCTGTCTGATCCACCGTAAATTTGGGTCGGTCTATAACGCTATCATACGATATTATGTCAGTCATCGTACGATCGCACAAGTCGCTTTGTATAGATTTTGTTCCCCCAACAAAGAAACCTCGTCAATTTCACCACAGATGCAAATTTTGTATGAAAACCGATAGGGTAGGAAGTATACAGACTCTGTCCATTTGTTTTATTTTCAGTATTATTAATTTGATCTAGAACTCCAGATATGGGACTGCTTGCAATCAGCTGGTATTCAATAATTTATGCTCTAAAATAAAGTCGGTCATATTTTTTTCTTTTAAATTTGTATTAATATTTATGTCAGTCTGTATTTTCTATTATTATTATTATTCTAACATTGCCGATTTTAGATATAAAACATCCGCAACTTGCATTTTTAAAGACCCCGCTGTCCTTGTTCGCTTGTGTTGAGGTTTTACGTCCCCGTCAACACCAGTTGGGTGTATTTGGGATTCCAATTTTGTGGGATTTTTATCAGACATTGAAATGAAATGACATCTCGAGCCCAACCACCCAAAGAAACCACTAGGGTTTAAGAGTCGCACTACTTTTACTTTTTTGGGGGCATGCTTAGACCTTTTGAAGCACAAATCTATATTTCTCTAAGCCCCGATGGGTGCGTTCGCGATCCTAGAATTGTGATTTCACAGGTCAGACACCAATGACCCTCAAGTAAACAAGTCCGTGTCATGAATACCCCTCTACAACCCACTTTATATAGAGAAAAGTGGGGTTGAAAGGCTATACATTATTTTCTTTAGTTATGCTCCAGCACATAGGTTGTGGGTACTCGTTAGAACGGGCTCAACAAGGCGCCCTCAACCTATATTGCGAGTAAAATTAAGATAACCATCTACACGCCTATATTATTCTGATGGCTTGAATCCCACTTTTATATAGTAAAACTGGGGCTTACAGGGGTAAACCTTTTGTTTCATTTCTGTTCTAAAATATAGATTGTGACAAGGAGCTTATGGCACATGTGCTGAGCTCTTGGTTGTGGGGTTCGTCCGCCTCAATGAGGCGGTTCTAACATGTACCCGCAATCTACATTTTGAGCAGAAATAAGAAAACTATCACAATTTTTCATCTTATTTTTTGTTTGGCGGAAAAATTTACAACGTATTTGTATAATGTTGCTATCTAAAAGTATTTACTTTTTTCTACATGTCTGTGAGCAGAAGGGCTCCGGCGAGAGTGCGCTTATGCCCTGGCTCGTCCGATCCCTTTCCAATCGCCAAATATGCCAGATGCGATAAGTTTCTCTCTCATCACGAAAACACACCTATATGATTATGATCCCCTTGAACCCCACTTTTATATAGTAAAACTGGGGTTTACAGGGGTAAACTTTTTTTTATAGATTGTGGGTACTCGTTAGAATCACCTCATCTAAAAAATTACATTTTTAGGCGATAAAAGTTACAATGTATTTGTATATATAATGTCATCACGAGAACAGGCCTATATACTTCTGACCCCCTTCAACCCCACTTTTATATAGTAAAACCGGGGTTTACAGGGGTATACATTATTTTTCTTATTTCTGCTCAAAAACATAGATTGTGGGTACTCGTCAGAACCGCCTCGCAGAGATGGTTCTAACGAGCACTCACAACATATGTTTTGAGCAGAAATATGAAAAATATCAAGATTTTATCTGAAAAGCAGAAATATGAAAAATATCAAGATTTTATCTGAAAAAATTCATATTTTGGTGGTAAAATTTTACCAATATATTTGAATAGGCGTGTTTTTCGTGACGTTTTCGTTATGTATTGAGCTGATTCATTTTACATGTTCACTCGTAGGTATTTTCAAAATAAAATATATACGTATATTGGCCATTTATACAGGGGAAACATTATTTAATTTTTGACAATCAATTAATAATTAATAAATAGCCTGTCCACACAAACTTATTAAATGGTGGCGATAGGTAGGGGGCTGGGTTTCGTAAGAGCATCTCCTTTTTATGTCGATCTTTATATCATTGTGTACAGTTTGACGCTTTGGGCATGAAAGAAGGAAGTGTAGGTCAAGTATGGCCAGTCAGATGGCCTTTTGTTCGGACATTTGTATTAGAAAGGTCACAGCAGAGTTTGTGTTTATTTGAAAAGTAATTCTGATAACAACTTTAAGTGAAAATGATAAAAAAAATAGAAATGAATGCGGTGAAAGGCCGGCATTTTTTGTTGTTGTTTTCAATGTTAGTGCGTGAAATGGACTAAACAATTAAAAGGATTTACGGACCCCTAAACACTGCTTGTGTGACGTGTCATTGTCTATTTAAGATCGATATTATGGAAACTATAGACGGTGAGATGTTATTTCATGTCTGATTTTTTCTTCTCATTTGATCTGAAGGAACTGGGGTTTAAAGTGGTATACATTATTTTTCTTATTTCTGCTTAGTCCAACAAGTTAGACGTACGCATGCACTCATTTATAGATTTGTTATTAATAGTTGTACACGTTCCGAAAAATAACAAAAACATAAATATCAGCATAATTATATGTAAAATGTGAACATCTGGAACGCAGAACTCTCATGCATGGGAGTAATTTCTGCTCATAAACCGATTGTGTGTACTCGTTAGAACCGACTCGTCGAGGCGGTTCTGACGGGTGCCTATGCACAATTTATGTTTTGAGCAGAATTATGAAAAATACCAGAAGCAAATTTTAAGCAAAGATCCTTTTATAAACCCCATTGTATTATGGAAAATGTCTGGTTTACAAGGGTAACAATTATAGTTTCCATAATTTTGGCTCAAAAACATATTTTTAGGTACTTAAATTTGTTAGAACGTCCTCCATGATCCCCGTGCGACATAGTGCATTTTTCACTTTTCACATCTCCAAAAGGACTACTTTTCTGATGAAATTCCGTGATATTTTTTTATTATTTTATACTGCAAACATAGGTTGTGGGTGCTCGTTAGAACCGCATCAAAACCGCCTCTTTGATGCGGTTCTAACGAGTACCCACAAGCTATGTTTCGGATCAGAAATAACAAAAAATATTATATACCCCTATAAACCCCAGTTTTCCTTATATAAGGGGGGTTTAATGGACGTGTTAGCATGATGATGCATTTCAATCATTCTATAGACTATAACGTTTTGGTGTAAGAAAAATACCTTACAGCCTCTGACATCAAATAATCCACATAATAAAACGGCGGCTTTTTGACTTGACGATTTGTTTGAGAATAAATTTTGCCTGAAAATAGGATACGCTTTAACAATAGACTATGGGTGCTCGTAAGAACCACCTTATTGAGGTGATTCTGACTAGTACCCACAGTCTATGTTCTTGAACAGAAATAAGGACAAATAAATAACTGCCCTAGAAAACTCCTCTTTATTTTACATTTATCAGTGAGAGAAGCAATTAGAAATGAAATTTTCACATTGTGAAAATAATACAATATATAAAAAAAAAACATAAGCAGGAATACTCGTACTACAGGTACTAATCCACACTTATCTGTCACTTCTGTGACGTCACAGCCAGTCGCTAGTTGTCATACAGGTAATACTAGGAAAATGTATAGAGTTATATAGGAGCCCGTCATTTAACTAATAAAATCTTTTATTTTCATTTCTACAAGATATTATTATAACCCCGCATTTGATAGAAAAATGTATCTGCTTCATTTTGGTACCAAATTTGTTGAAATAAAATAAACTTTAAAGTGGCCCAGATTCTAATGAATGCCACTGGGGTATTTCCCTATTAAGTCTTTGTATTTTACAACAAAAATAAAAAATAGCCTTTATTCAAAGGCTCAAAAGTCATATTTGTTAAAATTTCTCCGTGCGCTATAACCTCTCACTAGAAAGATCTATTTAATATCTATATTCATGTGGTAAAAAATTTAGAAAAAACAGTTTATTAAAAGTGGCCCACAGGTTGTAGAAAATAGCTATATTTGAAGTTTCGGATCAAAAATGTGTAAAGATTACACAAACGCAGGGCTTGTCTACACAGGATATTAGAATGAATCGCAAAAGAAGTTATAAGAATTGAAAATCGGTATCAATATGGATAATATTATTGACAGAATTAGAAGGAATAATTTGCTTTGAGAAAACAAATATACATCCATAATTAAAAACTTTGCACTCATAACTTATTTATTTATTTTTGATAATGTAAAATTATGCTTTTAATTTGCAACCTTTTGAAGCTTGTTTTAAGATTTCCTTTAATTATATTTTCGCCTAGGAAAACTACTAACTGCTTAATTAGAAAACTTGAAGGATACGATGTATATTTCCACCATTACGAAAACGCGCCTATACAAAAACATTGTAAATTTCACGGCCAACTTACAACAATTTAATAAAAAGTTCTTTCTTATTTCTGCTCTTAATTATAGATTGAGAGTACTCGTTAGAATGACGATGATGACTCGTTAGAACAGTCAATCGTATGATTTTAAGCTCAAAAGTTTTTTTTTATTATTTTTATCTCATTTCTGCTCAAAATAAAGATTGTGGGTACTTGTTATTGCCTCACTGAGTCGGTTCTAACGAGTAACCACAATCTATGTTTTTAGCAGAAATAAGACAATCATTGTTTGTGAGGATCAAATAATTTTCAGTTTTTGACGGTAAAATTTTCAATCTACATTTGAATAGGCATGTTTAGGTAATGTTTGTTAGATTTTACACCAGTCCTGTAGATGCAGTGTTTTAATTCATATGTTTAGAAAACTTTAATGTTCTCAACAAGTTATAATTTATATAATACGATGCATATTTCCATCATCACGAAAACACGCCTATTCAAATACCCTGTAAATTTCACGGTCAAAACCAGCAATTGTAAGAAAAAAATATGTTTTTCTTATACATATACTTTGTGGGTACGCGATAGAACTGCCTTTGCAAAGCGGTTCTAACGAGTACCCACAATCTATATTTTAGAGAAGAAATAAGAAAAATGAGCACCCTGAATTTATGGTTCGTGTGTAAAAGTCATACATAAGAAGTAAGAATCTTTCGTTTGAATCGTGTCTTTTTATGCCCCCGCCATTCGAAGAATGGTGGAAAGGGCATATAGCGTTGCCCTTGTCCGTCCGTCCGTCCGTCCGTCCGTTTGTCCGTCCGTCCGTGCGTCCGTCCGTGCGTCCGAAACTTAAACGCAGTCAATAACTTCCTTATTTCTTGATGGATTTTAAAATTACTCGGCAGAAATGTTAACCAGCATGGGACGACGTGTCACGTGCAAAACCCAGGTCTGTGTCTCCAAGGTCAAGGTCATACTTAGAGGTCAAAGGTCAAAAAAAGGGTCCGAAACTTAAACGCAGTCAATAACTTTCTTATTTCTGGGTGGATTTTAAAATTACTTTGGAGAAATGTTAACCATCATGAGTCGATGTGTCACGTGCAAAACCCAGGTCCGTACCTCCAAGGTCAAGGTCATACTTGGAGGTCAAAGGTCAAAAAAGGGTCCGAAACTTAAACACAGTCAATAACTTTCTTATTTCTGGATGGATTTTGAAATTACTTTGTAGAAATATTAACCATCATGAGTCGATGTGTCACATGCAAAATCCAGCACCGTACCTCCAAGGTCAAGGTCATACTTAGAGGTCAAAGGTCAAAAAAAGGGTCCGAAACTTAAACGCAGCCAATAACTTACTTATTTTTGGATGGATTTTGAAATTATTTTGAAGAAATGTTAACCATCATGAGACAATGTGTCACGTGCAAACCCAGATCCGTACCTCCAAGGTCATACTTGGAGGTCAAATGGCATAAAAAGGGTCCAAAACTAAACACTGTCAATAACTTTCTATGGATGAATACGAACATAGACATATTTTCGGGCGGGGGCATCCGTGTCCTATGGACGCATTTCTAGTTTCTCTTATGAAGTCCAAACATAGTGGTTCTTTTCTTTGTCTCATTAATTAATTTTAATCTTCTCTGGGCTTAGCCGAAATAAAATATTAAATTTGCAAAATAGCTCATTTGTGCAATCGTTTCAGAAGCTGTGTTTCTTTCCCGCACCTGCTCCCTTAAATTACAATATACAATGTTGTCATTTTTTAAAAACAAAAAAACACAATGGTTCACCCGAAGGCTATGCTATGAAATTGATCGTTTATGTCAAAAGGTGTGTGTGTGGTGGGGTGAGGGTGGGGGCGTGATATACCACCTAAGACCACGTTAGTTTTATGGATTGTTTGATTATCTTAATTACATAGAAAAAAGCGAGGTTCATAATGACAAACAAACCACAAACAAATTGTTTTTACCTTGCATTAACCCTTATCCTGTGTCACGACAACCCCTAACATTGCAAACAGTGTAGATCCAGATCAGATTAGTTCTAAAGAAGCCATCTGATCAGCATCTATACTGTTTGTCTACAAGTTTGTGAATTTGAACGAAAACAGTATACAATGTACATGTAGTTTGACTGGCTGATAGTATAGATGTGACTTATTATATTATCGTTTGAACAGCCTTGACCAGAAATATTAAAATTATCAGGATTTTTTAATCTAAAAATTTCAATTTTAGGGTGGTAAAAGTTTTAATATAATATAATATAATGTGAGTATAGGCGACTTTCGTTGTGTCTTGTCTAAATCTTTAAGTAAGAAAATTACGACACAAACCCACTTAATGACTGTGGATGTATCGGTGTATATTGATATAACGTGAGTTGCTCCCCTAGGGCGTACGAGATATGTTTATCCAAAGTTTGTGAGTGTTGTGTATTGACTCATTTTGTACCGAATCCCACAAAACGGGTTATAGCAAAAAGTGCAGGCCCAGATCAGACGCCACCGAGCTCGGCTTTTGTTCAGGAACTTCTTTTTGCAAAAAGTTAAGCCATTTTTTTTTATTTTTCAAATATATTTAGAAAACACTTCACACCATCAAATTTTGAAATGGACTTGTCCTTATATATAAGGTTGACAAATTCCGGTCGGTACAAACTAATCCTGAGCGGGGGAATTGGAAAGCGGGACTGACCTGCTTCCCTCATCCTCCGCGAATGAAGTCACTTCACTCCCAAACGGCTAGCCGATAACTGTCGAATTGGCAGGAGTCGGCACATTGGCAGCCTGGGGATAGGAGCAGTACCAGTAAACTAAACCCAGTTGGCGATCTGGGGGTAGCCCCTATGTGCTTTTAGCGCCCGGTTACCTTACAAACTACTTCCATTCCATTCGGAAAAAAAAGGCAAAATTTATTACTTCCCGAAGGGCGCCGTGTAAATTTGGGACACGACCCACGTTCCTTCATGACAGTCGGAGTGAGTGAGTTTTAGTTTTACGTCCCACCAACAGCTAAGGTCATACGGAGACGGGACCTCGGTTTAAATACTCATCCGAAAGTCTGGAGTAGCCCGGGATCGATCCTGCGATCCCTGGTTTACAAGGCGAATAGCGTAACCACTGCACCACGGAGGCTTCTACTCATGACAGTCGGAAAATTTAAAATATTTGCTTTTTTTCTGCTTTGTTTTCAACAAATTAAATTGAAAAAAAAAAAAATATATATAAATTTTACACGTCGCGCCAAAACAAACCGCGCAACGGCGTCGACGTCATTGTTTACATGTCGACGTCGAATTGCGTTGGTGAAAAATTCACTAGCTTTCACGTCACATCATCTGATCCGATGTGCTGGAGTATGAACTGCATTAACACAAGGTTTAACACTGGAAATGTAAGTAGCAACTCTTGACGTTAACGTAACGTATGCTGCAAAAGTGTCTATCTTGGTGGTGAACATTTGGTGTGATAAAGCCCAGCAGGCACACGTCGTTATGGCAACGTCAAATCAACGTCACAACGTTGCACCGACGTAGGTGAAACGTTGCATGAACGACATAACTTGCACCGACGTTGATGTGACGTCACAATTACGTCATATGCTTGCTGGGCGGTAAATAAAAATGTTTCTGATATTTCGACGACCATTCGGACACATGTGCATTTGAAAGTATCACTGTCACCATCAGGTCCAGTGAGTTACTTGGGCGTCTTGGCATTGAGGACCTGGACCTCACCCTGGAAGGGAGAAGGCTTCGCTGGTATGGACATGTGGAACACTCCAACAGTGCAGTCAAGACTGCCTGTGACATACAGGTAGGTGGAAAGCGGGGGCCAGGAAGGCCCAAGATGACCTGGAAGCAGCTAACAGAAAGAGATTGCAGAGAACGGAAGCTCTCTGCTATCGATCCTCATGATAGACAAGCCTGGAGATCTGGTGTAAGATCTGCCATGCGTGCAGCAAGCCAGCTTCCTGGAAGAGGGCCCACTTATGTGGACGTTGCCCCTGTACCTGCACGTTAATAAAAAATCCGTTGATGATGATGATGATGACAAACACCGTGTTCAAGTCATGCGTGCGTCATACGCCGTCAAATTTACCTTGTTCGCCATCTAGAAGCCAGTTTTGTTTCAGTCTTACCAGGACGGAACAGTTTGACTTGATATCTCGATCAAGTTCAGCTATATTATGTCGGATTAAAAACCAGATCACTGGGTCAATTGTTTTGTTCGCCTTGTAGAGGCGACAGTTTTACTTAAGAAATAGATACGATCTAGCTGTGATTTGTTGAGTAATAAATCACAGTTTGGAGGCCAGTTGTAAAGTAGACAAATCACGAGCGCGTAGCGCGCGTGATTTGTCTACTTACAACTGACCGACAAACTGTGATTTATTACCCAACAAATCAGCAGCTAGAGCTGATCTATTTCGATTCTAACACGCTGAAACTCGGCAATAATGATGTTGTTTCCTTCAAATTCTCACAACTTTTCGCCATTGTTAGAAGAAATCCCGCTAAAATTATCGACTGAAACACATGCATTTATATCCTTTTCTAACGTTTTCGATGCGAGAAAATGACGCTACACCGTCCAACGTCAAGGAAATCGACTAGTGACGTCATATCTTTGCAGTTTTAATGACGTCATTCGTCACGCTCCTCCTTGCCGTGATTTGTTGTAGAATAAAACACAGTTGTTTTCCATTGTCTGTATAGGTGCGCTGTGTTAGGATTCTATATTCATTACACTTTACCAGAATGCTTGTCTTGGTGATATCTCAGTCAAGTCCGAACTAGGGTCATGGCAGATAAAAAAACGTGACCATGCAGGTCATCATGTATTTAATCCTTGTTCACCTTCAAGAGGCCGAAGCTTTGCTTAAATCTCCATGAAACTTTGTTTTGATTTTGAAGACGTTGCTTCCAATTTTGTGAGACTTTTACCCGACACTGAGATGTAACCCTGTCGCCCAATGAAACCAATAGGGTTTATATGCATGGACGGTCCTACTCACACTACTTTGCCCGGGTAGGCTTAGGCCTCCGATAAAGCGATTTACCAGTACAGTGTGCCGTAAGTTTCGGCATTGCGGGTCATATCGGATCAAAAATTAGGTCAGTAGGTCAAATTCCGTAAACAAAACATTGTGTACACCCCAGATACCACATTTTTCATCAGTCTTCATGATCTTCACCTGAAGTTGTCATGCCGCCCAATCTATTTCTCCAAGACTCGGTGGGCGGGGCTTACAAAGTCTGATTTTCTATCTATAGAAGGCTACAAGTTTGCATCAGACTTCATGAAACTTTGTCAGAATGATTGTCTTGATGGTATCTCGGTCACGTTTGAATATGTGTTACGTCAGGTTCAAACGAAAAAAAAAATGAATAAGTACTGCTTAATACAACAGGGCAACCGGCAAGTTAGCAGTACGCCATATCCCGTCGGTTCATTAAAGAGCAGATACGTCAAAAAACACTGACACGCCACACCAGAATTGGTGTTAGAAGTGACACGTTATGTCAAAGTAACGGTAATCAATACTTAACATCACCATCTAATACCGGTTAACCCACAGGAGAGGGCGGAGCTAAGCGATTGTCAAAATCTACTGCATTCCTCCTTCAGATTCGCGCTGCATATTTAATATTGTCTGGACGCCACGGGTCATGTAAAAAATCAATCACCAGTTAGCGTATATTCGCTGTGAGGGGCTTGGCAAGCAATGGAGACTCAGATCAGGCGCCACAGAACGCGGCGTCTAAGTACAACCAAAAAGCGCGGATTTTTAATGACATAGGCTACTCTACCTGTCATTCTATCGGCGTCTGATCGGGGTCTACACTGTTTACATAAAAAGTGGAATTTAGGGCTTGAACAAAAGTTTAAATCTCAGTCCGGGACTATTTTCCTAGCCTACACCCGGTGGCAGTCGGGGACGCTTCCCATTTGCGCCGTTCGCCTTTGTCGTCCGCTCGCGACTGCCGAGGACTGTCCGGTCTGATTACATACATGTGCATACCTTTATCTATAATCTTGATTTAGTGTTGCTACGTCCTAGCGCTAAATTACTATTACCTAATATTTTAAATTAACCCTGCTTTCACAAAACAACTTTGTACACAATGTATTTTTGACACGAATCCTTGTAATTTATCCTCCTTGTGCAATTACAATACATACAGAAATTGTCGGCACCCGCCATTCGGGGCTTGAAGAAATAGATGGGCTGCATGAGGCTTCCACGCAGACTACACGAGTACTGGTAAAGCGCTTAGAGGATTTAAGCCTGTCCGTGCAAAGCGATGCGAGGCTTATAAACCCTATTGGTTTCATTGGGTGACCGGCTTGAGATGTCATTTCATCTCAATGACGGGTAAAAGTTCCACAAAAGTGGAAACAACGTCTCCAAAATGACCTCTACAGTGTGGAAGGGGACGTTAAACCTCAAATCAAACAAACAAACAGAAATGGGCACAACAGGAAACTCAGTTAAAAAGTGGCTTTAGTGTATATTTAACCCATAACAACCCCTACTTTTGCAAACAGAGATGAGGTCCTACACTGTTTGTCATGCAGCTTGTGAATAATGTTAAGAAATTTTAATGTTTGGCAGTCAGCAATGGCTGTGGCTAAATTTATTTATTCAGCAGGATAAGGGTTAAGACTTGTTGGTTTTTCTGGGTTTCTTCTCTTTTTTAACGCCCATTTTTGTCCAGTTGTGAGCAAGGTTTCACAATTTTAAAGGGTGGACCCATAAGGTCTCCCGGGAGCACGCAAAAATCCGCCCAAATATTTTACTAACCGTCGAGTCGAGCAATTAAGTGGCAAATATTTTTTGAGACTTTAAGTGGAATGCATACACCTTCAGGGGAGGCAACTCCTTCAAGCTCAACTCTTAAAGGAAAGAATTTGCTCCTGAGGAGCAAATTCTTTCCTTTTAGAGTATACCACTATTTCGTGGGACAAAGCTTATAGAAAAGCAAACAGGATGTTCCGAAAGTTGTCCCCTTTTGAAAAATGGTGGAAAATCTGCCAAGAACGGGAAAAAATAGAACGGGAAAAGCCCTGGCCGTCAACTGTCGTATTGCTTCAAGGCAGTGGGACATACAGCGTAAAACAGTAGAATTCTTTTAAACGTTTGATGGTTTCTAATGTAAGATAATGAGAGAAACACTGATATGCTGTCAGGTGTGAAATTTCGCATCACGAAAACATGCCTATACAAATACATTATCAATTTTTCGGCCAAAAAAAAATGAAATTTTAAGATGAAACATTGTGATAATTTTCTTATTTTTGCTCAAAACATAGATTGTGGTGACTCGAATTAACCGCCACGATGAGGCGGTTCTATCGAGTACCCACAATCTACCTTTTTGAGCAGAAATAAGAAAAATAATGTTTACCCCTGTAAACCCGAGTTTTACTATATAAAGTGGGGTTTTTGAGGGTCAAATTCGCATTGGCTTGTTTTCATGATGGCAAATCCCAAGTGTTATTTTTTTTAGTTAACTGCTTTTAACGATATATTGTACGTACGACCCAACAGGGCCCTCGATCTCTCTCTCTCTCTGTCTCTCTCTCTCTCTCTCTCTCTCTCTCTCTCTCTCTCTCTCTCTCTTAGCGTACCAGCAATTAGCGAGCGTAGGTAAATGTAAATTACACTTTGTCGTTAAATAACTCCATGTCAACTGACATGTAACGTGTCAACAACGTCGTGTCCACATCGCCCCAACATCAAAGCGATGCATTGAATTCTATTTTGCAACGTCGATGAAACGTCAGAACGTTGCGTTGGCGATAATACGGCGTTGCTTAATAATATGTCATTTGCCTAGTGCTCGGACCCATTAAGACTCCGTGGGATTGGAACATTAAATTCAAAACAAACATAGAACACCCTTTCAGTGCAAGAGAATGAAACACTCCTTCGCAAAGGCAAGATTTTACAGTAAAATCTAGTAGATTTGTTAAACCTGCCCAGTAGCCCTCGCCCATGGGGGCTTGAAGAAATACACGGGCTGTATGATGCTTCCACGCAGAGGTGAAACCGACCCGCACACGAGTACTGGTAAACGGCTTAGAGGATCTAAGCCTGCCCAGGCAATGCAGTGCGAGTCGGCCCGTCCATGCTTACAAATCCTATATTGGTTTCATTGGGCGGCAGGGCTTGAGATGTCTTTTCATCTCAGTGTCGGGTAAAAGTCCCACAAAACTTGAAGAGAGAGAGAGAGAGAGAGAGAGAGAGAGAGAGAGAGAGAGAGAGAGAGAGAGAGAGAGAGAGAGAGAGAGATAAAAGTTCTGTCCGTATGTGATAGTGAATAAAACGAAAAATTACGTAAAAACTATTTTTGTAAGTAAGCTTTCGTGAATAACGGTATCTCAAGCCATTGACATGGGTCGTTCACGAAGAGATTTTCGTAAATTATAAACGGATCCAGGATCAATGAATTTCAGTAATAAAAGCAAAATATCATTCTTTCCTTCTCGAGGAATTATTTCAATGTTCTCTCAAAATGTCTGAATATTGTTAGCATTTTAAGGTTCGCCAATACATTTGAATAGCGATGGCCGTTTCAACTGACGGCCAGTGCTTTGCGCATGCGCAAGAATGACGTCATAAACGGAATTCCTAAAACCTCCTATAGGTTTCATTGGGCGACAGGGCTTGAGATGTCATTACATCTCAATGTCTGGTAAAAGTCCCACGAAATTAGAAGCGACGTCTCCAAAATGACCTGTACATCGTTGCGGCCCCCGCCCATCGGGGCTTGAAGAAATAGATGGGCTGCATGATGCTTCCACGCAGAGCTGAAACCGACTGCACACAAGTACTGGTAAACCGCTTAAGAGGATCTAAGCCTGCCCAGGCAAAGCGGTGCGAGTCAGACCGTCCACGCTAATAAACCCTATTGGTTTCATTGGGCGACCGGGCTTGTGATGCCTTTTCATCTCAATGTCTGGTAAAAGTCCCACAAAATTGGAAGCAACGTCTCTAAAATGACCTATAAAGTGCTGACGGGGACGTTAAACCTGAAATCAAACAAACAAAACAAACTTAAACAGTGTTGACGGGACGTTAAACCTCTATTCAAACAACACAAGAATTATTTCTGTGATCGGTCAAATGAATATTGGAGCGTTTCCAGGTCACATTTGACGCTCCATGTTTGCAGGATGAAAGCATACACAGTTATCGTGTAATAACGGTAGAAATCTTTAACCTGCACAGGATGGCCTCCCTGCACGTGTAGGGGATCCGAAGTTAAGGTCCCGATGCCGCAGGACGGTGTACTTTGTTGCATTCATCCGGAGCATGTTCGGACACCGCAGTTTTATTACCGCTGCCGGGAATCAAACCCGGGGGCCTCTAGCATCACAGGCAAGTGCACTAACCATTGCGCTACCACGCTTGATTCAATGTCGAGTGCCTGCTTGGCCACTTCACGAAAACATGCCTATTTAATTTTGACCCCCTGGAACCCCACGTTTATATAGAATAACCGGGTTTACAGAGGTACATCTTACTTTTCTTATTTCTGCTCTTAATATAGATTGTGGGTACTCGTTAGAACCGCCTCGATTAGGCGATACTAACGAGTATCCACAATCTATATTTTGAGCAGAAATTAGAAAAATTCGATGAGGCGATACATTTGAGCAGAAATACACACAACTGTACGTATAGGTCATTTTGGAGACGTTGCTTCCGATTTTGTGGGACTTTTACCCGACATTGTGATGAAATGACATCTCAAGCCCTGTCGCCACCTCGAGGTTTTAACGAGTATCCACAATCTCTGTTTTGAGCAGAATATAGATTGTGGGTACTGCTAGTGAGAACCGCTTCGATGTTTTAACGAGTATCCACAATCTCCTTTTCAGCAGTATTGAAAATCGATTGTAACATAAAGTGACAGCGCTATTGTCCCGCCCACGCTTTTAACGTTCAAAGACGGTTGTCAATCATCTCGATTACCAGTTCAGAAGCACGTGATGGACAGTTCAAAACGGTGCTTCAAAGCTTTCGGCACGTATTTGATATTTGTCTCAAACAACATCAAACGTGCGTCTGAGAGAAGGCCTAGTGCTAACTTGCCGGTTGCGTTGTTGTATATACCCCGCCTCCGTCCCAGAAAGTTAATGATCAATAAAAAGGGAAAACAAGTGTAACGAACACTAAAGAATTACAAAGGGGAATAACCATAACCGTTGTGTGAGTATTACCCCCTATACCCTTCTTTTCCAGTGGCAGTAACAGCTCATGGATATCAATATTTATGCAAACTATGATACTATTCCTCATTATATTATAAATCAAGATATGCAGGAATACCAATTTTCAAAATAACTATACTTGGAAGAAGGCCAAGGGCCGAAAATTTGAAAAAGAGTGATTTTTAATTCATAGACTATTTGTTATTCTCCCTGCGGAAATATAATTTAGAAGAATTTGTAACTATACTATAGTTTATCAACGACCTTTGAGAGTTCAATGTTCACGCGTGATAAGACTATTCCATATTTTAGGGGAAACAGGTTTCGGATTTTTTTTTCACAGGATTTTAAAATTATAAATATTTTTTTTTTTTTTTTTTTTTATAATGCCATTGTGTAGAAGTCGTGGCCAAGTGGTTAATATGATGCAGTACGATCCTCAGTAAAAATATATCGCCCAATATAAAATCCCAACTTAAGGCGATTTACCTAAAACGCGGACTAGTCCAAAATTAAAAGTGTAGTCACGTCTCACTGCTTTTTGAAAGACTATAGTATCTGACAACATCTTATATCAATATCAACATTTATCGTATGACGTCGCGTCTGAGAGTGTAATAATGCCATGTAATATTTTCGATAATCCACAAGTGGATTAAATATGCAAATTAGCTAGATACGTCCCGTAACGTTACATGTACGACGTCCTTAACGACGTCGCGTTTACTAACGTCGGAATATTGACATTTTCGTAAACAATCGTGAATAAAATGCGTTTTAAATGTCATATGATAAATAGAATCTTGCATTCGTGCTCATGTATTATTGAATTTATTAAACTCGTTGAAGAAAAGGGATAAAATGCTCGGCATAGCCTCCCATTTTATCCCTTTTCCTCAACTAGGTTATTAAATTCAATAATACATGAGCACCCATGTAAGATCCTCTATGTCAACAATTTATTAAACTCGTTGCGGAAAAAGGTTAAAATGCTCGGCAAAGCCTCGCATTTTATCCCTTTTCCTCAACTCGTTTAATAAATTCAATAATACATGAACACTCATATAAGATCCTCTATTTATGCAACATATGATTAGATTCCTAAAGCAAGATAGGCAGAAGAAAAAAGCAAATGTGTAAAGGACACCTAAGTTTCACGGACAAATTTCAAAGAACAAAAGGGGAACAACTAGAACAGTATTGATCCCTGGACCCTTCTGTTTCTATAGCATTATCGAAATTTATGCAAAGTATTATAAGATTCCTACTGTTATTATTCACGATATGCAGACAAACCCAAAATGTTACGAACAGTCGGGCGGACGGACAACCCACCAATACAAAAAAAAAAAAAAAAAATGTTTGCGAGGGGTATTAGTAAATAACTAGGTAAAATTTCTTTCAAATCCTTGTTCTCAGTCTAAAGGCCACAGGTTTTCTTCAAACTCCATGAAACGTTATTTGAATATGGGTCATATCATATCAAAAGCTAAGTCAGTTTTTTTTGTAAACCTTGTTCGAATTCTAGGGGCCACACTTATGCTATAAATTTCAAAATGGGAAGCAACGTCGCCAAAATGACCTAAATAGTGTTGATGTAGACGTAGAACATCAAACAAACAAACAATCAATCAATCTTCACGTTGTTTGTTGCTGTCAGCAACTCAAAATGGAGGTCACCTAGTTGTTTTCGTGAATTGTTAAGAAGACCATGGGCCGAAATTTGAAAATAGCGTTTTAATTCATTGATTAATGTGCGTGTTTTCCCTGTGGAGAAGTAATTTAGAAGAATTTCTCAAAAAGACCTATGTTCATTTGGAATATGGGTCATTTAATTTTGAAGCGGATCAGAAATTAAGTTACTCGGTCAAATTCCTTTAAATCTGTGTGTGCTCTCCGGAGGTTACACATGCCTCAGTTGAGCGGTTTGCCCTCTTGTTTAGGTAAACTCCAACAAAACCAGCCACAGATTTTATGTTGTTGTCTTTATCCGTTCGATTATTAGCTCACCTGAGCACGAAGTGCTCAATGTGATCTATTGTCATCACCCTGTGTCCGCCGTACGTCTGTCGCGTGTCGTACGTCGTCCGTCGTCAACATTTACCTTGTGTAACCTCTAGAGGTCATAGTTTTAATTAATGAATAGATCAGCTCTAGCTGTGATTTGTTGACTAATAAATCACAGTTTGGAGGTCAGTTGTAAAATAGATCAAATCACGAGCGCGTAGCGCGCGTGATTTGTCTACTTACAACTGACCGACAAACTGTGATTTATTACTCAACAAATCACAAACTAGAGCTGATCTATTTCGATTCTAACACACTGAAAATCGGAAAAAATGCTGTTGTTTCCTTCAAAATCTCACAACTTTTCGCCATTGTTAGAAGAAATCCCGCTAAAATTATCTATCGACTGAAACACAAGCATTTATCTTTATATCCTTATATCCTTTTCTAACGTTTTCGATGCGAGAAAATGACGTTACACCGTCTAACGTCAAGGAAATCGACTAATGACGTCATAAATTTGCAGTTTTAATGACGTCACTCGTCACGCTCTTCCTTGTCGTGATTTATTGTAGAATAAAACACAGTTATTTTCCATTGCCTATATAGGCGCGCTGTGTTAGAATTTAATCTTTATGAAACTTTACCAGAATGTTTGTCTTGACGATATCTCGGCAAGGTTCGAATATGGGTTATGTCGGATCAAAAACTACGTCACTAGGTCAAATTTCGTTAAAACCTTGTGTGCACCTTAAAGATGACAGTTTTGTTTAAATCTTCATGAAACTTCACCTGAATGTTTGACTTGGTGATATCGTGTTCAGTTCAAGTTTGAATATGTGCCATGTTGGATAAAAAACTAGGTCAGTAGGTCAAATTTCGTAAACAAAATATTGTGTACACCCCCAGAGATCAGTCGTTTTGATCTTTACCTGAATGTTTGACTTGATGATGTCTCGGTCAAGTTTGAATATGGGTCATGTCCGATAAAAATACTAGGTCAAAGTTCGTTAAAACCTTGTGTGCGCCCTAGAGACCACAGATTTGTTTCAATCCTCATGAGACCTCAGAATGTTTGACTTAACCCATTTAGTACCAGAAACCCCAAAACGGGTACCCTGTCAAACAGTGCAGGCCCAGATCAGACGCCACAGAACGCGGCGTCTGATCAGGGCCTCCACTGTTTGCTAAAAGTTCAGCCATTTTCCAAATAAATTCTGAAGAAAACACAACCTAACACCCCTAAATTTTGAAGTGGACTCCTGCTATATATAAGGAGGAAGATTCCATTTGGTACAAAAAGGGTTAATTATATCACGAAGAAGTTTGAATATGGATTATGTCAGATAATTAAAGTATAAGGTCACCTGGTCAAATTTCGGTAAAACCTTGTGTGCACCCTAGAGGCCATAGTTTTGCTTCAGTCTTCTAGAAACTTGACATGATGATATCTCAGTCAAGTTTAAATATGGGTCATTCCAGATCAAAAACTAGGTCAGATTTTGTTAAAATCTTGTGTGCACCACAATTTTTCTTCAGTCTTTTGCAGACCATTTGCAAGAATGTTTGATCTGATTATATCTCTGTCAAGTTAGAATGTAGGCCATATCCGATCAAAACCAAGGCCAAATTTTGTTGAAACTTCTCTTAATGATATCTTTGTCAAATTCAAATACTGGTTTTATGGGGGCAAAACAAGGTCATAATGTCAGATTGATTTCTGTCTCTAGAGGCTACAGTTTTGCATTAATCTTCATTACACTTACTAAATGTCTGACTTGATGTCATGTCACTCAACTTACTGTGGTTAGTGTCATATAACTAGGTCATATTTCTTTTAGACCTTGTTCTCTTTCTCTAGAGGTTTTGCCTCATTTGTCGGGTCAGGGTCAAACTGCTTTAAATGACTCAGGTGAGCGATTAAAGGGCCATCATAACCCCTTTTTGTTTTTCACAGCACACCTTCCATCTATTCCACGTTCAATCCTTTCTGCTGATTCAAGTAGGACAGTTATCAATTTCTGGTGAAAAAATGTGCACTGCACTGATTGCATGACTTCTGTACAAAGTGTGTTCAGGTAAACTGGCCTGCTCGATATGACATATCCCAGTAAGCATTCTACATAAATCTACAGCGGGCCGTTAGCGGCCCGTCAGCTACCCTGACGGGCCGCTAACGGCCCGCTGTAGATTTATGTAGAATGCTAGCAGGGATAGTGTTGACTTGGCCATAAAACCCTCACTAACACATTCAAGTGTCAATTAATAAAATAAAACATTAACCCTTCACTTTGCAAAAACTATAGTTAGGGAGGTATGGATAACTGTCCAGCTAACGGGCCTCCTTGACGGTATAGCGGGTAAGAGTCTCTCACTGTTCGAACGTTGCTCGGGCAATGGAAAGTCAGGTGGGTTTTTCATTTGATGTTCCGATTTTCAACCACCTGTGATTGACGGTCAGCTCGAAATATTAGATATTATTTTGGTGGAAATGTGTTTACCTAGCCTTTTTGAATTTCTGTTAGCCAATAAAAGATCTTTCTGAGCATTTTACAGTAACTAGATTAATTACCAATTAGAGGGGGTGGGTGGGGTTGGTGCATGATACCCTTGGAATAATAAAGCCAAGTCACAGGAAAAAAACATCCGAAAAGGATGTATATTCTTTATATTGTTCACGTCAAAGGAGACATTGAAATGAAGAAACCTTATGTGATTGGCGAACGACCTGATCAGACTGAAATGAGGCACAGTCTACTGATAGAAGCATTCATCGGCCACGTGTTTTGGGTTCGATCGTTTATCATCGACCCAAAGTTACCATCAGTGCTAATTAAAGCACGCGTGACTATATCACTGATTTGTAGGCAATATAGGTAGCCTAACGTTATCGATAAAAATTAGCCGCGATTGTTATCTATAGAATCTGGACTGGAATCATGTGTTGAGTTTGGCAAACAGTCTAGATCCAACATCAGACGCCACAGAACGCTGTGCTGATCAGGGTCTACACTGTTTGCTTACAGTGACGGAATTTATGGGTAAGATGCGACAAAACGCGGCGTCTGGTCAGGGTTTACACTTTTTGCTTAACAGTCTATGTCACTGTTCATGATAATTTCCCAGCCTACACGCGGAGACCCTTGCCCCCGCCCATCGGGGCTTGGAGAAATAGATTGGGCTGCATGATGCTTCCCGCAAAGCTGAAACCGACCGCATACGAATACTGAAAAACGAGATGTCATTTCATAGACATAGGAATTGTATTTAAAGTCGAATAGTGTTAACGATATATCATAAGCCCAGTAGGGCTTTTACTTCGACAAACATATTGTAAGACAACAAATAGGAAATGTCGGGTAAAAAGTCCCACAAAATTGGAAGCAACGTCTCCAAAATGACCTAAATAGTGTTGACGAGGACGTTAAACCTCAAATCAAACCAACAAAAGAGACAATCAAGTTGAATCAACCCACCAGTGCTGTCATGCAGTGCTTTGATTGGTTCCGGGTGAAAGTGCGAGCGCTTTGGTGCAGTGGTAGCGCATCGAGGTTGCGGGTTCGAGCCTCACGCTGACCAAAGTGTTGTGTGCTTGAGCAAGGCACTTCATCCACATTGCTTAAAAAAGTTCTGGTTACCACCCAGGAAGTCCTACTCGTAATGCTCAGATGTGAGCAGGAGAAAAAAAAAAAAAAAAATGCGCTTATCGATATGTGCTACCATACATTTTCAATTGATACGGTGATTATGCCAATAGCATTTAATTGCAAGCGCCTGAAGGCATTGATACTTCGAAAATCAAAACAAACTAAAACACCCATTTTGAGAATTATTCGTTAAAGTTTTAAAACAGTTTAAAAAACAACAACAACAAAATGTCTTTCTTTCGAGAACATTCTTCATTTTTCACGGCCGTGGGTACTGGAATGGTTTTGGGTATATTTTACGTTAGGCTGACAAATAAAATGTTGAGAGAAATTGAACAGCTTTCAGGAACAATTCATCATCTTTCAGGAACAATTTGCGAACTTAAATCAGAAGTGACAGAGATGAAGGAAAAACTGGAGCAGTCAAGAAGAAGGCCCAGACCAGGTGGTGGGTTTTATTCCATCAGTGCAAGCAGTGGAGATGAGGAAGAAGATGTTTATGAAGAAGCTTACGGAGGGTAAGCATATAGGAGCTTGTCATGTGACTTCCGGTGAGTGGGAAGTTGAACTTGCTCACAGCTCAGTTCAGCTTCACACACACGGAAACGGGTCAACTCGGCCTGTTACCAACTCGGCCCCTGAGTCAACTGGGCCTGCATTTGTCAAGTATTATATGACAATTTGTTTTTGTTTGATTTGAGGTTTAACGTCCCCATCAACGCTGTAAAGGTCATTTTGGAGATGTTGCTTCCAATTTTGTGGGACTTTTACCCAACACTGAGATGAAATGACATCTCAAGCCCTGTCGCCCAATGAAACCAATAGGATTTATTAGCATGGACGGTCCGCCTCGCATCGCGGTTCCTGGACAGGCTTAAATCCTCTAAGCGGTCTACCAGTACTAGTGTGCGGGCCGGATTCAGCTCTGCGTGGCAGCATCCGAGTGTGATAGCTAAGTGGTTAGTGCACTTGCCTCTGATGCTAGAGGTCCCGGGTTCGATCCCCGGCAGCGGCGATAAAATTTCGGTGTCCGAACACGCTCCATTGGCATCATTTGCAGGGATGACTGTCATAAAGTGCACCGTCCTTCGGATCGGGACGTTAACTGTAGGCCCCCTGTGCAAGGAGAACCATCCCCTGTGCAGGTTAAAGATCCCTACCGTAATTACATGATTACTGTGTAGGCTTCATCCTGCAAACCCTGGAGTGTATGTAATATACACCTGCGGTAATGGTCAAATGTGACCGACGCAGTATCAGAAGATAGATAGATAGAAGCATTATGCAGCCCATATATTTCTTGAAGCCCCTATGGGCGGGGGCGATATTATATGACAAATCACTAGTTAATGGAGAATTCTTTTCGCCATTGACCAAAGTTAAATTTTCTGAAAATTATTAGTTGGGAATCGGACTTAAATGCACATTTTCAAGCGGCGTTGATCAAAAAGTATACTATCACTATCGCGGCATACTATCGTGATACTATCGGGTACTGTTATAAATGATTCCTAGATGTTTTATCACTCAAATAAAAATGGCTAAGAGTGATAGAACGAGTTAGGAAAATTGCACTGGCCTAAAATTGTATGTTTATTGTGTGTTTCAATATCAGCAGTCATTCCCTCAGGGCTATTCCAGAAAAAAACACCATGGGGAGACGGCTCTTTATAAATCCCCACCACCTTCAGAAGGACCCACCGCCTAAAAAATAGCTTGCTGGTTCCAGAATATATGCTGGTCAGTGATGGTTATCATAGCTTTTATACCTATGCACATACACCTTTGCAGTGTTTGAGATTTTCCGCTACTGGAAACTGACACATGCTGATCGTTCTTCGATTATTTGATGTTTGCCGCCTGTGGTAAATTAATCTTTGGATTTAGTTAATTAGGTAACCCGATTAATCATTACATAGTATTACGTAATCACAGCACGACACAAGTTATTATGTAATGAAACTGGGCCATTTTGAACTGTTATTTTTTTCTGGAATACCCCCAAGATATTATAATAGAAAAACAACCAAAAATAAAATAAGAAAGACACACGAAAAAGAAAAACGCCATTTTGTCCCAAGTTGTCCATCAAAACGTCCAGAATCACCTTAAGACAGTACTTGATAGACGTAGAACGAGTATTAAAAAGCCTTGTGCTGCACATTTTTTAGAAATTTTGAAATCCAAATCGGTCCGGCCAGCTGACTGATGACATCATCATTGATGCATTTGTGCATACTTGTCGACTAATCTAAGCGCATGCGCATTCTGTGCATTTCTCGGGAAGCATTTCTAATGAGACCAAAACATGGCGGTTTAACAGTCTGGTCCTAATACTCATTAGCTATCGTGTTTGTTGGACGCAAAAAGAGTCGCATATACAACAAATTAAACTGCATTATTCCGTCATTTATTATACATTTACATATGTGAATGAGCCAGCACACAGCAAAAACAAACATTTATTCATACAAAAGATCAGCTTGTGCATCTTTCAAATGTCTTCAAAATTGAACAGGGAAATGATATTTGTCCCAGAAGCCATACTACGGAAGGCTAATACAAACATCAAACATTCATATATGACTCTGTAGGCTGATCTGAGCCTTCACATGTCGCACAGGTTTCACTGTCATGTTTTCAAAAAGTTGCATGCAACAAGCATGTGAGCAAACTAATCATTGAATTTTTTTTTATTGAAAAACGCGGGAAAATTTCTGAAAATTTATTTGCACATGCAAAAATGACGGCCGGAAAAACTATGATATAGTTCGAACAATTTGACCTGAGACTAACCTTTATGCATGGAATAAATTTGTCAATGTTATCGCCTAATACGTCGGCTTTCGTAAACTCCTCGTGAATTTTCGGCATCACTTGAATTGCGACCCATTTACCGACCTCTATATATTGAGTAACAATATCGCCATTTACGGGAGACGGGGAAGATAAATACATGCATTCAGTCGGGTGTGAAAATATGTTAATAGAGTTCACCAGTCTCAGGTCAATTTGTTCGAACTATACACATGTGCGACAAAGTCTGTTCAAGGAAAAAAAACTATCGAAACTATCGATAGTTGAAGGAACTATCGCGATAGTTTTCGATAGTCCAAAGTACTATTGATGCATTGCTATCGAGGCAGTCCCTATCGCGATGCATTATAATATCGATGCATCGTTACACCCCTAGTTATGGGGAGACGCTGTCGTCTGAAGTGACCTCATGTTGCAAGGCGTTGAAGATGTCGGAAAATAACGAACACTTAATAATAATCTATGCACACTACAACTTCCTGCTTGATATGTGATGCCATGCCTGCACAAGTGGGGGGGGGGGGGGGGGGTTGTATAGCATTCATCAAATCATTATGGTTTGACATTTGACAAACAGCAAAGATGAATGCCAACCCTCATTGCATGGTCATTGTGCATACACAGATCACTAGGAGCGGTGCAAGTGAGCGTTATATCAATGTATATTTGACGTCAACATAAAATTGATCTCGCATCGTTGCAGATGAATACACATGGTGGGACTGATATACCTCATCAGTGCACCAAAGCTTACCACATGTAAGACAAAAGCTTACCATACATAAGACATTAACCTTTACATATACAAATAAAATACAGAAACATTTTACTTCTAATAGATTGGAATCATCTCTTAGAACGCCATTGTGCAAACTAAAAAAGCGCTACCACAGATATAATGTTTTCTAACATAACACTTGGCTATAAATGACAGTGCAAAAGTTTTACATTGTTCCCTACTTCTGCCCAGAACACGGACCGCGCCTACACGTTAGAACCGTCTCACTACAGGAGACCATTCCAACGAGTATCCACAATCCACATGCCAAAAGCAGAAACTGGAAAAAATAAATGCATCAACGTCATATTAACATTACAGCGACAATGAGTCACTCGAGGGTACTCCGATAAGTATACACCACCTCAAATGACAAGTGCAGGGTACTCACATATATTGACAACCAGGGGTGTATGCTGGGTACTCATCACATTGCCAACCGATGACGAGTAAAGTTTAGTTAGTTTGTTAGATTAATTTTGTGGGACTTTTGAAATGTACCCGACATTAAGATGAAATGACAACTCAAGCCCTTTTACCCAATGAAACCAACAGGGTTTATAAGCATGGACTTGCACCATTTTGCCTGGGCAGGCTTAGATCCTCTAAGCAGTTTACCAGTACTTGTGTGCTGTCAGATTCAGCTCTGTGTGGAAGCATCATGCGACCCATTTATTTCTTCAAGCCCCAATGGGCAGGGCCGGCTGAGTAATGGTTAAAATTTTGTCAACCATCAGCGAATAGTGTGTCCACTCCAGTCCTACATGCTGGACTGGCGAGAACAAGGTACTCCTTCAAAACAATAGTTGGAAATTCGCTTGGAGCCATATGATTGTTGTCGCACCTGCTTATAGCAGGGGGGCATAGGCGTCCGATTTTCCGTCCGTTCATCCGCACCAACAAATGTATAGTTAGGTGGCTATGTAAATGGACAGAATCAATGTAAGTCTATGGGATTTATTCCGTTAGACACCGAAAATACTTCTTTTCTGTGGCTAAAAGTAGCCACTTAAGTGTCAATCCTGCCAAAAATAGCCACATAAGTATACATCCATGAGAACGTCCGTGCGTCCATCCGTCCGTTAAGATTTTCGTCGAAGTTCGACATTTACGTCAAAGTTTTTATTTTACAAACCTCAGCTACCATCAAACCTTACATGAAACATCTCATATACCTTCTCACTTTGTAAGCACCTTGTCCTGGTGACTTTGACCTATATTTTGCGCTCCAGTGACTTTGACCATTACGTCGAAGTTCGACATTTACATCAAAGTTTGACATTTACGTCAAAGTTTTTATTTTACAAACCTCAACTACCATCAAACCTTACATGAAACATCTCATTTAGACCTTCTCACTTTGTAAGCACCTTGACCTGGTGAATTTGACCTATATTTTGGGCTCCAGTGACTTTTACCATTACGTCGAAGTTCGAAGTTTACATCGGAGTTTGTGTTGTAATCAACTATAAGACTAAACAACCATCAAACCTTTCATGAAACATCACCCTGAGCTCCTGAGTAGGCAAGCACCTTGACCAGGTGACATTGACCTATATTTTACGCTTCAGTGAGTTTGACACAAATTACGTCAATGTTCCAGATCTTCTCAAATAAAAGGCCTACACCAATAAAATCTTGAATAGTGTTTCTCCTAGATGTATTTACTCTGCAGGTACCTTGACATGGTGGCCTATATTTTACCCTCCACTGACATTGACACATTTTACGACGAAGTTCCAGATCTCCTCAAATAAAAGGCCCACAACCATCTAATCTTGCATAGTGCTTCTCCTAGATGTACTGACTCTGCAGGTACCTTGACCTAGTGACCTTGACCTATATTTTACGCTCCAGCGACTTTGACACATTTTTATGTCGAAGTTCCAGATCTCTGCAAATAAAAGGCCTACAACCATCAAAGCTTGCATAATGCTGCTCCTGGATGTACTGATTCTGCAGGTACCTTGACCTGGTGACCTTGACCGATATTTTAAGCTCCATTGACTTCGACACGATTTGCATCAATGTTCCAGATCTTCTCAAATAAAAGGCCTTCAACCACCAAATCTTGCATATTGGTTCTCCTAGATGTACTGACTATGCAGGTACCTTGACTTGGTGACCTTGACCTATTTTTTGCACTCCATTGACTTAAACACATTTTAGGTCGACATTCCATACCTTCTTAACTATAAGGCCTACAACCACCAAACCTTGCATAGTGCTTCTCCTACATTTACTTACTCTGTGGGTACCTTGACCTGGTGACCTTAACCTATATTATGCACTCCAGCGACTTTTACGTCAATGTTCAATATGTCCTAAAATAAATGGCCTACAGCCACCAAACTTTGCATAGTACTTCTCCTCGTACTGATTTGGCGCGTACCTTGACCTGGTGACCATGGCCTATATTTTTGGTCCAGTGACTTTGACACATTTTACATCAACTATCAACTGCTATGAAATTAACTTAATTAATAACAACATTCTGATTGTGGCTTCTATGACTTTTGCCCCCAGCAGGTGCGACTCTGCCTTCTGTGGAATTCTTGTTAAAAACATATCACGTAAAAAAAGTTAAAAATGCACATGGCGTCTGATCAGAGTCCACACAATAAAATGTATAATGTCACTATTTCTTTAAATCCTATCATTGCATCTAATCTGAGTCTTCAATGAAAGGCAAAAATGTACAATATCACCATTACTGTATAATTCAGTCATGTCTGATTAGGACCCTCAACGCAAAAAAGCGCACAAAACGAACACTGTGTGTGACCTTAAACTGCACCTGATCAGAATCTACATTAATTGTATAACTAACTATGCATGGATGCATGCATGCATATGAGAGAGCGTACATGTATGTCCTGCGTGCATGCTCTTGAACAAACACAGTCATACGGTATATCAATCGTTCTGCAAGTATCTGCCCTTACCATGAGCGGTACAGAAATTGCCACAATTGTCTACCCTGACAATGAATGGCGGGCTATGTAAGCAACAGATCCAGTGTTTGAGACCCATTTCTGATCTGCACAACACAAAAGAGACCACCCTTGTATGCTGTACAGGGAGAAAATGACAATATTAACATGTCATGAGAAGATATTTTCAAAAAAGAGAAGCGCTGTATCTGGAAAAATGAAGATAATAGAAAAATATTTTATTCACTGCTGTCAGCCTTTGCTTGACTCTCTGCAACACACTGTGTTATAATGAACATTGTTATAATGAGGTTGTGGTATAGTTTTAAGAACTCATCCAGCGATTTTTTTTTCTAAATTCTAAATTTAGTGACCCACCTGACTGAGGTGACTGTCACCTCGATTTATATGCATTATTTTTCTTATTCCTGCTCCAGGGCATAAGTTGTGGGTGCTCATCAGAACTGCCTAAATGAGGCAGTTGTTGGCCTCTGTTGTGATCTAGTGGATCAGAATGCTGACCCTTAATCATTAGGTCTCTTACCTCTTTGGTTTTAACCTGGCTGGGGCCACATTTGAGACGTCAAGTTCTGCAATGGAAGGTGAGGGTTTTTTTTCTATGGGAACCCCGATTTTTGTACACCTCTGATTAACGATCGGCTCAATACTATAAGTGAAATAATCTTGAAAGGGTCGTCCCCCCACCCCCCAATAAAAAAAAAACAAAAAAAAAACACCAACAAAAACAAAAAAACGAGGCAGTTCCATAGAAAATTAACATTTTCAGAGAGATGCACTATATTGCATGGATGTGTTAGCAAATGGAAAAGACCCACTCTATGAAAAGTTGTCATTTTATCTACATATTCAGCAATGGTCATATTTGACCTCTACCCTTGTGTACATTGTATGCTCTCTAGATTTGCAAGATGAAAGAAGGATGCAAAGAGGATATCTTCTCCTGCACAGGGAGTCTTCCTGTACAGGGGGCCTCCAATTAATGGAAGAGACTGTTTGGCAGTCACCCCTGCAAATGTTGCCAGTGGGGCGTGGATCATACCAAGGACCACTAATCACTGAGCTATCATGCTCCAAATGTGATACTGATACAGCATTGTCTACATGTAACCATGGTAACTGGTACATATTACTGTACATGTATGTACCTGTTGGAGAGCTGGACACAATGCAACATACAAGATGAAATTGCAGTGTATGAAGATTTATTATTTAAACTCTGATCAATCAGTTTTCATTTTCTTAACCCGTAGGCAGGAAACCCCTAAAGAGGTACCTTGGCAAACAGTGCAGGCCCAGATCAGACACCGCAGAACACGGTGTCTGATCAGGGCCTGCACTATTTGCTAACAGAATTTTCTGTCAAAAATAGAATAAAAATGGAAAAATAGGCCTGACACCCCTTAAATGACAAATGGACTTGTCCAACATACATGTATAGCAATGGAAGAGTCCACTAGAGTACAATGGGTTAAAGATAACCATATCACGCTTAAATTGTGATATGTTTATCTTTGAGAAAATGATCAGACAGTTCGAAACTGATTGTGACTTAACCCTTCTCTTGCTGAATATTCAGTTAAGCCACACCCATTTCTGGCTTTGAACCAATCAGATTACTTGATGTAATTTATTCCTACAAATTCATAAATTGAATGTCAAACAGTGTAGATCCTGATCAGATGGCTTCTTCAGAAGCCATCTGATCTGGATCTACACTGTTTGCAAAGATAGGGGTTGTCGTGAACAGCAAGATAAGGGTTAAGATAGAAGTGAAGGCAATGATCAGGAATCAATACCTGATACCAAGAAGTCTTATATGAACAGCAAAGACACTGATCAGGCTTTTAACAAATAAACTGGACTTAGTTTTCTTTGGTCCCAATGTCATCCTGCAGGGTTAGCTATTCTCCATTTAAGATTAACTGTTGCCTTAACTCCCTAGTTTAATGGCCCAGTCAATACTATTATGGTCATATTGAGCAGGTCAGTTTACCTATCCGCACTTTTCTTGGCAGGCTTATATGTAAGATGTTAACAGTACAGGGCACATTCTTTTGCCAGAAAATGACAACTGCCCTTCTTGAACCTGTGCAAGGGAGGGAATGACTGTTCAAGTGTTGAAAAAATTTCATGAGCAGTGTCCACAAAAGAATATTGCTATGGCTTCATGCAAGAGTGGCGTCCATGGGCTACTTGGTAAGAGCACTGTTTCTTGATCATTAGGTCTCCCACCACTGGGTTTGAGCCACACTAGGGTCACATGTGGGCGGTGCTACATTTGTAACGGAAGGTCAGATTGTTTTTCTCTGGGTAATCCAGTTTTTTTTTCCACCTCTGATGAAATAAGTTTAATAGTCTTGAAAGGGCCAAAAAACCCAAACCAAAAACAAATAGCCTCATGCAAAAGAACACATCATGTTAATAAGTCTGTGATATGTACAGCCCCGTTAAACCCACTTTTTACAGAGAAAACTGGGGTGTACAGGAGTAGACATTTTTCTTATTTCTGCTCAAGGACTTAAAATGTAGGTTGTGGGTACTCGTTAGAACCACCTCAATTAGGAGGTTCTAAAGAGCATCTACAGCCTATGTTCTGAACATAAATAAGAAGAATGTCATAGGTTTTATCAGAAAATTAATCAGTCGAGAGATATGAAAGTATTTTCTATGCCTTTATATCTAGCCCTATTAGTTTGAAGAAGCTGGTAAACTGCTAAGACGGTCTAAACCTGCCAAGGCAAAGTGGTGTGAGTCGGACCATTCCTGCACATAAATCATATTGGTTTGTTTGAGCAGCAGGGCTTGAGTTGCCATTCCATCTCAATGTCTGGTAAAAGTCCCACAAACTTGGAAGCAACATCTCCAAAATGTCCTAAATACGTGTAGCCATAACATGGATGTAAAACTTCAATTCAAACAAATCTCATTGCAATACATAAGGTAAGTAGTTTGTGATAATTGAAGGATAGTTTCAGTGAGGCAGTTCTAATGAATGCCCACAACATAGATTTTTATGGAGAATTGACAAAAACTATCCTTCAATTAACCCATTTAGTACCAGAAACCCCTTAAGGGGTACTTGGCAAACAGTGCAGGCCCAGATCAGACACTGCAGAATGGGGCATCTGATCAGGGCCTCCACTGTTTGCTTAAAGTTCAGTCATTTTCCAAATAAATTTTGATGAAAACACAGCCTGACACCCCTATTTTTTTAAATAGACTCCTGCTATATATAAGGAGGAAGATTCCATTTGGTGCAAAAAGTGTTAACACAACATACTTACCATATCTGTTGCTATGGAACTGGATAGGAAGGTGCTAAGGTTCCATTTCTCATGTGTTTTTCAGGAGTGATGTGGAAACCTTACAGGCTATTGAGAGTCAAATAATAGCAATAGAGAAACAAGATCATCTAGATAAAGATGATATTATTGCTCAAATTGACAGACTTATAGATAGTACAGACAGTGACAAACAAAAAGCACATGAACTTTTAGAAGAGCACAAAGCAAAGGTACAGAGTATCGTGCTCGTCATTTTTCTTCATTCTCAATAAAAAACATTTGTAGGTTCTAATAATGTACATTTGCACTAGAATTTTCTTGATATCATCATGAGTAGTAGAAGCCTCTGTGGTATAGTGGTTGTGCTACTCGCCTGATAAACCAGGGATTGCAGGATCGACCCCGGGCTTCTCAAGTCTTTCCGATGAGTCTTTAAATCAAGGTCCCATCTCGGTATGACCTTAGCTGTTGGTGGGACATAAATCTAAAACACACTCTTGACGAGTAGTTGTGAGTGTAGGAATGAATTTCATTTTTGGGGATTTTATTGATGTGTAAATGAAGCCTGTCAGTTTGTGAGTGATTCGCCAGATTACACCGATAAAATCCACAAAAATGATAATTCATTCCTTATAATTCCAGCCAAATGTTAACCCTTATCTTGCTGTTCACGACAACCCCTATCTTTGCAAACAGTGTAGATCCAGATCAGATGGCTTCTGAAGTTTGGCATTTAGTTTATGAATTTGTAGCAATAAATTACATCAAGTAAGATAGACAGAAATGGGCGTGGCTTAAATGAATATTCAAAAGAGTAAGAACTAACTTACCAATGGCCATGGCAGAATTATTATGAATAATTATTAATCCCCCGCCGCGAAGCGGAGCGGGGATTATAGGAAAGGCCTTCGTCTGTCTGTCCATCTGTCTGTCTGCTCCATATCTCCTGAACCCTTGAATAGATTTTTATTAAACTTTGGTCAATTATTTGTCTCAGTGAGCTGATGTGCATATGTCCTTTACCGCTCAAAGGGCGACCCCCACCCATCGGGGCTTGAAGAAATAGATGGGCTGCATGATGCTTCAATGCAGATCTGAAACTGGCCCTCGCACACAAGTACTGGTAAACAGCTTAGAGGATCTAAGCCTGCCCAGGCAAAGCAGTGCGAGTCGGCCCATCCATGCTTTTAAACCCTGTTGGTTTCATTGGGCGGCAGGGCTTGATATGTCATTTCATCTCAGTGTCGGGTAAAAGTCCCACAAAATTGGAAGCAACATCTCCAAAATGACCTTTGCAGTGTTGACGGGGATGTTAAACCACAAATCAAACAAACAAACCCCTCAAAGGATTTTCATTTAACTTTTGTCAAATGTCCCCCTCAGTGAGCTGATGTACATAACACATAAATAAACCATGCCCACTCAAGGTCAAGGTCACAGTTGAAGGTCGCGAGTTTGAAACTTTGAATTTTGTGTCCATTCCATATCTCCTTTACCCCTGGAAGGATTTTCATTAAAATTTCGTCAGTTATCCCCCTCAGTGAGCTGTTGTGCAGAACCCATAAATAAACCATGCCAACTCAAGGTCACAGGTGAAGGTCACGAGTTTGAAACTTGGAATTTTGTGTCCATTCCATATCTCCTTTACCCCTGGAAGGATTTTCATTAAACTTTTGTGAAATATACCCCCACAGTGAGCTGATGTGCAGAACCCATAAATAAACCATGCAAACTCAAGTTCAAGGTCTCAGGTGAGGGTCACAAGGTTGAGCCTTGATACAAAGTGCGGCTGGGGATTTGGCTGTCCCTCAGACTGCTTCCTTGTTCCATTAACAGTTGCCATCTTTGAAAGAAACCCAAGCGAAAAAATGTCGTCTTTAAATTCAGTTTATTTGTCTTCTAACATTTATGTTTGAATTGTTTTCCATCTTTTAATCGAATGCTTTTGATGTCTTTTATAATGTATATAATGCCGTAAAGCGTGGGTTCTAAACATGCTCTTTGATGTGACGTCATATTACTACCTGTGGCTATGTGAAACAGATCTGAGATTCTTGCTCATGGAATTTATTAAAGTATAAAATTTTTATTTCAACCAATCAAATCGCTCGAAATGTATTTAATGACAGAGAAGTGGAATTATAGACACCATAAAGACATGTTATTATTTTTAGTATAATTGATATTGTTATTATTATTTTTCCCCCTATTTATTGTTTACAACATAACTTGTGGGTACTTGTTAGAATCGCCTTGATGAGGCAATTCTGACAACTACCACACAATACATGTATGTATTTATGGAAAAATGAGAAAAATTATCCTCTAATTACATGTATTCTTGTTACACCTCCGTATTAGTAATAAATAACCTTTTCATAATATAATGTTAATAATCAAGGAATTTCGTATTGGCCCAGTTACAGGTCCGAGGTCTGCTGTATTGGCATGAGGCCGAAGGCCGAGGTCTGCTGTATTGGCATGAGGCCGAAGGCCGAGGCCAATACAGCTGACCGAGGGCCTGTAACTAGGCCAATACGAAATTACTTGATTAATGACAGTTTTATTAATTGACGCCATTAAAAACATGTGTTTAATAGTGTTAATATGGATGACCTCCAAACAATACAGGATAGTCAATTAATAACACAGCTTATAAGCTTACTGAATTTCTTTTTTATTTGCAGTTTTTGACAGATGTCGGATACCACTGGCGTTTAGCTAAGAACACATTCCACTTATCTCAAATATACGGTGCTCAGGGAGATCCGGATAAGAAGAAAGAGTATATTTACAAGTCCAAAGATATAGCTACAACAGCTCTAGGACTAGATGACCAGTGTCCAAATGCTCATAAATGGTAATGCATGTGAGTGAGCGAGTGTTTTACATCCCACCAACAGCTAAGGTCATATGGAGAGGGGCCTTGGTTTAAAGACTCATCAGAAAATCTGGAGAAGCCCGAGTCGATCCTGCGACCCCTGGTTTACAAGGAGAGTAGCGTAACCACTACACCACGGAGGCTTTGGTAATGCATGTACACCTCAACCAATTTTTGACACCATTTATTTATCATGGTTTTGGATGCTGGTATAACATGGTTCAAAGATGGATCCAAAAATGTATAGATTAAATAGAACTAGAGCTGTCAGAGGATCTGACTATAGCCCCGCTTCAGCGCTGTCAGAGAAGAAAGTTATTTAAGCTGCAGAGAAAACAGTTATGAACAAGAAATAACTGTTGAAAATTTTACATTATCTGGAAAAACTCTAAGAGTTGTGAGCCCTTGTCCCTCATTTCAATAAGCATGATACATTACCAGAATGTCCATGTTTATACTAAATTTCAGCTTCCATTTTTCAATGTTCAAAGGGTAATAACTCCTAAAGTAGGCAAATCAGAGTCAGGGTTCCTGCGCTCTGCACATTGTCTCATGGTGCTTTACACTTGTGTGAAGTGTCATGAAAATATCTCAAATGGTTTGTGAGTTATGGAGCCGACACAGTCAAAATTGCCTTTTTAAATGTTCAAAGGGCAATAACTCCTAAAGTAGGCAAACCAGAGTTATGGTTCCTGCACTCTGCACATCATCTCAAGGTGCTTTTCATTTATTTGAAGTTTCATGAAAATATCAGAAACGGTTATGGAGCGGACATAGTTAAAATTGCCTTTTTTTTAATATTCAAAAGCCTATAACTGAAAAAGTAGACAATCCAGAGTTTGGGTTCCTGCGCTCTGCACACGTAATATGGTGCTTTACATTTGTGTGAAGTTTCATAAAATTATCTCAAACGGTTTTTGAGTTATCGAGCAAAGACGGCTAAAATTGATATTTTTCAATATTCAAAGGGAAATAACTCAAAAATTAGGCAATCCAGAGTTATGGTTCCTGCACTCTGCACACCATCTCATGGTGTTTAATGTTTGTGTGAAGTTTCATGAAAATATGTGAATGGGTTTTAAAGTTATGGAGCGGACACGAAAATTGTTAACAGACACAGACAGACACACAGACAGACACACAGAAAATACGAAAACCAGAGTTATGGTTCTTGCGCTCTGCACATTGTCTCATAGTGCTTAACATTTGTGTGAAGTTTCATGAAATTATCTCAAACGGTTTTCGAGTTATGAAGCGGACACTGTTAAAATTGCCATTTTTCAATGTTCAAAGGGCAATAACTCCAAAAATAAGCAATGCAGAGTTATGGTTTCTGCGCTCTGCACATCGTCTCATAGTGCTTAACATTTGTGTGAAGTTTCCTAAAAATATCTCAAACGGTTTTCGAGTTATGAAGCGGACACAATTAAAATTGCCATTTTTCAATGTTCAAAGGGCAATAACTCCAAAAGTAGGCAATCCACAGTTATAATTCCTTCGCTCTGCACATTGTCTTATGGTGTTTAACATTTGTGTGAAGTTTCATGAAAATATGTTAAGCAGATACAAAGTTATGGAGCCAACACAAATTAACGGAATCACGGAATTACGGAATTACGGAAAATGTTCAAAGGGCAATAACTCCAAAAGTAGGCAATCCACAGTTATAATTCCTTCGCTCTGCACATTGTCTTATGGTGTTTAACATTTGTGTGAAGTTTCATGAAAATATGTTAAGCAGATACAAAGTTATGGAGCCAACACAAATTAATGGAATCACGGAATTACGGAATGACAGAAGGACATGGCAAATCCAATATAGCCCCACTTTTTCAAAGCGGGGCTATAAAAATGACCATAAATGGTCATTTTTCTATTTAATCTATAATTTTTGTTTGGATATAGTATAGTTGTTTAGCTAACACTGTATCAGATTCTGCCTTGGATATAGGTATCCTTTACCCTTTTTGTACCAAATGGAATCTTCCTCCTTATGTATAGCAGGAGTCCATTCAAAATTTAGGGGTGTCAGGTTGTGTTTTCTTCAAAAACTAAAGGGAAAATAGTTGAACTTTTTGCAAACAGTGTAGGCCCTGATTAGACGCCGCAGAAGTCTGATCTTGGCCTTCACTGTTTGCCAGGGTACCCGTTTTGGGGTTTCCGGTACAAAATGGGTTAATGATTATATGCAATATGTTAAGTTAAAGTGCTCTTATTCTTTTTGTAAAACATAGATGTTGGGTACTATGAACACTAACAAGTACCCACAATCTAGCTTGATAATATCACAGCTTTTCTTAAAATGCTTATTTGTTTGTATGTAATGAGTTTAATGGCCCATTCGAAACTATTTAGGTCAAATTGAGACAGTCATCATCATCATCATCAACGGATTTTTGATTAATGTGCAGGTACAGGGACAACGTCCACATAAGTGGGCCCCTTTCAAGGTAGCTGGCTTGCTGCACGCATGGCAGATCTTACACCAGATCTCCAGGTTTGGCTATCATGAGGATCGATAGCAGAGAGCTTCCATTCTCTGCAATCTCTTTCTGTTAGCTGCTTTCAGGTCATCTTGGGCTTTCTAGGCCCCCGCTTTCCATCTACCTGTTTGTCACAGGCAGTCTTGACTGCACCATTGGAGCATTCCACATGTCCATACCAGCGAAGCCTCCTCAATGCCAAGACCCTCAAGTAACTCACTGGACCTGATGGTGACAGTGTCCTGTGGCTTGACATTGCAGATCTGTCGAATCATTGCCCTGTCATTCGGCTGTAGACGTTAGAGGTTTGGCTTTGTCAATGGCCATGTCTCACTGGCATGGAACATTCCGCTCCGCACACAAGAGCTATACACATGGCCACGTGTTTTGAACGAGAGGTGGCGGGAAGAGAGAACTGGTAGCAACGCCTTGAATTTCTTCCAGGCTGTTTTCACACTTTATGCAGTTGAAAGGTCACAACCGCCCGCTGCAGAGAGCATATCACCTAGGTAGCAAAAGGAAGCTACAACTTCTAGCTTGTCGGATCCGACTTAAACTTCCCTCTGTGGTCTGCCATCTATGGGGCGTGCAGTTCCTTGGCACGGTGTACACCTGTAATCAGGGTCCTCTATTAGGCGTTGGAGCCCACTGCATTTCTTGTGCACCCAGAACTTGCAGCCATTAGAAAAAAGATACTGTTGCTGCCCCCTCCAGTGCAACATACAGCACATGGGAACTGGCCTGTACTCTGCAAGAAGTCCAGACCTGTACCACAGATCATGATCTTTGTCTTTCCTGCATTCACTCTCAGCCCTTTCGCCTCCATTGGGTCTTTCCAAGTTAAAAGCCTCCTGACACATTCCTCAAGGGATTAAGCTATGATGACAAGGTCATCAGCATACAGGTCCTCCCAGGGGACTCCAGAGCAGAACTCCCGCGACAAGGCTTCAAGCACAATGATGAAAAGCAGTGGGCTGAGAACAGAGCCTTGATGAACACCCACCTTCACCTAGAATTCTTCACTGTAACCATCACCAACGCGGACACGGCTCCGAGCATTAGCATACATCCCTTGGACCAGTTGCACAATCCACTCGTCCCCTCCAAGTTTGTATGTTTACATTGCTTCACTTTTCCTGAGCAGGCTTACAGGTATATATTAAGTGGTTTACCAGTACAATGCTCATTCTCTTTTGGAAGTGAGAGAATGTTGATGCTAGATTTTGACTTGCCCATGGACTGAGGCAGCTCACACATGACATTAAGTATGACGTCAGATTTCCTACTTTATAAATGACATCAGTTTTAGGCCTTCACATATAACACTGAATTACAGACAAAGTCTTAACAGTACATAATGCTAAAATCAAAGAAAACAGAAGTGATAAAAACAATCAAATATATGTTTATGCTGTGGGTTAGAAAAGTAATCACATCGATCTCGGATAGTTGCCTACTATTTTCGTTGACACAAGGGTTAGGAATTCTCTGACTGCATCTTTGGATGCAGTCAGAGAATTCTTGACCCTTGTGTCAACAGAAATAGTGGGAAACTTGGTAAACCTTGTTTGGGACATTATCCGTCATTCCTTCAGTTCAGTTGGCATCAGAGACAAATAATAACAGATAAATAAAGTAAAATTCTAATTATCTTGCATGGGTGTTTTGTCCAAATGAGAAATACCCTAACAATGTTGCATCTTATTTGTTATTTCATGTTGAAACTGTATGTGTGAATTTGCTTGTCAATAATGAAGGGTTCTGTATATCTAGGTATGCCATTGCTATAGGAAGTGTTGGGGAATATGAGGGGATGCAACAGAAAATACTTAATGGCTATGTCTATAAGGTAGGTAGACACAAACACATTTACAATACTGGATGTAATAATGCCAAAGTTGATATTATCCAATTTACGGTCCCGTCCATCGGGGCTGGAAGGAATAGATGGGCAGCATGATGCTTCCAAGCAGAGCTGAAACCGACTGCACATGAGTACTGGTAAACCGCTTAGAGGATCTAATCCTTCCCAGGCAAAGCGGTGCGAGTCGGACCATCCATGCTTATAAACCCTATTGGTTTCACTGGGGGACAGTGCTTGAAATGTCATTTCATCTCAGTGTCGTGTAAAAGTCCCACAGAATTGGAAGCAACGTTTCAAAAATGACCTATATAGTGTTGACTGGGATGTTAAACCTGAAATCTAACAAACAAACAAATCTTATCCAATTCAATAATTATTTATTATTTTTATATATATTACCTTGCAAGATAGATCCTAAAACTATGTCCAAACAAAAGTATGAGATCTGAACAGGGTGTTTTACACTGTGGATTGATTGTTTATCAATTGATCCAAAGTTACTAATACTACTGATTGTTAACTGCTTTTGTCAAATAGAAGTGAAGGCAATGAACAGGAATCGATACAATTAACCCACAGCTCCCATCAGAGACACCAAAAGGAAAGAATTGCAAACGTAAAACAACAGACCCTAATGGAAACATCAATAGCAGAAAGCCAAAAGGACAGTTACTTTCCCACAAAAGGGTCAAGCCTACACTTTGGGACAATCAACCCAGCTAGGCTTTCAGTGCTTTGATTTTATGTTAGATACAGTGTACCCTGATGATCCAAAGTATTGGAACAGATAGGTCTCAGCAAACAGTGCAGACCCAGATCAGTCTGATCAGGGTCTACACTGTTTGCCATTCCCTCTGCACCTCTTGGGCTCCTTGCTGGATCAAATTTAAGGAAAATTTCAGCAAATCCTCAAGGTGTCATTGGACGGGTTTTTAAAAAAAATCCGTCCTTTAGACGGGTTTTTAAAAAAAATCCGTCCTTTAAAATAGCAATGTCCGGGTGGGCGGGCGGGCGTCGTCCCAGGTTTACCTTTTGGTTAACCTTTTTATCAAAGTGATATTTTTCATCTATTCTGTAGCAGATTGTTTTAATATCAGGACTGATGCATAAGTGGAGGTACCGCTTTCATTTTTTATCCATAAATGGCGCAAAAGACTAAAATTTTGGCGGAAATTGTCATTTTTCAAACTTTTTCAGGTTTTTCAGGTTTACCTTTTGGTTAACCTTTTTTCAAATGCCAGTGTAGTGGATAGAGTGCTGGACTACGAATCCTATTGTTGACTATGAATCTGAGGGGCGTGAGTTCAAACCCCGGTGGAGACATTTTTTTTTTTTTTTTTTTCTTCTTTTTTTTTTTTCTTTCTTTTTTCATTCTTTTTTTTTTTTTTTTTTTTTTTTCTTCTCCATAAACACATTTGAACAATTATTATCTTCCTCCCCTGATAGTTGCTAGTAATAATACATACATGCATGCACAGGCATGGAATTTTCTTTTTTTTTTTTTTTCGTTCTTTTTTTAGCTCACCTGAGCACGAAGTGCTCAAGTTGAGTTGATGTCCGTCGTCCGTCAACAATTTCTTTAAACGACATCTCCTCCTGGGATAATGGCCCGATTTCAAAATTATTTTACAGAAATGTCCATTAGGTGACCCTTTTTCAAAATTGCTAAAATCAGTGGCCACTAGAGCTAAAAATAGAGCTAAAAATAGAAAAAAAATTTTTTTTTATTTCTTCTTCGTAAAACACATAAACAAATCAACCCCCCCCCCACAAAAAGTTGTTACTGGGTTAGGATATTGCATTTGTTGTTCTGTTCATACATGCATACTTAGTTTTACATACATACAGAAATGTTCATTAGGTGACCCTTTTTCAAAATCGCTAAAATCAGTGTCCACCAGAGCTAAAAATATAAAAAAAAACTTTTTTTTTTTTCTTCTTAAAACACATAAACAAATTATACCCTCCCCCCCCTCCACAAAAAGTTGTTACTGTGTTAGGATATTGCATTTGTTCTGTACATACATGCATACTTAGTTTTACATACATACCCTACCCACCCCACCCTACCCTAGCATACCCTACCCCACAACCCCACCCCCATCCCAAAACAACCCCAATCCAACTCACCCCATCCCACCACTCCCCACCTTACCCGACCTCACCCCATCCCACCCACCCAAGCCCACCACACCCCACACCCCACCCCACCACAAATTCCACCCCGTCCCACCCGACTCCTAACCCATCCCACCCCACCCCACCCTACCCCACACCAGCACACCCCACCCTACCCCACCCATGCCACCACCATCCTAACCCCCTGCATCCCAACACCCCACCCACCCACCCTCACCCACCCCCATCCACCCTAAAGATACCCTACCCCACCCTCACACTACCCCACCCAGCCCCATCCAGACCCCACCCCACCCCATCCACATAACCCCACCCTGTACTGAAAAAAAAACCCCGTCCATAATGCCATTAGGCATTTTTCTTGTTAGGACTTTATGGTAGTTACTAATGGGTAGGGAATACAACTAGCGCGGAATAGTTGAATGAGAGGAGGTAACCCTCAACTCATGGGCCATGGGCCTGGGAGATTAAACTCCAAACCAAAGTTACTAAATGCAGCCTCTTTCATTTCTTCTGCTATTTCATTTCACCCTTTCTCTGGGTGAATAGTAACACAAAATGACTCACAAAGGTTGGTGTACCATTAAACCATAACACAGTTACACAACTCAGAATCATTTCATAGTGAGCCAGGCTCCAGATAATGAGTAACAGGATAACTTCGGGATACTGTAAAATGTAATTCACCTAAAATTAACAAATTTGTTTCACGATCCAGCAAGGTGTCAAATATGTGAAGATGGAATACCAAACAGTGTAGACCCTGATCAGACTGCTCCATCAGGAGCAGTCTGATCTGGGTCTGCACTGTTTGCTTAGGCCTGTCTGTCCCAATACTTAGGATCATTACAGTAATTAAGAAACAGGTCACTAGCAAAAGGGACTCGAGTAAAATTTGCTTGTTACACATTTTAGCTCACCAGAGCATGAAGTGCTCATGGTGAGCTAACTCCGTCTTAACCTTTGGGCCAAGTTGATTTCAAACTTAAGAGGAATGTTGCCTGGGTGGCTCCCTACCAAAATAGCTAAAATCGTTCCGCTCTGATGACCAAGATGGTCACCAGAGCTAAAAATAGAAAAATCTTTAAGCGTCAACTTTTCCTGTACCCTTGGTACAATTTTATTCAAACTTCACAGGAATGTTGCTAAGGTAACCCTCTACCAAAATTAGCTAAAATGGTTCAGTTCCAATGAGTAAAATGGCCACCAGAGCTTAAAGTAGAAAAACGTAAATTCGCTTCAAACACGAACTCCTCCTAAACCCTTGGGCCAGTTTGATTCAAACTTTACAGGAATGTTGCCTAGGTGACCCCCTACCAAAATAGCTAAAATCGATTTGCTGTATACCTTGCTTTTAAAGGATATAACACTTTCATAGAAAATTTTTAAAGTATCTGCATACAACAAAGCTTACAACCATTGTTGTGATCGACATCTTAAAGGAATGGATAAATGAATGTTAGGTAACCTTTATTATTAATGTGTATCTTATTTTCCAGCCTATATTTGACTAAAAAATGTGATTTGAGAGCTAAAATTGGAAGAAGAAAAAGAACTGCACACACTTTTCCTGTTAACATCACCAGTGTCATTATAATTTGCATGTAAATGAAATGACCAGGGGTGTGAGATCTTCAGTTTCTCTCATTTCAGGAACATATAGAGAAGGCCATAGAATTAAAACCAGATGATCCTTCTAATTACCATCTGTTAGGAAGATGGTGCTATACTGTGAGTATCATTTCTACAAACCCATTTTTTCAAAACTTAGGGGTGTAAGGATGAGGTATTTATAAAAAATTATTTTTGGACAGCACTAGGTATACTTCGAAGACTACATAGTTTGGATTCGCATTGCATAGACAGAATCATTGATGAATGCCACCATGGCAAACAGTGTAGGTCCTTTGGAGAATGCTCATTCAGAGCAGTCTCATCTGGATCTACACAGTTTGTGTAGATATCTGTACTGGCTAATGAGAACAGAAGCATTTATTATGATACCCACATGTGTATCGCTCTGAACAATTGCATATTATCACAATTTTTTCATTTTCTTCGACATTTCTGCAAGAAAGACAATCAAGTGTCAGATGAAAATACAGAACAGCCTGTACACCCACAGTCTGACCAGAGTATTCATTGTTTGCACTAAGCCTTCCCTAAGGTAACTAAAGAGCAACATGCAAAGATTCAGACCTAGCTAGTCTGATGCACTGGAATCGTCGCAGACAGCCGTGCCCGGGCTCATCTCAGTGTTTATCATATGACGTCGCGTCTGAGAGTGTAATAACGTCATGTATTATTCTCGATAATCCACTAGTGGATTAAATATGCAAATTAGCTAGATACGTCCCGTAACGTTACACGTACGACGTCCTTAATGACGTCGCGTTTACTTATGGCGGAATATTGACATTTTTGTAAACAACCATGAATAAAATGAGTTTTAAATGTCATATGATAAATAGAATCTTGCATTCGTGCTCATGTATTATTGAATTTAATAAACTCGTTGAGGAAAAGGGATAAAATGCTCGGCAAAGCCTCGCATTTTATCCCTTTTCCTCAACTCATTTAATAAATTCAATAATACATGAACACTCATGTAAGATCCTCTATTTCCAAACCAAAAAATTAGAAACTTGTTTTGTCATGAATCAGAGCTACCCTTTATCTGACAAATTGACACAAGAAGCTGATATGAGCCCCGCCAAGCGAATTTGGGTCTTCGAGCATTCCGTCATGACAAATTTTAACTGCGCATGCCCAGCCATTCAGAGGGGCTACGGATATGACTTTCTGTCTGAAGGTTCCTCTTGATTCACTGCTCGCATAGGCGATAAGTACCAAAATCGCTTGGCGGGGCCCATATGATCAAAGGTTGAGCAACATGTGTCATAGTTAACATTAGGTAATATACCCATGTGATTTCATAACAGCGTAAAGGCACTGTTTGCATTGATTGTAATTACCTGGACAAACTGGAAAAATAGAACCGAGTAGTGATACACAGTAGTAAAAACAGTGGAAATGTATCTAGGGGCTGAAAATAACGGGCGAGATAGCCAAAGCATCAACTTAAAAGTAGTTGGACACAGGTTGAAATAAAATAAATATATAGGAGAAATATTTGGGGCTTAGAAATCAGTTCAGCATTAGTGATAGGATCAAGACAAGGTCACGATTATGAGTATATTCATAAGAAGTGATGAGGGGAGTTCTGGGATAAGCTTGCTTATTTCTTCATTAAACCATATGTTGTGGGTACTTGTAAATATCTCCTCTTTAAGGCAGTTCTGACAAGTATCCATCTTACTATTTTCTGTTTCAAGGGGTAGGCAAGTCTGTATTAGTGACAAAACATTTTGAAGGACCCTTATACCTATGCAAACAATGTTGGTCCAGATGAGACGGCTCATTATGAGCCATCTCATCAGGACCTACACTGTTTGCTATCCTGTAAATGATTGACTGAATCCTTTGTTCACAAAAATGGACTTGTCCAAATTCAAAAGTGGATGAGTTCACTTCAGAAATGTAGGGGGAAAGGATTACGATAGCAACAGATAAGGTAAGTATTTTGTGATAACTTAGGATAGTTTTCCTTATTTCTGCAAATAAACCTATGTTGTGGGTACTCTAATGAATACACACAACATAGGTTTTTATGGAGAATTGACCAAAACTATCCTTCAGTTATCACAAAATACTTACCTTATCTGTTGCTATGGTTAATTATCCTTATTACTACTCATTACATGGAGTTAGGATGTTTCTGTTTTTCAGGCATGATATTACAGTCAAACTTCGTTGGTTCGAACACCTTAGGGACCACGAAAATATGTTCGAGACAGGGGTAGTTCGAGCCACTGAGGGTTACTGACAGGAGGCTTAACGAGATACATTTGGACATATTTTCGGTATTCTATAATAAAAATGTATGCTGTGTATACTAATTAGAATCGCCTCATCGAGGCGATTCTAATGAGTAAATACAGCATACATTTGTTATATAAATGACAAAATATCCTTAACTATTCCCAAACACTTTTTCTTATGTAGAGGATCCCTAGGGGCTCAAGCGCAGGTTCGACTCAGCCATGGTATACGAGCCATCGGTGTTCGAGCCATCAAATTTCTACTGTATTAAAGTTTTTCTTGCTACAGGTATACATGTTGTCATGGTTAGAAAGAAAAGCAGCAGCTACATTGTTTGCTACCCCACCCACTGCCACTTTAGATGAAACACTTGCTCATTTCTTAAAGGTATGTGCTCATGACAGTTGACATCTTTGAAATGTAAACTACCGTATACTACCAGTAATGTGAGACACCAAGTTCTGCAGTTGAAGATCAAGAAGTTTTCTCAAGTACCCACTTCTAACTATTAGATCAGCTCAACATAAGTGAAAAATCTTGAAAGGGCCATAAAAACCAAATAAAAAATACTTATGGTAATTGATTATTACCATATGAAGCTGAGAACATCAGCCTCAATTCTGACTCAGTCGGATACACTTCTGATCGGTGATCAGAAGGTTGTGAGCATGATCCATGCAACATCCTTTCATAGAGATAGGTCATTAAATGTTTTCTACCGTCATTCTTTCCCTTTTGGCTGGTTCAAGACGGGCAGTTGTCCATTTCTGGCAAAAGAATGTGCACTGTACTAAACGCTTACGTAAAAGCATGCCAAGGGAAAATATGGTAAGGTCAATTGCACTCGCTTGATTAAAGGCTTTAAATGCATAAACAGTTAAAATTCAGTTATCTTTTGGGTTTAATGTTTGTGTCTGCAATACCCAGACATTTTACATATGAGCTACGATAAATGAGGGTGTCTTTGGAAAACTGTCTTTGGAAACTAGTAAGGAAAGGTCACTCAGAAAAGCAACAATCAAAGAATGCAGCCATCTCAAGTCACCTAAAGTAAGTAAGGGACATGGAGGCACACACAAAAACATCAGACCAAACTTGAACCTATAAACAAATAAGACACTGCAAAAGAACGACCGCCTTGGGATGGACAGTAGTAAAAATACTGCGGGGCTTCAACTCCAGAGTTCAGAAATTTCAACCTTCACCCTCAGTTCCAGTGCAGTATCAAACATAATAACAACTACAAATTGATCTGCATGGGGCTTTCTAGCTCAACAGTGATTCATAATGAAATACACAGTAAAATGGTCATGTGTAGATCAACACAATCATGGATGAGGTTGGAGAACTGAACACAATCCAATGTCAGAGCAGAAGAAAACCACCAGTTAGATCAGGGAGGGTAGAACCTGTGCTAAGTGAACATTCGAATCATCCCATATGTCAACTCCGAACAGCCACTGGTTTAAAGTAAAAATTCTTACAGTTTCTGATGATTCTCAGTTTAAAGTACAGTGGACCCTTGTTATTATGACAGTATCTGTTTGGACAGAGGACCCGTGTTATTATGACAGTATCTGTTCGTACAGAGGACCCTTGTTATTATGACAGTATCTGTTTGGACAGAGGACCCGTGTTATTATGACAGTATCTGTTTGGACAGAGGACCCGTGTTATTACGACAGTATCTGTTTGGACAGAGGACCCGTGTTATTATGACAGTATCTGTTCGTACAGAGGACCCTTGTTATTATGACAGTATCTGTTCCCTAACAAAGAAGATTTTATTTTTATTTTCCCTATTTCAACATGTGTTGTTGTTACTTGTTAGAATCTAGCCCCCGCCCATAGGGGCTTGAAGAAATATATGGGCTGCATGATGCTTCCACGCAGAGCTGAATCCGGCCTGCACACAAGTACTGGTAAACCGCTTAGAGGATCTAAGCCTGTCCAGGAACCGCGGTGCGAGGCGGACCGTCCATGCTAATAAACCTTATTGTTTTCATTGGGCGACAGGGCTTGAGATGTCATTTCATCTCAATGTCGGGTAAAAGTCCCACAAAATTGGAAGCAACGTCTCCAAAATGAGCTTTACAGTGTTGACGGGGACGTTAAACCTCAAATCAAACAAAACTTGTTAGAATCGCTTCTTTGAGGTGATTCTAACAAGTACATGTACCTACAACATACCTTTCTGACAATTAGAAGCCTCCGTGGTGCAGTCGTTACCCTACTCGCCTTGTAAACCAGGGATCGCAGGATCGATCCCGGGCTTCTCCAGACTTTCGGATGAGTCTTTAAACCGAGGTCCCGTCTCCGTATGACCTTAGCTGTTGGTGGGACGTAAAACTAAAACTCACTCACTCACCTTTCTGACAAGAAATACAAATGTATATAGAATAAGCCCCTAACTGTTCTTTTTACTCCTCTTCATCTGGACCTATGTGATTAAATTTCTCTTTTTTAAAGTGCATGGTTTGAGGTTGAATATTAACCAGAAAATGAGTTTTTGTCTCAACTTCTCTCTGCAGGCAGAAGATTTAAATCCAGGAAAGTGGAAAGAAAATATGCTTTATATAGGAAAAGTAAGTATTTGTAGGTTTACTATTGTAAATGAGGTCTGTGATTAAGGTGAATAGAATGAGGTCTACGATTATGAATAAGGTGAATTGAATGAGGTCTGTGATTAAGGTGAGTTGAATAAGGTCTGTGATTAAGGTGAATTGAATGCAGTCTATGATTGAGGTGAATTGAATGCGGTCTATGATTAAGGTAAGTTGAATGAGGTCTATGTTTATGATTAAGGTGAATTGAATGAGGTCTGTGATTAAGGTGAATTGAATGAGGTCTGTGATAGTCTTGTTCACCAAAATAGAAGTGGAGGCAATGATCAGGAATCGATACAATTAACCCACAGCTCCCATCAGAGACACCAAAGGGAAAGAAACACAAACACAAACAACAGACCACAATGGAAACACCAATAGCGGAAAGCCAAAATTAGCTACTTTCCCACAAAATGACAAATAGGCTATCCAAAATAAAATAATATAAGCGACACAAACACCCAAAGACAAACCATAAAAAAAAAAAACGCGACCGAAGAACCGCCTTGGAATGGTCAATGGAAACTAATTCTACTGGGGTAGGGCTGGGGCTTAAATTGATTTTTCGTGGCCACAATCCTCGCCCTTACTTCCGTCGCGATTAAGACAAATAATCTGTTCAGTCTGCATGAAGGCCTTCTAACATGATGCGATCACAACGAATGTCTTGTTACACTCTATATAATTTTAATTGAAATCCAAAATGAGGCTTAATACCGAAATTCTGGTAAAAGCGCTGATTGGCTAAAGCAAATCAGGTCGGACAACATGGCGTCCACAGTGCACCAAGATTTTCGGTATATGCTAACTTGATGTCATAAAACTCTTGGGACAGCTTCAGGAGCTTTGCTCCTTTTCTTTGTACTGCATAGTACTTCTGCTGTGTGCACTGCGAACATGCCACAAGTTGAGAAATATCTGGCACAATCGCGACTATTAAGATTTGACAGACATCGCCATTATTGTTTTTGACATCCTGTGAAGAGTTTCCAGGGTATACAGGCCACCTAGCGGTCATAAAAAGGTGAACAGAACATGTCAAGACATCTAGCTTTGTCTAGCGGCTGGATGATGGAGACTAAGTCTATGATTATGATTAAGGTGAATTGAATGAGGTCTATGATTAAGGTGAATTCTATGAGGTCTATGATTAAGGTGAATTGAATGAGGTCTATGATTAAGGTGAATTGAATGAGGTCTGTGATTAAGGTGAATTGAATGAGGTCTATGATTCAGGTGAATTGAATGAGGTCTATGATTAAGGTGAATTGAATGAGGACTATGATTAAGGTGAATTGAATGAGACATATGATTAAGGTGAATTGAATGAGGTCAATGATTATTAAAAAGTGAATTGAATGAGGTCTATGATTAAGGTGAATTGAATGAGGTCTATGATTAAGGTGAATTGAATGAGGACTATGATTAAGGTGAATTGAATGAGACATATGATTAAGGTGAATTGAATGAGGTCTATGATTATTAAAAAGTGAATTGAATGAGGTCTATGTTTAAGGTGAATTGAATGAGGTCTGTGATTAAGGTGATTTGAATGAGACATATGATTAAGGTGAATTGAATGAGGACTATGGTTAAGGTGAATTGAATGAGGACTATGATTAAGGTGAATTGAATGAGACATATGATTATGGTGACCTGAATGAGGACTATGATTAAGGTGAATTGAATGAGGTCTATGATTAAGGTGAATTGAATGAGACATATGATTAAGGTGAATTGAATGAGGTCTATGATTATTAAAAAGTGAATTGAATGAGGTCTATGTTTAAGGTGAATTGAATGAGGTCTATGATTAAGGTGATTTGAATGAGACATATGATTAAGGTGAATTGAATGAGGACTATGATTAAGGTGAATTGAATGAGGACTATGATTAAGGTGAATTGAATGAGACATATGATTATGGTGACTTGAATGAGGACTATGATTAAGGTGAATTGAATGAGGTCTATGATTAAGGTGAATTGAATGAGACATATGATTAAGGTGAATTGAATGAGGACTATGATAGGTGAATTGAATGAGGTCTATGATTAAGGTGAATAAAGAGCTGAAATATTTTGCCTTCATTCCTGTAAGGGTAACAACTTTCAAAGATAGGATATTCTTTACTTTGCATTTGAATTCTTTTGAAAATAGAGGCTTTTATTTAAGGAAAAAATCTCCCACATCCATTGAGATAATACTGTATTCATCTCAGAGGTGTTTCCCTTAGAACTTTATCTATTTTCTTTGAATGTAAAGGAGAGGCTACTCTTAAAATCAATTGATTTTGCTTCCCTTACTAACAGACTACTAAGGGAAATGATAACACGACAGCATATGAGAAAAGGGCTGTGTACAATTTTTAATCCTTCAAACATGCATATGCTGCCTCACGGAATCGAGACAGTTCCCCGACAAGACAGTTCCCCGACACGGTTTTTGGAGACAGTTCCCCGACACATTTGAAGACGGTTCCCCGACACTTTTGAAGACAGTTCCCTGACACTTTTGTTCAAAGTCAAATGACCTATGACTGATCATGATGATTATCATAATTGATAGTTATTATGTGTTCATCAATATTCTGAAGAAAATTCACCGACAGACGTTTAGAAATATTCAATTATGGGTTCATAGACATTTTTGAAGACAGTTCCTCGATGTAATGTAAAAGATTATACTTGATACCATTATCAATAAGTTTAA